>OX421445.1:20382772-20422772 GCA_949126865.1 Montipora capitata
AGCGAAGGTAGAAGAGAGGTTTCGGGTTTTAAAGTGATTTCAGGTCTTATGGTTACCCAGGTTGTATATTTATATATATCAATAGGTAATTTACATCTGTTTCTAGGACTGCCCACATTTAACCGCTTTTTGTATTCGACAGGCCTGCATAGACGAGAATTATGATCTTGTTAATTTTCTGGTCGATCATGGAGCCCGTTTGGACATTCGAGACAATGAAGGTTGGTCGGCTCTTCATGCAGCAGCGAGTTGTGGTAGCGTCGAAATAGCTCAGTAAGTTTGTGTTTGCTTTTTGCATTTTATTGTAATCTCCTCTCAAACCGGCTTGGCATTGGGTTTGAACAGTGCTGGCCGATCATCTTTCTCTGTTAGCGGCATTTCGTGGACATTTAACATAACCAAGCTACAAATTTTGTCCCAAGGTAGTGCCAATTTGGATCGTGTTTCAAAACATGTTAGGAACTTAGGAATCGATTATGAAAGCTTCTTCGAGTATGTGTGAATTTTGTTCAATTCGAAATGGGTGCCGTTGTTTCGGTAGTTTGTTTGGCGATCTTTCAGCCAAAATAGCGAGGTTTCCTTAATAACAAAGCATAGCAAATGTAGAGTACGTTAAGTCGAACGCTGTTTAATCGTGGGATATCTCTTGTCTAGTCCAGAGATTTTATATCAAATGACCGATGTTGTATGAAATACCTTTGAATCCTTGTATCCAATTCACGCACCACAAAATCTTAACATCAGTTGTCGTTTTTTGTACATGTTCTTTTCCATTTGTTCAGGCTTAAAAATAGATTGGGCTGCAGATTTTCTTCTTTCAGTTGACGACCGGCGAAATAAAATCTGTGTTAGAAGCGATGAGATAAGCTTAAATTAAATTCTGCATAATTTAATTTGACGTTTTTTCGTATGTGTATTCTTTATTTTGTGGTTTCGGGAGGCCGGGGTTTCGATGCTCTTCAAAAGTAATCTATTGTATTCCAAGGTTTCACTTTAACCAGACGATGAATCATTCTTTGAGTGAGTGTTGTGAGATGTCAAGAGCGTGACTTGTTCGAAGTACGAAATCTTGTACGTGTGTCATTCTTGATCGTGTGCAAATAATTGTTGTTAATATATTTTTAAACTCTGTACACTATTTTTTGGAATTTTTAGCTCCATCCTTGATAATTACGCATGTGTTAATTGCATGAGGGATTCGTTGAACAAACTCTAGATAGAAACATCGCTGTTCTCTTTGCCAAATGGTTTGTGTCATATTCTGAACCATTCTTCTTAGAGAAGGGGTTTAAAGGAAAAGTTCGATTGTAATCTTGACTTTGGTTGGGTTTTCAGTAGAATCCAAATAACATTTTCTTGGATAAAACTGTGTACAACATAGCATATTCTTTTTCCTTGATATTTTCTGATAACATTTGTTTCATCTTGTGCACTGTACCTAGCATAGTGTTTTGAAGGCCCTGAAACAAATATTTATCAAAGACAGTAAGAATTATTGTGGCTTTGATAGCTGCCAAAAATCAGTCCTTGCTTAATGATTAGAAATACACCAGTTCACGTTTGACTGGTTCAAGAATTACGATAATTATTCTACCCAACTCCATTTTTAATCATCTTTTAGTTTTTGCATAATATGCTCACTGTAAATCAAATGTCCTTATTTTTGTTAAAAATACTTTTTATTTTTACAAAATTTACTCTAAATTAATCGGTTAAGTTAAATGAGATTCTGACATTCTGAGTGATGTAAAAATAAATTCGTTAGATGAAAGAACTTTTCAAAATGTAGCTGTGATCCCCCCCCCCCCCCTTCCAACATTTGTCTTCTTGGTCCAATTTCGTTTCAGTTATACACTAGTGGCTTTATTTGGTGTGAATTGTTATTGTTTACCCATGTTATGTTGTGTACCAAGTTAAAAGGAACTGTACAGTTTGGTTATTGTTCTCTAACACTACACTATGTCTATGATTATGTCTAGGTTTTTAATTATCTGTATGTGACAATCTGAAGTTAAATTTTCAGTTTTCTTGTAATTTTGGCATCCTTGTTACAATTTTAGCATTTGAGTAACTAGGCCTGTAAATTTTCTTAAAACGTTTTTTTAAATATTACAATTGATTTAAAAATGGTTTTGGGTAAATTTCATTTGGTTGATTACTGTTGCTCTTGCATTGCGGATGAATTATTCATCTTTGTGGGGCTTGAAGGGGCTATGTCACGCAAAATTGTCATTTTATGACACCCAAAATGCTCCAAAAGTAGAAGGAAACATTCCAATAACCACTCAAAACTGTTGATCAACATAACAGAAATACAGCAAAAGGAAAGAGAAGCATGGATGGACACAAATGGTCATGATTGAAACGGATTGCATTTGGGTAACCTTGTAATCTTGAAAAAAGTGAAAAAAATTGGCCTGATGTTTTTCAAGTTTATGGCAAATCGCCTGGATAAAGGTCATTTTGCTCAGAATCATCTTGTTTATGATGTAACAATAATCTTATCGGTAAAGGATTTCCATTTTACCATTTTCGAGTTTTAAACTCATGATTAACTAAAGATTTCCCCAAAACACCCCAAAACAACGTGACATAGCCCCTTTAAAACTTCCAGTTATTCATTCCCATTATAATTTTTGCAGTATATTTTGAAAAGGCCAAGTACATGTACAGTGTGTATCAACCAATTTATTTGCTAAGATTTTGTAGTAGTTCTTAAAGTGCTACTATTTTCTAAAAATCATTTCCTTTTTTCAGATTTTGAAAGCGTGTTTGCTTAACACCTGACTGGCAAAATTTTGAGCTTTGATTTTTATCCAAAGGCTGTTTATTTTGAGTGTAAGTTTAAGATTTCACAGTCCGGCATTACTCACATTCAAAACTGACCGATTGGACCTCAGAGGGTTGGATGTAGGGAAAAGTGACGTCATTTATTCACTAGCTTAAAATTTCAGCTTGTGAATGCAGCTTATTATATATGCAAAACACGAGTTTAAAAATGTGAAAGCCGAAACTCCCGTTCTGCATATTAATTTGGCCGCGCACACACACATTGCATTCTCAAACTATTGAGTCTTTGACGTCATTTTCTCCTCAACCCAGCTCTCTCAAAATTTTTAAGTTAGTAATGGTGGACCAATAAATAAGAAAATTCCAGTTAAAATAAACAGGTGGCTTTTTTAAATCAGGTGGCTTTTTTAAATCAGAACTTAACTTGTTTAGTTAACATAGTTTTGAAATCCAAAGAAAATATTTAAGAAGAATTTTTTTTTTGGTTGTTTAGTAGCACTGTTCGCTTTTCTGCTTTAAGGCTGGATTTCCTGTAATTTCTTAACTTAGACTCTATAGTGTAGTTATTTTTACTGGACTGAAATAACATAAACATGTAACTTGGAAGAACTGGTTTTTTTCCTTTTGTCTAAGCTGCAGTAACTCTCCAATTTAAGTTGACAGTCACAATTGAATTCGATTGTGGCCTTTTTAAGGTGGAGGTGATAAATGTATTTTTCAGAATGATAGTAATGGACAATTCAAGGAAAAAAGGAGCTCCAAAACCTGTCCCACATGACGTTCATCTGTTTGTACCACCAATCATATGCATTGCCAGGACCATTGTTAAATTTATTGCATTTTTTGTAAACACCGAACTGGGAACACAATAAATTTTTCAATATTAAATTGCTGCAGTGCATGTAGTTTGCACACATAATTCTAAAGTTCTTTCAATCTAAATTTTCCACACATGGCTGCATTTCTGCAAAGCTATGTTTGTAAAAAGATTAGACAGCAGGGCTTGAAATTAACGAAAAAATTTTGTGGCAAGATACGAAAATTTAGTCGCAATTTCGCAAAATTTTATTCGCAAAATTGTCCCACAACCTTGTGTTGTCAGCGTTGTAGCAAAACAAATTATGAGCCCACAATACTTGTGTTGAAAGAAACCGCTGTAAATGGCGGATGATATCGAAGGAATGGAGTTGAGCACATTTAACATCACAGCGAAAGTACGCTACAATTACGCTATCTTCAGATTGAAAGAAAACTCAAGGCGAGAAACAAAATAATTTTGTCATTTCTTCATTTATTTTAGTAAAAAGAGCAAAGCAGCAACTGCTAACCCTTTTGTTTTGAAAGAGCGAAGATGAAAACAAGTCGTAATTTTGCGACTTCTCCAGATATTTTAGGCGCAAAGGGAAAAAATCCAATCACAAATGCGACTGTATTGGTCGCAATTTCAAGCCCTGGACAGTGTGAAAGCGAAGGAAACTCTGCTAGTGATAGTTAAGCGTGCACATTTTGATGTACTGAAGCATAAAAAAGTAACTTTTAATTACATGGAAAACTATTGTTCACATTATTTTACATAGACTAAAAGGGTGCCTTTCATGAACATGCTGTGGCAGTTCTAAGTTTTGTCAACAATTTAGTTTTCCATTGCTGTTATTCGTTGGTGTGCATATCCCACGTTGCCACTTTGTTGGTTTCTGTTTCAAACAGTTTGTCAACTGTGACTGCAAATATGATTGGCAACAGTGAAAAACCAAACAGTCCAGATGTTTTGGGAAGATACAAGTACATATGTTTGAACACTCCTTTATTGCAAAAAGGTGCATTAATTAACCCATTGACTCCCAGGGGTTCCCCATTGACGAGTAAAATTGTCTGGTGTTAGACAGAGTAAAATACTAAGTCTGGCCGGTTTTAGCCGGTTTGGACGTCAAAGGGTTAATTAACAATCATCTGATGTGTTAACAGGTGTTTACCTGTTAGTCTTAAATTTACATCCACTGGCATACAGCTGTAGGTAGTATTATCCATTCCAATGTGAATTTTGCACCTTTTTCAAAGAGTTTTCTCTCTCAAAATACTACGGACGTAATTTTCACTTACAAGCTAAATGGTAGGTTAAGGCTAAATTGTCTGGCGGATCGTGCTGTCAATTAGAAGCCTACAGAGTAAACTTGAAATATACCACACCGGTCGGATAGTGTCGAAGACTGTTAACAGTCCGTGTGATTGTTGAGTATGCTTCGATCATACGGCTGAAGAATAATTATCTCCTCTACAATCGCTCAGAATGGTGTTGTTCGTTGTGATTTTTTCCCAATTTCAGCAACCGGATTCGAAAGAGGGCTAAACTTGCTTGGTTTCTGCATTACTTCTGAACAACATTCTCTGAGAAACTTTGGCAGGCTTTTCTGTTATTCGTATTCCCAGTTGCGTTTGTGCTGTTAGTCTATCGAGGAATCAGTCAAGCGACCAGCTCATTAAATTCTTGATTCCTTTGACTTGATTCTCGACTCAATTGTCGTTCCTCGATCCATGCAAGAATTGAGGATCAAGTCGAGAATCTAGACTCGAAAGAGACTGTCAGCTTACTTTGGCATGGTACTGTACAAAGTCATTAACCTACAGATTTTCAAATGCAACTGCAGATGATTAAGGTTTAATGCACCTGTGGTAGGGATAGGAAACTAGTTGTGTGGTGAGAGGCAAAAGGAGAGTGGTAAGAAACTTGTACAGCCAGTAAGAGTGTAACCTGTTTTCTAGGCTTAATTTGCCTTGATTGTGTTATGTAAGTCAACCATTGACTACAGTTTCCTCATTCTAAACCCCTCATGTGTCAAATCCTTGTTATTGTTATATTTGCAGATATTTACTTGACCATGGGGCAGATGTTGCGGCGGTCAATAATGAGGGGGAATTACCCCTGGATCTGGCAGAAGAAGAAGACATGGAAGATCTTTTAACAGATGAAATTGAAAGATTAGGTGAGCTTCTCTTCTATCTGGGTCATACAAATTGGGATTTACGTACAATAAAACTCATATCTATTACTCCTGTCATGCTTTCCTTCGATTTCTATGGAATACTAAATAACTACTACCTAATTCTACTTGATTTGTAAAGAGCGTTTCCTCCTCGTAGTTATGGTACCTTCATCAATGATGGAAAGGTGTAGCCCGTGGGAATTATATGGAAAGCAAGTTGCTTGGAAACTGGCGAAAGGACAACTGAGGCAGGAATCGAACCTACGATCTCCATAACACTGGTCGGATGCTCTACCCATTGAGTTACTAGAACTGACTGGAGAGCTAGTTTGTTTATCTAGGTCCTGAATGGACAATGTGTCTAACTGCGGGCTCTACAATGTCATCCGCTCCAATGTTTAACTTAATAAATTCGTGATGAACTTATTAACATTTAGGCGCAAGAATTCACTTGCCTGTACTCTTTGAGCAGAATGTTTTAGACTGTTAAATGTAGTCGACCCAGGGCAAGAGCCGTTTTCTTTGCAATGCACAACGGTACTTGGTTTTTCTCTTGGCCAGCTATGGACCTTTACATCATAAGAAATAATCCCGAGAAAAGAAGGATGTTCAATTAAAGCAAATTCATGTGAGACCCTTGGTTCACAAGACTACCCTGTCTTCATCCGGCATGCTGCTGCTTAAGCTTAATTACAGTTTTAGTTCTTCATTTCCAGTTATTTTTCATACAAAACAGACGATAGTTTTAGAATTCTGTACACATTGTGTGGATGTTACTTTGAATAAAATAGGTGATTTGAAAGGAAGAAAAGATGTCACAAATAGGCTAGGCCAAGATGCAAGCATATGCATTTGCAGCTTGGAGGAGACCCTGGTAAAAATTCCAGGGCCGTAGTAGACCACCAGTATCTTGATTTTGATCTCAACTAAATTTCATTATTCTGTGGTGTTGTGGAAAGGGGTTTGGAGGGATTTCATTAGCAGCGGGCAACTGGCGAACTCCGGCGGCTACTCCCCACTAAGGAGCCGGCTACTTTGGAAAACATTCAATACATCCTGAAGGCAGTCATTGAAATAAAAGTGGTTTTTGGTGATATTTTGTCCCCTCTTTGCTTGTTGGGTGATTTTAAACGAGTTCTATTATAATTTACTCAACACGCGTACGGAAAAAACAACACGATCGATTCTGCTGTCCGCCATGTTGAATGGACAGAAGAGAAAGACTGGTGACAAATCTGCCTGGATTACGGCTGGACTGTCTTCTTTTTCCACATAGAAGAAATAATGTTTTTTTCAGGAAGTGAGACTTGTTATAATTACTCTGAGGAAAGGCAATTTTTGTCAATGTCAATAAGTCAAACTCATTTTGCTTCCGGGGGCTTCGCCCCCTGGACCCCCAACAGGGCTCTGCCCCTGTACCCGGCTAGGGGCCTCGGCGGCCCCCAGACCCCTCGCCTATGCGGGGGCCTACGGCCCCCAGTGCTGTCTACTTTCACAATTTCTCCACCTACTTCAAATCTTATTGACAACCCAGGGTTTGTGTACATGTACAGTACATGCAGTTGTGGATCCAGGTCTCTTAAAACAATGCAGCATCTACTGATTGTTCTTGTGGCCTTAGTACATTGTACATGTAGCATCTCAGTAGTTGTATCATTGATAGTAAAAAAAAAGGGGATCCAAGGAATAGAAAAACATCTATTTTGTTTTTGGAGAGTAAGTTCTAAGGCACTGGGGCCATTACTCTGCTAGTTTCAGTTTGGTCCTGACAAAACAAGGATTTAAATTTTGCTTTTACTAAAGAAAACCACATAGGTTCCTGCTATCGAAATTGTCGTCAAAAATCCTTATTTAGCAGAAGCTCCAGTATCAACTTTTTGAACAGTGTTTTTTTTTTTCAAATTTGATACAGAGCTGTGCTCATTTAGTTTGCACTGATTCTTGAAGGGAATAATGAGTGTCTTTTTTTCTCAGGAATTGATGTAGAACTAGCTAGAAGTATGGAAGAAAGAGTTATGTTAGAAGATGCTCAAAGTTGGACAAACAGTAAAACAATAAATGAAATGAAAGATAAATCAGGTATTTTATTGTTATTTGAGCATGTTTTGTCTTTTTAATTTTTGTAGCAAAGCTCAGCGCGCCAAAGGCGTGTGTGGAGCACCATGGGTAAGAAAATATGGTAACCCATCTGTGCAAGAAAATTTGGTTTTGGTTACCATGCGAGTGTACGACCTTACTTCCACCCTCCATATATACCAATGTGAAACTCTGTGGTGCGACCTGCATTTTTTGGCGGGAACATCGTTGATATTGGACATCCATGTTATGGTTAATTGACACCTGTCAAAACAAGGTACCTGCTGATCAGTAGCATGTAACCATATGGTGGGTGCACGTTTGAAGCTCATTGAGGCCAGCTGTTTTTTTTTTTAAATTGAACACTGACCAGGTACTGGTTTTTGATTGGGTCGTGGGCTCTAGCCAGGGTAACTTATTGTAAGAACTAGGAGTTTCAGTGAGAAAGTGAGTGCTGGCGTGGAAACTGGGAGCAGTGACTGGTATTTTTTTTAAAACAACTGCAAATTTTTGAAGAAAGAGGATACCGGAAATGTGCGTGAAAGTATTTAAAAAGCGAAGAAAGGTGTGCATATCTTTCGCATGTGTCGCAGGCGTTACTTTTTTATAAGCAAATGGATAATTTCAAAACAATGGCATGTCACTTCATTCTTTTAATTTAAACTTCTGTTCTCAAATTTCTGGCCCCTTTTCAGCAAAAGAGTATCCTTTTGAGAAATGCTGAGTGTAGCTGAGCAAATGTCAATTTAAATTTATTGTCGTGCTTGAGAATAGACTGGGAGCAGTCTCTTATTTTTCAATGACACAGTTGAGCGCACGATTGCGTGACACGCCCCGTTTTCACCACTAATTTGCATAAAATAATAATTTCACTCGTCGTGTGTGGCTCTGAGGAAATAAGAACGACTGGTCGTGGTCTAGCTCGGGAACTGATTTTCTCTTCGCTCAGCAGTTTAAGACTTTGAAGAACAATTTGACTCGCTGGTCAAAGACTGAACATAATTATACGGTTGAGTGATGATCAATGACGACCCACTAGAAAAGTACTTGACTCGAAGGCTGTGACTGTAAGGTTCCCTTCCACGACGTGTACGTGACGTTATTTCGGGTATCAATACCCCGGATAATAGACATGACCCACCACAATCGACTGCGCATGCTTCCGATCTTAATTCAAATTTTGATTTTTTTGGCTAATGTCAAGAATAGTATGCTGCCTCGCTAAGGCTCGCCAGCAATAAATAACCTGGGAGCTTTGCTTTTAGGCTTGGCTAAATCTGTAATTATAATTGTAGTATGACTTATGTTAAACTCTCGTGAACTCATCAGGGTAAGAAGGCAGGCACATTTAAAATTGATCATATGGAAGCAGCAAGGCCAAATGAATGTAAAAACATCAAGAATGAGCATTGAGAATTAAATGGCAGTGTCAGAAATGTGCATGACTTGTAGCCTGCATGTCTGTCAGCAGGGTAGCTGGCGTAGATTGGTAAAAAGGACCATAGGAAGAGGGGAATTTTTAAAATGCTAATCTGTGGGAACGACAGTATGAGTAAATTTCTGTTTAGCCAAAGATTACCAGCTGCAACCAACCACCTGGGAATTCAGTTTGGTGTTATGTAAACTTGTATCCAAGTTAAAAGAGGGCTGATGCTGGTATCAGAATGTTCTTAGACAATACTCCTTTATACATGTATTATGTGGCAAAGTGTACTTGTACCAAAGCTGTTACTTCCAGTGTGAATTGTTTCTTGGGATAAAATGACTTTTATACATCACTCTTTAGGTGCAACTGCATTACATGTTGCAGCTTCAAAAGGTTATTTACAAGTAATAAGGTGAGCTACATGTACATGTAAGCATCTGCTTTGTTTAAAAAAAGAAAAACAGGATAGATGTTTAATAACAATTCAGTTGAACTGGGTTGGTGGAAAAGCAAATTTACTCATACAAAAAGGAACCTGAGAGTACAATGAAGTGGTCAAATGGTGATGCCAAAACTCTAAGCTCATAATTCACATTCAGCATTTAGTGGCCAACTTTGTGTATTACATGTGTGTGACAAAATAATTCCTTACATATCTAACAGAAGAAACAGTAATAGGGCGTCTCCTTAGAGTAACAATCTACGTTAAAATTGGTGCTATTACACTTCTGTTTCAATTTCCCCTTCAATTTGTATAGCAATTTGGAAAAGACAAAAGTTGTCGCTGTGAGTCAAGTTGCATCAAAATTGTTTAAAAAGATGGAACTCTCACTTTATCAAACCAAATGTTTTTGACACCATTATGTACACCATTGCTAAAAAGTTGAACTTTGGTATACCTGTACTTCTTTTTCCAGTCTTGTGCTTCAACTTGGAGTTGATATCAATGCAAAAGATGTAGATGGTTGGACACCATTACATGCAGCAGTTCACTGGGGGCAGAATGAAGCCTGCGAAGTACTTGCAGAGCATGGAGCCAATTTTAGTGCAAGGAATAAAATGGTGATCAAGCTCTTAATGCAATTTAAGTTATTCTGGTTCTTTGAAATGTTATTATGGGTATCACCAGAGAGGTTAATGGGAAATTATGGTCTAGAAAAAGTTTCTCTAAATTACTAAAACTTTTCCCCAGGAATTCGAAAATAATAATTGCCATTTTGTCCACTTTCCAGTTCCCTGTAAAAATGTGACAAGAACGCTTTGAAGTTGCCTCTTTTGTGACTTGGAAAGCGCCATCTTGGATATGACGTGTTATGACGTAGCAATAGTCAACAAACATTATGACGTAGCAATAGTCAACAAACATGTTCGACCTTACCACGTTCTTCGTTCCCCAATCACTTTCTCAATTTTGTCTGACCTTTCTGCTCCAAGAAATTCAAATGTAAGATGAACTATGGTAAAATGGTATTGTGGTGTAATAGCTAGTAGGCCAAATAGGCCATAAGTGCGACAGAAACTCAAGTCACTTAATAGTTGTAGATTCTCTGGTCAATCAAACTAGGAGGCAAAAATCAGCCAGAGCAAATGTAAACAAGACAAAGACCTTGAACATGCGACATAGAAATATTCGACCAGTGTACCTTTTCTTTTTCACTTTCTTTCTTCTGCGACTTTGTGCAAGTGTATTTGTTTTGCCAACGAAACTTTCGGATGTTGCTCAATAGACATAGCACAGCGTTTTCACAGCAACAATTACCGCTGTTGGTGTTTTACGCTTTCAAGGGGGATGAAACTAGGCACATGTCTTTTAAATAAGAAAACAGAAGATTCCACTGGAAAATGAAAATTTAAAGAAAAGTTTGCCTGCGAAAATAAAACATGGGTGGATTCCTCAAAGCTGAAAACCTGACTGCTATATTGTCTGTTCAGGTCTTTCATTTTGCTAAGGAGGACTTCAATCGGGATCTTCAGGTTTATGAAAATTGGTCTTGGTACATTCGCTTCATACTGAAATCTCAGTCAGCCAGTCCAAAATATCATTACATTGGACTGAGAAAACTGAATCAAGTAATATATTGACGACTTTCACTGTTATACGCTTTTCCAGGCAGTAAAATAAACAACTTGATCATGAAATATAGTGTAGTTAAATTTTGTTCGCCTTATAGACACCACTGAAACGATTTACTCTTACCATTCGATGGAAATATATAAATCTATCGTTTGTTGTTAAGTTGTAACAGGGATCTCGAAGAAAGCCACGGTAGACAGATTTAACTTGATTTCGAGGTGTTTATTCGCAGCAATGAGCGCGGGATAGCATTGCAAGCTTTCTTTCGCTTCGTAAACCTGCATATAACTCACATATATCTGTTCTGATGGTGGAGCCAATATTAACACAATTTACCCTTAAAATTTGATTTCAATCATTCTCGAGTTATCGACAAAGGCTCTTTTCATATTAGAAGAACTCTGGAGGCCTGGCACACCCCTGCTACCAAGCATGCTGACAATAACTCAAAGCCGATTCCTAATCAGTACAGCATTCTTTTTAAACAATAGCCACCTTTTTTCATACTTTTACTTTTTATTACTTTTATCTTGCTTTTTCTGTATATATTTCACTAATTTACATTCACTGTTTTATCGGTCGAAGGATGTAGATCGACAGCCGAAAGCTTATAATTCCTTTTCAAAATTTTTACCCAGAGAACGTTTTTAATTGTATTTTTAACAATTTACCCTGTGGATTAAGATTCAAGTCTACAAAGTATCGCTCTCCTCGCTTGTGTTTTCCTTGTTTAGGTCAAGTACATCTAGTCATCCGGAGAAATCCTTGACTCTTGCTACGTCATAGCCTCGTTTGCATTCACAAAAACAAAGATGGTGGATTTCAATTTAGAATTGCCCATTTCTGAAGCATTATTGTTGGCTATTTAAACACATTAAGCTCAAATGAGTGGTCAAGTACATGACAATACAGGTAAAGAACTTTCGATTCAGAGAACCTTTTTCTAGGCTGTACTTTCCCTTTAACTTGGCAACAGATTTGTTTTAGCCATAGTTAACCCAGGATTAGTGATTGCCAAACCTTACCCTGGAACAACAACTTTAAGACAGTTCTACAACCTTTACCTACTGTACAGCTCACAACTTGATTGTTTTTACATTTTGGAATTATTTTGCTTAATAATAGTTAACTTTTTTCTGTGCAGGGTTCAACACCTATTGACCTTGCAGAACCAGACATGGTAAAAATGCTTGAAGAACTTAAGAAGAGGCAAAATGATAAACCAAAGATCAATGCTGTAAGTCTCATTCACAAAGATTGCATGAAAGAGCAAAATGATAGTCCAAAACACATAACACATTTATGATTTTAATAGTCAAAGGAAGCCAACATAATTATGATAATTATGAACTCCATGAGCAGTAGTTGCCAGACGTAAGGAAATTCAGCTACTGTAATTGGCTTCTGGTTTTGTTTGAATTTCAAACTGTGTTGCATGTGGTTGGGAAGAACTGAATTAAAAAAAAAAAAAGTTAATTAACTCATTGACTCCTGAAGCAGTCCCCATTGACGAGTTAAAATCCTCTGGCAGAGTAAAATTTACATGTGTCAAGTGTCACTCCTTGTAGGAGGTAATGGGTTGGAGAAGGAATAGTTGTGAAGGCTATACTAATGTGGTTTTTCGTCTTCAGTTTTATTTTTTATAATTTTGTTTTCTCTTTTCCTGATTGGTTACCGCGCACCGGTAACTCAGTTGGTTGAGCATCGGGCTGTCATGCGGGAGGTCGTGAGTTCGACTCTGGCCGGACCAACACTCAAGGTCTTAAAATAACTGAGGAGAAAGTGCCGCCTTTGTTATTACGTCCGCAAATGGTTAAGACTTTCAAGTCTTCTCGAATAAGGACTATAAACCGTAGGCCCCGTCTCACAACCCGGCCTTCAGTGTTCACAACCCAGTGGTACGTAAAAGAACCCACACACTATTCGTAAAGAGTAGGGCATTGAGATCCCGGTGTTGTGGTCAGGGCTGATTTCATTCATTCATGTGCCGGGTGAGATCGCTAATGGACTGATAGCGTCTGCCAGCGGCGCCTATATATGCTGATGTCCGATCTCACCCATAGATCCCTTGCTTGTAAAGCGCATTTGAATATTTCAATAGAAAATGCGCTATATAAATTCATTACCATTACCATTGGTTTCTAGGAAAGTGTGCATTTTATATTGCATCTGGGTTAGCTTGGAGATGACCTTGTTGTATTGTGCCTTAATGTTTATTTTGTTTTGCCAATGTATTTCTTCCACAGTCAACAACACCTGTTATTAAAAGCAATATGGAGTTGGGACCAGCCCCTTTAAAAAGACGGTAAGTTCCTTTTCCAACCCAACAAGGTTGGAACGTTACATGAGCGTTACCCAACCCATTCAATAAGATCCTGGACAGAGTTGTTTGGAGAAATGTTAAGAAGTAAAATCACAGTACCCTGACTAACAAACAGTTTGTGGTCTGTCTGCTGCCTCTTCTACATGTACCTTCCATTTGACTTCGCCTTAAGAGTACGCTCCTCTTTCAACCAAGTTTACAGTTATACAGAAAAAAATGTAGGCTTCTGAGCTTCTCATCAGCTTTGCTTCTAAAGTTACTGCCAGTCTACCTTAACACTCATCACTAAATATTTTTTACAAAGAAAGTGGAATGAGGTCAATCAGTTCTTATGGCATTTGATTTCGTTTGATTGTTTTAATTACTGGTGGCTAGCAGGCCAGAACATTGAATTTAAGGGTAAACGAGGTCAAGTCAGTTGATGGCCACTGTTCTCCGAAGCGTGCAGCATGGTATTTCCAGGTGGTCACCAGTCCAGGTACATGTATCAGTCTTGTCCAAAAGGACTAAAAGGTTTTTGATAGCTTTTCACCCATAAAAACCCAAACCTTGCTTCAAACAACTCAGTAAAGGAGTGAATTATTAAATGGAAAAGGGCAGAAACATATTGACTGTACGCTAGTCATTTAAGAAAATTAAAAAAAAAAAAAGAAAAAACAACCGAAAACGCCTGCAAAATATCGTGACTGTTGAATTTGTGGTGGTTGTCACAGCAAAGTTGACAGCTTATCCTGCAAACGGGTTCTCCATTGACTTATTCGGATGTGTTTCCTTTAATTTGTTGTTCGATAGTGCATCATCAAAAGCTACTTATGGCATGAGACAAACGGGAAGAAGTCAGTTTTCTAAGCATCCTCAAACTCCGTTTCTCTTTACTTTACACCCGAGCAAAACGTGAAAACTAGTAATTTATTACTTTCCATGTAGTTCGCAACACACATTCCGTGAGTAATTGAGTGCTCATTGTTTTCTGAGTTTTGCAGTAAACTATAATATTATAAATAATGCCCTGTATCAATACTTACATGTATTAACTAACAAACATACAATATTCTAAAGACAATATTCTCAGACCTCTTTCATAATGGCAGTCAAGAAAGGTATGCAATCGGCCGCCATTTATGTTAGAGGTCTCGTTTGGAGCTCTATCCTCTGTGCCTCGCTACCCTCTGTGTGTCAGTTCACGAAAACTCTCGTTTTCAGATCAAAGTTAACCCGGCCAGTAACTTCAATTAACCCTTTTCTGTTGTGCGAGTATGATAGTTTTTAATCTAACTACTTTCTCCTTGTTTTTTTTTTCAGTCTTTCTGAGACCTCTCGAGCTAGAATGCTGCGTAGTCAACCCCCTGCTAACAACCCGGGAGCTCTGTATGTAAAATTAATTCTAACCGTTCCTACTAACAGTTTAATGCTTTGTAAAAAAAAAAAAATTCTTGTTCAAAGGGCTTTCCCTTATCTTGTCTCTTCGATGCTGTACTTGTCTCTTTCTGGTTGTGAGATGAAGCTTCTTGGTTTTCTCGTTGTTTCTTCTCTGTCTTTCCTTGCGGACTGGCACTCAACTAAAACGAAAACGAGAGAGTAATCGTCGTGTAACTTGGCACATTAATTTGGCATCCGAAACAAAACCAATCGTTTCAGTAGTATGGCAATTTGGAGATTCAAAGCGTTATCAGATTCTCCATCTGAGCTCAACTATTGTGTACTTTTGTAGACTGCATACGGGCCTACCTGGCTCCTGGCCAGAACAAATACAAGGACTTGCTTTGGCTTGACAACACAGTCCAACCTAGTCCTCTTGGTAGGTCGGTCTGCGGTCTGCAGGGGTTACTCACCAACTGGATGAATCAAACAGTTGAATTCTCGGTGCTTGTGCCAGTCCTGCAAAACTGCTATTCACTGCAATTTCTGCGTGGCTTCTTTATTTCGTAGGAGCTCCATAACAAGAATAAAGGACCAAAACCTTTTTCTCAGGGACATCAACCAGGAGAGAGCTCAGATGGAGGCGAGCAGGGAACAGATATCCCCGAAGAGCAAGCTGTCTAAGCCACCTGGTTTCTCCGAATCCCCCAAAGAGGACAAAGAAAACGAGCAGGAGAAACGGGACGGTTTCAGCAAAGACGACAGCGGAACGGAATCAGACATCGAAGGGAGTTCTGAAGAGGATAGCGAAGAAGACTCGGAGGAAGAAGAGGAGGAAGAAACAACTAAGCCGACAGTAAACTCTGTCGCTCCTAGGGCTAAAGTCACGGTAAATTCAGTACCATCAAAACCTACGGTAAATTCGCTCAAAGAACCCGAGGATGAATCTGAATCAGAGGAGGAAAGTGGTAGCGAAACAGAAGCGTCCTCCGAAGAGGACGAGGACGAGGAGGAAGAGGAACCGCCCGTCAAACCGGAGTCTCGAACAAGCTCGACAAGTTCTTTGAGAACGATTTCGACAACGCGTGCGCAGAGCGCACCATTTAGTGCGTCAAATTCAGGGGTGGGGGGTTCATCGAGGCTTCTCAAGTCCCCATTTATAGACAATGATAAAAAGTCCAGTAGTCCTTCTTCGCCCGTTTCAAAAACTGAACCTTCAAGATTTTCTAGGTTAACTGGTAGAGAAGAGAGTAAGGAAGAACCAAAGTCGCGGTTTGGGAGCTACCCAACACGTACAACCGCATCGACAACTTCTAACACGACGAGCACCACTACCACAAGCATAAGAGGGAGGACAATCTCTACACCGAGTGAGGATACTCCATTCAGGGGAACAAGAGCTAAGAGACCTGAAGACGAGGAGGAGATTAGGAAAAGTAACGATGTTACTCACAGGAGGGCCGGTGGAGATGACGAACGGAAGGTAAGGGTGTACTGTTGGGTTTATGCTGTTGGGTCCTAGCGTTTGGTGCGTTGTTGTTGATGTTCTTATTTCAATCATGCGTACGGAGGCCACATCATATTTGTAATAATTTGCTTGGTGTCTCAAGGCGTATCATCGCTAGACGAGGATTCAAATAACTTGCTGCGCGCATTTCGCGGCCACCCTCGACCTCTGTCATCGCCTTTCACGACAATTTTCAAACGACAGGGGGCTTTGAAGATTTGAAGAGGCAACTAGTATTGGCTTCAGAGAATTATTCAAAATTTGGCCACCTTAGTACACGTTCAGGTTGATATAAATTTGGTCAAGTTGTAAAACGGAAAAAATAGGGAGAGGGTTTGTCACTCGTCAGTCGTGATATTGCCCATGTGTTACCCGACCGCACATACATGTATTGCCAATTGTAGAGATCCAGTGTCCACTTAAACGAAGAAGATTATCTGAAATAACATCATCAACAACAACAACAACTGAAATATCAGTCATTTATGCAGGTATGCAGAGTGTATCTTGAGAGATTTCTATTTAATTCCGTTGACACTTCGATTCGAGTCTTAATTCAAAAAAAGTTGTTAGGGTGGCGAGGGAGGTTTGTCTATTTTGTCCTTTTTACGTAAGTAGCTCCCTATGCATAATTAATGTACTACGCAACTTGTTTGCTCAAGTGGCATCAAATAAAAACGAAAAGGCGACCCAAAATTCGTCTTAAGAATCGCTGGCTGTCATTAACCGTAGTGTTCCGTGAAGACCCATTGCTTCTCTGTTTTGGAGGAAGGTCTTTGTTGCAGTGTTCATTCTTTGACCCCGTGATGTCGTATCTCATGCGCCGTTACGATTCATCAAATTATGGAGGCTCAACCGGGAGAATACAGGTAACATTTTTCGGAGAGATTTAAACATGAAGTAGCAATAATTTCTTAGGATTATGAAGAAAATGTATTGTACGAGGGTTTACAGGGGCAATCAACCGGCAAAATATTCGCTATTGCGTTTAACGGGCTTAAAAGATCGCTTGCATTTACTTGTTCGTTAACACGGTACCGAATTCAGTAACTTATTCTGATATTTTTTTATCGAACAGTCTGCCTTGGTTTTTCGCATATCTCGTGTCAGCTACTGTTAAAAAAATCGCCGGTCAAATGGCGTAGAAGACAATCACTCGGCTTCTGTTGTCGAACAGTCTTTCAGCTCTGGCAACTTTCGGCCATTTCTACGGAGTTTTATAAGATGCTCTTCAACATGTTTGCGGTTGCAAAAGTAGCGGTTCATTTTTAACCCGCTGCATTATTGATTTCATTTCTGGGATTTTGTTCACGAAACGTCTTGTCGGGAAAGGTTTGAATTTTATTTGAATTACGAGGTAATGTTGTCAGTGAACCGTATCTCTCGGCAGAACAAATAAACACGAAAAGGTTCATCAAGGAAGGGATCTATTCAGAGTTGTTATTCATCTGCTTTCTGCAAGCTGGCATTTTTAAGAATCGCATCTTAGTTTTGATGTTCTTCCTCAAATTTGAATGTAGATAATCTATGCGATAGTCGCAAATGATGTTGTCCATTTAAGTGGATAATTAGTATGTATGTTTTAAAAATTCAACAGGGTTATTCACACCCAGTTTTTGTGGTAGTCGTCTGTCATCAGCCTGCAGAAAATTCGTCGTACATCTGCGTTTTTATTTTATCGCTGGTGTAAGGGCTGGTGCACGCATTTATTCTTATGTCTTTCTACAGCGTCTATTTGCATTTCTCGCGCTGTTTTGCCCATCAGACATGAATTTGCTGCGGGGGTTTTAGAAAATTTGAGCTTGTTTGGTAAATATGTCAAGTCGCGTTGGGAATGTAAACTCACTTCTTGGTTTTATTTGCATCTGTTTTACGGTACAGCTCGTTAACGTTGGTACAAGTTGATGTCAAGATTAAGGACGCACTCTTTCGTGCCGTTTGAGGGTTTCGTCTTTCTCATTTGTGAATTTAGCAATATAGACAGACAGAAATAGGAACAGACCAAGATGCAACATTGAGCGCTTTTCATGCCAGGGTCATGGCTTATCGGGCTGAGCTATTTTGACGCTGTCTTGCTTTTTTTCCTTAAAGACCCTTTTGTTTACATGTTTGCGTCGCGCTCAATTAAATGTCAGTGGAGTGGATGTATTTCCAATAAATAAAACCAGTTGTAATTGCGCACGGTCTGGTAGGTTGACTCCGTTACTTTAATTTTCTTTACAAAGTAAGTGTGAATGTGACCTTCGCTCGCGTTTTGGGATATCACGTGTCACTTCCCTCCTCCCTCAAAGGAAACTTCAAACTAACTTGGGCTCCAGGCGTCCGTTTGTCGGTAGCCCCAGAATATCCGGGGCCTTTTTTTTTCGGGTATTTTGTATATTAATTAAGGTCGGACAAGTTTATGATAGTGGTTTGTAGGCTCATTAAAAGGTTCATATATTCTTGTTTGGGACTTTGTATTTGTGCAGTGTTGCAAAAATGAAACCTGTCTTGTTTCCAGCAGCTTTTTGCCACTTTAAAAGAGTTTCTGTTTTGGGCCTTTCGTTTCATGTGAAGCTGCCCTGCAGCAGTGCGCGCGCGCCGGATCATGCAGGGCTATGGAATGAGTTTGAAGAAGGTGGTATAAAACCCTCTGGAGCCGAGATCTGTTTCAATTAAGTACACCCAAACACTTGGTTTTAATCTCATGACGGCTATGATTCTCTGTCTCCCGAAAATTACATAGCCCGTCCCATGCATGTGTATCAAAGAACTCATTCAATTCATTTCAGTTCTATTTTAGGAGCTGTTCGTACTTTTCCAAAGAGGTCCACAATGGACTCCTGTTTTCCATAATTATTGTATTTGTTGTCACATGATGCGAAAACCGAATTTCCTTTGTGTCGCATATTCTGGTTGGCTTGTTCATCAAATGCTTTTGTTTCAGGAAACTTCCGTGCGAGGGTTGAGAGACGAAACAAAGACAAGTACTCGACCTTACTCCACTACCGACTCGTTTCTAAGCCGCCGAAACAAGATAAGCGGTACAGGAGACGAAAAGAACGAGCCAGACGGTCGTAGCAAGCAGCCAACTGGAAAGAACAACGAGGAAGTCGAGTTACCTGCTTGGAAGAGGCGGCTTCAAGAGCGAGAGAAGGAAAGAGAAAGGGAACGAGAAAAGGAGAAGGAAAAAGAGCAAGAGCGGGAAAGAGAAAGGGAGAAACAAAGAGAAAAAGAACGGGAGAGTGAAATGCCCAGCTATCGTCGATCAAGGCTAACCGAGAGGGAGAGGGAGAAAGAGAAAGAGAAGGAAAAAGACAAAGAAGAGAAAGAAGAGGATGATTCATCTCTGTCAGCTGCAGCACGCGCCGCCGCGCGTCGAAGGAGACTAAGGGAGAAACGCCGCGCAGGGGTGAGTATCGTATCTCTTGAGAAAGCTCTCATCTGACCTGCTGAGGTCTCCTTGTTATTTGGAGAGAAAATGCAGGATGTAGCCCGCTACCTTGTCTATTTGTCGCTTGCTTAACGAGTCGTGTCGTTTGTAAGCCTTAGCTAGCAGTCCTTCCACCGCTCCATAAGTTAACGGTGGAATAATTGTTTGCGCTTTGTACTCAGGAGGTACTAATAAACTCCCGTGCGTTTTTCAGAGCGACGAAGATGAAACCGAAGATGTTAAGAGGAACGACACTGACGAGAAAGCTCCAGGTGCTAGCAGGAGAAGGTCCCAGGAAACGAGAGCAGAGGATGCGAAGGTAACTGAGTGTGCTGATTGCAATAGTAATTTTACCACTTCAGATTTGTGGGAAGACCGAGATTTTATCCGGGACCGGGAAACGGTCTCAACATTTAAGGAGGGAGATCAAGTATTCAAAGGCGTTATACTGGGTGGGTGCAGAGCCATGCCCGAGAGAAGAGCTCGGATTTGAAGTAGATATTCTTCGTCCAGTTTTTTTGTGAATGCCTCAGACCTGTTCTTTAAAGTCTTTGCATGCTTGCTGGGGCTTAGGTAGAGGTTGAGGACAAAAGGCCGGTAAAAATATGAAGAAATGGGATTCCAGCCTGGGAGAGCTTAGAAGCAGGGTTCACCAGAGGGGAGGTGTTTGTTGTAGTTTTGGCGAGTGGCTGTTGAATCATTTTTTCTGGCTTCCTTCTGTTTCAGAGCATCACGGACAGAATACGAGCCAGCAGGTTTGTCTTAAAGTGGCTTGTCATCTTAAGTTAAAAATATATTTAAGTTTTTGTGTTAAACAGTAGTTTCAAAAGAAGGCAAATCATGAACATAAGAACTGATAACTGGGGCAATATTGGAGTAAAGTACATTTTGCAAGACATGAAATTGCTCTACTGAAATGTGCTGAGCTGTTGCGTAGGTAACATTTTTGTTTTCAGGTCTAGTTTCTGTAGGACCAACCGTTTTCCTTGCTAACCTTAAATCATTAATTTCCCTATGAGAGAATTAAGTTAAAGTGGACAGTGTAGGTATCCACCATTAGCCACCGACACTGACGCGAATAGTTGTTTTAGTATATACTGAATCAGTGAGATAATATAGCACAAAAAGGTAATTTCAACTCGTTTAGTCCTGCAATGATTAACAATACTGATTTTCGGACGTGAATCCCGCGTTAGTCGCTCGGAGACGAATAGCAAAGGATATTAGGAGTTTGAGTAGCCAATCAGAGCGCGCCTTCAATGCTTTCCACTGTTTTAGTATTATATTAAATTGGGATATAGAGCGTTTTCACTCACGTGACCAGCAGCCATATTGGATTGCTGAAACAAAAGAAAGTATTTGCAGAAAGATAGAGTTCAATTCCTGGAGGATTAGTTTGGTACACCATCATGGCCGCCATTCCTTTGTTTTGGAACACCAACATGGCCGCCGTGACGTCATGTGAAAACGCTCTATTTGATAACGGACAGAGAGGAGGAGAAGCCCGGAAATGTTGCCATGGCTATATAATAAAATTTTGCCATCCTACACCGTTCTCGAAGCTCTTTCTTAAGTTTTTCAGAGATTAATTATTTCTTGATTCTGTATTTTGTATTCTAGTGAAACCACTTGTCAAGTCATCACATGTCCAAAACCAAATAAAATATTCTAAAATGCAAAATCCTTTCTTCCTCATTTTAAAAGGCCTTTAAAATAAGCATTTTTTCTTTTTACCTTATAGGCACTTAAAACACCTTGCTCCTTTGCACAACTATCGTTGTTCTTATTATATATATTTGTATTCGGTGTAGTGTGGAAACAGGTGTTATATGTCGATTGACAAAAAAATTTGTTTTTTCTATTTTTGTGTTTGAAGGACGGATGCTAAAGGACCTTTTGGTACATCCAAGGTACTGCTATTTCTTCATTCGTGAAAGGTTAAGGTGGTCAGTCTTATTGTAGCCGTTAAAAGGGCTACGTCACGTTATTTTAGGGTATTTCGGGGAAATCTTTAGTTAATCACGAGTTGAAAACTCGAAAATGGTAACGTGGAATTCCTTTACTGATGAAGTTGTCGTTACATCACAAACAAGATGATTCCGAGCTAAAACGAACTTTATCCAGGCGATTTGCTATTGACCGAATGCATAAATGGCGGCCTAAAATGCATTCTTTTGTTTATGTGCTAATTATATTCAGTAGCCTCGCTCCCAATTAACATTTTCTTTTGTATTTTGTCAATGCAAACGAGGCTAGTGAGTTTACTTAGCACATAAACAAAATAATACTTTTTTGGCCGCCATTTGTGCATTCGGTCTGTAAACTTGTAAAACGTCGGGCCGACATTTTTTTTTTGCATTTCCATTTGTGTCCAACCATGCTGCCCATTCCTTTTTCTGTATTTCTTTTATGTTCTCAACAGTTTTAGGTAATTATTGCAATGTTTCATTCTACTTCTTGGGCATTTTGGTTGTCATGAAATTACGTCATTTTGCGTGATAATAGCCCCTTTAACGAGTAGGAACACTGCACTGAACGAGTTTTTTTGGTTTCCAACAGGCAAATGCCATCGCCGAAACGGATCCCCAAAAGTTGAAAGAAAGGCTACAAGAAACACAGCTTGAAGTTCAAGAGTACAAGATTAAATTAGAAAAAGCTTTGCAAGTAAGTGCACGCGAGTCTGTAGTTTCTGGTAAGTTCATGCGACGAAGGAGGATATCTATTGGTAACTTTGCATCGCCATCTAATTCCCGTTTTCAATTGCAGGCGAAGGAAGAGCTTGAAAGAAAGTACGCTAACGTTGAAGAAGATCTAAAGGTGTGTGAGCTCGGTGCATTATTCGCCCCAAGTCTTTTACATATGGCAATCTCATTTGATCGAGGTTACAGCAGGCGGCTTTGAACTAGAACCCTGCTTTTAAAGTGCCCCTGTGACCAAAAAATCAATTCATATTTTTCTTTGGATTTCAAAACTATGTTAACAAAACACTAAGTGACCCACGTTTTAAGTCTTGATTTCAAAAAGACACCTCTTTATTTTAACTGTTATTTTCCTATTTAATGGTCCGCCATTACTAACATTATGTTCTTGAGAGAGCTGGATCGAGGAGAAAATGACGTCAAAGGCTCACTAGTTTAAGAATGCAATACATGTGTACGCCGCAGAATTAATATGCAGCTCGGGGGTTTTGGGCTTTCAGACATTTAAACTCACGCTTTGCATATATAATAACCTGCGTTCACACGCTGAAATTTTAAGCTAGTGAGCCTCTGACGTCACTTTTCCCTGGATCCAACCGTCTGAGGTCCAATCGGTCAGTTTTGAACGTGAGTAATGGCGGACCGTGAAATCCAAAACTTACACTCAAAGTAAACGGCCTTTGGATAAAAATCAAAGCTCAAAATTTTGCCAGTCAGGTGTTAAGCAAACACACTTTCAAAATCTGAAGGAAAAAAGGAAGTGGTTTTTTTGATCACAGGGGCACTTTAAGGACGGTGCCTACTAATTCAAAGGTATTTTTGCCCAGGTTTATGATTATGCGGGAAATGTAGGTCTTAACAAGTGTTACTGAAATCCAAAGACAAAATTAGGGGTAACCACGCATTTTTCAAAGATAATTCATGAACGATATTTGTAAAAACCTTTAAAATACAAAGACATGTGTGGCGTTCTTTCGCAAATTGAAGCTTAAGTATCTCTGAAAAATGCATGGTTGTCCCCAATTTTCTTTTTGGATACTATTAGCACTTACTAGGATCTACTTTTTCTGCATAATTTTAAACCGCGCAAAAATATGGCTGTATTAGTAAGCATCACCGATAGGAAATCCGAGTTTCTTGAGATGTGCAGAACGTATGCGCAATAACAATAGTAGGCACCGCCCTTTTAAGAAGTTACATGTATTATAGAATGGAAGTTAAGTACAAACTTCCTGCAGCACAAACGCAGTGGGTAGGAGGTTGGTGTCGTTGTGTACAATTCTCCTTTTCCAGGGGAAATTTTGGGAGAATTCAATAGGAGAGGGGAAAGATCGAGGCTCTTGCCGTGTGATCTTACTGAGGCAGGGTTGCCATATGTCTGTACTAATTAAGTTATTCTTTAAGGGATTTGGAGTTTTAGCCCCTCAAATAATTAAAGTTTTGTACTTATCGCTGGACTGGCGGGGATACTCAGGAAAACTGGCCCGAGTGCGTCAAGTTTCGCTCTTGTAGCTCATTGGGAGAACATTACGGTTTTGTTCCGAGCATCACCGAGTTACAGTCGATCATTACATGTCAGTTGTTTCGATATACCGATGAAACGTTAAGCTGGGTCTGATTCTTCGTTCTTTTGTTAATCTTACAGCAATTATCCGACTTGAAAGCGGACAATCAGAGGCTTAAGGACGAGAACGGTGCATTAATCCGTGTTATAAGCAAGTTATCTCGGCCTCCCACTTGACCAGAACTCTGGGTCCTGATACATGGACGCGAAATGGAAACAAAGACGCTTAGAGTATTATCGGGACAGAACACTAAGGTGGCAAGGTGGCAAGGCAACAACCTCTCTTTCCTGGTCGGATCTGTGCCTATACAATAAAGTAAAAAAGCCCAGAGCAGAGAATCGTGCGCAGAGGGTGGGGTGGCAGGAATTCAACGGTTTGCCGCTGGTCTTGCTACGGTTCGTGTTTTCGTGTTGTCATGTAGACTTGTCTTACATGAGTTGAAGAAAACCGCGAGACAGTCAATGAAAGGAAAGATATCTTTAAGCGAATAGTTGTCTTGCTGATGGTAAAATGGCGGGACAGAGAAAGATAAATAAGATTAATAATTCAATTTGTGAATGTCTTCGAAAAGCCCTGGTTCTGCATCGTTTGTAATGCAGTTTTCTACAAGTGTATGTGCACGTTTACTATCAGTCCAAGCGGTTTCCAGTCGTTTAACGCAGAACTTTTCCTCTGCTTTAAGCTTTTGTATTTTGTTACATTGTTTAAAAAAGGAAGGGCAGATTCTTCTGCTCGTGTAGTAAACTTACTTTTTTGTAAAACATTGATTGCTTAGGCGAATTAGTAGTCAAGAGCAGTTGGTGGCCTTGTATAAGAAAATAACTGAACGCATTGAGCGGTTTCAATTTAGTGTCGAAAGTCAATTCGCGGTATTTACCGTAGGTAAACACATTTTTGTCCAATCGGAAGCGAAAATAAACTTCTGACTTGAACGCAAGCTTTTTTTCCCGCGCTTCGCTCTCGCTGTGTGTCCGTTTGCGTTATGATTGGCCCTTTTGATGGTGACGTTTGTGGGTGAATCTACCAAAGTTATTGCGATTCTGACGGTTCTACGGCACTCAATTGAAAACCGCTCATTCAACAGATGACCGTTTCAACGATGATGACACGATTCAGCTTTTGATTGATTAGAAATTCATTATAACAGAAGAGAGGAATTTAATAGGATCCAGAGCAACTTGTTATCTCCAGAAAAAAAATATGGTCAGCCTTGTCGCAAATATAATTGTATTGAAATTAACATTTATTATATTGTATCTTTGTTATTTCTCAAGAAAGAAATTAGGTAGGGTTGTAGGCTCAGTCTTCTTTGATTGGTACATTCTAAACCAGGCGGGGACCCAAGCACCAGTCTTGGCCTTTACACAGTTTTTCGTCGATCGTTGCTAAGCAACGCGATGGTACCTTATCTATCATAAGGCGTAATTAATTCGCGAGTTTCCGATTTTGTTCGAGTCATTTGCGGATATTTGTCGGAGGCGAAGCGCAAGTCTCAAGAGTGAGTGCAGCGCAGTCATCGTGATGACTTATGAAAAGGAGGTAGAGCTAACTTAGTTCTGCGAAATCAGATAAATTTCCGCGTATTGTGATTGTGCTTAGACACTTCATAGGGGTGATGGGGATTTCATTGCTTTCTGTCTTTGAGTGTTTCTTTATCTCGCCAAGAACTCGTTTTGTTTACGAGCAAGATGGTTCCGTTCACGTTTCCATGAAAGTGCGAATCAAAAGGGTATGAAAGCAGTGTCAAGGAAAAAATATCTCGAAAAACCGTTGTTTGAAGAAGTTATCCTTAACATTGGTATCGATAAACATAATTAGCAGCACGGAGAATATACCTGCTCTCTCATTTGTTGACGCTCAAAGTATTGAACACTTTGAGCGTCAACATGTGAATGTTTCTTACACTTGCCTGAATGACTCGTAATGCATCTTATTGAAGCGTTCAAATCAAAAAGCGCTTTCTAAACACAGTCACAATACTTAGCACTGACCGTGTAATTGCTCTATCTCTTTTCCAAGTCCTTATGTGGCTGGCTGGGCCCCTTTGGCCGTTTCTCTTCGGTGTAATTTGGCACTATTCTCAAGTTTAATACAGTAGCATATTGTACTTAACAAGTAGCTCTCTTTGTATTTTAGTACGTAATTATGGACAAAGCTTTGTCTTGTATTAATTGCTTGTCCCATCTTGGTTGGTTCTGTGTTGATAACACTGCATGTTATCACTGAACTTGAACTACTATAAATGTTGAAGTCTACGACGAATTAGCCTTTTATGTGGCTCACTTCTTTCAGAGCTCTTCGTATGAGAATGCTGGCTTTGTCCTCCCCCTCTTCCCTCTTCCCCGGCACCCCTCCCCCCACCCAATAGGGAGCTTTAGCACGAGACGCCATCAAGCCACGGCTGAAAGGTGGAAGTGAACATTTCGCATGCCAGAAATGTGGTGTTTTCCAGATCTTTTAACCAACTACCGTAATTGTCTCTAATAGCGGAAAGATACGTAACTTCCGGTTACTGTTCGCGGCTCAGAAACGTCACGTGCGTACTCTCTCCTATAGTAGCGGACTACAACCGTGTTTCATAGCCTTCGCAAACCAGAACACCATAGTAACTGCTAGTAATAACAGTCTGGTCTCAGTCGTTGTGATGTACTTCCTGGTCTGAACTTCTCGAGGACAATAGCTGCCTTATTCATGACGGGCTCTTAGGTTCAATCTGTTCAATCCAAAATGAAAGTGCGTAAATTTTCCGGTACAAGTGACTTCCTCCCATTAAATCCAGCTGATGCAAAACAAGTTAGTGATATCACTTTCCGTAATGCGCCAGTGACTGTTGGTAAACCAACGTCGTCCGACGCGAAAGTACTGTATCGCTCTGTAAAGGACCCTTCTTTGTTGTTTTAAAGGACGATACCGGTGCGATGCTCTAACCAACTGAGCTATGAAGCCACTGACGTTGGGAGCAGGTCATCTGTGGGTTCTGAATGGGTTCTGAATGAATGGTTCTGTGGGTGCTGAATGAATCAACGAATGAAATGGATCATGTATTGAATTGCGTCTCACCCGTAACGCGAGGTCACGGGTACAAAACACGTTGAAGTCCTGAATTTTTCAGGTCTTCTCTACGCAATTGCGAAAACTGCGTTCATAACTGCGAGGATCATAGCTTCACTTGATTTCATATGCGCAGTTCAATATATGATCCATTTCATTATATTATTTAATTCGTTGATTCATTCATCACGGGAACATTAGAACCGTGGAGTCCGTAAGGAATAAAAGCTTTGTCTTTGCATGCATTGTCTTTGCCCGTCCAGCCTCACACTGAATGAGAGGTTAGACGGGCAAAATCTTTTGTTTCGACTTTGAGTGATCTGGGTCTATTGTACGGTAAGATTTATTGGCCCGACAAAACTGGCCGACAAATCGTACCGTTTAAACCGGTCTGTGCGAGAAGGTATCCGCTAACCAGTATCACTTGACCAATCTCGTGGGCTCAAGTTATAGCGGAGCTCTGGCACGCGAACCGCGTCAGCGGAGCACCATGGGTAAGATTTTTTGGGAAATCTATCCATGCGAGAAATTGGGGTTATGACGTCACGTACGTCCCTACTTCCGTCTGCCCGTACAGACTGTCGGGGTGGATGTGGGGAGACAGGACAGCCTCTGGGGACGGGAGTGTTCGGGCAATTTTCCTTGGCGGGAAATCGCGTGGCAGTGTTACATTTGAGCAGGAAAGAGCACGAGAGAAGAGGCGACGAAATTTGAGAAATTTAAGCAAAGGAGAGGAAGAGAAAATGTCAATGAAAATCAACGTAAAGCTGAGAGAAATAGAGCGAGAGACAAAACACTTTTTACAAAGATTAGCTTTCAGGTAACCTTACTGTCAAGGTTGACCTTTTAATTAGTAAAAATTTTTGCTGCTGTTCTAAACTGAAGAGCCTTAGAAGGAGTAAAGATCGTCAGTCAAACGGATAATGTTGTGAAAAAGATTACTGTGCATGTAATTTCAGTTTTAGTTGTTGATTAAATTTTTTAGTTATTGTTTGCAAGGCTTGTGCCTTTGGCAGAAATGGCTTGTGCCTATGACAGAAATTACAAAACATTTCGCAACTAATTTCATTTGCATAACCGAATCAGGAGCCCATCATGATTACTGTAATTGAACGGTTCCGGCAATAGACCATTTTATAGTTGTAGCTAAGTTACCTGGCCTACGAATGGAAGCGAGGCTACCCTGTTTTGCTACAAACCTCCGTGCTTTTGTAATGTTAATACGGACAAATTAGAATTACAACAACACAATTTACATGATAAAGCAGTGAGGGCTGTACAATCAATGCAAGGTCACCGGCAGCCTGGCAGCCATTCATAGGCTAGGTCGCTGAGCAAACAACTGTAAAATGGCCTAATCCGGGATTACTCAGGAAGAATGAAATGTGTTCTCGACTTCGACGGTCCTTAGTTCAACTGGAAAAAAATTCAGTTCCTTGCCTGAACTGAGAAAATTTTGTTCCATATGCGGACGCTTACTCTAGCAAGCACATCCATGTAATGCTATACACAAGGGACCAAATTCGGTTCCCCCGGTATGGTCTAACTATACAAACAAGGGAGTCGGACATTATTCCAACAACCATTGGGTTCCAGAATAGACAACTGTAACTTGTCGTGAGAAGCCATGTAGACAGATGAGTTAAAATCGTTAGAACACAGGTCTTCACGTCACGATGCAGACGATGGATCCTGCCATAGGTTTTAGGATCTCAAAATCGACGCAGGAGTACGTTTTTGTGGCCGGGTCTCTTTGATGGTTTCGGCAGTTGTATGATATAATACATTTATAACGATAATTAAAGACGCTTTCAGTATATTTCAAGCGACGAACTAAAGCTGTAGAATGAGTTAATCTTCGGCTATTATGGTAGTAGCTAGTAGGATTAACCCGACTATATTCCCGGACAAGTCACGAAACTATTTATAAGTAACAACAACAACAACAACATAAACGATGGGTTGGGGAAAAATTTATAAAGTTCCCTTTTTAAAGTCTGCACAAAGCGGTCAGTTCCTTAGTTTTCTTTAGCTCTGCTTTCCTATTCTGACAGAGTTCATTGTCCCGTGATTTTGTATGCCAAGGCGAGTTGATCTTATGTTTTGAAGCCGTGCGTAGGAACGTGGTTATGATCAAAACCCATGATTATCACGAATCACCGACCCGGTTTTCTACATTTTCTTTTCCCTCTTTGAATCATGTCGCAAGGCGGTCTTCTTCTCCTAGAATGAGTGACCATCCGGCTTTTTGAAATATCCTGTTGGAAACTTCTGATTTGTAAGGAAAACTGACGCCCTTGGACTTATGGCCAACGCCTTTCCTGATTAACTAAGTTAGTTTCTACTGAAAGAAACTGTAGTTCTGCGTCGGTGGGAAGAGAAACATGAAAAGTTCGCTTTGAAATTTTAGAATAACCCCTCACTCATTTAAAGCAGTAATCGGTTGGACCCGCACTCCCGCAGTCGAGGACTGTTGAACGATATGGGAGTACAAAACTAGTGCTCCCGCAGTCCCGCAGTCGAGAACTCAGTGAGAGCTATGGCTGCATTTCCCTCAGTCCCGCAGTCCCACCGCCCACAGACGAAATATGGCGCCTGCCATTGTTGAATTCGTCTCGTTCGCTTTAACGAAGAATACACATTTACGTTTTCTTTTTGTATTTGATGTATGTAAATGACCGCGGGAGCAGCTTTTTGGAAGTGAATTGTAAGTGAGGGTATTCTAGAATGTAGCATTTACTGCTTTTATGAAACGAGTTGGTGAATTAACCAACGGAAGAAAGATATGTTAGCTATCGTTTCTGCGTTGGCCTTCCGGTGATGATTCGCTCGAAGCCGTCAACGCTTAAAAGTCGTCAGCTCACAAAGCTTTCATCCGGTAGTATTATGAACCCTTTCAGATAACCAAATTCAACTGACTATCTTGTAGCCTGATAGGGTTGGGCATCAACTCTCTCAAGCGGTACAAAAGGAGAAAAAAATAGTGTCCTTACAGTTAAAGATTAACTCGCAGCAAAGACAGCAAATTTAGCAAGATCCTTCATTTTACATTAAGTAATGTATTTTTTTTGTGCTCTTCATTTTTCTGCCATGATTGTCTACAATGTAAAGTTTATTTGCGATTTGTCTGAAGATCCGTTTTTCTTTCGAAATTAGCTTGAAGGGTTTTGACTTTCCTTACGTTTTTTACCTTCATTCCTGTTGACCGTGACATCAGCCCGTTTTCTGAGGTCGCTGTCAAGATTAAGAACATGAAAATTGTCATAATGGCTAAGTATCCCATCAATTTAAATCAGTCTTCAATGAGAAATAAAAAATATAGCTCGTAGAGCAAATCGAACGATTCAAACAACAATAGTATCAAGACAGATGTCAGCACAATTTTATAATCTAAGTAAACAAGAAAGATTAAATTCAATTACTGCCGGCAATCAAAGTTAACTTGGACATGCTTGGCTGCTTCCAAGATCAAATGAAATCAGAAACCGTGAAATTCCCGTTTTGTGAAGCTAAAATAGTTTCCGATTCACCCAAAACGCTGTTTGGGGTTGTTAGTTTTAAAAACTATGACGACAATTTACAATAGTATGCAACCAGATTGACACACAGACCGATAGAAATGTGTTTACTCGTGGAATTTGATTCAATATGGTGTCCGATTGCAGCCTTGAAGGAGGCTTGGGTCAGTTGCTTCCATATTGTCCTCGCGACTCGACCAATCACAGCTCGCGGGTGGAATCGGGCCAGCGTCTCTCTGCGCATGTCCATTGTACCCAATCACAAAATTCTCGGTAACTTTGCTGCACGCTGTTTGGTTCTGCTGTTTTCAAGGATTTCGACACAATTGTGACCCAAATTCCTCCACAGAAACATTCTTAACTGAAGCGGAAACTTTTGCAGCCCAAAATTGAGGTATTTGTTGGTTGCCTAATGACATAACGGGTACAAAGAAAGTGTCTCTTTGCCCAATACCCATCTCAGGAAGTGGGCTATCCCTTGGATAGGCATCTCTTGTCACTGTAATGGCGGACGCCTCAGACGAGAGTTACCATGTTGAAACTCACAAATCTAAACACAAGCGAGGAGATAGAACTGAAAGACGTCAAAGAGGGGTAAATCGATACGGTGATGGTATTGATGGAACTCCATCCCCAGCGAAGGAACGCAATAATCCCGGTCTGGATGACAGTGGAGTCACAAATGACTGTGCAAGCAGTGTCGACCGAGAGTCAGGGAGACGAGAGAGAAGAGATAGGCGTAAACCTAAAGAAGATGGAGAAACAAATGCTAACGACGAAGCGTCTGTAGAGGGGGCCACAGCAGCCCCGGAGGAATCATCGCCGAAGAAAAGCCTCAAAAAAGATAGAAAGAGCGAAAACAGCGCGCACAAGAGGCAAGCAAAGAGGCATCTCAGAGAGAAACGTCGGTCGACAGGAGTTGTTATAATGCCCGCCGGTGCAGATGCGGATGTGAGTAACTCTCCGATGATTTTGTTTTTACATCTTGTTACTCTGTCATATCTTATGTTGAGGTATTTTGGGCAATTAGGGCAGGTGAGTCAGTATCCCAGACGATTTTCTGTGCGAATTTACTCAACGTCGGTGATGTATAGGAATTCTGTCTCTTTCCTTTAGTGTCTTGCATTACACAACACGATTATAGGGTTAAAGAAATTACGGACTTCGGCGAAAGTCATCTGGTATTTTAGGCGTCAATTATATTTGAGTTCGCTTGATCTCTAAACGCTGAATTATCTTATACCAAATGCTGGTAAGAAGTTACACGTACTTTGTCTTTGTATGCATATGCATATGAATGAATTTGGTCTTAGTAGTTGTAACTTATTATAATTCTATTTGATGTTCGACATTGGGAAATTTAAACAATGAATGAAAATCAATTGATCTCTAGTGGTTTTTGAGCTAAAGTGATAAGTCTGCCGCAGTGGACGAGAGTAAATTTCACCGAAATTGTACTGTAATCTTGAAAGATGTACTCGCGACACTCAAGAAAATTATAGCGCCGCTGAACTCTAGCCAAGAAGCAAAATTTGTTTCGAACATTTGGCGTTTTTATTCGTGCTAATCAAGTGAAAGTCAAAGTTAATGAAAATGTACCGTTTTAGCAATAAATTTGGTCTAAAATTGTAAATTCGAGAATGTTGCACTCCATGTACGCAGGACTCGAACAACGAGAATCAAATGGTGTGAATAGATGTAAACTAATTTTTTTCAACAATTCAGCTTTCTACAAACTAATTTTTAAACAGTCTGTACGCTATTTATGTGAAAACTTGTCACATTAAGAAATGGACTTTTGAAAAGTACTTACGATCTTCGAAATTTTGTTGTTTGATACTGATGGACTTGTCAAGCGTGTACACATGTGTTGTATTTTTTTAGTCAGATTTTTTATTTGCGATATGATGGTAAGAGTCACGAATGCCAAGTTTTTTAGGACTCATTTTTGGACTCATACGAGAAAATTCTCTGCAGTAGTTTTAATTGATTTTTATGAATGTTGATTCTTGTGTACGAACATCACCGAATCATATGATACCTCTCAGCAGCGTAAACTTGATGTATACCGTAGAAGTTGGAGCTAGGAAATTAAAGTTGGAACCGTTGTCTTTTCGTTTTTAGAGCGAAGATGAGGATGCCATAACAAAGCAAGTGAAGTCCAACACGCAACAGAATGAACAAGCAAATGATGATGAAGATCAGATTGAGGTATGCACTATGTGAAATCAGCCATTGTCTTGTTCTGTGCAATTCTTAGGGTTGTTCATTGATATCTGTGTTTTGGAGATTTCCACCTGTGTCTTTTGTTTATAATTGAAAATCTGAAGTTGGTTAAGCCTGCATACATGTAGTTCCCACTGTCCTCCTGGTTACTTTTGTGAATCATGAGGATCAATTTTTGCAATACTTGGATTTAGTTGCATTCTAGTAGACCAAAATTAGGACACTATTTTTAGGACCCTGAAAGGTTGTAAAATCCGTGGATTTGGTTGCAGACAAAAAGGTCTTTTCTACTGCATTTGTATATGAATTTACCAAAGACATTCACTCTGATTTTTTGTCTGTGTTTGATAAACTGATCATGATACAAGACAAAGTCTAGTTGTGCAGACTGTAAAATGCATTCCTTGGAAACATGATAGTATCACGAAGATAAAAAGTCGATTTAACTATTCTGGTGTAAATTTAAATGCTTTTTTATGGAAGCTCTCCTTCTGTCATGTTTAATTGATGGGCTGCGACGTCTCTTGAGCAACACCAGATTTTAGGTGTTTGTGAATATTTCTGCCATTTTGCAGTAGTTCTCTAGAGTTTCAAACATCCCTCAAGTTTTTGAGTTGTAGAAGTTGTTTTGAATCAGGAACAAGGATTGTTTTGTCTAAAAATGGTAAACATAAATACCCTTGCTCCTACATTTCCATTTGTTTTCATTTTTTGAAATTATTATTTGCTTGTCAAAATTTCTGTTTTGGTTATTGTCAGTCCTTGAACCGTTTTTAAATGTAACAAACATTTTTTAATGCTTTGCTGTCAAGTGCTTCATTTAAAAAAAAAATGTAATTACTTGTAAAGTATATCCTTATTGTTACATTTAAGAGTTTTTATACCCCTTAATTCGTTCAAAAGCTTAAATGGAATTTTATTTATAATTCTGGAATATCTGTTTTGCTTCTTGAGTTTCGAGACATCTCCAATCCTTAATTTAGAAGCTTTACCAGATTAGCAGATTTTTTTCTTGCCAGAACATTCCCATAGTATATCTCCTTATTTGGGAATTAGGGAAAAAGATGTGGACTATCACACTATACTGTAGTTGTTTATTGAAGGTGTTTGTGTTCTTTTGAATGACTAAGTAACTGTAATTCTTTGAACAGTGGTAGAGCATAGGGTACTTCTGGTAAAACAAATTCTACACCTTATATTCTGAGCAAGTCACTGTAATTTGAACAATTTATTATCTTGGTTTTTGTCGTGAACAAAGCTGTCTTACAAGATAGGACTTTTAGAACTTGGAGCGACCTAATTGCTCCTGTTAATTGGTTGAGTAGTATTACTTTAAAGAGGTGTTTCTTTTGGTTGGCTCCATCTCATCTGTGTACAGAGAGGTCTTTTTTTGAATAGCCCTCACCCCCTTCCTAACTGCAGTGCTTGGTTAAGTAATTTTGTGGTGTTCTCTGTTGTTAAAAATACTGTGACCTTTGAAAGGTCAGCTGTTTCAAAAATTGGGGATACTAGTTGGTTTGTATTGTCATGGCATGGTGGTAAGAGCTCTGGCTTAGTTTCCTTTTTTTGCCTCACATGCTGCTCTTGACCTCAGTCATTCAAAATCTATATAGTGTCTTCCAGGGGAAAACTCACTTAAGTCAAGAGGATAAGGCAAGTCAAGATCATTTGAGTAATCCACTGGAAAGTGATTTATCTGTGGTAAAGCATTATCTACCTTTAAAACAACCAGGCCTGGACTTGGTGTGCAGTTTTTCCTTTTGGTACTTTTGGTTTCCTTTCTAAATGAAAGTGATCATTGCAGTTAATGGTGCATTTGAACTTGGGCAGTGGCAGTTGTGCAAAAATCTAGGCTTGCATGCAATGGTCGAAATTAGCAAAAACTCCAGGTTATCCCTGTTTCAAAACGCCGGACATTCAACCAAAGCTGTGAATTTGGTTGCCCTAATAAATCCTTGGTTGTCCATTGGGAAACCCACTGTGATAAAATGTATGCATGGCAATCAAGCTTAATTATCCCATAGTTCTCAGTGTGCACCTGTGTGTTTTTAGTTGGCATTTTCAAAATGGTGTCTTTGATCTCCTATGCCTACATGTTGGTGATAATGGCTCTTCATTTTCCTATCTGACAATGTTCTGTAAAAGTTACAGATATTCAAAACACAGGGGAAGTGCTCAGCCATAGCAATTCAATTATTATTAACATCACACTACTATTGCATTTTCTTTTTTTTGCTGAGTTGTCCGTTATTTTTTCCTCAGGCAACCAGCCCTTTTATTTTGCGATTGCACTATCTCCTCTAGTTTAGTTTGTTTTTTCCTTTATCTCATATTATTACTGTAGCAGTTACTATGAGTGGGTCATTTTCTTTATTTTTGTTTTTTTGCAGGCTACTCCCAGTAATGATGGGTAAGAAAATTTTGCTTCATTAACTAATTTTGGTAATGTCCCTTTAAAAATCTTCATGGCATATGTGTGTCTATTTAGCAAATAGATCTCATGTTTCTGTGTGTCTGTTCAGTAATGGATCACTGGTGATTTCAAATTGTGGCAAGGACAAAAGTTGGTGCCGAGTGTGTCACTGATGTTCTTACCTCATTTTTTATGTCTTCTGTGATCTACTACTGAACAGATGCACAGAAACATGGAATGATTTTGTTTTACATAATAAAGAATTAAAGGTTTTTTTTATGGTGACACCAGCTCTGCATCTGTCCTCCAATCATAGGTGAGAAACAATCAAAATGCATGCATTATTGAGTATATTATATAACTAGATTTGACCGTGCAGCTCATTACCAAAATGTACAAAACATTGCTTCATTTTCCTCATATATCCTTACATCTAACACATGAGCCCAATAAGTTTACTTGTTGCCAATAGATGTGGTTTCCAGAGTTTTTTCCAGAGCCAGGTAAGCTGGATAAAAAAAGTTTACTTGCTATAGTTGTCGGCCTGTAAGAAGATCGTTGACAAAGAGATTTTGAGGAGCTTTGAACTTAATCCTACTCTTTAGAAGCTCACTCTCACTAGGAAACTTCCAATTGCAGTCAAGAGATATCTTAATGTGTTCTTTTTGAGTGTAGCTTCTTTGTGCTTTGTTAATTAATTGTGCTGAATTTTTGTACTTCTCCTCAGCACCAACAACAGAATAGAGCAGAAGGTGGTAAGTAATAATGTTTTCTAGATAGTTGATGTATCCTGAAATAAATGCTAAATTTTGGAAGCTTTTTGTTTTGATCCACATTTGCTTAAAGGTTACTGCTAACCTTTTTGGTCTCGAATTTTGCAAAATTTTAAAAAGCTCTCATAGGACAGCTCATTATATTTGCTTTCTTCTAAAAAAGAAATTATTTGAAAATTTTTTTTCTGTTGTGGAGTTATTGCAAATTTTGTGTTTTTTGTGAGTAAAATGTCAATCAAGGTGTCATGAGATTTCAACACTCGTCACCACTTTAGACCTCCCGTAAAGTTTGATGCGGGATTGCATCTGGGTATTCACTTTCTTGCGTGCTGAGTTCGCCATGTATTTGTAGTCGATGCGGTTGTGTTAAAGGAATGTGCGAGGTGATATCATCCTTACTAGGCCATCAAATGCACGAAACGAGGAGAGAAATTGAAACGGGAAAGTTCTCCCTTTGTAAAAAGTAAGAAAAAGACCGGGCCTAAGAAAAAGAAAGATTCCATCAAGGAAACAAAAGAAAACAAAGGAAACAAAGAAAACTCAGCTCGCTGCTAGCGACAATGGCTAAGTGTGCAATCAGGTATAAATAATCTATGGCTAATGATGCAGCGCTGAACGTGAATTTAAACAGTTTTGTCACAAACCCTCTTCAGGGGGCCTCGTTACCTCGATTTTCATTGGTCGGTGGCATTGTAGCGGCATGACCACATTCACACCCGCATTCGCAACGTGTGAAAACATGTAAGATTTATTTTTCCAGGAATAGCTCCTCTTCAGATGAATTTATAGCGTATGTAGATTTGTCAAATTTTTACGAAATTTGTCCAAAGTGATCGGCGGATATTGGTGCATGGAAGTGTGTTGGGTTTTAAAAAATTCGAAATATTTTTATTTGACGCATCTCTGCTTGTCGCGAAATGGAAAATTTTCTATTGGTCAACTTCAAAGTTTATTTTCTCGGAAACCAATAGGAAGATCCTAAAAGCCCGACACAGTTTGGTAGCCTATAAAGTGCTGATTGATATAGTTTGTTTGGTTGTGCGTGATAATGCGAAGGCAGGTAATTCGGCAAAGTGAACATGTATGGTTTTGAGTTTGAAGCTTCACGCACGCTAAAGAAAGCCATAATAAACTTAAAATGTTGATACATTCAGATTCTTCATTTTATTACCTTTTCGGTGATATATAGTTTGTTGGAGTTTTACCTAAAATAACACGCTTATGAAAGATTTCCTGGAAGGCACCCCAAAAGGCTACCAGTAACCTTAAAAGGAATAAAGTTGAGAAAAAGTTAGAATAATAATTATTAGTTGAGCTCCAGCGTGCGCACAGAGCACCATGGGTAAGAAAATATGGTAACCTGTCTGTGATTTAAAATTTTGTTTTGGTCACCATATGACTGTATGACTGTCCACTCCTCCATGTATGCTAGTGTGACCAGTATCACATGACGGGCTCAAGTTTAGAACTCATTGAGGCAGCCATAATCCGGCTAGTTCACAGCGTACATCTTTGATATTGGACATCCATGTTATTGTCAATTGACACCTATCAAAACAAGGTATCCGCTGACCATGTGACCATGTGGCTGGCTCAAATTTGGAACTCGTTGAGGTCAGCTGTTTTTTTTTAAATTGACCACTGACCAAGTACTGGGTTTTGATTGGATTGCTAGGTCAAGCTAGGTTAACTTATTGTGAGAATAAATAACCTGGGAGCTGTGCTTTTAGGCTTAACTAAATCCATATAATTTGTTTTGCTTTAATGCCTTAATATGTGGAATGATTCAAAAGTGTCACACCACATCCACGACTTATCAGTGGTATTAAAAGCTATTTGTTTTACATTACACCTTTACACCACTCACAACTTTATTAAACAAGCAACAAGTACACAGACAACTTGAAACCCAAGAGTAGTTATCAGGAAAAAGAACTCAGAAGTCTGTCTAATTGAATGTTCAAGTATGACCAAAGTGTGTAGAACAAATTTAAGTGAAAAAAAATCATTACGGCTTACCGCACTGACCAAGGAAACAAAGTACAACAAGTAAGGAAGCATTGCCTCTTGGAAATCACATTGTTTGAGACTGCACATCTGAAATATATCTGGTAATACTGGTGCATTGGTAGCATACGAGAAATGTAACCTCCATTGTTTGATGCTATCTTTTTCTAACATTTTTTTTTTCTATTTTCAGCAAAAAGATAGTCAGACTATTCAAACACAACAATTGCTTGAAAAAATAGATGATTATGAAGCTCAACTAGAAGACTACAAATCTGAGCTTGATAAAGTCAACAAGGTTAGGAATACTTATTCTTCCTTTTAGAAACTGGCTCGACAACATGTATAAATATCCTTTTTTGTTTGTTTCTTCAATATACCATCCCAGAAGTTCAAATTTGAATCAACAGTTGTTTTTTCATCTCTGCCATCAGTCAGATTCATGACAGCAGTTGGCAGATGGTTTAACACAGAAACCATTGAACAAACGGTATCAAAATCAGCCAATCACATGCCATGGTATTCCTTTAACAGTGCTGGAAATAACAGTCGGTCATCGGACATTGTCCGACCAAATTTTGAAAATGTCCGGCCAATTTCACATTATGATCGGACATGATGACCGAACATCTCACCAGCACATCTTGAGTTATCTTCTACAAGGCGTTGTCAGTCAATGTTTTATGTCCGGCCCAATTTGTCAAATGTCCGACCAAAAGGAAGATTTGAAAGGACATATGTCCTGTGAATAAACAAAAATTATTTCCAGCACTGCCTAAACAATAAAATTTGGTAAAACTATCTCTGGACCTACGGTTTTAAACGTGTAGCAATGTAGTAATAAGGTACCCCTAGGATAGACTGGCAAGATCTTCAGGATGCAAAACTATGTGTACATCATTGAGAGCTCACTCAGCTTGTCTGATTTAACAGTTATATTTGTTCCTAATGATCAAGTACAGAGTCTCAAACCCAACAGTTTTAAGTTAATGGCTTTGCTTGACTTTCTTTACTGCGTGTAACCTTGTATACATGTATCTTGTTATGAATTAAAGGTCCTTCTGTTTCTTTTCTGGCAGGAACTGGACCAGCTACGAATAGATAACAACCGGCTGAAGGATGAAAACAGTTCTTTATTACGTGTTATAAGTCAATTATCGTCTATGAAACCAATGAAATAGTTCCAGATGTGGTATTTTGCCATTTATTTGGCTGCCATAGAATTATTTTTGTGAACTGATTTAGTCAAATGGACAGCCATTCTGCTAGGAACACGACTCATTCTGGAAAGGATTGCAAATTTGGAACCAAAGACTGACACTGCTGTCAATTTATTGCCAGTGTTGTGATGCAATCAGTTGCTCCAAAATGGGGAAAGGTATATTTCCATGTTGGACGGTGTTCCACAGTTTATATGGCATTACAAGTTACAGGCTGTTTTTAATGAAGTACATACATGTAACTGTTGGTAATAATCTTAAGTTTGTTGTTACAGAAGGAAAGTTAGAATAGATCAAGCAAACTTGAGGTTCATGTATCTGTGTTGTAGTCTAGAAGACAAATGCCGCCCATGGTGTAACATTGTAGATAGTATGAGAATCAATGCCTTGTGGGTATGCTTGAGAAAGAACAACGATATGTTTTAACTGTCCCGGATATTGTGGAAATTCTCGTCCCGGGGTTTCATATAATCCATATTCTCGTGTTGAATAGAACATTTTACAGTTCCAAGGTGAGTGACTAGGCCTGCAAAAGGCACCATTTGCAGTCCTTAAATGATGCTTTTCTCATGCTAAATGG
>OX421445.1:20435272-20447772 GCA_949126865.1 Montipora capitata
TACAAGAGCAATTTGCCAAAAGGAAGGAAGTGAGCATGTACTTTTGCAATTGTTTTGTTGTTCCGACAATATAGTGTGCCCGCTCATGTTACTCAAATCGGTGTTGTCAAGAAAACACAATTTTCCTGACGTTAGAATACTACGGTTTCTAAGCAGGAAGTTTTTTTCTACTCTCAATAAACTTGACGAACATTCTGCTCTCTTGAAAAGACTGAAACGGGAAATGATTTGAAAAATTTTTTTTACGACCGCCATGTTTATTGTTTTTGTTGGGTTTCCCCTTTAATACTCGCGTGTATTTTCCGCGCGTTGTGACGATATCTCGCTCGTGCGTGCGTGGATGATTCGGCAAAAAAAAAGCCGCGGAAAACTGTAGTAAGCCACCGTTAAGGAGGCTCGAAAGGGTTTTCAGCTGAGCGCGCGCGCGTAAGCCACACACGCAATTCGTAAGCTGCTTGCGTCAGCTCATGATTTAAATGGATCACCAGAAATACACAAATACCGCTAATTTCGCTTACCTTTCTCCAATTCCTATATACATGGCATATAAATAGACATCTCCTATTCACGAAAACTACGAAAATTCTACTTAAACGGTTTAATAGTTACTTAAATCCGTTTGTGTTGACCTGTAGCTCCACTCGCGCGCGGACTCGAATGAGCGGGTGACGCATGCGTAAATGCTGATCTTGTAACCCCCTAATTTTTCATGATTTTGCAACTTTACTCGTTTATATCTCTGCTTCTGGACGGTGAATTTTTTTCATTTTTTGCATGTTAGCTTAGATTAATTTAAACCGTTTGTCTTTCAAATTTAAAAAAATTCTGTAGGTGAAAAAAATAATTAGAGACACAATTCAAAAAAACTTATTTTTCTGAAAAACTGACCTACAGATTTTGTTGAATTTTAAATATTTTAGAGAGTATTTCTAACATTATCTGGTAAGGATGAATGGGAAATTTTCACCGTCCCGTTTCTTCAAAAAGGACCACATATGTTGATTTTAAGGCTCAAAGAAATGCCTAATATCGTTGCCATGGTAACATTATTTTGGAGGGAAACATAATGTGAGAAATCTACGATAGGTACTTAATACCCTGGCCAAATTTCGTCTTGATATGATTGCCCTAACTGTATCTAAGGACAGAATATGTTTATTTGTTTGAAAAAAGGAGAAACTAGTTTTCAGCTGAGCGCGCGCGCGTAAGCCACACACGCAATTCTAAAAGCTGCTCGCGTCAGCTTACGATTCAAAGTGGGTCACCAGAAATAAACAAATACCGCTAGTTTCTCTCACCTTTCTTCTAATTCCTATACATATGGAATATATATAGACATCTCCTATTCACGAAAACAACGAAAATTGTACACAAACGGTTTCATGGTCACTTAAATCCGTTTGTGTTGGCCTCTAGCTTCACTCGCGCTTGCACTCGAATGAGGGCGTGACGCATGCGTAAATGTCGATCTTGTAACCCCCTCATTTTTCCAGATTTTGCAACTTTACTCGCTTATATCTCTGCTTCCGGACGGTGATTTTTTTTCATTTTTGCATGTTAGCTTAGATTAATTTAAAACGTTTGTCTTTCAAATTTAAAAAAATTCTGTAGGTGAAAAAAGAAATTAGCGACACTTTTCTAAAAAACTTATTTTTCTGAAAAACTGACCTACAGATTTTGTTGAATTTTAAATATTTTAGAGATTATTTCTAACATTATCTGGTAACGCTGAATGGGAAGATTTCACCGTCCCGTTTTTTCAAAAAAGACAACATATGTTGATTTTAAGACTCAAGGAAATGCCTTATATCGTTGCCACGGTAACGATATTTTGGAGGAAAATGTAATGTGAGAAATCTATGATGGATACTTAATACCCTGGCCAAATTTTGTCTTGATATGATTACCCTAACTGTATCTAAAAACAAAATATGTTTATTTCTTTGAAAAAAGGAGAAACTATTTCGAGCCTCCTTAAATAAATCTTGTTTTTGAAAAAGCGGTATCTTGATCTTCAGTGGTGAAGCGGCGTGAAGCGGTTCCTACAGAGTTGAAAATCCGGGTTGAAATCCTATCTACGGGTAAGATTTTTATCTTCCTCAGTTTCTCTGCTACCACAAGTCCGGGGACACTGTGTCCTAAATAACCCTTTTTCGATATATTAAAATTCAGCTTGATACTGAGGCAGTGAGGACAAAGACAAAGGAAAGTGGATGATTCATTCCAACGTGTTTCTATTGTTTCTGTCCTCAACGCCTATTAACGATAATAGCCAATTCAGAGAAAACTAGCAATTGTGTATGTGGGATACATTCGGGGAGGAGGACATGTTGCCTAAATAAAGCTTTTCATAAGGTGATCGTACCGTTGTTTACGAGTAGAGTGTACTGCAAAATCAAAAGATCTCTTTTAACTATAACTGAAATAAATTACAAACCTTCACCATAAGCGCAAAATATGAACCTTTTACTAAAACAGAGTTATCTTATTTCTTAATGAATCAAATAGGAAGACCAGAATTTTCAATTGACCAAGGAACCGTAAAATTATTTTAAAATAATACGTGGAAGTTTGTTATAATCAGTTCAAGACCATTCATCATCCAACCAATGAATTTTCTCTCATTTTTCCCACCATACATGAGAAAAAATTGAGTTAAAATTTTTACAGAAAACGACAGTCAATAACGAACTGAAGTACCACAAGTATTGTTACACGTGCCCATATTTTGAAATACAAAATTCATTTATTTGCATATTCGTAGAAAAGTAAGATTTGTCAAGATTGTAGACCCTCGGTTATTCGGATCGACCGGTTCTTTTCTCTGTTTCTTTTTGTCTAAACAAAGCAATTACTTTTCGATTATTTATGAAAGGCTTTGAAATACACTCTGACGATTTTTTCCATCATTTAAGCCAGCTGAAATCAAGCGCTTAATTCCATATATGGAGAATAGCACCTGCGACGTGTCCATGAGAAGACGTGCGTGTTTTGAATTGGTTTTTCGGATAACGCGGTACACATTTTCGGTGAAGTATTTTATTTTTAAGACGCAACGATACACTTAATTACAAGTTTTTAGTCGTTGTACGTTTACGAAACAAGGACTGATTTGTCGCAACCGAAAACCATAACACAAGCGCATTTTTTGAGCAAGCTGAAAAGATTTCCTTTCTGACAATCGCGATGAACAGGGCAAGCATAAAATCTCCCAGAGGAAGCTACCAAGGTGATCTCTACAAACGAATGGACGAATTTAGACGACAAGGAATTCTGTGTGACACAGTTCTTGTAGTAGATGGACAAGCATTCCCCGCACACAAAAATGTTCTAGCAGCAAGTAGCGCTTATTTTCTTGGTTTGTTTACTTGCGATATGAAAGAAAAGCAGCAGACAGAAGTAAAACTTGAAGGATTCAAATCTTTTGTCATGAATGACTTGCTCAACTATATTTACACCGGAGAAGTCGAAATCACTGAAGAAAATGTAAAAGAACTGGTCTTTGCTGGCGACTATCTTCTCATCAAGAGCTTGAAGTCTAAAGGGATTTTTTTCTTAGAGGAGACTTTGAGTCCTTCAAACTGCCTGTCTGTTCGAGCATTCTCGGAAAAATTCGACTGCGAGGAACTGATAGATAAATCAGAGAGTTTTATTCTGGATAATTTCGTAGCTGTTTCGAAATCTGAGGAATTTCTGCATCTCAGCTTCACAGAGGTTGGAAACCTTATTTCTTTAGATGACGTCATCGTGGAAACCGAAGAGCAAGTCTACGAGGCAGTCATTTCGTGGGTTAAACATGATTTGGAGAACAGAAAAGAGGAATTTGCTCGCTTGCTGTCGAAGGTACGACTGGGTTGCATGTCAAAATACTATCTTGTAGAATACGTTGAAACTGAGGAATTAGTTACCGGAAATCTAGAGTGCACCAAGCTTCTATACGAAGCGATGAAATCATTTGCCTTAATTAGAGCACAAGGACAACCGATAGACGAAATTTGCAAGGTCCGAAGTTGCCTAGACTCCAATGTAGCGGCCATTGTCACCATATGGGGACCTGGAGACGAGTTACGCTCCTCCACGCAATGTTATGTGCCGTCTGTCAATCAATGGTTCAATTTGGCGCCGATGCTGATTCCTCGCTTTAGCCACGGAGCGGTGGCGTGTGAGGGGTTTATTTACACTGTGGGCGGCGTTTCACTGAATGGGCATTTGTCAAGTATGGAGAGATACGACTACAGGTAGTTTTTTGACTAACTGCAGGGGTTTCATTAAGGTTAGGTTTGAAGCAGGAGGGGGGGGGGGGGGGAGGGCGGCATATGGGCTTAATACCCGGTCAAAGTATTGGTAGGCCCGCAGGACCTTCCCTCCAAGGAGGGGGGGTCTGGAGGCATGCTTCTCCAGAAAAATGTGAAATTCTTAATTCTTAAGCTGCAGAGATGCGTTTTCCTGCATTCTGAAGCCCAAAGCAATATTCTTCAACCACAGAAAAATTATACCTTTTTTTTGACAATTTAAATTTGATACCAATATCCACAAGTAAATAATTCATTAACATGACCCAAAAAAAGTGCACTCACATCTTGGCCTTTTCTCAGCTGGCGAGAATTCGGCTTACGAAGAAAAGTAATCGGCGATCGACCGCGGTTTCACTGGGCCGCCACGCAACACTGGGACATTTCAGGTGGTCTTTTATGGAGGACAAATTCTTCCCGCAATGCGTTATGGGGCGATTCGTTCTGAGTGAGCACAGCGTATGAAACTGTGACATTTTGACAACAGAATACAGATCAAGAAAAGGGAAAAACTGTATTTTTTAATCAATCTTTGTATTAAAAGAAAAACCAGTCCGTCGAGATGTTGAAAGCAGCCTGGCAAAGTCGTGTCCACAGCCGGTCATTTTGCCGCTGCCCGGCCCTTAATGAAACAACAATAAGAGCAAGATGACACACGCTAACACCAACCAGGTGTGGCCAACACATCACGCATGCGCACAACCATTTCACCTGGTCAATTAGCAGCCATGGACAGCTGTTTCGGCCTTTTGGGCCTCATCAGCATGGCGTAGCTAACATACCAGGCGGGTGTGTTTAGCACGTGAAGCTGCCACTTAAAGGGGTGCTAAACACACCCGCCTGGTATGTTAGCTACGCCATGCTGATGAGGCCCAAAAGGCCGAAACAGCTGTCCATTGACCGGGTGAAATGGTTGTGCGCATGCGTGATGTGTTGGCCACACCGGATTGGTGTTAGCGCGTGTCATCTTGCTTTTATTGTTGTTCTTAATGAAACCCCTGTAACTCATTTATTTATTTATTGTTTTTCTGCATATATTTTGTTTGGATGACCAGCTCCAAGGGCGGGCAACTGCCCAAGTACTCAACCTCGTTTCCAGGGTTTCTGTGCTAACCGGTTAGAAGAGAGAAGGCATATTGATCTGACTTTCTTTCTTTCCATAATCGATGGTTGTCTTGGCACTTTTGTTGCTCTCGATTTCGTCTCGGTTTATCCATTCAAATTATTACTCTGGATCGAGTGGTCCGGGTTCGGGTCCTCGCCGGGGACATTGTGTTGTGTTCTTGGGCAAGACGCTTTACTCTCACGGTGCCTCTCTCCACCCAGATGTATAAATGGGTGGACTAGCATCCCATCCAGGGGGGAGTAGAAATACTCCTAGTCGCTTCATGCTACGGAAACCGGAGATAAGTGCCGGCCTGATGGGCCTTCCTAGGCTCGTAACAGAGATGTTACCTTTTTTTTTTGTCTATTCATCTAATAATGTATCCAGCCATGTTGGTCTCACACGTCATTAGTGATTCCTATATCATTTGTTCCCAGAAAAAACCATGGTAAACATCTTAACTAAACATAAAACTATATGGACAAATTTTAAAATGAAAAATCTCGGCGGCAACATTATCACCTTGATCAACAACAACAACTAGAACAATTTTAACCATTGGTTTTTGATACCAAAGAATAATTAGTTTATTTATTTTTATTACCTTTATTGGGTACGTACTCCTCTTGTAATATATAACGTAAGTGCACAATAACTCTACACACGAAATTCCCTGCTAGCAGAGATCTCTTTTCGTTTGCGTTCGCTGTGCTGATGAGTAGGGGAAAACTGAGAGACCTCTGCCATGGTTTAAAACTCACTTTGATCCAACCGCCGTCCACATGTGACAATACATCAAAGCTTTCGTTTGGTTGCTTATCACGATAAAGATAAATTGATGAAACAATGAAAAGAAGCATTTCTATTTTTTTTTTCCCAGAACAAACACGTGGGCCGGAGTAGCTCCAATGGCTAAAGAGATATCTGCTCTTGGTGTGGCTGAACTAAACGGCTGTTTATATGCCGTGGGAGGATGGCACAGAGGAAGACCACTGAACTCAGTACTCAGGTAAAAGAAAACAAAGTTTGACCATTCTATCTGTCGCATACCGTCAAGAAAATAACAGGTGTGCTAGAATTTTTGTGAACAGCTGTCAAGCACTCAGTTTTTCTCCAGTTGAAAAGCAATATAATCCATTTCTTTTGCTATCTAAGCAACAAAGCCTACGTATTAACTTTAAATGGGTCGGGGTAATCTGCCTCAAAAAATGCGAGCACACATTGCGTACCAGTAAGTAACAGTGCAATGATATTCGCTAAAAAAGTGGAATACCACTTTCTGAGAGAAATACTATATAATATTCTAGGGTCGGGGGGAGGGGAGGGGGAGGGGTAATACTCCCACAAAAATTGGGTGGGAGTGTGCGGCTCACCTCCTGAAACCCTTACTCTGTTTCTGACCAAAATATGCGAATTTCCCTATCCTATTTCAGACATGACCAGAAATTTAACTCTTTGGCTACTAGAGATTTGGCCGAAAAACACGTTTTGAACTGACGCGTTTTGAACCGACTTTGCTACTGACCCAAGCCTTTGCTCGAAAACTGGTACTCTCCTTCCCTCTCTTTTCGCTTTCTTTGCCTCATTTTTTTTTTCAACTTGCTGGGCATTTAGTAGGCTTTATCCTGACCGTTAAAAGTGATGACGTCACAAGGGGTAGATGGGACCGTGGATAAAGCTGGACGTATTTTGCCAGATAGTAATCAAAGGGTTAATACCATTTTTCAGACCTATTTTCAGACCTTTTACAGCTGTTACACGGTTGGCGTAATAATTTGAGAAGGGTTTTGTTGATGCTCTTATCGCCTAATTATCATGAGAAGAAGCTTCTTTTAAAAAAACCTACCCAATTCAAGACTTGAGTGAACAAAGCATACTCTATTTCAAAACAAAATGGTCAAAGTCCATACCCAATTTCAGACCAAAGCGACTAAAAAGCCATACTCTATGGGGCTGCACGTACTTATATAGCCCATATTAGGCAGTACCCCCCCCCCCCTCCCCCATCCTTCCGGGGAAGGACTACTAATGATCATGAGGGGTCATCTTTCCAACTTGAGAAATTCAAAGTACGACAGGTAAGGTGGTGCCAAATTTCGAGGCTCATAGCAGTGAGGTACAGGACACAACTGATCCCTGTTAATGAACATAGATTTGTGCTTGCAAAATTAAAGAGATAAATGAAGACTTAGTACATCTTTGTAGCTTAAAAGTGATGTGCCTCAGACTCGGCTTAAACATCTCCCTTTGCGTCTTGGCTGCAGGTACTACCCGTCCTCAAACATCTGGGAAGCCGTTGCACCTATGACAACAAACAGAGGGGGCCCTTGTGTTGTGTCCAACAAGTTTCTGTATGCTATTGGTGGTAAAACGGAAAACGATAACACAAATGACCCGTTCAAGTATTTAAACACAGTCGAGAGATACGACCCTAGAATGAACACTTGGCATGAGACCACGCCCATGCAAGTCCAACGTGCATACGCCTGTGGAGTAAGAGTCAGAGGTACCCTGTATGTGGTGGGAGGTACACAAGATGATTTATATTCATCGCATAGCTCGTGTGAAGCTTTTGACAGTGGCAATAACACCTGGACCTCTATTGCTAGTTTGTGCGTATCAAGGGCTTTGGCTGGAATAGCCTTCGTGGAAAATAAGATTTACGTACTGGGAGGAAAGAAGAATTCACGAGAGAGAACAGATAAGATTGAGTGTTATGATATAGAACTGAACGAGTGGAGAGTTGTGGGATCTGTGCCTAACTGCATGGGGGGAATACAATGCTCATCTGTTTCTCTTTCTAAGATATTTTTTAATTCCCTTACAAAGATAACTTAATAGTTTGCTTCGCCAACTGGTGCCTTAGTAATCCCTGATTCCTTGATTATTCAAAAGTTGGATTGCTCTATCTACTGAATAAATGACAATCTAGTGGATAATCAATTAGCACTTATCCGCTAAACAGAGATGCCCTTTCAACCTTTTTAACAACCGCCGGACAACAGCTGGACAAAGTATATGGTGACTGAGCTTAATTAAACAACAATCACAAATATATCAATAGGTACAAAATTGTAATGTTGACTTCTGCTTCAGCCAAGGTCTATCAGCTACGCCTTATCAGGTCTCGATTTGGCGTCAGAGCTGACATTTGCAATTCTACAGGTTATTGTATGAAAAAAATACGCTGTTCAGTGGAGCAGGCTTAAGAGCAGAATTATCTGACTAAACGCCGGGGCCGAATTATCAGCAAGGCCAGGAGGCCATTTGTTTATTCACACCCACGCTAATAGCCATGCTAACAACCATGTCACATTAATTTTGTCCTCCCATGTTGAGCTCTCGCAGCGTTAGCAAACGTTGCCAAACAGTGACGTTTGACGTGTGTAAATACGTCATCAAGGATCATAGTATTGACGTCAATCGATCTAATCATTCCTCTGAATTATAAAGAAAAACTCATATTAAATGGTGCTCAAAAGATTAAACTCCAGCTCTTTTTAAGTGAACGAATTTCATTATCTTCCAAAATGTAAACAAAAATGCACCGAGTTTTTTATTTATTAAAACTGTGGAGTTGGCTAGTGAATCAACTGCATATCTTTGGTCTTACCTTTTCAAGGGAGTCACGTATGTCAAATGTTAGAGCCTCATCATCCAGCTTGAGGGTGTGATTGTAAGTTACCTCTGATGAATAAAGGAGACCAGCACCATCTTTTTAGCAGAAAGGTTCAGTACTGAGTTCGTGAAGGCTTGGACTTCATGGTGTGAATTAAATTTTGATGAAATTAATGATCTTTTGTTGTAACTTGTTTACGCTAGTCACGGTTGCATTTTGGTTCGGTTTGTCAAAACGTATTATAATGTCATTATTATCAATACGCGCGGCCAAATGACAAACTGCCCTCTGCAAAACGCGCCTTTTTGCGGGCCAAACGGGAAATGTGCGGGCTGAAAATACATTTGCCGCCCTGATACTGATTGGCTGCATAGATATCAAACAACTTCGCTCGGCCAATGAGATTGTCCTATTTAAGAGGGAGGATTAGTTCTACATTTGGTCTACAACCCGCGCTTCAAATATATACATTCCTTTCATTCTCACAACTATTGTTTGTATAAACTGAGGGACATTTCCATACCATAGTTTCATGCTACATCTCTGTTAAACAATTTTTTCTTATTAAATGAATTGGTACGATTTGGCTTTGTGTATTGGTAATAATGATGATCAAATGACTTTTGTCGGGCATATAGTTTATTTGTGTCCCTCGTAGCATCATTGCCCTCCAAAAGTCATGTGATTGTCCTATTTACTAATATAGATCGATAATTAGCAAAGTGCATGCATTTACTCCTTTTAGAAGCTTTGCTTGTCTGCAACAATGCGAGTAACAGTGAGAGATTTCTCACCGCAAGCTTGTAATTCAATGCCCTTTTCAGTGTTCTCCCCAGGTATTTCAGGCCAGGCGGGCCGCCTGGCTTGATTCGTTGAAAAATCGTTGCCGCCTGGCTTAAAACAAGTGACCTTACGTAGTTCAACATCTAAAACTGGGATCCTGTCCATAATTAAAAAAAGAAAAACACTCAATAAAGATACTGAAGCATTGTCTAGTGTTTTCTCATTGTGTTTTCTCGCAATTGATAAGGTTTCAGCTCATTTACCCTTCCATGAAAGGTGATGAAACTTGTCGTCCGCTCGTTTCTTTGAACGGCAGCCGTCTTTCAGTTTGCCGTAAATTCAAGGGCACTTCACGGATATTACATGGAATACTAAACTCAATTCCCACGAGCGTGGAAGGTTGTCAAAAAATGGCGTCTTCGACAAACTCAGGATCCTCTGAACAGAAACGAAAAGCTAGTCAAAGCAAATTAAGTTCTTTTTTCACCCTGGAAAAGAGATATAAGAGTGTAAGTAATTTGGATGAAGAAGTCCAGCCTCGGGAAACAACACAAGGTCCGTCAACATCCACAGATTCCAAATACCGAAAATCAGGGTTTGATCCAACGTGGCTGAAGGACTTCCCTTGGCTCCTTAAGACCAACGAAGATGATAATACTAAATAGTGGTAGTGGTATGTTCTGCAAGTTGTGCAGAAAACACAATCAAAGGGCCGAAAGAGTAAGACAACGATGTGCTGTTTGGGTGGATGTTCCATATTTTTAAGTTTTATGTTTTCCTAGACAGCATGACAATTCGCTCTTGCTATTTTTGTAAGTCTTAATTTTGTATGGTAGATTAAGCTTCCGACAGAATGCCCCCTGGCCTTCCCAAAATCCTGGGGAGAACACTGCTTTTTTAGGATGGCAGTTATATTTTTGGGGAGCCATTCAAACCGAATCCCTTTCCCCGAAATGTTGGAGACGTGACCGGTACTGGTACGAGCGCTGCAAAGGCTAGGCATTGTGGGACAGAAAAAATAACACACGGCTCTATCAACAGCACACTCAGGCATAAGGAATCAACTACTTACGCATCAGAGATTGATACTCCCCAATAAATCTTTTTGTCAAGAAACGAACTAGTAATGCTGTAATAAAACGAAGTTATGAGAGGTCAGTTATATAGGCTCCGGAGTTTTTTTTCAGTATGATTCAACAATAAAACGAACCATGGCGTATTAAAAGTGGTTATTTAGGGAATGCACCCCTTGAAGATGGTCAGGTAATGGACCACTTGGGCTACTACTTTTCACTATTTTATCAACAGTTAAATTGAATTGAATTAGTTTAATTAAGAACTGGCGTTTATTACCGACTATACATTGCCGGCGATTGATATGCTCAACCGCGGAATGTTTCAGTTTTTTATGTTAGCGATTAATTTAATTGATCTGGCCAATTTTTGGCAGAACTGACTGTGTAAACATTTTATGTAAACCAGTAAACAAAATGAAAAGTAGAAACTAGTGCTTAAATCGACGTACCATTCATAGTTGTTATTACACTTATTCCTTACGAAGAATGCGTGAAAGGACACAAAACACCTCGAATCATTGACCGAAGTTAACGTTCTAATATGTATTGTGCATATTTCCAACTGTCAAATGTGCACAGACTTACATCATGTTTTTAATTTTTGCTAAAGCACCTCAGTTAAAATTGCGAAAGTAATTACGAAGTCTGAAGGAAGTAAATCAATGCTTTAAATTCCTTAGTTTTTCAGCTGATTATGATTAGATATTTTTTGTCCTTTTCGCTCCACTTGTAACTTAATTGATGTCCAAGAGATGTTCTGTTATCTCACATCCCTCATCTCATTTGGTTTTACCACAATTTACTTATCAATCCCACCTGATTTTCCCACAGCCTTACTCCCAAGAACCAGAAATCTTGCTTCAGCGGGCACAAGGGAATTCATCTTTGACGATCCTTTGTGTTCTCAGTTCTTCAAAACGAATTTCCGATGTCCATCTGCGGCCTGTAGCAACTGAATCCCTGTTGTTGCCTTACCAGTTTACTTATACTGACTCACAGCACGACAGTTCTATTCCCGTCAGCTAAACAAGGACTGTATTTTCACTTGTTTTAAATAAGCTCGAATCAATTACTGGACATTTCAATGCTCATGTTTTGAGCAATAGCAGGGGGTAGGCTAGTCAAACTGCTATAGTTTTTAATAAAAACAATAACATGAATAGCCAAACGAAGCTGGTTTATTTGTAAAGCAGGGATCTCGCATTTTGCTGATTAAGGTCGGGAACAATGGTGGCCGAAAGAGGCTTTTCTCGACAAGCGTATAACCGAGATTGAAATATATCAACACGGGCAAGATTTTTTGGAATATATTATAAGGCAGTCATTTAAATTAATCGACGACCTCGGTCAGTAAATTAAGAGAATGCTAGTTTAAACAAAATGTTGTCGTTGCAATGTCAATGTAATTTCAGTACAGAATTTCAATTTTAACCTTTTTCAAGACGGTACTTTTAAAACTTTTTTAGAAAGAATTTATCAAAATTCCACTGGCTATTGCTGCACTCAGCCGATCGAATAGAAGACATTTGCCATTATCACACAAAAGACAATAGGAACACCAACCTCGTCCCCAGGGCCTCTCTTCTTCCCTTCCTTCCTTCCTTCCTTCTCTCTCTCCCGGCTCC
>OX421445.1:20457772-20470272 GCA_949126865.1 Montipora capitata
CATACAGTTCCTATCAAATACCCAAAATTTGTTAAAATCTGTCAGAGCTAATCCAATATATTTTGAAAAATGACAAATTGCAGAATATTGGCAAAATCGTCTGAACGACCTTGACTTTTTACAACTTCAAAATGTCAGGCAATATCATTTCCATAATGTGGGAAAGAATGAAAAAATTCACCGAAGAAAAGTATAAATATAAGAAGTTTAGGTGAAAAATAAGAACATATCCGCCTGTCATTAGATGTGATGTTGCCATGGTAACGGCCATAACCCAAAAATTGACACCAAAAAAATACGCCTTATTATATCGGTTATAATATACCGGTATATATCTACAAGGAAAATCTAAAGAGAAATAAACTAGGTTTCCTTTTGTAACTCCTGCCCTGTAGTAAACTCTAGGGAGCGACCTTAACTCGCCTTTCAAAAACGCTGTCCGAACTCAACCAGTCCTGGAATCTGAGCTCTCTTTCTTTTCTTCCTTCCAGAGTGACACCTTGTTTGGGCAATGTCACGTAACCACACTGAGTGACAAGCTACTTCCCAGTCACTCTCGGCTTAGTTCATCTTGAAAGAATCAAGAAGACATTTTGGAACGTGGATTAAAGATTAATTTATTGTCAACATCTGTCGCCCTGTATACATATCGAATAACCTCGGTCAAATTCTTGTAGCCGAGCGTTGTCTCTTGCTATATTCCGTTTTCCGCACAAACAAAGGTGTCGCTTTCGACTCAGTGATGCAAGAAACAAATAAATTTGTTAAACTTTGTCAGCTCTGTCACTTTTACTGTGGGAGAAGGCGTGCGTTTGGATAAGGCATCTTTTGGGCTCAAGTCAGAAAATAAGAGAAAAAAGACGTGCCTTATATTTGCACGACATAGCGGGTACGTGCAGGAAAATTTTCTTTGAATGTCTAACTAATTTAAAGGTGTATTCCCACTTTGTGAGTTTGGAAACTTTGTTAGTGTTTGTGACATTTCCTGAACAACATTGCATTACTTCTGCAGCTCACCTTCCTCCGCCATCTTCACTAGTTTTGATGCAAAATTCATGTCTTATTCCCACATCACTGAATTCACCCGCCAGGTGGAAGCTGTCAGAATGCTGATTTTCTGTCCCATCGTCCTCTGTATCGTGAAACCTGTACCCAGTCTTCCATTCAAACCCATCTGCTGACGGACAACCATCCACGGACTTTGGAAGGCCGTAGGTACCAGATGGCCATTTCAGTTCTATTCGGATACATAATTTCAATGATGTTGCGACATCTGTTGAACGGGCTGGCCAAACGCACGCAACATTTTCAACATTTTCAACGCAACATGTGGATGTTTATGTGCCCCAGGCCCTTGGCATGCCACAAGTGGACCTAGCGTGCATGCTCTAGTCCAACAATGTTGTGTGAACGTAGCCACACGAGTACAACATCATACAACAGCCAAAATTTTGCACGAAAAATTTGACTGTTTTCAAATTTGATCCAACGTCATCCAACATGTTGCGACATATCGCAACAGGGTGACCAAACGTATCCAACATGTTGTGCCCAACAATGTTGCAAGATGTTGTGTTGAAATGTTGCGAGCGTTTGGCCAGGCCTTTAGACACAACACGGTAGATTACACCTCCAGTTAGGAGGTAGGACAGAATATCGACATCGGGCACTACATGCCGCATGTAGACAGAGACGCATACTATTGAAAGGACCACGGTTAACGTTAAACCACATTTATGTAAGTGAACTCATATTTGCTGCCGGATAAAAATTAGGACATAGTACGCCTTCACAAGAAAAACTACTTTCCTTACCCGTTTCTCTTGAATGGACTGGTGTTTTCCGTGGTCTGATATTTGCCTTATCGTTTCTTTCCTCTCCGACGCTCTTTTTATCCTTGTTTTTTCTTTTTTCCCTTTTGTTGCCGTTATCAGCCAAGATTTCCTCGCGGCCAACATCTCTCTTGCTCTCTTCAACACTTCCCTTTGATTTCTGTGCGATTTCTTTAGCTTCTGCTGTTTCGATTACGCTTGAATTCAGTGCTGGCGATTCAGTGACTACTGAAGTACTTCTTTCCAATCGAAGCGGGCTGTCAACAGTGCCTAGTATACGGATTTCAGCTTGCGGTATGGGCTTTACGTAAAGAAGTGGTGCTGTGCGTCAGAAATAAGATAAGTTCTCATGATAAGTGAAAAAGGAAAAAACCTTTCAGTCATAGTTTTGGCTTGAAAAGTAGAAAGGAAATTGGAAACTGAAAGGCTTCTCTCCCGTGATGTTTCAAAGTAACACGGTCTTTTATTAATCAATTCCGAAATGCATGAGAAGATTGTGCAATTTTTTACTGATTTAAAATACACTCAACAAACATTTTCTCGATAGATTTCAAAGGAGAAAATATTTATGAACTACGTATACGCGTGGTTGGACTGCGACTTAATTTGGACTGCTCCTTTCTAATCAGAATAAAGGTGTTTTGCTGAGTTCATAACAAGAAAAGAAAGAGTCATTTTGAAGTACCTAGTACTTGGCTTGTAATACGGCCGTATCAGGAGCCCATAGCCGGGAGTACAACTGCAGTACTGCGATCTTGGACATTTCAAATGGAAAATGACGACCACCCCTCCCTCCAATTATGGCCGGCTTCAACTTGCGCGCGCATTCATCATTGATTTTGGGGGAAGGGAGGTACTAATTTTTCATCTTATTTTGTCCAAGATTGTAGGTCTATGGAAAGGCATTTTCATTGATCAAGCTATTTTAGACGAGTTCCCCAAAAGAAGTTTTCTTGCATGAATGACCATTCCCAATCTCATGGGTAATAATTTCTCTTGTTATATAGCTGAATTTTTTTCCCCAACAGCGCGCGCTCTCATTGGTTACTTCGAGGTCACATAACATCTAACAATAAAACTGTTTCCCGCCAAAAGTCTCCGAGCGGGCAACAGTGCAAAATCTATGACGTCAGAGAGTAACAGTGCACTCTTACCCGCGAATGTTGACCGACGACCGCCGTTGTTGTTTGCCATTTGCACGTTTTCCTTTTTTCTATGCTATATAACAAGTCATTTAATGACTGGTCCCTCGGGAAACATTTCATGTTGTTTCCCTCGAATTTCAATGTTTCCCTCGGCTGCGCCTCGGGGAAACATTGAGATTCTCGGGAAACAAAATGAACTGTTTCCCTCCGGACCAGTCATTAAGTGTTTAATGCAAGACTTGTGATTAGCTTATCTGGTTTTGGTGGTAAAATCAATCTAAAAACACCTCGGTCTGCAAAAAACGCCGTTACTCAAATGCAATGAAGTTTTACGCGCGTAATCATGGGCTCCTGACCGTATCCTTTGTCAATCGATAATGACAATAATTTATTTACGTGGTTGTAACGCTAACCTAGGTCATATTCCACAAAGAAACAGAGCTCCAATAATACCACAAAAACAAACTTGAAGGCAAGAGTCATCTTTCAGGAATCACTGGAATGGAAGTCATCTCTATTGTAGCAGAGCTGAAGGGAAAACAAAGACATCAACATAATATAATGCCTTCAGCTCCCACGAATCAGCTGGAAGTTATCGGCAATTATCTACAGGACATAACGTGATAAAGATAAAGTATAACATAGCCTGCATGCGTACCTGGCGGTTTTGTAAGTTTGGTCATCTCACAAGGGAGCGGCGTCTGTTTTCGCATTTTCACTGCTCGCTCACTCACACCAATGCCTACAAAATTGCCGGCTACATAGGCTGAGATAACAGTCATTAAATTTTACTTCAGGAGCAGATTGATCAAAGCTAGTTTAGGACTTATCTCTTACCGGTCACACCAGACCACTAATGGGTTTTCGTAGTATTAAACCGGCTTTAGCACATAGTGTAACCCTGCATAACACAATGCAGCCCAGTTCACATTAGTCACTTCGAACGTGTGTAAGCAAGCAAAGAGTATGGTTGATAAAACAAACATGCCCAATTCAACAATGCCAATAGATCGTTGTAACAACGAAATTAAATGGTACACAAAAAGGGGATACCGTCCCAAAAACGTGCAAGCGTGGTTGGATTTTGTATCTCCGCCATTGCACATTAGGCCTGAAGCTCATATTAGAGATGCCGAGAGACATACATGGCTCACCAAATGGTCAAAATATTTCTATTCATTTTCGCTTAATCGAAATCAGTGTCTCAGTCACGTTATGCAAGACCTGATTATTACTGTGTGGCGTAATTCATTACTTGAATGCCTCATAAATTTTGGCAAATTCTCACTTTGTTTATTTATCAATAGAGCTCAGTGACTTAATCACGCAGCCTTAAATCGCGATATTTACCAAAACAACCACTCTCAGCACAAACATCCACTCACGAGACTTCGTACACCATATTTTTGAGAGCTGTCAACTTTCTTCAGTGTCTGTAGCAACTGTCAAATTGCCTCTTCTCGAAGACGGTTATAAAATGAAGATCGAATTGACTGCCAGGAACTTCGTCATAATAGTTTTCTTAGTTTCTGATTTTATTTTGATTTTTTAAAATCACTCGCTTGAAAAGATGTGACGGCTTATAGTTTAAGCTCATGGCCGGGGTTCTTCAATTTATCGCGATTTTACACTTTTCGACACCTATGATAGGGTTGTCAACTCCCACAGACTTGCAGACATGAAAGAAATGACGTTTCTATTGATTAATATAGAAACATGATCCGATAATAACACTTCCCTCTTTTTCACAATGGAAAAACTGCGTCTTAAATAAGCGACAAATGCGTAGTTACTATAGAATCGTAAATGGTCGCAGTTTAGTGTCCCACAATATCTATCGCCTCTATTGAGACAGGAAGATATTAAGCATTTGCTGACTCAAAGCTTATTGACAGTGTCTAGATTTTTAGAGTTTAAATAACAGAAACAAAGCAACATTGAAAACTTAACAACGTGATCCGAGCCTAAACTGACCATGTCAGTATATCCTTCGACTATGGCCTCGAGGGAAGACAGTGAATGCGCGGAGAAATGACGAATGCAATAGACTTTTAATTAAAGAATGCCATCTAAAGATACCCTTCAGTGTCCTCAAAACAATTTCAACTTTTCTTACCTTAAACAAATTAGGGGTCCGCCATATTTCTTTTCACAACCTTTTTTTCTATTAATAAATTAACATGGGTCCTTCACTTAGATAATAACCCGCTCATTCGCATAACAAACAGGTTCCGGTGACGTAACAGTGTGAACGCTCTCTGGTTAAGCTGCCGAACAGTTGCGAACTTGGACGACGATGTGTGAAGAAGCAAGTTACCGTTTGATTATTTCTTCCCGGCCGAATGATGTCGGAAGAAAACAATCACAGATAATTTTCACGGATGGTTTGGCGTAACATTAGCTGAAAGAGAAGCTTAGAAGCAGGTGGAGGAGGGGTGGCGAATTGTTAAACGCAAACAATATATGAAAGAAGCAGTAACAGATGATATTGACAATAGCATGCCATTCTTTTGCAAAGATCATAAAAAGTGGGAAAGGGAGTAGTATTTTATCCTGTGAAATCACTGGGCATTTTGTTACGGATTGGGGCGGTCTCAGATTGTGATGGGTAATGGACCGTTTAAACTTAAGTCAGAATTCAAATGACGTGATACAGTCCTAACTAAAAAAATTTATTGAGCAATTGCAGCAGTTTAGCCAAAAGCAGAGTATGGTCAAGTTCTCTATGTGTTTTTGATCATGGAATATAACCGGATCTTGAGACTGAGCCACGTATGTGTCTGCATTCGCTGCTGGCAATCAAGCACATTTGACGAGGCTTACTTGTAGTAAATGATGAAGCTTGATCACGCACGGATCAAAAGATAAAATGGACGCAGCCTTATCATCGGGTGCAGTGATAAGACCATTAAATTTAGAGGCCCTGATTCATAGCACAAACCACTAAAACTCATGGTTTGCATTTCCGCTTGAAGCGATTGCCACTGAAAATCATGCTAGTCCAGTTATTTCGTTCAACGCTATTTGTAACGGAAACCCCTTTCCCACATAACTTTATGGCACTCGTTCTTCGAAATTGAGTTTTAAATTAAAGTGGAAAAAAGGGGGTAAGTTATAGTGCGGCCCTTGATCCCAGTGACCAATTATGAAACGTGCCCCATTCATCTTCGAAATAATTTGCCAATGAATACAAGAGTGGTGTCTGTAATGGATTTGCAAACATAACGGTTATATAAACTTTTCGAAGAATACGTAGCAAAGAACGACCAAAGATTTAGGGTATAGGTCTAAGAAACCAAAAATGGTCGAAAGAATTGGGAGTGCTCCAACTCTAGCTTTGTTGTGTTAAGAACTAATCTGCATGCAGTGCCTACGAATGCACTTTTCGCGAATGGTTAAGTGTTTGTTTTCCAGGGGTGGGGGACACAGCCTTAAAATATTTGATTTCCTCAGCTCCACCGGGTAGACTTTCGCCATATCGCACGGATACAGTATATGTTTCTGACCCTTTGCTCGACGTGTCGATGTTTGAGAATTTTACTGTTATTTCCTTGAAGGTGTCAGTAAGCCAAAATTTGAATTAGACGAAGATCTCTGCGGACCTTTAAGCTTTGCAGTCAAAAACCAGTAATTAGCGGACTTTTCTTTTACCAATCATGCAGTGAAGGCTTATTTTTTTCTCAAGCTTCTCAGCGGTCCGAAATAGTAAATCCTCGAATGTGATTGGCTAATCCCGCGCGCTCCAGCGGTCCGGATTATCTATCCGGACCCCGTGGATGGACCGATCCAAATTTCAGAGTGACAGTTTTGCACGGTGCACCGATTTTAAATGAGCAGTACATACAATTTTAAAAATTACACTTGCTTGCTCGTTTTTCATTATCAAGTTCACTTTTCAAGTTTGATAATACAGTTCCACTTATCCTCTCCAGCGAGTTAGTGCTCAAGGTTTTAATCCAAGACAATTACGTTATGTTCAAAACTTCTTTTAAACCAGTTTCCCTTCGTAAGAAATAAAGGACTCTTTTGCCGGCCTTGGTCCGGTCCGTATTGGGAAAAATTGTATCCTTGGTCTAGCGTACGGCCCGCGGTCTGCGACCTTGGCTCGTACGCAAGATCTCAGGCACAGTTTTTTGTAATACGGCCCTCTTGTCCTTCAAATAACACATATATCGTTGTATCGTTTTGGTGCTTTAGTGATGGGATTATTGTATTTGTAAGAAGCACCTTGGATAAACAATAAAATGCAGGTATTTTGATCGTGTCAGCGAATCAAGGAAGGGTCAACATGCAAATTAACGTTGCCGTGGGATTCACCCACTGAGAATAACACAACCGAAACCGCAGTTGAACTGATTCCGTAACTGAGTAAGATATCTTCGATCAGGATTAACGATACTTTGGATAGTTTCTCATTTTCCTGCGATCTGAAACAGACACTGTCAAGTTCAACGACAAAGGCTACTTTTTGTCGCTGGTAAAACTTCTCGGATCATGGTCTGCGTTCATGTTTTGTTTTGAAGGTGTCATCATGAATGAATTGATTTGAGGTAGCTACATTTTTACGCTCTGACTCATATTTCAATCATTTATTTATGAAATCCCACTGCAGTGGGACATTCAAATGTTGAGGCGTCGGTATCAATATACTGACTACCTCATCACGTGCAGACACCGACTGGCAAATTTGTTGACACTGGTTACTTTCATGAAGGAACAGAACTTGCAATTATTTCAGTGTTATTCGATGTTCGCACAGACAGCTAGGGGCAAGTAAAAATACAAAGAAACAGAGAAAATTAAATGCCAAAAGACATATTACCTCATCGACAGGTAGTGTATTGACGAAAATTTGGTCCGCGCAAACAACAAAGCCTGTTACGTGGTGTTACTGTCATTGACATTGGGTTTAACTTTAGAGCTTAAAGCTTGTCATTCTCTCTTGACTCGAGTTTCATCGCTGTTAGCTTTTAAGATTGCAGAGTTTATAAATTGACATCTTTTACAGGAAAATGAAGCATTGAAGCGTAAGGCGGCATAGAGTTACACAACCCAGCTCTGGTTTCGCGACATGTTTTGGTTATCTTTAACACTGGTGGCGTCCTGGTGCCTTACGACAAAAGGTACGTTAACTCTCCAGGAATGCTATATTTACAATCTTTTTATCGGTAATTGATACTGTTTATTTTTGCACAAAGAATAATCACAGTTCAAATAAGCCGCAACCTTGACCGTTAAGCAAAAAGAAACGAATTTACAATTCTTGTATAAGGAACCGATGGAAAATAATTTTCACCGAAAATGTATACTTTTAAAAAATTATGTGTTGAGAGCGGAAGGTACACAGCGAAGGACTAAAACGTTTGGCTGCGTTTGCAATTTTTCCATATATTTGACCATACTTTTCTTTCTAAATTTTTAAAGGGAATTTTCAGGTTGCGGGAAGAATTAGGAAATAAATGCAGTCAGTTAAATGTAAGAAAAATTGAAACTACTATTGATAAACTTCCAGCCACAGATAGTCTCCTTAAACATTTGCCAGCGTAACTTTTTTCCTAGTACCCTTAGTTCCCGTTTCATAGGTAACATATTCTGAAATTATTTGACATTGGACCACACCTGAATCACATTGGAGGAAATCAGGAACTCCCGATTCCCGAATGCATTTTGTATGCAAAACAAATCTGTGCTAAATACACTGCTCTCAGGAACCATAGACATACAACAGCAAAAGAAAGATAATATCAAGAGAAAATGAGGGGACAGAGAGAGAGGCTGTCGGTCCAATCCTTGGGATATGTCATGTCCACGAAAGTTATTTTTAGACGAGCGCAAGTCTGTCTTCCGAGACGTCCGCATGCAGGCCAACCTCAGTCTGTTGTCTTGAAAGAAAGTAAATATTCATCAGCCTTCCACGTGCGCCGCCATTTTCTCTTTTCACTAAGAGCCTGTGAGCAAGGCAAGACTGCATGCGGACGTCTCGGAAGACAGACTTCAGCTAGAACAAAGACTTCCGCTCGTCTAAAAATAACTTTCGTGGACATGACATATCCCGGCCAACGCTCTGAGCCTCCCTCTCTGTCCCCTCATATTCATTTGTCACGAGATCGGTAAATTGCTGTATTTTTCACTGTAAATGTATTTGTAAGATAAATTTTGGAGATACGATACGGTAACAACACTTATAAATTGGAGAACTTTGTCTCTGTGCAAACAGCAAAGGCTTCATGGCCTTCAGGTCAATATGCTCTTCCCATGCCAAAAGCCGGATGCCCGAATGACTGGTCCGAAGGCCGAAGATTCCACGACGACGATAGCGGCAGTTCCATAGATAGGAAATTTTTCGAATCACTTCATTTGGCTGGATGGCTCAGCAAGGAAGGTACTGATAATCTTTTGTTGAGACGGTTATTAGATCCTTAGAGTGACCATTCAAAGGCAGTTAATTTTGAATTTTTTTGTAAGTGCACTGGCTCGCCAAACCAGTTACTCAAGGAACTGAAGGCTTTTTCTAGCCGAAATGTAGAATAAAATAACTGTATTCTAAGCTGATGTGTTTCCTCCCGGCTTTTATATTCGTTGGTTCACATCACACCGACGGGCTAACGCATCATGCAGGAGTCATCGGCCACGGCTACTCGCTTGAAGTTTAAAAAAAACTTGCATGCCTGGCTCCTCACCGTGAAATAAGCGGTGTTGGGATTGCTTAGTCAGGCCATCGTGTTCCGCTGACCTACCCACAGCTTCCCTGTCTCTGGTTACTTCCAGTTAGAATCAAATGTAAATTAATCGTTTTTAAATTAGTACAAAAACTGAGGAGTTTATAAATGTATGCATGCATATGACACCGTTAATACAAGTCAACTGTACACTCTCAATTTGTCATGAAATGGAATGAACGCATTCAACATCACTCGAGTTTTAATTAACGACGTTTTTATGAACAAAATGATATATGAAATGAAACATACATTGGAACTGCGGATATGATGATGAAAACAAGTGAAACTATGATCCTCACAGTTATGAACGCAACGATGAAGCTATAAAGCTCAGTTGGTCAGAGCGTCGCACCGGCGTCGCGAGGTCACGAGTTCAAACCCCGTTGAAGTTCTGAATTGACTAGAGTTTTAATCAAGCCAGTACTTCCATATACTAAACTTTCTCTCACATGCCTCCACCAGGTATCGAACAAGATTACTGTACTAAGACAGGACCCGGAAAAAATAATTCTCAGGACTGGCCAGAGGGCAAATACTGCATTTTAAAGCACGACTATTGTCCCACTGGACTCTCTGCGGGGTAAAAAAATCTCTTTTTTTATCAACGGCTGTTATCGAAAAAACTGGAATAGTGGAATCCAGTTTGCACTGAGTTCTTTTTAAACCCAACTGACATGTTCTCTATTGTTTTAATTAAAAAATTTCCAGGTCAGTCCGTTGGCGTCCAAGTACTTCGAATTTTCAAGACTTGAGTGTGAATGGAAAGCCTTTGAAAAACACTACCATAAGTTATTGTTGTAGAGTGGGAGGTAAGAACAAAAATAGACCAGTCATTATGGACAAAGCATAATGTAATTGAAGTCTTGCTTTAACACAATAACCCACGAGGCAAAAGTTAGCATTTTAAAGACCTGACCAATCAAAGATCAGGCCGTGCCGGTCAGACCTTAAAACGATTCTCTTCTTTGTGCTCCCCTTTCCACTATATGCCGTCATGGGTCGATCGAAAGACGCTGCTCAACCATGTCAATCTTGCTTCAGAAATTTATGATTTGCTATGACATCAAACTTCATATGAATTTTTTTATGGAGTGTCATCTAGCCCTTTCAGTCTACATACAGTCAGTTTCTTTATCCTGAGTAACAAGAATGGACAACCTCACCCCCTGTTGCGTACCCGTTTCGTGGGAAGGGACTGGTCTGACCTCTGCGCCCTCCCTCTTCCCTCCTCTCCGTGAAGACCAGAAAGTCACAACCAACCGTCCATTTATCTCTAAGATTGGTTATGGTCTGTACTTCTTTACTTAGGTGACACCAACCAAGCGATCTCGTTGCCCCTTGATAAACCATTTTATCTATACACTCTTCATGGCACTGCATGTCAAAGAGTCAAAGGCGCAACAGTGAAAGGAGAGAATGTCAGCCTGGATAAGAAAAGTGAAAGATATGAGATGTTAATGGAAGGCGATAACCCATTCACCACAGACCGGAATGGATCTCCGACAAAAATCACTTACTGCTACTATACACCTGGTATGGCGAATTGTAGGATGAAATGCGAGAATTTAGGAGCTCATAGGAACGAACAACTTTCATACTAGATCTAAGCCATGTCATTCTCACAGACCGATCTATTTTTTAAGAGTTTTTGAATCAGTTTCGGAAAGCACGAGTTACCTCCATTCTCAATCTCAATCTCAATAATAGTTGTTTTGGTATATACTAACAGTGAGATAATATAGCACAAAAAGATGATTCTAACTCATTTATCCCTGCAACGATTACAATATTTTCGGGCGCAAATCCCGCGCTAGTTGCTCAGAAGTGAATAGCAATGGGTATTTGGAGTTTGAGTGGTCAATCAGAGCTTGCCTTCAACGCTAGCCGCTGTTTTAGTATATACTAATTACTGACATTTGCAGAGCATGGTACAATAGCTCATACATTATGACAGCTAAGCCAATCAAGACTCTACGATTGCATTATCCAATGATCTAGTTTTTAGTTATGATAATTCTGTAACGCTTATGATTAGCTAGAAGAGTCTGGTTTCAGTCAACACTCATGGTCATCCTTCAAACTGACATTCCCCTTTTTATCCAACTTGCACGACGTACAATCTACTTCCAAGAAACAAACATTTTAACCATGCAGGGAAGATTCAGAATAGGCGAGACAGAGAATCAAACCCGGATCAATGGCTTCTCATTACAGTTTCCGATATCGACTAGACTAACGAGACAAGCTCCCGAGAAGCCGAAATGTTTTGCCGGATTATTCAGACATTGGTGCCCAGCAAAGCAAATGAAAGCTAACCGTTATCAAAGTGGTGCTTAAGCCAAAAATCATACTGTAGATCATCCCGGCTAAGCTCAGAAACGCTATTTCTTATTGAACTAAAGCTCTAATTCTTCCTGTTTTCATTCTTTTTACAACAGCAAGCTTGTCATTTTAAGATCGCATATTGCAGGGAGTAATTGTTACGAAATGTCCAATGTCATTTTGAGGGATGGCTATGAGTGTTAACTTCTGGTTTCGCGGGAAAAACAGTCAGTCCAATAATAAATCAGTCTGTGAAGTCGACAACAGATGTATCGAAAGATGTACTCTCCTGGTCATGAATATCACCCGTAGCTTTTTATTTTTATCATCATGTTATTGTTATACTTGTGCGTGTAGTCCTATCCCTTCTTCTCCTCCTCGTCTTATTGATCATCATCATCATCATCATCATCATCATCATCATCATCATCGTCATCGTCATCGTCATCGTCATCGTCATCGTCATCGTCATCGTCGTC
>OX421445.1:20477772-20482772 GCA_949126865.1 Montipora capitata
CCTATACAAATTTAAGTGTCGCGAAATATGCGCACATCAAAATCACAAAAAAAAAAATTCGCGAAACCTTCATGTAATAAGGTAGTTAGGAGCAAGCTAATTTAGTGATTTGTAGCACCTTTGTAGCTATTTATACTGAATTCACGCTGAGACTGGTAACCAGTGGAGATTCTTCAAGATGTTGGTTATGCTTTCATCTCGCCCAGGAAGCACTAGCACTCTGGCAGCACAGTTAAGGACACGCTGTAGTTTCTTGACCTGGTTCTCTGAAAGGTCGGCAAGTAGGCTATTACAACTGAATGCAGCCTAGAGGTAAGAAAGGCATGGATTAACCTCTCCGCTGTTGGCTGATCTCTTGCTTATATGAATGAGAGCCAGGAAGCCAGGCTGACAGAAGTTTTTCATTTGTGGAGCACCAGTCAGGTGTTAGTCAAGCAGCACTCCAAGGTTGCGCACTTCTTGCTTTGCGGTCATGATTGAGTTTCCGAAGGCTGTTTCTGCGATTTCAGGAACTGAAGTCGAAAATTTAGAATGAATTACGAGCAGTTTTGCTTTGTTCTCATTTAAAACAAGTTTGTTAGCGGTACACCAAGGTTTAGTGTCATTAAGACAGTTCTGTAGTAAACTGATGGTGACGTCGTAATTACCCTTCTCAAAGATGATGTATTGTTGGGTATTGTCCGCATAAATCATAGCAGGTAGCCCGTGGGCGCTTTAGATATCTTCAAGTGGAGCGACGTAAGGGGCAAAGAAGCGCGGACCCAGGACAGAGCCTTGAGATTACCCCATAGTATAGTACGCTAGAGGACGAAGAAAATGCATTGACAATGACTTGATCCATTTAACACGTTGCCAGAGAGGCCACATAAAGCGTTTACATGACAAGAGATGCCTGCAGTGTATCGATTGCTCAGTATAATTAGCTTAATGAAGGATAAAAGCGGCCTCCACTTATGATACAACATACATACTTAAAGGGGCTAGGTCACGCTATTTTAGGTAATTTTGTTCAATTTTGTTAATTATGAGCTAGAAACGTCAAATTGGCAGAGCAAGAGTCTTTCATTTGCAAAATCACGGCCACATAACAACTGAGAATGATTTTCCAGCTGTGTAAATGACATTTTGATGTAGACTGATATAAATTTGAAAAAAGGTGGGCCAACGTTTTTCAAATTTACCCTAATTCAATCCATTTCAATCCTCTCCAGTTTTGTCCATCCATGTCCCTTCTTGGCTTCCTTGTGTTTTGTTAGAGTTCTTCTATAGTTTTGAACAGTCATTTTGATATTTTAGTTAATTCTATGACCATTCGATCAGTGCTGAAATTGCCTAAAATTGCGTGATCTAGCCCATTTAATTGACCACTTTCCATAGGGGATTCCTAGGAACAGAACAACAATATTTTTTTAAGAATCCCAACTGGCAGGAGGCAAACCATTTGGCTATTTACAAGTGCAGCCGAGAAGTTCAACCCAGGGACTTCTAGGTCCAAATTCAAGAACAGAACGGGTCTTGCACCTCAAGGCAAGTAGACGCCCACTAACGTGTGGTGCTAAACGTTTGCTGCATGTCTGCCGTTAAAAGAGAGAATGCCAGTGAAAGGACAGAAACGAAAAACTAAAACTGAAAACGATTTACATTATTTTTGTTAAAAGAACGTTTACTTTCGGGGCTGCTTAACGTTCTTATCCAGTTTTTTGCCAGCGATTTGAGACTGAAAACGTTGTTCAACATGTTCTTGAAGTTGCGTGGTGTACTGTGTTCTACTACAGGCTGAGTCACGGTTCTTCAGTGTGTCATGCAAAAAGAAAACCACCTTGTTAATGTTAAACTACTCACTAAAGCAAAACAAGAATAAGCAAAATAAAGACGTTCCTAACTGACCGGAGCATGTCCTTAAATTTTGGTTAATTTTAGCCTGAATAAAAAAACGAGAAATAGAGCGTACTTTCAGTGGTCACCTCGTTCGAAAAGAAAACCCGGCCAACACTGTTGCTTAACATTTATGACGTACACAAGTACGCGGCTAATTACCATTGCGACTCACGTTGTAGAAGTGGTTTGCCTGTGGCGTCTTAACTAATGACCACAAGCTCCTCAAAGTAGATGCAGCGTGAGACACTATTCAGGGCTCTCTATGCGTGAAGTGGGTACGATCATAGCCCTGCTAGACAAGATAACCCTGGGTAATAAAAGGACGCATTCATAAATTGACTGTAACCGCGAAATCCAGTCAGTTGTAGGAGCCCTAGCTGTCTTGGTTATCCCAAACTAAAGAGTTCTCATAAGAAGAAACAGCTGACCATGGCTGTTCCAGAATATTTATATTGCATAGGGCAAGAACTTGTTCGCATGCGTGAATGGGACCATAGTGCGTGCACAGTTGTGTTCCAGAAAACCGCTTTTAATGCTTAAAAGCATTTAATATTTAGTGTCTTACAGACATTAAATTCCTATTGGTTGTTTTGTCGGAGGTGGACAATTTGGGCCTCAAACTAAACAAACGAGAATCCATAAACCAGATAGACCAATAAAAGCCCAAGAACCGCAAGCGTTAACAAAATAACCATGACAAATACTCCGTAGACATAAAATATATGCTAAATTCGAAAATGCTCTTTTCTGTTGTTTGGAGACCGGACCAAAAGATAAAACCATTATACGATCAACAAAAACACTAAATTCGAAAAAACGCAGATTTCCGATAGGGTTTTTGGAGAAATCTATCCAAAAATAGTCATATGGAGACTGGCTCCACAATTCCCCCACCCTTCTCGATTTCAAAGGTCAGGTGACACTGATCGACACTCTCCTTATGCCAGTACTTTGTTACTGTCATTTTACACCAGTGATCTTCAACAGGTGCTCTTCTGATAGTTCAAGTTCCACGCATGCTCAGGCTTTACTCTATAGTAATAATTTTATCAGGGAATTGTGTGACTTCATCTTAACTGCAAATCGACGAAAAAGCATCGTTTAGTACTAGCTTTGGTAAGTTCTTTTGTTGGATGTATATTCATTGTTCTGCGGTCTTTAACCAAAGAATTTTACTTCAGTAAACGTTCATGCAAAATTTAAGGCAAAGATATCCAAAAATTATGTCAACACAACTTGTGGTCATTCCGCTCTTAGTTTTAAACCTGAAATTTGACGCCCCTCAGATTCAGATCAAATGATGTCTATAGCGTATTTCCGGGAAAAACTGAGCAGCGCTTCAGGGAAACTAACTTGTTGCCAGAAAAAGAGAAATTATTAAAAATGATGTTAGTCGTTGTTAAAAGTAACCAGTAATTCCGACCACAAATATTTTTGACATGATTATACAAGCATGGTAGAGTTAATTTGCGTTTAAAGTGAATATTTCGTATTTCCAAGGCCGCTACTCTTTCTTCAATTTCGGAATGAGATGGTGAAAAACTCTGATAATTTTTATTTAGTTTAACTAGAGCTTAAAACGCTTTAGTTTCGCTCAAAATACATGTAGACTGGCATCAATCTGTGAAACTGTACAACGCAAGACTTCGCCCCCGTGTGCTCAGTACCAGCAATAAATCAATTAAGAAACATGTCGAAGGCGGTGTAAAAAACTCTGGCTTGAAGTTACAATTACAGGATACTTTATGGCCACTTTTCCTTTTCTATTGCATTCCTTGATAAACACCTCTTCTCCAGCCATTTATAAATACAACCAAATTACTAAACACAGGTTTCGCAGCCGGAGAGTTAGTTTTGACGAACTTTAATTGTTTTGATCTACAAATGGTATCATCTTATACAACGATCATGACACATTTTATGTTTCCCGTATAAAACGTTTTAGCAAGAGGTTGCCTTGTTCTTGTAATTTTGTTTGAAGGCAAGTTTTGAATGGTTTTCGTGGAATTAATTTTGGCCTCGTGATAATACCGCCGGAAAACAGAAATAACCGCAATGATGAAGCACAAACAAATGGCGAGGGAGGCATGTGTGGTCACTGGTGAGAACGCTGGATCTTCTTGCGCATGCTCCGTGTCCAAATCCCACTCTAATTCTCCGACTGGTTGTAGTTGTCTTTGGTGGTAAACTCTACCACGCTAAGAAAGTGGCCAACTGGTTCCTTCTCCATTTGGGTTTCTCAAGGCTGCTGTGTTTAATTTAACTGTTAATTAGCTATAGTTTGCCTGCACGGGCCCACAAACTAGTGTCACAATGCACGATGCATGGCGCTTACATGAAACGGCAAAGGTAGCTTTTCATAAAAGAAAGAAAATTAGTTTATGTTTACTTGTCTCTCTTATATAACAAGCGAGAAATGAGGCAGAGTCAAAGAGATTTCTCTGATTTTGGCGAAAGTGCAAATTTCAGCATAACTATTGCTTTCGGCCGAAGACGCGATGGCAAATCTCTCTAATAAGTAACATAGGTAGGCACAAAGTATTGGCAACGCGAGAAGGAGAGCTGGCCTCCATTGCCATGTAGTACAAGAGAACCTGCAATTTTCAAGACGGGCAAACGGGTACGTGTCTGCCCTGGACAGAAAATGTTTGAGACATTTTTGGGACTTAGCTACATAGGTTGTGTGTACGCGCAAACGGAAAACGTTCCGAGAGGATAACGTCTCCGCAACAATGTTTCTTCGTTGAGGGGAAACTTAAAATTCTGCATAATGAAATCTCAAATGCCCGAAGATATTGCCTCTATGTGGAAATAACGTATTCTATAAAAAGTTATACCCAGCTTAAATGTATTAACTTCACTAAAGCCTGGTTTCCATATGATCGCAGACGATCGCGGATCGCAGAAAGTTCTGCGATCATATAGAAACACACTTCTGCGATCGTCTGCGAACCCTCGATCGTGATCGCAAACCATCGCAGAAGATAGAACCATGTTCTATCTTGTGCGATCGTCTGCCATCATATGGAAACCAAAGTTGTGCGATCTGCGATCGAAACGTATCCCATAATATTTCTAATTCTGACCCATGATTCAACGTTTCTTAGCAACAAAGCCTGAAT
>OX421445.1:20487772-20510272 GCA_949126865.1 Montipora capitata
TGAAAAAGTGATGATTATCACATTCTGGTGGGAAAATCTGTATAAAGAGAAACTATACTAAACTTACTATAACTCTATCTATTTAAGATTATGCTATGTAAAACACAGCAAATTGAGGAGTATGTCGCTGGCAAGAATAAGAGTTCAAATAACCTTCATCAGAAGAAGTGGACGTTCAGACCTCTGTCGTAATTTATTTTTAAGAGCCAGTGTAGCGTTTCTGTATACTAGCCCCAGGTTATGTGGGTGTATGTGAGTGTGTATCTGCATTTATAGCACGCCATAGAAAATACAACCAATCGGAATGCAGGAAAGCCGTTGTATATTCGTCATTACTCCAGCGAACCTTCCCATCGACTCAGTGCAATTCAACGGTATCACACCCAACCTTCCCAGCGTGCCTTGCTGGCTACTGTATTTTCTATGGCATGGTATAGTTATGCAACCCTTTCTCTTAGTATACCGTGGAATATACCACTCGTCACTTGTATTTTCTTGGTCTTGATACACACTCGCTTAAAGGCTCGTGTGTATACCAAGAAAATACAAGCGACTCATGGGATATTCCACTCGAAATCGTTGCATAACGAGTTTATCTTGTACTTTATTCAATATATATATTCATTTACTTTGAATTTTATACAGTTTTTGAAATAGACAGTAAAGTACAGTAAATGAATAAATAAATAAATAAATAAACAAATAAATAAATAAGTAAGTAAATAAATAAATAAATAAATAAATAAATTAATTAATTAATTAATACAAGTTTCAAAGGTATAAGTGCTAAGGAAACACTGAATTAGAAATTGAATCCTGCCTAACAGGCGGTTTGGTGTGAATTTCGACCCCGCGAATGATAATAGAAAGCGCGAGAATTATGTTACAACTTACAAGGGTTTTTTTTTGTTTTTTTTTTTGCACCCAATCTCCTACAGGAGAAAGCAAAGGAGAACCAGCGATCGAGGAAAATCTCCAGGAAAAAGCCTCTGGCGTAGAGACAGTCGAACCATTCATTCAGGTTGATCCTGAAGAGGACGATATGACCACAGTTACTGCTTTTGGGGTAGGTAAAAGAAATATTAAATTTTGAGGCTTCCGTTACCGAAAAAAAGAAATGTGTCAATGAGGTTTGTTTCATGGATTTTAAGGTTGCATACCTGGGAGAATCCAGTTTTACTCGGAATGCAATCGATAGCTGTGAAATATGTTTCCACTCAAATACACCCCCACTGTACACTTACTAGAGGCGAAAAGCTCAAGTTCTTGCTCAATAGAAAACAGAACGGACAGATTACAAAGTCCGATGTCCTTGAGAGGTCTTTCTGCAAAATTTGACTTTTAAGAGATAACAGAAAGCTATTACGAAGGCCAATCGCGCAACAGGCACAAACATCTCGATGAGCCAATCCCAATAGACCATTTCAATCTGTTTTCACCTCGTTCTCTTTTTCAACGCAAGAATGAAAAGTTGAACTAGTTATATAGCATCACAAATACTTCAATTTTTTGACTCGCATTGTATCCGCGGGTACAGTCGGTCAACTCGGAAATTAAAAGGCACATCCAAGACCACCTGTCACAGAGAATGCAAACGCCATGTCTTGTCTCACCATAGCTCAAACTTTATCTATAATTGATTTCGGATGGCAAGATATCGACACTATTTCATGGACAAAGAGGCCGTAGTCGACGACATTGACAGAATTGTGCTAAAACGTCGCTGATGCGCCTTTTAACTGCTCCAGCAACAGTCTTACTACCGCTGGTTACGTTTCTAATACAAGACATTTTTTAAAGAAAATGCTGATGAGCAGCTTATGTAAGTGCAGGGAAATCTGTATACATCAGGCCACAGCTGACGGTTTGGTTGATTTTCGTGGATTATAAATTACTTTTAAATGCTAGCACTTGTTTCTGAGATCGCATTGTAATTTACCGTGGGCTTCTTTTTCAGACTGGAAAATCAAAGCGTAGTAAGCGATCATCCGATCTAATTGACATGGTGGTCGCCATCGGATGTGGCACAGTGGCTGTAGCAGTTGGCGTGGCTGGCGTTATAGTGATGACAAGACGTCTGATTGACAACAACAAATCATAAACTACATCAGAGGAAGAAAAATATTATTCACATTCTATCCATTAACCACGAATACTGTTTTTAAAGGGTCAAAAGTCCATAACGAAGAACAGGGAAGTAACTTCGTTCTTCGTCTCTTTATGGGAGCTCATATATTGAACGGGTTAAGCCAGGAGCGCATGAGTAGGAGCTTGCCTCTTCCATACAAGCCCTATGAGTCAACCTTTGCTCGTATCTTTTTATTTTTAGAACGCCACGAGTTCTTCGGCTCTGCACACACTGTTTAGAATGGCCAATCAGAATAAAGCTATTGTGGAACAAAGACAAAAATAGCAAAAACAATGTATGCAAATTGTGCAAATTGATGTAAATTGTTGTAAATGTGAGTCTCCTGCTAAAGGATTAGTTCTAAAAAGAGAAAGATACGCGCAAAGGTTGACTGAAGGATATAATGCATTGGGAGGCTCCTATAGTCATGGGCTCCTGGTTAAGTATTTTGCAATTCAGTTTTTTTGCTTAAGTTTTGCGATTGTTTTAAGCACTTATAACGTGGGAGGCCAAGTTGTTTTGTTCTTAAGTTTTTGTGTATTAGACAAGGAAAAGGGCTACGTATCGTTCCGTTAACCACGAAGTCACAACGGCGCCATGTTTTTTTGTACCACAACTTATCCATTTGTGAAATAAACTCAGTTGTTATGTAAATGACTTATTTTGTTTCGAGAAAAATGAAAGAAAACCTCGAACAGTCACTTGAGTTAAAAGCAAGATTTATACGAAAAAATTCCACGTGAAATTATTAAAGATGCTTTACAAAGAGAATGTACTGAACACTTAAAACTCAATATGATGAGTGCAACCATAGTTAGTAACTAACAATATGGTGCAACCATAAATTAATTTTCTGTAGTTACAGGAAAAAAAACATTACCTGGCCTTTTACCTTTTTTTAGAATGGACTAACTAATTCTGTATTTAACATAATTGATTAAGTTAAAGATTTTTTTGTATCAAATATTGTGACACTATGTAGTAAAAACTTTTGCATCAAAAACGTTATCCGAGAATTGTGGCATTCCTTACCTTGTTCCGGCAATTTAGGGGGCCGCAGAACATTCAAGGCATCCCAAGGGGGTATTCGTCCTTCCCTTGTTGCCTACACCATAGTTTGGGTTTCTTTTTCCCCTTATTGCCACGCAAGTAATATAAAAACTGGAGGTTCTGCGATGGGTTGATCGATGGATCACGTGGATCGAGGGAACCATTAAATTCCGCATCCCCAGTAGCTTACCTACCCATAAACTCAAAGGACAACCGAAGGTGAAAAATCACATTTTAAACTCCTATTGATGACAGCAAATGATAGGTAGTAAGCAGATATTTATGTCTTTTTTTTGCTGTACTTACGTGTCAACTTGATTATGACAACAGTAACCTCCACGTTGATTCGAAGACTTGGTTGCCAAGTATGACGTCACTGCACACATTTCCCAACGCGCGAAATTTCAAAATGCTGTAACACAACGCCCATAGGAACGAAAAGAGGGATAAGTTCATCGACTGTCACTGAAAAATAAAGCCTTTCTCAGGGAATGGTTGACTCAAATTAAAAGAGCAAATTTGCCAAAACTAAGTCAACGTTACGTTTGCCTCCAGTAAGTTACTTCACAGTCATCTGAGCCATGCGCAGGCTTTTTAAAACACTTGGCTTGTCCTTCATATACCGAATCCGAAAGACTTACTGTACATAAAACAAAAGTGCAAAGCCAATATAACAACCGGAATTACAATGGGTCTTTTGTTGCCATTTTAGTCCGGTGTACGAAAGTCTACCAAAAACTTGTGACACTGATTTGCGTAAATAAAATATCTCGGTGCAAAACACATCGAACAACAGTTTCTTCTCTCTTAGCCTGGGCTGTTCATTGATTTCCATCACAAAACCACCTTCCGGACACAAAAAGGTTATTCAGCTGACTTCGTTGATTTCTTGGCAGCATAAACATTTCTTTTCTTGCTGGCCTTTCCAGTTTACGCACAACTGACACTCGCACGTCAATGTATTCGTTCTTCGTTGAGTTTCAAGGCTCTCGTCTTCAGATTCTGAGCTTTCGAGCATTGACTCAAATGAGTAAGGCTCGAACTAAACCTTAAACACCTTTAAAGCAGTTTTCACTTCAACATATTCGGTCGATTTTCCGCAAACTGCAAAGAAGACCACAAGCCTGATGTGCCCAGTGACGTCACAACATGGCGACTGGAAGAAAAGATTGGAAGAAAAGATATTCAAAGTGGCGGACATTCAGTCCTGAAAAAACGGTAACATTTTTTTTACTTTTGGCGCCAATTTTGGTAGGAAAAAACTCAATTTTCTATGATTATAGGACTAGTGGTTATTTAAAATATGACTTATGGCTTTCTGTTGTCCTTTAACTGCGCGAGTCCCAAGCGAACTAACCCTACACCATGTAAGAGATCTGAAAACATTAAATTCTTTCGAACCGTTTTTGAGGAGGGAACAACTACATAAAGGCGGTCCGGTTGATTTGGTTTGAAAGAAAGATTTCGCTCATTTCTTGTGTGTTGCAAGACTTTAATGTGCTTATACTAAAATCAAAATCCGCTTGATCGGATCTTTTAAATTATTGGAGTTTTGAGAGATTTTTGATTCACCCGCTCGAACGCTCTTTTCCAATCAAACCAACGCAGCTGGAAAGTAAGTACCATACATAATGTCATTACGGAGAGAAACCTTTCGGCCCGTCCTTGATGGAATATTTATAGTTCTCTGAACTTGCATAATTTCGGCGATCTCCAAGTTTTGGCTCCACAGTGAAAGACTCGTTAACAGGGAGCGTTGCACCAACCTCGCTCGCAGATAGATCTAAAACAACCCTAAATAAACGGAAAATACATTTAAATGCATTTCAAGTCAATTGAAAGGGAATAAACCCTCTTTTAACGGCTTCAGCTTAGCTTATAATTACCTGCCATAGATAAATGCTTCAGTGTTCGAATTTCGCTCCATGATTTTACAAAAAAAGGACGATCTCTGCTGCCCAAGCACTGGATCCCTTAAGGTCCAAATCAATAGTTTAGGTATCTAAGTTGCCTTTTCCCTGCCATTATCATTCCTTCATCGAAGTTTTTCCTCGACAAAACGGCATTCTAAACAGTCCTACTTTCTAGACTAAAATGACATCAATAATTATAAATCCGGTTCCCGAACGTATTATTGAGAAGCAAAATAGATTTTTAAAAACTTTAGAAATCTGAGGTTGCATACTAAGATAAATCTAAAATTATGAACCATAATTATTTCTGAGTGCTTTGAGTTAGGCAGACAATTGACCCGTGAACCAAAAGAGAACAGGTTGGGACCATTACCATTAGCAGGGCTAACGCTCACATGGTTCATATGGGGTACAATACTAGCACTTCACATTACAATCGGCTAATCAGCTACCATTAGCTGAGTCATGGGCTCCTGAGTTTGTCACTTACGAGATGTTTTGTAATTCTGTGCAGGTTTAGAGTGGAGGAATTCTAAATTATGAAAACTCTTATTGCAATAAAATTAAAAGTCTTCACCGACACCTTCCTAGCTTCCTCAGTACCTCACAAGTGCTATTATTTAGTTTGGTCAGCGGTTGTCCCAAAACCTAAATATGGAGGCAATCTTCATTGATGTCCACCGTTTTGTCGAGGAAAAACTTCGATGTAAGAATGATAATGGCAGAAAAAAAGCAGCTTATATACCTAAACTTGATGTGGACCTTCAGGAATCCAGTGCTTGGGTAGCAGATATCGTCCTTTTTTTGTAAAATCATGGAGTGAAATTCGAACACTGAAGCATTTATCTGTGTCAGGTAAGCCAAGCTGCATGAAGCCATTAAAAGAGGATTTATTCCCCTTCAATTGACCTGTAATGCATTTAAAGGAACTTTTCGTTTATTTAGGGTTGGTTTAGATCTATCTGCGAGCGAGGTTGGTGCAACGCTCCCTGTTAACGAGTCTTTGCAGAATAGTTGTTTTAGTTTATATTAAACAGATGAATTATTCCTGCAACGATGACAATATTTCGGGCTCAAATCCCGCGCGAGTTGCTCGGAGGTGAACAGCAAAGGATATTCGGAGTTCGTGTGGTCAATCAGAACGCTCCTTCAACGCTATCCACTGTTTTAGTATTATACTAATGCCCGTTTTTATACTAGAGACGCATAATTCGTCTGGGACGAACTTAGGCAAACATTTTTTCTGCGTCTGTTAAATTCGTCTATTATAAAGACGGGCACAAGATGCATTATGCGTCTGGACGAAATATCTACTTTGGAAAGCTCGTCCAGACGAATTATGCGTCTTGTGCCCGTCTTTATACTAGACGAATTTAACAGTCGCAGAAAAAGTGTTTGCCCAAGTTCGTCCCAGACGAATTATGCGTCTCATATAGTTCGTTGCGTCTTTTCACTAGATAGATAACGTGAGAGACGCATAATTCGTCTGGACGGATTATGCGTCTCGAGTATGAAAACGGCCAATAGGTCATAAACCATGATGCATGCATTTATGGCTAAGCCAATCGAATCTCTAGAATTTCATTATCCAATGGTTTAGTTTTTAAATTAATAGTTGTTATTATATCACGTACGCACGTGTGAAGACCTGTGAATAGTTTCATTTTTCATATAATAATTGCGGACACAGCAAACTTGAAATCCACTTGTATGCTGAGATTATTACTGTGTTCATTCACATAATTTTAGGGAGATTTTTTTTCGCAACAACAGAGACACTTTGCTTTCCTCGATGTAGTACTAGAAAACATGGAATTTGCAATCTCCCTCCTTTGTCGGGTTAGACACAAGCTTTTCTAATAATGCGTTCATGAATTGAAGTGAGACAAGAAAATCCAGGTGACCGATTGAGACGGAAATGTGCGTTTCATTAATTCTTCGACAATTGCAGTTAAACAAGAAGACCAGCGCACTATAAAAGGGATCGCTTGAAATCTCTGTTTTTGTTCGAATTCATTCAAGCACAACTGAATCTCCAAGATTGCGATCAACGAACAGCAACATAGAGACGAAACCCCTAAAAGATATTTTTCCACCGCGAGGAAAAGGAACAGGAGGATAAAAAAGAGAACTATGGATAACATCTCGAACATATTACAGACACATTGCCATTGGGGGCTCTTTTATTGCAGAAATTATCACAGACCTCTGTATGCGACTACGGTTGATTGACAAAACAAGGGAGGCGCGGTGGCCTCATGGTTAGTGTGCTCGACTTCGGAGCGAATGATCCGACCGAGGACATTGTGTTGTGTTCTTGGGCAAGACACTTTACTCCTTCGGTGCCTCTCTCCACCCAGATGTATAAATGGGTACCAGCGAAATGCTGGGGGTAACCCTGCGATGGTCTAGCATCCCATCCAGGGGGAGTAGAATTACTCCTAGTCGCTTCATGCTACAGAAACCGGGGGATAAGCTCCGGCCTGATGGCCCCCCAAGGCTTGTAAGCTGACTTTTTTTACCTCTGTATGCGACTACGGTTGATTGACAAATCATCCGCCTTTGCCTAAGGCATTGTGCCGCGCCTTGCGTAAGAACGATGGGAATCGTAGCTTCTGAGATTGTAAAAAATGAACAGAATTTGACCTGTGAATTGAAAATTCATGCTGCAAGTCTTATGGGTTACCTACCCCTTGGAATTTACCAGTGAGGTGACAGTTATCGCGAACCCAAAAAACCTCACTGAAAATTCTGCTTTACACAAGTAACAATCGCTCTCTCGTTGAAACTCTTTGTCGCTTCATTGCCATAGTTACCACTACATCCGGGATTGGCGCATATCAGTTTACCTCGGTTGTGTTTCCTTCTCGAAAACGTAAATTCCCTTAGATGTAGTTCGGTGCAACTCTGGTTTGAAGAAATGTGAATGTATCTTAATTCAAAGTTACAATTCAATGGAGCGCCATCAACGCTTTTGTTTGGCAGCATTAATGCCGAATTATTAGGGTAGCATAAAATGGACTCTTGCGATAACTTTGGATCATCCCTCTTTGCCCTTCGGGCGAGATGACCCTTGGGCGACTTGACCGGTTACTCACCCCTGATGAAGACACTAGACAGGAGCGCCGAAAGGTCTAGGGCGATGGTCAAAACGGAGAGTGAGACTGGGGAGAGACATTCTTAGCGTCTCTTGCTAGTCTCACTCTTCGTTTTCACCCTCGCTGTAGATCTCGCCCTTGAATTCGCAATTATCCTGAATTGTTAATTTGCTTCGAATTCACTATTATCGTGAATTTAGAAGACTGAAAGCTTGATATGGATCATGGGAAATGGTCATATTTGTTTGAAAAGACAACCCACCACCCACCGCTAGCTGTTCAGGGACAATATTTTAAACACTATTTGATATAATGCTGGATTATCACTCGCCAAACAAAATTAATTTAACACTACAAAAGGTCGTCGGGTTTCCAAACCTTACGACAAAGCTAAATATTTTAAAATCAAAGCGTAGGACTAAAATATTAATCTACAATCCTGGACAAAAGTGTTGGGAAGGTAGCGTCACTTTTGAGATAGCCCCCCTCCCCCCCTTATCAATGTTGGATTTTGCACCAAACAAAATGGTGACTTTTCTTCCAACATTGAATATGGGGGAGGGGGGGGGGGGGAGGGGGGAGGGCGCAAGAGCATGCTCTTTCCCGAATAGTTCAGCGCCAATAGTTAGAATAATCGAATTAGGTGTGAAGTGAAGTGAAGCGCGCAACCTTCCCAACAACTTTTGACCAGGATTGTATCTTAGGCTTAATTACTCTTCAGCAGCGATATTCTATGGTAGACTTAGATAAATGTTTTTTTGAGAAAGGGAAGCGGTTCCTGTAGAGTAGAAACTCTGGGTCCACGGAATGATTTTTTATTTCCTTATTTTCTCTGCTACCACAAGTCCTAGGACACCGCAGTGTTCAAAATCCACGACAATAGTGAATTCAAAGCAAATTAACAATTCAGGATAATCGCGAATTCATGTGCAAGAACGTTTAGGCAAAAATACGGCTGTTTTGCAGTCTGATAAACGTCACTTTAGTGTCCCTTCTTCTCCAAGTAATATAGCCGTTGCAATAACCTTACGCTAAAAATAACCCACGTTATAACTCATGCTTTCCCTGGTGCTGTTAAACTGATAAGCAGATCGCCTTTAATCTCTTAGAGACAGTTTGTGGTGTTTACTAAAAGTGAATATATATCTGATTACGCGCATTTCTTGGCATAAATGACAAAAGGGGTTCATGTTTCCAAATCTGTTTTAATTTAAACTCCTCATTTAAGCAATCACTTTCTATTATTTCACCAGTTGAGACATCTGTACATGACAAACAAACTGATGATTTGGCCCGATCTGATGGTTGTGCTTAGACTGCGAAACTTTATGGAGGCTTTCCATATTTGCTCGCTTTGAATATTTTCGCGTGACCCCTCCCTTGAAGCTTCAGACTACGTGATGACTAGTTAAGTCGAGCGCAAATTCTTTGCACGGCTGTCTGAACTTGCAGTTTGAATAAGAATAAAGCACCTGTACTTCATATGGTTGCTTAGCTTTCCGTGGGGCTAGATTCAAGTTAACAACACCCACTTTCAAAAAATTTAACGCACTTTTTAACATATAACTTGATTGAAGATGGTTGACTTGTTTTTCCTAAGGGATTCTTTCATACATAAATTCCTGAGTTGGGTAATAAAATGTAACAAGTTACAAAGCACCTTAAATTAAACTGTATTTGCTTGTTTGTGTTTGAAGCCAACTAACCGTGGCAATTTCCAATAAAAGACTTCCAACAACCTGCTTTATTGTCAAGAAAAGAAAATTGCTACTGGTACAAGGTCTGAGAGATTCTTTGCTTCATTAAACATTTGAAGTCTGTGTATCGGATCTTAGGAAAACCGTCTTGGCTATATTTCGTTACAGCCGGGCTTGACGCCTTGTTGGAAGGGAGCACGGATCACTTAATTGAGAACTGTAAAAAAAAACAATCGAATTCTAAGTTTAGGAACAAAAGTCATTTGATTGTCATGAAAAATTCATAAATTTAAGATTTCCTTCCCTTTCGATTTAAGGCAATAGAGTTGACGTAATTTCGAATTTTAAGACTCAAGTTTCATTCTATTACGGCCTTAACGAGGCAGCGATGGAGGAGACAAGCTTCCGAACTTAACTTTAGGTAAGTAATAACCCACTTGTTGTCAATTATTACAATTATTCTCAGCTGCGACCGCCCATTTGTTCTTTAATTTATCTTTTCTTTGCATAGAATGACGTGCAGATTCTCCAAAATCATAGAAACCATTCGTCTACTGTAGTCTTTACAGGCCGAGAAATGCAACACTAACCGAACAAATCTCCTAAGTGGCAAAAGTTCCTAGTTAAAACATTTTCAACCTCTTGTCGTTTAAAAACCCTCCGTAATCGCTGCATACCTGCATTGGAATCGTTCACAGTTTATCGCCTCAAAATTACAAGACGTAGTGCTGGCTACAATAATTGTGAAGGATTGAAACTATCACTTTTAATCTGGGCAGCTGACATTTGATTGAACATAACTGGCGTTAACTGACGTTAGACTTTGCAATGCCCTTTGAATGAGAGACCGTCATCGTCAACAATTTCTCAAGTCGTTTAGTGTAATAGTAAATTAAATGTTTGGCGGGCTAACTTGTTTACATGCCGTTTTAAGACTAAATCGAAGGAAACTGACGACTGCATATGAAAAATGACTTGCTATTTACTAGAGGCCGAGCTCTCTAGTAACGGATTATGCATAATTTTGAGAAGATGCCCCGCTTGAATGCTAACTAAGGCAAAACCCTGACGACACAAGAGTCCTAATTGCATACTTCACTCGATTTTTCGTTCAGAATAACTTGAATCGTTTCATTTCCCGTGGAGATAAATTTCCTTTATCTCTGTAGAACAAATGCATTTCGAAGTTAAGGTAAGTCGTGTTTTCTGGTTTTAGATGGTAAAAGATTGGATCGGTGGGTGAGACTGGTGAACCATCTGCGATGCTGGCTCCCACACAGATTTTACTGTTCTTAATGTTACTGAAATCGATGTCAAGAGCGCAAGGTAAATCTTTTTAAAATTATCATCCTCACAAAATGATACTCTGAGCGGCACCTGAAGCCTAAGGAAAGACAGGAACGGGATTCGAACCCTCTATTCAGATGGACCACTGACTTCAGATAAAACGCGTTTACACGTAAAACAAATTTTACGAGGTTTGAGTCATCGCCGGCAATGATGATTTTTCATTCGATAAGAAGAGGATTCAATGTTGGATTTCTTGATTTGAACTGAAATACCAGGAATTAATTAGTGTGAAATTGGCGATTCATTTTCAACAGTCTCTTAAATGATTTAGGACATGTGCGGTAAATTTGACACTGAGGAATATATGAATGTTGCATTCTTATCTTGAAAGACGCCGAAAATCAGTCTCTCGAAAATCATCGATCATCAGCAGTTGAAAGCAAGCCTGAAAAAATCCACACCTTAGAGGTATTCGAACCCATGACCGAGGGATTGCGCTGCATTTTCTCTACCAACTGAGCTATCTACGTATCTACAAACCCGTTGGGGGATGGTCAATATCGAGTTCAAGTTTGTTGTCCCGTACGAGGAGAACTTAACGAAATGATTGTTTTTTCAAACTTCATATAAATTATTCTAAAAACAATTCATTCATTTTTAGCCAACTGCATACTGCCACTATTCTTAATTTTCAGACTTTCGTTAACGAGGTTAGATAACTGTACTTTTATATTTTAGTGTTTCAAATGTTTCTCGTGGACGGAAAAGGCGAAAACGCCCAAGTTCTGGACACCATTAAGTTGCCAACATGCACCCATTTGGACATTCAACATGACGTGACGTTACGTGGAGGAATCAAATCCGGGAATTTTACGAAGCTAGGTTATTTGAGGGACATGCAAACTTGCATTGATGCTTGTTGTCAAGATGAGCAGTGTGACGTAGCATTTATGCCGGGTCACGTGTGTTATTCAGTCAGCTGTTTCAGCGCAAAACTGTGTGAGAGCATCCCAGCCGTTCCATCTATTGCAGCCAATAGGAGTGTGCGCATTTCTCATGTGGTTCGCGGTGGAGGAAAGGGAGATGATTTGGAACAGTTCAAAAAAACACAAGGAATGGAAAAATACAGTAAGTGACCGTTTGTCGTGTCCGTGTGAAAAAGATTTTGTTGTCAAGGAACGTGGAATAGAATTATTAGAAAGAAAAGGAAATATTGTCACACTGTGTGCCTAATGTCTTTGTGTGAAAACCAAACGGCGCATGTCGATTGTCTGCACAGTTTTTAAGTAACGAGAAAAGGTTTCCATCTCTGTGGAAATCAATACCAAGTGCCTCAGCTTTCTCTTTGTCAGCGTTTGTATAATCAATGCACCTCTATGAAGCTAAGCTAATAAAGGCGGCATTATTGGGCGCTAATTCAATTCTGTTCTAAAAAGTAAGCTACTTGGTCTTGCAATATTAGAGCGAGTTTCAATGGAGTGTCGTAAAACCAAATCCAAAGTAATATCTTTGGCCAATCAAAAACGACGGAGACAATCCAGTAAACCAATCAGAACTCGAAGTTATTACACGTAGCCGACGCAGAAGCGCGGGAAAATGTGCACACGCGAGCCGCGATTGGTTTTGGTTTCACTTCTGATTGGTTGAAAAAGTGGCGCCAGAACTTTGAACCAATCATTGAGTGAAGTAATGCAAAACCAAAGAAATTCGCTAATTACTTTCGACACTCAATTAACAGGAGGCAGTGTGGCCCAGTGGTTAGGGCGCTTGCCTTGAGATCCGGAGATCCCGGGTTCAAGAAATGGACCCGCTCTGACCACTGGACCCGCTCTGACCACTCGCTCTGACCACTCGTTGAATTTGATCCTGGTAGTCCCTGGTTCAACTTCCCAGCTGCACTTGTAAATAGCCAACTGGTTTGCCTCCGGCCAGTTGGGATTCTTAACAGTTGTTGTTGTTGTGTTCTGTTATTTCGTTGATTGTTTCATTGGCCCTGAGGTCAATTAAGTATGTATGTATGTATGTATGTATGTATGTATGTATGTATGTATGTATGTATGTATGTATGTATGTATGTAATTCAAATGATAGATCAAGGTCTACAGTTATCAGATGGCCAAATAAATGCATTTCAAATCGAATGTTATTTACCGAGAGACATTTCCAAAAATAATTCCCTATCAAACTCAAATCCTGGTCTTATGTCCCACCGGGGACGAAGAGGACTACCTAACTATATGAAACTCAAATCCACGTAACAGACTTTAGCAAAAAATCTTCATTTAGTATTGTCTCTTGCAGGTATTTTTCCTGGTGCATTCAGTGTCGGTATGAGCTTGTACATTACGTGAAATTTTAAATAGCTTTTCAACAACCGTATCGACACTGCGCATCAAAAATATGACATAAGCATCATTGAAAAGAAAAATTTGCTATAAATCCATGCATGTGTCCTTCTCCAACGATATTGTTGTGTATTTATCGAATAATTTATGTTTCCTATTTTAATTGATTACTTTTTTCTGCAGCTTACAAAGGGAAAGACCAGTGTACCCCAAGCAGGATTATTACAAATCACACTTTAAAAGGAGGCAAAACAGCTGGAGAACTTAAAGATCTGGGCATCGTGGAAAGCATAGAGGACTGCGTAGAAAAATGCTGTCACGAAAAGACTTGCGAAGTTGCTTTCATAGTGAACGACAGATGTCATTCAGTTGAGTGTTATGGAGACGAGCTTTGCCAAAGTTTACCCATTGAAAGCGAGAAAATTTCACCAACAATCATTTACATGAACGTGAGAAATGGCAACAGAATAAAGGACAAAGGTAAGTTGCGATAAGCTAGCGAATGCTAAATCTCTCTAATGTTTTACCATCGGTTCGGCTGGGCACTAGAAATGCAAACTCTTAGACATGCATATGATTTTCAGACTGAGCTAGTACGCACTGGGTACTAGTACTTTACACTCCTTTGTTTTGAATTTCTATTTTTATCTTTATTTTTTCAAGAAACGTGTAGCCCTTCCTGTGTCTCGGGAATATGTTCGGCAAAAGATATGTGCGTATGTGATCGAGGATTTGAAGGGTTAAACTGCAACCAAACTTCGACTACAGGTGGGTAGCAGAATCAAGGATCACTTTGCGGCTAAATCATGGTGATCAGCTGACTTCACTACCTTCAAATGAAAATCAATGAAGGGTGCCTTGCATTGGTCAACTGCACGTTAACACCATTTATTACATCTCCATGTCAGAGTTTCATGGAATTGTTGTTAACTAAGCATCGCTGGTTCAATGCTACTGAAAGCTGTCCAGTCACCATGTAGATCGCAAAAATCGAAATAAACAGACAGTAAGTCTCTTTACTTTAAAAACTTAATCAGTGTTCCTGCAAACGAAGAAGGAGACGAAAGCTATGGCCACCGATATGGCCTGCTCAAAAAATGTAGTCTTAAGGAAGTTATGTTTTTAAATAATCTCTTCGCAGAAATCATGTTTTGTACTTTAAAAAATAGCTAACTTAAAAAAAGCTGAATTTACGCTCAGTCAGATTTTGATAAAACAGGTTTCTGTGGTGTATCTGGATGTGGTGAAAATGGAAAATGTTCCTGGAATGACACATGCGTATGTGAGACGGGATACTTTGGTCATCTCTGCAATCACACACGTGAGTAAATCGAACACTGAATTAGCGCATTAATGTCCGGAAATTTATCAATTCCTTTTTTGAAATGTTTCTTTAAGCTTTTATTTTCACGGCCTGCAATTGGCCAAAAGCTCTGAGCTCAACATATCCCGTCCGATGGACGTTATTTATTTTCATGTTTTGATATCAATACTTATCTCAGTGAAATGTGACCCGCCTTGTGAAAATGGACGATGCATTGATAATTCAACAAACTCCACCAAATGCTTCTGTGAAATAGGATGGGAAGGACAGTTTTGTAACAAATCAAATGGGGGTAAGATCGCGTTTTTCTGCGCTTAGCTTTGTGCTATGATTGACCTATTGCCTGTGTGCAACCGTTGTGATTGGTCAAAGCCACGAAGTTGCTTTGACTAATCGCAGCAATAAATCCACGTTCATTCAAGGTTGCGCGCTCTCTAAGAGTCAGATTTTTGAAAAAACTTTATGGCAATTCTGTGGTACTTTTTTTTTTTTGCATTTTCAGACATGAAAATCTATTCACCTTCTGGAGGAGAGGTGTTGTTCACAAAAATGGACCAAGAGGCAGAGATGGATATAAAGGTAAAATCGTTTTCCCTTACCACTGAAATCAATTTTCCGCTTGAAAGGATTGCCTTTGAAACCTCTTTTTTCCTTGCTCCAACCGCCGAGGTACTGTAGTTAAACGAGAGATAACCCTCGTTCACCATAGAGAGGGGAAGGGGGTATGAGGACAGGAAAGTCAAACCCTCCGCTTCCCCGTACCCTACCCCACCGTCTTCAGTACGTTTGTGTTCCTTTGTCTCCAGTCAAGACATTCAAAGGATTTCCACAGTTTTGCAAGTTGCTAACACTCGTGTTTATGTGTCACCGTCATTTCAATCATGGTTTCCGATTTCACCGTTGAAATAAATCCCGCTTTCAGCAAGAAAAACCAGCATATAAAATGTCGTTTAAGCCTCGATGACAACAAGTGGCAGTCAGAAGAGGTTGCTGGGTTTGTATATTTGACTGAATGCTGAACAGTAATGAAAAACGAACACTTACTTAGCCCCTCACACCCAATGCTTTCCGGAAGTCTCCTTGCTGTCCACCCCTCACGCCATAGAGGTTCACTGTGACGAGTTTCGAGCATCTTCGATTCTTGAAACTCAAAAGGAAACGAAAGGAAATCTAAAGGAACTTTGAGTGTCTAGTAGTTTTAGCGCTGGAGCATTAATTGGGAACACTGTAAATTGAAATCAACAAATTAACGCAAATCCAATAAAATGTTGGTTTTTTTATGGAGAGGGGAAAACCGGAGTACCTGTATAAAAAACTTTTGAGCAGAGTAGAGAACCAACAAACTCAACCCACTTATGAAGCCTGAGTCTGGGAATCAAATCGGGGCCACATCAAGAGGAGGAAAGTGTTCTCACCACTACGCCGGCCCTGAACCCTGATAGACATGGATATATTTCAAGAATAAGCACGCGATCTGTTTTTTTTTTAAACTTAGATTCACCAGATTCCATCTCAAGGAGCAGAGTCCATCTCGGCACTTGCTGTCGCCATTGGTTGCGGGGTGGCGGCCGCCATTGTTGGAACTGCCACGGTGGCATTTATCGCGCGAAAGATTTTGGGTAAAAGATCAACAAACTATGAATTATTAAGAACGCCTATAAAGCATAATAAAACGTAGCAAGCCACTAAAGGCTATAATCTGGGTACTGAAGTAAGATTCATAGGGCAAAGACTATCAACGTCTATAGTTTCATCCGCATGTTGATTCACGAAGAAAACAAACAGACAGCTTCGTTTTATGATGGATCATTGATAATTGAACGAAGTGCTGAAAAATATTGCCAGAACACTCTCTAACAATCCTCTGACGTTGTGGTTTGTTAGTATTTAAAGAACTTAAGCTCTTCAAGTTAATATAAAAGTATATTTTTTTACAAGAATCAAAATATAACTATTTAATTAAAAATGTACAAAGTATTTAAGATTTCGTCGACATTTATCTGGAACTTGTGGTTCACAGGTTTTCTGATCAATTTCTTCACTCTGTTCAAAAGGCCTCTGAACATCTTTTGGTAATTATTTAATGCAACTAATATAATCCATACGAAAAACTGAGCTTCAATAATCTCGTTTATATTTTAAACAGATTTGTTCTCACGTAACTTTAATTGACAAGTCCTTAAAGTGCTACTACGATAAAGAAAATCACTTCCTTTTTTCCTTCAGATTTTGAAAGGGGGGTTTGCGAAACACCTGACTGGCAAATTCTTGAGCTTTGATTTTTATCCAAAGACTGTTTACTTTGAGTGTGAGTTTTGAATTTCACGGTCCGCCATCACTCACTTTTCAATACTGAGGGATTAGACCTCAGAGGGTTGGATCTAGGGAAAAGTGACGTCATTTACTTACTAGCTAAAACTTTTAGCCTGTAAATGCAACTTCTTACATCACAGGGTCCAGAGGAGATATGTTTGTCGTTAGAACATCAAAACCCGTCGAAAACATCTGAAATAATGGGTTATTTTGATCGCGTTGACGATCGCGTTACAGTTTCGTTACACATTCTGTATACCGCAAATCAAGAGACTGAGGGCTCGCAAGATCGGCTTACAGTATAAAATACGGAAAGGGAGGAAACTTATTTGGGACCGATTTTCGAATCCCTGAAACTCAAATGGAATTAAATTAAATTGCCTGATTTTACTAACGTGATCTAGAATTGTTATGTATTTGCCAAATACTGTAGGAAAACGGCATAAGAAAGCGTTCAAATTCATTTTCGGCGACCGAAATAAACGGCTTCGAGAGAGAGCTTTCGTTCGGTGTGCACCGCAACACATGGTGACAGAAATGACGCGGTAAAGTAAATGTGCGCAAGATCGGAAGTAATTTTAAGATGCCCCAAGTTCGAAAACACCAACGGTTTCTTTTGCAACTTTTCGACTGTTGACGTGTACAACAAATGTCCAGTCTTTAAAGATCTTTACTTCAGTTAAAACTCGGCTGCCTTCGCATAGATCTTGTGACTGGACTTTTATCCACTCAAAGAAATCGTCGCTAGAGCTAGACAAAAGCCAATCGAATTCTTTTGTGAAAGCTGGTAAGTCTTCCCATTTAACACGGTCTTCTTCCAATCTTGGCTTGAGGTTTTTGAAAGTGGGTACTGCCATACTCGGCCACCGTTAACTCTTCGCTGGACTCTACTCGCCTGTGGAAAGGCCTCCTTTAAAATAATCCCCAGTTCTTTGACTTGCAATGAAAAATTTTCCTTTTCGGAGCTGTTATTTACATAGTCGTCGAGTATTTCTTGTACGGAGATAAAGTTTTGTTCTTCTCTTCGATAATTCATTGAAAGCCTGGAGGTAAAATAGTCAAGTTCGATCAGGGAAAAATCAAACACGGTAATTTGTGGCTCACGTTCGAAAGCCAACTGGTCAGATACCTCATTTAGAAACAAATACGTGTTTTTCTCTGTTCGATACTTTGGATCTCTTCTCGTTCGGCTGCTTTTCGCGCAACGGAACGGGTCTTTTCAAGGGAGAAGCCGCCATTATTTTAAAACTCCCTCCACAGCTGATGTTTTGATTCTCGAATTAGTAACGGTCTGTTGCTTTTGCGTTTCCGGTCCTAATTCACTTCCGTCACCAAGTGCTGCGGTTCACATCGAACGAAGTCACGTGGTACAAGTTTCCTCCCTTTCCGTATTTTATACTGTAAGCCGATCTTGCGAGCCCTCAGTCTCTTGGTATGCGGTATACAGAATGTGTAAAGAAACTGTAACGCGATCGTCAACGCGATCAAAATAACCCATTATTTCAGATGTTTTCGACGGGTTTTGATGTTCTAACGACAAACATATCTCCTCTGGACCCTGTGCTTACATACGCAAGACACAAATTTGGAAGTCTGAAAGCCCGAAACTCCCGTGTTGCATACTAATTCAGCCGCGTCGCGTACACACGCATTGCATTTTTAAACTAGTGAGTCTATGACGGTATTTTCTCGGTCCTCGAACCAGCTCTCTCACGAATTTAAAGTTAGTAATAGCAGATCATTAAGTAGGAAAATTCCACTTAAAATAAACAGGTGCATTTTTGAAATTAAGGCTTAAAACTTCGGTCACTTGGTGTTTAGTTAATTAAGTTTTGAAATTCAACGAGAAAGAAGAATTGGTTTTTTGGTCATAGTAGCACTTAGCAGTATTAATAAGTACTCGCAGCTTCAAAAGAGGAGGTGGGGTGATTTAGCAAAAAAAAAGATGACGTCACTTTTGGCCAATCAGAGCTCATGGATCACGAAAAAAAGAAAAATGATTAAACAATTACGTAACATTGCTGCAAAGCAATGAAGATATCTATAAATTATTTATGTTTCGTAAAAATTAAAGCAAAGAAAGGTAGTGTAACTCAACTCGACTCGGCCGAAAAGGAAAATTTCAGATCGCTGCATTTCTGCAAATTTGTTTTTGTAGAAATCAGATGTTGATGTACTCGTTGTCATGGAAGCAAGTAAAAATTTGGACGGCTCCTATGTTTCCTTTTTTCCTAAAGATTAGAAGTAGAAATACGGGGAAATTATTATAGTGAGGGACAAATCAAGTTTAACACGTTATAAAAATGACTAAGTTTCATACAAATTTTCAGCTCCTCTTAACACTATCGAAAGTGTGTTTTATTAAAAAAAAAAAAAAAAGAGAACTTCGATGGACACAGTTACACTACTTTTCTTGCTATGAATTTGGTTAATTGTGTTAACATAAATACATGCAGAGGAATTGTTTGAAAAGATTGTCACTCGTTATATTGCTCTCATCTCTCAGTGTGACAATTGGCATTGATAAAACCCAGTGATTTCAAAAACACGAACTGAGAACTCTATTGCTTAGTTTATGTGTAAATATGACATATGCTATATTAAAATATTTTTAATAAAGATGAAAATATCTTCAAACGCGTCCTTTTTGTTCGCATTTAATTTGTTTGTTAAAAACGTTTCCATGACAACGGCAGTGCCATCTGTTCATCTCGTGCTGTATGCATGTTAAATGACGTGTGCGCTCAACAGTTTTAAAGTAGGACCTTCTGGTTAAAAAGACAAGAATTGTTATTTTACATCGACCAATTCTTCAACATTCGACAGTTCCGAACGCTTTTAGCCTGCTTTTTAGCTCGGTTGTTGTATCACAAAGTACTGTTATTTCTTTACCTTGTTATTCAGCAATCAATGTTGGAAGTGTTTTCCAGCAATGCCATTACACTTTAACTTGTCCAAAAAAACTAATAATATTCAACAAACAGGTCAAGCCTCCCATCTAATTGACTCTTTTGTAAGTGGGAAATGAATCCCTTGAATTGGATGTCTGCAGTCGAAGATCAATGTCACCCTCGTACCAGTCTCCCCGAAGAGCGGTCGGTCCCAATCCCCAGAGTTTATCTCCTTTGTTTTTACCATCAGTAATATACACGATATACTGAAAAATCAAGGTAAAAAATGACAGATTAAGGTTCCTGAAAGGTTCGATCTCTTTATTGCAGCTGGAATGATGGGGCCGATTATTCATAGGATCAGGCACTCTCGGCTAAGTAATTATATAACATAGCCCGACTCGGGCCGGTAGCAATTCTCGCTTAAAGGCATACACATGCATCACGTTACTAATTGAATTTCATTGTTTGTTTTCTTACCATGTGTTGTGTAGAAGACCCAGAAGGCTGGAGATCAATAAGATAGAAAGACTGAGTTGGGAATCGTATCGAGGGATCTTGTCAGCAGCACCTGACTTTTGAGCTGTGAAAGTGCTGGAAGTCGCAAGCGCACTCCGGTGATTTGAGAGCCCAATCCAACTTATAGATGGTTTTCAATCACGTGATGAGACGGCCATGTTGGTGCACAAAACAATAGCAAATTATGGCTCATGTTTTGCATTAAAATAGAGTCAAATTCCCAAAAGACTTATTTCTCTATTGTTCTGTGCACCAACATGGCAGCTGTGACGTCAGGTGAAAACCATCTATTCTTTAACGCCAAGAAGATAAAGGAAAAACCGATGCTCACTGAGTGTCCGATGTCTACCTGTCCTGAGAAGATCACGTTACTAGGGGGTGACTTAAAAGCTTTTGGTCCCAGGAAGCGTTCTCAGTTCTCTTTTTTATCCGAAAGTATCTGGGAAAATTCACAAAACGAAACTGAACTGGAAAACGATTGGGACGTTTTGGCGAAAATTCCTTCACGTGTCCTCTTCTGTTCGCCGTATCTCATGATAAAGGAACACACCCCCGAAGGTGTAATATACGTACAGCTCATGAGACCTTTTGGATTATACATCAGCTTCATTTCCAGGCAACAGGACGGTCGGAATTTAATCATGTAAGCTGGCGTTGTTGACTAATTGGCGAAAAGAGAACTACCAAATGTAGTCTTGGCGGGTGAAATCGAGTTGGCGAACTCACGGTTAACATAAGCCAGCAGTCATGCGCTTTTGCGAAAAGGGAAAGTTTTCCCGTTGGGACAAGTAGAGCTGAAGTATATGGCAAGGTACCAGTAGGCAATGTAGACGAGTGGTTAAGGTGTCAGACTGAACCCGACGTTCCAGGGTTCAAGTCCACCCTTTCCTTTAATCACAAGCTGGAGTATTCTGCGAGACTCTCAAGTCTCACTTGTAAAGGGTCAACTGGTCTGTCTCTCGCCAGATCAGATTTTTAGAAATTTGTCGTATGAACACCAATTGTTTCTTTGGCCCTGAAAATCGCCAGAGGAGAGCGATCTATGGCATAATCATATGAATATTATTTGGACGCTGACCAAGGAAGCATTTCAGATAATTGGCATATTAAATCGAGGCCATGCTCACTCAGAAAACTTGAAATCTTAAAGGGCTTAATTTCTTCTTAGTCAGCGCTCCTGTTTTCTTCTTTTTTCCTTTTTCTTTTCCGAGAGGTTTCCTAACTTTCGCGTGTACTCAACATTAAGGACTAGACCTTTTTTAATTCCTTTCAAATTGAAATTTTATTCCCCGGAAGCCAGGTAGTTTAATACTGGTAAGAAAGAGACCTTCGGTATCCAAGGGCTTAATCAGGATTTTTCAAAGGGGGCGTCACACTGTGCCAAACAGAGGGTACTCACCAGATTGTGGTGTTTTCGCCACCTGAATATTGTAGGTTGTTTGCTTAAAAAAAGGGTAGGGGGGGGGGGGGGGGGTCACGGGCACCCCAGGACCCCCCTAGCTACGCCCTTGGTATCTGCATTACTTTCCCTGGCCCCTTTCCTACGACCTTCACCACGAGAGAACTGGCACTCGCGTTCGGCTCGTTTTTTTCAGAATTTCTTCACTGCCGGAAACCGAGTTCCAGTCCTTTCACTGTTGTTACCTAGACTTGAGTCAGAAAGTTCTGATTAAACTTAAAGAACGCGCAAGGCAACATAAAAATGAAACAAACAATAGATTAATTACTGTAAGCTGGACGTCAGTTTGTGCTCCATTTTCCTGTCTAATTTAAACTGGCAGCATCGAAAAACAAACAACTTCATACAAATTATGACTGAAGATTTCAATAGGAAGACATTTTAATCGCATACATATAATAGTACATATAATGTACTTGTCAATTAAGTACTATTTTACAATAATTGTTAAAAAGACAATCATAGGTACGTTT
>OX421445.1:20515272-20520272 GCA_949126865.1 Montipora capitata
AGTGATCATATACTGGCTTACCATCTCCATAATGTACGTCAAGTACCAAGACGAGGCATATAAGAGCAGCGCACCAAATGGACGAGTGCATTTTGAGTCACAGTCTACATTGCTGTGAAAAAAAAGATTGTATTGCAGTTCTAACATACATTTTAAGCAAGTTATGATTAACCAATTGCAAATCAACGGCCCGTACAATCGTTTTCCGTTCGACTGTTAATGGTCCTCAGACATCACAACAAGCCAGCCAGCGGTGTGCAGACGACCAGGGTCTCAATTCCTGATCAATCTATTTGAAGAACTTGGACCCCCCTTTTTTTTTAAAAAAGCTTGCATCGTTCAGTAAATTCCATCCTTTTCTCAATATTTTAACAGATTATATAGTCATGGCAAGAATTTCAATGAACTTGTTGTTTTAGTCCTTCCATATGTTTGATAAGACCAGATTGACCACTTGCGATCAATTTATTATTAAAATACCTCATGGCGTACCACTGAACAAGAACTAATGATTGTGTAAAATAGTGGCCGTAACGAAAATTGAAAAGACTGATTATAAACTTTAAAACGTTTCTATGTTGGCATCTGGGATATACGCTTTTAGAGCAAAAAGGAACGGAAGGGAAAAAAAGAGAAGAACAAAAGATTGACGTTCAGTCAACATCGTGTCACATACACTTTCCGTTGATTAGATTTCACCGTTAAACTTCCTTCTCCAAAACGTCTTAAGTTGGATAGCTTTGTCGAAAAGCGTAAGCGTCTTTAAGCCCGGTAAGACTGACCAAACTGCTTTCTTATTCCCATTCGCATCGATTCCTAATTCAGTAGACAAGATTTCTTTGTCTTAAGCCAAACTTTGAATTGTTTTGTTTACATTTAAAGTGATGTTTAAGTGTTACGTGCTTTTTCAAAGGAATGTTTACAGAAAAACCTGCAATAGGGAGCGCTCAAGGCGTGAGTTGAACATCAACATTAATTTCAGTCACCTGGTACTGACTACACGCGATATCACAAACAATGTCATTGCATGCACCGAAAAGACAGCTATTTTAAGACATTAGGTTTTTTCCCCTCGTTCCATGGCAGCCGGGTAACGCCGAATCGTCTGGCCTCAGAACCTGAAGATCCAGTTCCAATACGTAAGTTTGCGGTAGCTTGCGCATGTACCACCTTCTCCATGGAACGTCACAGTAGAGCTCCGTTGCCGTACCTGAGAAGTCGATATTAGATCGCGCCCAAGAAAGAGGACGTACGTGACTGTCTCAATGCCACAGTGTTGCTCGAAAAGAAAGAGAAATGATTGTATTTGACTCCTGTCATGGCTGCTAGCATTGGTCACTTTTCAGCAATGGCTTGCACCTGACGTCATGTTGGTATACTGAACAATAGCGAAGAAGTCTTTTGGGAATTCGGCTCTATTATTACGCAAAACGCGAGCAACAATTTGTTTGCGTTTTGTACAGCAACATGGCCGTCTAATCACGTGGGTGCGCGCAAGCAATACATTCTGGAGGACGTCTTAGAAGTCATATGTTATTGAATGTCTGCTGGTAATTTGAGACGAATAAAAGAACGACACGCGCTAATTTCGATTTCCGGAGATTGAATGCGCAACTTTACATTCTCACTCCGGACGTCTCCACTGCCGAGTCTGCCGAGCGAGCTGCACTTTGTTGCGTCTGGTATCAGTGTAAAACGGCTATGATGTCTAGGCGACTCAGACATCCTCTTAAGAAGTACCTTTCAATTCATCTGACGCTTAGGGCGCGTTCGATTGACCCTATTCCGGAATAAGAATACGTAGAGTGATGATTAAAACGGTATGTTTGGCACGTTTCGAAGCAGCAAGGATAACAAAAATATGTTTAAAATAGCATTTTAGCAGCTATCTGACAATTTCAATGTGAATCTCCGTAAAAACGAAGGATTTTTAACTTATATTCCATGTATTCCTATTTCGGAATACGGTCAATCGAACGCACCCTTACTTAAATTAATGCCTCTACCTTATTTCCCGTATTTAAAGATTTTTACCTCCGATGACTGAACACGGCCACGCTAGACAACGAACGCGAGAAGGCATCAATGCAGTTGTGGAATCAAGGAGATGATAAAACGCGCGCTTTGCCGCGGGTTTTGGTAGGGTCGACTCTCCAGCGTGCTTAACGTTTCCACAGCTTTGCATCATTTTCGAGGTGCTCGTGTTAAAACTCAGGCTAGGGTGAGTCTTCGACAGTCAAAGAGAATGATGGGGTATTTGTGCGTAAGATGAGCACACGATGCTAAAATAACGTCTCGTAGCCGAAACGCAACAAGAAAACGATAATAACCACCATCGTTTTGCTTTTTTTTTCGGGACAGTTAGCCGTCTCCTGACCAAAAGAGCCATTTTCATCCCGTAAAGTGAAACAGCTAATTACAAGCACCAACTCTGCTTTTTTTGAAAGTATCAAATCACGTACTTTAAGAAAGGTGCTTGCGAACCAGCAACCTCGTAAAAGCGAATAATCGTTAAGTAATGTGGACGTATTATCACCGGGATCACCTCAAACCCCCAACTGGCTTGATAGCTCAGCGGTAAGAGAAGCGTGCAGCGCGATTGAAGGCTCATCATTGAAATGCCTGTTTTAGTTTGTATGGATGTTTTCAGGAATCTTTGCCGGCTAAGATTCCGCTAAACTCCTTCATTCTTTTGTCATTCACAACACTAATTGAAGGACGAATCCCCTAAACACACTACTAAATATCTTTCCCAATCCATCCCATCAAGTTCGCAATTATCCTTTCTTATTACAAGGAACCAAAGTCGAAAACAAATATTGTTCGCATTTTTATTTGATCTCAACAACAAAACAATTAAGGAATTTACACGAGTAGCTCGGGGCCTTGGTCTTCAACAGAGTAAACCTGCGTCTTGACTTTACCACACCATTCTGACAACCGATCTCTCATGTGGGCAATCTGCAGACAACACGAGAAAACATGTACAATGGATGAAGGGTACGTCATCATGTGAAAAAAGGGTTTTAATTCACGACGCTATCTCACCTGAATCTTGCAAAATCAAATACACCATGTGGCATCTATAAAGTTTGTCTGCCTAAACTTGGAAGTTGCGATTGGTTTCACCACTGTCTTATATTATAAACTACTGGCAGTGATATATGTAATGTTTAAAAAACGAGCAGCAGTGTTTTATACATATTTCAAAAACTCATTAATAATTCATGAGCGTATCAAAACAACGATAAAACGTCACGTGTACGAGCTTTATATCCTGATAAAAACTCCTCGATAGTATTCTTTATATAAAGAATACTAATAAGGCATAGCTTGTTTTTCTTGTATGCTGATATTCACCTCTCACAATTTGAACCATTGTTTTGAGTCCAGAGGGACACGCTGTTCGTGGAATGTTTTTGAAGCCGTTCAAAAAACTCACAGCACGTGTTTTATCGGGTCTAAAAACACTCGGCTACGCCTCGTGTTTTTAAACCCCGATCACGATTATTGGAATCTGCCAATTATTATAGTTATAATGCAGAACGATAATTGGTTGCAGATCAAGATTGGCGTTGGGTTACAAAAAAGATGATAACTTACTTGATTTAAGTCTAACACTCTGGGCTGAACCCAGGTCATGTGAACCATTTGTTCAACTTCATCTATGGACCCTGGTGATAAGAAACGAGCGATAGATTAAAAAAAAAAAAGATGCGACTAACTCACAAAGGTGGCGTCAAGTGTGTTTGCAAACCCTTAGTCACAAACCAATGTGATCCTGGTGACGTCTTGGTAACCGGAAGCTGACAGCTATTTCAATATGATGGTACAACGTATCATAACTCAGGTTTGTCGGACGATGCCACGAGAATATCGAAAGAAACTCCCACTCTCTTAGTGCATTTGTATTTCGGCACTTGACAAAATAGACATCAACAGAAAAAAGAAACCACTATACCTTTCACTAAGCCAAGAGATAACGCCTTCATTACAAGAAGTTCGACCTGAAAAGATAACATATTACATGAAAATTACAAATAATGTTTCATTATGGCACATAACACAATACACCGTACTCAACAATATTACACGTTTTTTAGTGTTTGGGAATGTGCACGTTTACTTGTTTTCGCTCACGTGTTCATAGGGTGTTTTTTGGACAGAACATACACTGCACTCAACAATAGAGAGCTTTAGATTCTAGGACGAGAACGACTACGAGTATGGGATTTTCTCATAGAATAACAGTGAGTGCGCGCAAACCAGCGTCATTTTGGCGGGAAAACCGTGATACCGTCGTCATTTTAGTACGAAGTTTTGCAAAACTGTTGTCGTGTCTAAATAATTCAACAACACGGTAGCAGTTTTGACATTTTTCGATCAGCAAAAAGGCTCAGCTACCAGTAAGAATAAGTGAGCAACCTACACTGCTAACAAAGAGTAAGATTAATCGTCCGGGTTATAAATCTTCTAAGTATTTTCGCTAAAAACGGGCGGTCTCGTCCTCGTGCTAGAATCTAAAGCTCTGTAATATTACATCGAATCCAGATACTGTTACTAGTATTAATTAATACGTACTGTACAAAATGTATATTCTGCTGGACTTAAAATCTTACGACTTACGTACCTCATCAATAGGTAAGTTAGCTTCCTTTGCGATCATTTCAAACGAGAGGTTTCTATCATTAGATGGCCTTTTGAAAGTTAACTGTTGCAAAGAGAGAAAAGGTGTGATATCGAATCGACAAAATAGACCATTTTACAGTTCTGCGCTCAGTTACCAGGCCTCTGAATAAAAGCGAGGCTGGAGTTGTCCTTGTTTTGATACAAATCTCACTGCTTTTCCAATGTAAATAGAAACTCGTTAGCATTACAACAACGTGATTTACGTAAAAAAGCAATGATATTTGTATCAAAGGTAGGGTCAACTTCAGCCTCGCTCTTATTCAAAGACCAAGTAAGAGCAGAGAGCAGTAAAATGGTACATAACACAAATT
>OX421445.1:20530272-20552772 GCA_949126865.1 Montipora capitata
CATGTCCGGAATTAGGGCACCAAATTTGACTTGTCTTTCCGCAATAACAAAGAAACCAAAGAGCTTCAAGTGGTGAAACTTCACTCCCTACTTACCAGCGGTGAAAGCTACATTGTGGCTGAATTTTAGCTCTTTAGAGCTGTATTGCGGTAAGATACATGTATTACAGTTTTGCAGAAAGTGTCCGGAATAGGGCAACTGTAACTGTACTGTACACAAAGACAGAAACAACTCCATTGATGAGTGGTTAAACATTAATATCTATAACTGATTTAGGATTACTGCATAAATTGCAACCCTTACTTGAAATTTTATAATACAGATGTAGATAGTTACATGTACTTTTCCAGAAGTGAAATCAACTTCAATTGTTTCATTTTTGTTGACTGTATAAAATGAAGGACATTATCAAAATTATATTTTACAGAAAAATATACATTGCAGCTGTAGCAATCAGGCCCGGGTTGCTGGAAGCGTGGTTAGCGCTAACCAGCGTTAAATACCATGGAAACCTATAGGTTTTGATACCTCTTAACCAATGGTTAGCACTAACCAGGCTTCGAGCAACCAGCCCCTGTTGTCTATTACACATTTAAGTACAATACACAAACGGATTGTGCATGTAAGTGGCGTGACCAACCAGCTCTCCAAAGTTGTAAATATCACTTCCCAATAGAGCCGCGAGGGATAAGTGAAGGGCCCTGTCAACTTGTTCATCAGCTGGTGAAAACAAAAATGAAAACTGAAGATGAGTTTTGGATGCGAAGACATAATGCAAGGATGTTAAAAAACCACTAGCAGGACACATGAAAACCTACAAAGGGGGAACCGGATATGAAGTGATAGATAACCAATGAGGTGCATAGCACTTGGTTATAATCATTTAAGGTTATATCCAGCAAGCCCGAGAAGAAAAAAAACTCTATGATCAACAACTCTGCCATGTCGATTTTAGTAGGCACATTTCTGCCTCGGTCAAAACGGCTTTTGTCGGCCATTAATTTTTTGTCATTTTTTCCGCTCGCTTTATTGCTGATGCATTCTTTGACCATATTAGGAACAGCAGGTATATGAACTGATAGCCTGTGTCAAATAAAATCTTTATTCACTCACACTTGAAATTATTACAAGAAATAATGTTATATACATTAAAATTTTACAATTTAGGATAACACGGAACAGTAATTAGTTATTTGGAGCCTGTGGCTAAAGGAACTGTGAGGTTTTCGTGTTAGCCAATGAAAATGCTGGAAGTCTGATACTGTACCTGTAGTTCAGTTTTAAATAATTTCTATTATTACACAAATTTCTAGTAATGCTTAAAAGTGTCATAAACAAGCAACAACAATGGTTCAGCAGAAGAAGTTATTGTAGAAAAGGGCATGTCATTTTATGAGACTGTAATTTAGTGTACTGAGACTACAATGTAGCTATGTACAGCGCATTTTTTGTAGTCTTGAGCTGGAGATACCGGTAACATATGATATTGCATAAAGAAGCCAGAGCAAAATGTTGAAATACAAATAATACTGACCTGCCATTGTATTAAGCTCCACACAGCCCAGGAAACGCAGTGCGTCCCGGTAGTAGTCACTGTATGAACCAGTGATCTAAGACAAGGAATAACCAAAGGATCAATTTATTTATCATGTCTGCATCAGTGGCAATTCACATGTACAGTAAATCCATGTTACACAAATGTGATCCCCCGACTTACTTTGTGATAATTGCTGCACAACTCGTAAAATCTGCCATGAACTGATGACACTCCATCTATTGTTTCTAGTATCGCTCTAGCTTGTTCAACAATGGTCTGAAAAAAGATCAAAGAAAAAGAAGAAAGAAAAACATCAAACTTTGACGTCATTTCTTTTCTCTGTGATATGCAAATGCTGGCATGATTCATTGCTTCAAATGTGGGCAAAAACACTAATAATAGTTCTGGAGACAGTGCAACTCTCTACAGTCAAAACTGAAAAAAGTACACACCTTTGTGTCTTCCATATTACCCTGTTGGAGTTTGATGTTACCAATGGCTGTCATGCAAAGAACCTGAGCTTCCACATCATTTTTTATCTGAAATGACGAAAAACATTTTTTTGAACTATATAAAAGTACATCTACTTTGACACATGGTACACCACTGTGCATTAAACAAGTTAACCCTAAATTTACTATTATAGGCATTAGGGTCGATTTACACGATACGATTTTGTCGCATGCGACAAGCTCACGACAGGCCTACGAGATGACTTACGATTGTCGCAGCGTTTTAAAACATGTTTTAAAATGCTACGACATTTTTTCTGACGTACACAACAATCGTAAATCATGTCGTGGGCCTGACGTACAAGTAAGCTGTTGTCGCATGCGACAAAGTCGTACCGTGTAAATCGGCCCTTACATGTATATCGAGTGTTTTCATCTGACGCTATGGTGGCCATGTTGGTATTCTTAAACAATGAAACGGTGGCCGTGTTGGTGTACCCAACTAATCCTCTGGGAATTGAACTCTATTATCATGCAAACATTTTCTTTAGTTTCGCTGGAAAAACAAGGTTACTAATCATGTGAGTGAATACACTCTATAGTAATGCAACACTTAAAAGTGTTACTTACTGTATACTTGGTCAACATATTCTATGTTGCCTGTGATTGATGTATTACATGTACTAAGCAGACTCTTAGATGCATGACAACATGCAAGCTATTTGTCACGAGTTATTAATAATTATAAAGTCCTAGCAAAAAAGATACTGTATGTTGCTATACCCATCATGAAATTAGAATTGAACTGAAATTAAAACAAACCTTTTCTTTTTCTCTTTCCAGGAATTCAAGTGCAGATTCTGGCTCTGAAATCAATAGGGTATTATAAGACAAAGAGTAACAAAATTGACTACATTTTTGGTCTATTTTTAACTTTTGCTCAGAACTACCAACAATCTTTGTAAGTTGCCTCAAGGCTGCTGCCTAAGAAAATTTTAAAGGGGCCCTCAGAGATAAATGTTGAGAACTTAGGAGCCCAACATATGAAGTGAAAGGTGTTGCTGTGAAAAATTAAGGCGCCCAGAGCTATTCTTTGGGAGCCCCAGGCTACCGGGCTCTTGTTAGGCAACAGCCTTGTGCCTGGAAATGCCCTAAAGTGTAGTTTTTTTTCTCTGATTTGAGCTTCATTTTCAACAGATAAATAACCAAAAACACTGTCAGATTTGCCTTTGAAGCATGAGGCAAAAGAACATTATCAACTACTGAAATACAGTAAATAAGTGCAAAAAAATCACCAAAAAAGTGCTCAGAGTGAAAAAGCAATTTGTTACCTTTTACTTCCTTTATAACAAATAGAACAATTTCCATGAGGGACAGCATGTTTATTCTGAGACAAAGAACAAACAGGATATTGTAGCAGTCCTTATATTGCTAGAACACCATGTACATGTAAGTACAGTGTGTTGAACAGTTTTGCCAGAAGAAAAGACAATCAAAATTTGATGAGACACAGGCTCGCTGACAACGCAGGGTTGTCACTGGATTTTGTTTACAAAATTCCAGGAGTATTCGAGGAGTTTTCAAGAACCAGAAATTGCGTTTTCAAGGGATGTTTGTAAGAAGATTTCTATGCCATACATCGTGTTTCAGTGTTTTCTTTGCTGAAAAAGCCTACTTTGATATTATTTCTCAAGTCCTGTGAGTTAAGTGCACTCACAGACACTTTAAGTTTTGCATTTAATTTTACCTCAACAGTCAAATTTGGGGTCAATTTTTGAAAATGTCTCTTTAACTTACATGCAGCATGATGCAATTTCAACAATTTTCAACACTTTTCACCCAAGCAAAACTTCAAGGAGTTTTCAAGCACTTTCCCACCAAGTACTTTCTTTCAAGGGCTTTTCAAGCACCCTTGAAGTCCAAAATTAAATTCCAGGGCTTTTCAAGGACTTCAAGGAGTAGCATAAACCCTGACAACAGTATTGTTGCCAAAGTCCCCACTAAATCCTTACCTATGTTCAAAATCTGCAAGGAAATTTTCATACATCTGAAAAAATCAAACAAAACCTAGAAGTCAAAACTACAATACTCATTCACATAAAGAACACAGTCCATTCTGCTATCAAGTACACAGCACTGTAAGGAGGTCACACCACTCTCTTATAGCAGAAAGTGATATATGTAGCATTGTACTGACTAAATTTTTATGTTTCTTTGAAACCTAACATATTTAGTATCATTTTACTTAGACCATGACTAACCCTTATAAAGGGCTCAATCAGGAGTGCATACTATAGGGTCCCTATTAAATAGTATTATTATACTGAGTCATGTATCCAGCTTCCTCATGTAGATGTATCTTTTACTTGTGACCTACAGCTCATCTAGACTCCCAGGCAAGCCTTATGACTTCCTTTCATGTTTCTGGGGAAATTCATGCGTCACAAAGCCATAAAAACATTTGCTTGGGAGGCTACAAGATTTTTCTGTTCTCTTGAATACTGCTGCACATATGCATGTACCTCAACAAGCCCCCCATTCTGAGCAAAGTAATCATTCTTGACAAACTGAGCAAGTTTGAGTGTCAGCTGATGCCACAACCTTAAAGAGATAACACAATGGCATGCAATTAATCAGTGCTCGATCTAAAACACATACTCTGGTTTAAAACACTTAATTACTAGCTCTCTCGATCTTTCCACAAACTTTGCTCTCCAAAACTCTCTTCACCGTGATAAAGCATACACAATTTGAGCTACAGATCTATACATAACCAAAAATGATTCAGTCATTTAGTGGTGGTGAAATACTATATTTAAAAAATTACCAACTCAGAGTCATCAGTGGTGAAAAGAAAATAATATTTCGAAGTCTTCACAACGTCTTCACCAGTCCGATGGTTGATTTTTTTTTTTTTTTGGATCAGGTTATGCTTCCAGAGCAGGAAAACAATCTTTCGTTAAAGTATAAGTTTAAATGTACATGTACAGCCTGACAAAATGAAACCGCTTAAACTCAATTATACAGATTTGGCACCATCGCTAGTCCGTGTTCCTTCCCAAGTTTAACTCGGCATAATTTTTCTAGGAGATCCTGTGTGCTAAAATTTGGGAAAGGGATGGGAAGTGCGATCAGGGTCTCCACATAAATTGTGCCAAAAGACGTGACAAGGCAAAAAGTTAGCTTAGCTCGAGCCAACTTACTTTTTCTCGTATAGTTCTCCAAGAACAGCCCACTCTGATGCCAAAGGTCCCCCTTCACTCTGTTTTCTACTCAAAAATCCTTTTACGTCTCTCATTTTACTGGCAAAAATAGTTGGATAACAAAGGATCTCCTTCAAAATGGTGGATCTTGTGTCGCTTCTTTGAGCCCTCGTTTTTATTCAGCGCCTTGCTAGAGGCTTCATATATGAGTACCCAATTGAATACTGTAGACGCAGCCGACAAGTTTCCCGCCAAAATGTGGAAAATACAGTGTAGTGTTTTGTTAGTTTTGTAAACTTGTGGGAAATTCTTCGCCAAAGCAGAACAGTAAATTCTAAAAGATATTTTTATACAAGGCATTGCTATATAAAGGCAAACGAAGATCGAAAATGCTAGAGTAAATATCCCAGTTGAAGGAAAAGGGGTAGGCCTTTTTACAGTTCTACAAGTTTGCTTTGTACTCAAGTTAGTGGTCTTTCAGCCGGCCCAATGTCATGAATTTCATAATCGATAGGTCATCGATAGGATCATATTTCGTTATCTGTTGCTTAATGGACATTCAAGTGTAAATCTTTAAAGGGTCACAGTACGCTTATTTTATTTTTTGTCAGTTCATAAATGACATGGAGAAAATTGCAAGAAAACAACCCAATCGCAATCGTACAGCGTTTGTAAGACAACCAGGTAAGAAGATAAACAACAAAACTTTTTAGCCCTAATGCATAACTCAATAAAGTGCGACTTCGGAGCAACGACTGATTCATACGTCGTACCTGTGGGTTGCACCAAACTAACTATGAGGTAAGGGCTTGAGTGAGAGTACAACTTCTAAGCTTAGTAAGCTTCTAAGCTTTCGTTGACCAGAAATCAATCACCCGTCGCTGAGTCCATGGTCGCATAATGCGGCAGACTTGTCGAACTTAACGTTGTTTGCGCTCTATCTAAAGCTAGCCTGCCGAACCAAACGGCCCTCTTCTTCCTTGCTTAGACTAACTCAACAGTCAGGTTCTGCACACGACTGGAGCGGCGTTTGGAGCGGGCCTCAAATAGTTAGTCGACTATTTGCCAAAATAATTTTTAGTGAAACATGTACCACCAATGAAGTGGTGATGTGCATCAGTCATGGTATCAAACGAGTTGTTTTCAAACGAAAATGAAAATTCAGCAAAGAGAAAGAGGTTTTATTAAAAGCCGTAAGCGTTTGGAACAAAATTATATCATTTTTCAAATCGGCTCTGCTTTTATGCAAGCGGCAACGTGTCTCAGAAAGTATGGGGGAAGGGAGGGTGGAGTGATTTTCAGTTTGAATTCCATTCCGAACAAAACTCGGATTTTCTTCGATGGTCCTGAATTACATTCCACTATTCTTGGCCAATGGGCAAGTTGACCGAATTTCATATTTAGTGGATATTTACATTCTTCCTAAATGCAAGTTATATTAAACATGCACGTCCTCAACTTCGGCCACCGGATCACTTAGATTTTCAAAGGCTAGATTACTGTTACTTAAACTCACTGTTCAGTGTTGTTGTTGTTGTTGTTTTTTTAATTATCCATTGTAGCTAGAGTGTTACTCGTGGACTGCAGCCCGCCCTTAGATGCAGATATATGTGAATACCTTCACGAAGCTCTTGTGAATTTCTTTTCACTGGTTACACATCTGAGCGGACCTTGTCGAACACCATTTTTCGGGTTGTTTGTACTTAAAGGCTTTGCTGAGGTAAGATAAATTTACTTTCTTGAATTCTTAATGTTATTCATGATAATGTAAAGGGGAAAACCACCTGGCTTTGACGAGTAAAATCGTCTGGCGTTTGACAGAGTAAAATCAGTCAAGTTATTTTTCAGAAACGGTGAATAAAAATTGTCATAAGGTGGTCCTGCCAACATCTTTCTTTATATTGCACAGATTTATGCAACTTTCTTAGTATCGACTATTGGTAATCTACCACGAGCGAATCCATCTTTCGGTGGCTAAATTCTCAGAAAAGAATCAAATCAGTTACTCAGATTTATTTTCAGAACTTGGTCCCCGTGCAACATGTCAGAGGAAACTTTTCACGACTTCATACAGCGTTTGAGGAATTAAAGTTCCTTGCCAAAGGAAATCCAACCACTTTATCCTCTCCAGGTAATTAAGAGGTACCGCGCGGCAACAGTAACTTTAATTTGGAATAGTAATTGGAACAATAAGTTGGACAGCGCTATCCACCGGATAAATCACTATCCAGTGGATAAGTATTAGCGAAACCAATTTGCGGTAGGATAGTGATTTGTCCGGTGGATAGCGCTATCCACCTTTGAACAACTGGGGCCAGAAATTTAAGTATCATCAAGTTAAATCCTTTGTTTTCCTTTCCAGCCATTTCACTATAAAATCGGCCAGCTTTGATAGACTCAAATGTACGTAAGTTGGAGGATATTTACCCTCCGCGTTGCTTTGAATAGAATTTCGTTACTTCGACAGGCGTTTATTCCGTTAAAGACCCTTTATCACTTACCGTGATGCACCGCGGCAAACAACCGAATCGTGGACCACGAAACCGTCATTATACGCGAATTATTGATTGTAAAGAAAATCCGTGTCCATCGTGTTGATTATCGTTGGTTCTACGTCGTGTTTAAGTGTTTCCAAACTCTACAATTCTCCTCTGATAAGTTGACATTTTCTTGGATAATAGTAATCGAGTAATGCCGCGACCGAGCGGAAAAAAGAATTGGTCAAGGTTTGGTTGCGAGAATCAGTATTCTCTCTGTGGACAAGCAGTAAGCACCTTACAGGATACGGCAGCAATACTCACAGAGAGTTTGCGGAGTTTCTCCTTCATCGTTAAACCTCCTTTTCGGCTCCGCAGGATGGCATTTCCAAGAAGAGGCGACGTGATGCACTGCAGTCGTCTTCAAATTTCATGGACCAAGAAGTTCCGCCATCGTCTAGCCACTTATCTAGTACATCTCATTGCGTGAATGGGCAAATTATTTTGTGTCCTCGCACGGCTCGCTTCGCGACAGTGATTTAAACAAATAACAGACTTCAATAACTGTACATTTAATGTCTTTGTTGCTGAAAAAATATTCGAAGTTTTTTCTGGCTTTGACAAAGTAGTAAAGAATTCTTTACGCGCAATTGAACAATGTCCGTTAGATCAATTACTCGAAACAGATTCGCTGCGAGCGATGGTCAAATTACTTTAGTAAATAAAATCTACACACAAACCTGCCCGTTTCACCGTGACTGTTCGTTTCAGATTTGAAAGCATAATTTGATCCGGTCAATGATAAAATCGATACCTTTCTGAATCATAGAATCGAAATGACTAACAAGTTGGCAATTTTTTGAAGATCATCAACGCAATACCGTACATCAATTACTTGGATCGCTTGAACTAGAAAGTTCTTGCTCTGATAATGTCTGGAGGATAAACACTGTTTTGTTTTCGGTAAGTCAGTTTCTCAAAGAATGACCCCGCTACGACCGTTGATCAAATTAAGTTAGTAAATAAAATCAGCACAAAACCTGCCCGTTTCACCGTGACTGTTCGGTTGAGATGTGAAAGCATAATTTGATAATTTGATTCAGTCAATGATAAAATCCACATCTTCTGACAATTTTTTATTGCATATAACTCGTGAACTTTGCGGTTGGCAATCCTTCTGGGATAGAAGGCCAGACTGCTAACATCTTGACTTCGCGAACGGGACTTTGAGCGCGATGCTCAACGAGTTTGCTGGAATTCGAAAAGTATCTGATGAGTCTCTTGGCCGAGACGAAACGCCGCGTCATACCAGCCACGAAATTTAAATTCTTCACATCTTCTGAATCGAAGTGACCAACAAGTTGGCATTTTTGAACATCATCAACGCAATATGACATCAATTAGTTGGATCGCTTGAACTGGATCGTTCTTGCTTTGGCGAGATCTGGAAAAGAAACCCTGTTTTGTTTTCGTTACATCAGTTTCTCAAAGAAGACTCCGCTGCGATTGTTGAGCGGATCGAGTCGAGTTCAGTAAATAAAATGTACACACAAACCTTCCCGTTTCACACTGACTGTTTTTGTTCAGTTTTTCCAAAAATTTCTCCTCTCAAGATAAAATTGAACCCTCTGAAAAGAGCAAAAAATGTGGATCGCAAAAGCGGGTAGTGGGTGACTGCTTTGCATTTCATAATAAACAAATCGTGGTGCATCATGGTAAGTGACAATGGGTTTGACAGTCGCACCCCCAAATTTGGAAATTTTTAAGGTAATGCTGGATGTGAAATACAGAACGGAAATGTATCTTGCCTCTAAGAACAATAAGGTAAAACAATTTCAGGCTAAATGGCAATTTTATATCAATATTAGGGATAATCAATTGGTATAATTAATTCAGTTTAAGTAATGAAGGTGTTATTGGTGATTTCTTATTAATTTGTACCTGTAGCTATAAATGGAAATAAAATGTGGAAAAAAAAATAAAAATAAAAATATTGTTATCCGAGTCTCTAAGGATTGGTTGCAAACCGTCTATGGTAGTTGCTTTAAAGATGACGACACATTGTGCAACAAATGTTGAAACGTGTGTTGTCTGCTTCTAGAAACTGAAAAACAATAACTTTTTTATTTTTTTATTATCATTTTTTTTAATGATCATTGATTTTATTAGTGTTTTTTTACATACAACACTAACTTCTTGCTAGCCGAGCGCGGGGGCCGTGCTGGGGAATATTGGTCCAAGGTCGTGGCAGTACGCGCGAGGTCCGTGCAAAAACGACTGAGGGCCAATATTCCCCAGTACGGCTCTAGCTAGCTCGGTTAGTAAGTAGTTTATTATATGTTTTTTTAATTACCTTTTGCTTTGTTTTTGCAAGCCCGTAATAGGCCCGTGGGCATTACGGGAGAATAACGCCCTACAATTCAGTCACAATTAGCCAATCAGAGCGCGCGTACTATTGTAGCCATATAATAATAACAATTATTATAAAAATAATAATAAAAACAAAAATAAAAAAAAGGTTTGACAGTCGTGCTTGGCACTTCTCCGTATTGTTAAAAATACGTTCATATACAAAAAAAGGAAAGGAAGTCTGTTTGCGAACATTGTATAAATTATCTCACCTACATGCAAACGATATCGAGAGTGCATCAATTTGTTTGCTGACTTAATTAAAGTGTAAGAGGTGGTGGAATGAGAACAGTTTATCACCTGAGTAAAAGTCACTTGTATTTAAGGGAGCATGTTTTCCACAAGAACGATAATCTTTTCTTACCAATATTTTAATTTTTTTTTGAGACGTTATTCTTCAAGGGCTGAAAGAGGCTGTGACACAGTTTAAACGGCAGTCTCAAAGCTTAAGACAGGTCAGTTGCCGCCAGGCCCGACAAATTTAGCTGTTTGAGAGCAATGTATTCCCTTTTCCCAAGCCTCCCTTGAAAGTTTCTCTCGCGTTCTTTAACATAAAAAATTTGGACCGTTAGACGATTAGCGTATGAAAACTTTTCTAAAAGAATTGGCCTTTTCAACCCGGCATCAAATGAGACTTGTAAAGGCGTGATTGGAGCTCCATTGGGAGTCAGGGTGGTTTACTAGTCATCAACCGTGTCTCCCACCTCTGCGACCCGGGTTCAACTCTGGCCTCGGTTCGCATGTGGGCTGAGTTTCAGTCGATCTCAATCTGACTCCGAGGGTTTTTCTCCGGGTACTCCGGTTTTCCTCCCTCCTCAAAATCGACTCCCGGCCTATTCCATCAGGCTGTGGTGCTGTGCTCCGAGGTCATACATGGGTCGTGTTCAGGGGCCGAGCGCCTAGCCGGCAGCACAGCTCCGAGGTCCGACCTCGTCGAGCCGCGCCCTTAGTAATTCAGTCTCCGACTTTGAGTAAGGGCGATTAGCAGCTCAGATAGATATATATTTCCCAACATTGATATCTTCCCGCCTCATACCCATCATGTACTCTATTCTATTTGTGGTGAAATATTTCATCCAGTTTTGTCGCTGGCCTCTCCCAAGTTTGGACAACCACCGTACCTTACCTTTGTCCCGTCTAAGACTGTTCAAAGGTAAGGAAGGTTGTTAAAAAAATACTTGGAGGATACTGAATCGACAAGGATTGTCGTTATGATCGTCAGTCTTCACTTTGCGAATTTAGCTTTTATCTTATCTTTCTTTATGTCTTTTGTCTTCAAGATGAGCACATCAAGTTGTCAGCTAGAGATCGTCTTCTTCACCTGCAGATCAGCAATTTGTGTCACAAAACATATCGAAAAGTTTTCAAAAAGCATTGACCTCGAGAATCTGAAGGTTTGGCGTCCTTTACAAGTCATATTTTATTACATTCAAAGACACTTAGATTGAGAAAATCCATTCTCTTTGTATGACATCCCTGGAGCGAATGCTTTCAATGAAAAGTATTTACAGATTTGATACCTCATGACATTTATTAGCGAGGACTAAACGCTGTATAACTTTTTAAAAAATAATTTAAAAGGAGCTCGTCGAAAAGAAGTCATCTACAATATTACTGATACAGAAAATAACACAAACAGCGGTGAATCTCAAACGTAAGTTTGGAATCCCTTAAGTGTCAAATTTAAATAACGACGATATCATTTTCAATTACTTTTGAAAATGTATGTTGACTAGCATACGAAACGTCAAGTGTTATAAAAAATGCGTTTGAATACAATGTTTATCACCGCTGTTTGTGTTATTTTCTTAATCAAGCTACGATGGCCTAAGAACAAGAGTTTATACATTACTGATACAATTCAAGTTTAATCAAACGAAAGAGAGAAATGACCCTCGCACTTATCTAAATAATTTAAGCACGTATACCTGAAGTGATTCAGGTGGCTCCAACGGGATACTGGCATACTATGAAATGTAAGCGCTCCAGGAGCCGACCTGAATTTGTGAATTTTTTAGCCTGCGTTGCTTGCGGTTCTGTTCTTGCGGAAAGCGAGAGATCTCCAGCGGCGAAGCCGCGAGAAGGCTGGGGCGAGTGTTCTTCCTTTCCCCGTCCCAGCCTTCCCTTGCTCCGCAACAACAGAACCGCCAGCTGCACAGGCTAATGAGTTTTATGAGTTACTTTTGTATTCCTTCCTCAGAAAATCCAGGTGGTCAATGTCCAAAGATTGGATGAATTGAACACACAAGAAGAAGATACACGCTCAGGTAGGATAGAACACGATAATTTAAATTTCTCACACACCCTAATGATCATTACGTTCTTTGCATCAGTATATCTCCAGTTCTTCATTTGTGGAGACACACTGGTGTAATGGTCAGTGCTTCGGATTCCCACCCCCAGCTGCAAGAACGCTAGTTCGAGATTGTGTTGTATCCATAGACAAATAACTTTGCTCCACACTGTCTTTCTCCACCCAAGAGTTTAAAATGGGTACCGGCTACATACTGCTGGGTATAAAACTTGCCGATAAACTACAATCGAGGACAAACTCTCAAGAAAATAACCCTGCTTCCAAGTGCTTTCAGTTATAAACAAACAATTGACCATATTTCAAACCCCTCTCTCCCGACTCATCGTTGTTTTCTGGGGGACACGGATAATTTCCTGGATCAACACTTTCCAAAGCAACATTGGATAGGGGGAGAGGGGAGGGAAAAGTAACTGTCTTGGAATTCACAAGGGAGAAATAACGAAACAGTGTTTTTTGTTGGTTTTTGTACGGTTTACTTAAGGGATTTTGACCACGATTGTAGCATCCCGTTCATAATCTCGTACCCAGATCTCACTGTCATTGGAAATAGGGTGATCTGGGTACGAGATTATCCCGTTCAAGGGGTTAGCAATGCTCTCTGTCGCTTCATGCTACTTGAAAACGGGATAAGCTCTGGCCTTGTGAGCCCCAGCGGCTCTTCAGCGTGCCTCATTTGAAAATGAGTTAACTTAATAGACGTTAATATTAATAACTGTTGATGACAGGAGCATTTTTTTTTTTTGCTACTTTTTATCCCAAAATTAAAGATAACAGTTCACCTGGAACTGATGATGATGGTCTCGTGGAATGTGGCCTCGTTGATGTTATTTCCTTGGAGAAAGGTAACATATCAAATCAATTACAACTTAGGACTGTTTTTAGTTAAAATGACTAGTAAAACACGTTGGACCTACACACCGCGCTGCATAAGTTTAGGACATGCCTTGATAAGTCTCTTATGCAAATTACCAAGCCAGACTATTTACATCGGACATTAATTTAGAGCGAGTTTCAATTGAGTGTCGTAAAACTAAACCAATTTAATTACTTTGGTCAATCAAAAAGGACTGAGACAATCAGGCAAACCAATCAAAACTCGAGGTAATTACACTTAGCCGACACAAAGCGCGGGAAAATGTGCACGCGTGAGCGACGATTGGTTTTGGTTTCACTTCTGATTGGTTGAAAAAAATCGCGCCAGAACTTTGAACAAATCACTGAGTGAAGTAATCATAAACCAAAGTAATTATCTAATTACTTTCGACACTCAATTGAAAACCGCTCTAAGAATCAGCTAGACCTAAAAGGAAATATCATTGATATTGTGCTTGCAGAAACTTCGAGGCAAGCCTAGTTCAAATGTACTTCGTGAAATCTTGCTAATTTACAAATCCCATTTTTGTTTTGTAGATGTTCTTAGCTTTCAAAACTTTTTCAAGTCTTGGTTAATTGATGGCAGCACAGATCAGGAACACCTGCAGTTGACTCTTCCCAACGCCTTTTCCCAGGATACGGACAGCGGAAGTAAGTCACTGGTTTTGTCTGACTGCAGAACAAGGGTGTCATTGGGAGTTACTTTATATATTTTTAGTGCGTGATTACTTACAGGCGATCAACTGAGTCAAGAAACCGTCAATACGGGTCTCACGCTCAAGTGTGATCTTCATGAATGTATGCTGGATCCTCTTCATCTACCATACCAGTCTTGTTTTGTAAGTATGTCTCCACGTTCTACACGCTTTCAGTTAGTCTTTATAAAATGAAATTGTTTTCAAGGTTTGGTGAAGTTCAGACCAGAGAGAGGTGCAAACAAGTAATGACTTGGATGAATTAAGTTAATACCCCAGACGGACTATAACAAACATATCAATTGCTTGTCCCACCTTTCATAAATCAGGTATTTGCAAATAAACTATGGGAAAATTTCAAGCTTGCCATAGATTAAGCAACCCCTACTAGGCTTTCATTTTCCATAATTTACGTTTAACCTAACCATTTCAGATATTATGCAGTTTTTTACACCGGCCTCCTTTAATTTAATTGGATGGATGTTGACATAGGGTGTAAATCCACAGTGGCGGATCTAGGAATATGATCTAGGAATATTTTAAGGAAAGGGGGGGGGGGGGGGGGAAGAATTGAAAGAATCGTAGTACCATTTGATTTGATTTTATATACTCTAAAAAAAAGTCCAGATAATTTCGGCTGCCATTTTCACTTTATGTTTTGCATTAATCAAAATGTTCACATCAGGTAAAAAGAAAAATACAATCAAAAGCAGATAAATAGAGAAAAAAAGGAAATTTAAAATGAGGATTGGCTAGCCACCCTATTCACCCCCTCCCCCCCCCCCCCCCTCCCTCCCCCTCGGATCCGCTCCTGGCTCCATTTTGTTTGCGGTTAGTGTATTGTTCTATGAACCACCCTCGAGAGTCATTGTAATTACTGTGTCCTTACTCGACCATTCCGACTCTTGATCAACATAGACGGTGTGTTCAGAATCAGCAAATATATCGAGCAAAGGAGTCGCAGTGACAAAACCGAACATCCTGACGTATCCTGTATACAATCTGACTGCAGTAAAACTTGTCAAGGCAAATGCCGTATGCGAGTCTGTGGTATGTGGAAGTATACTGTATCGATATATTATGGTCTTACTGAGGGCGCATTCTTTTGGGAGTATCCGGGCTATTCTCATCCCGAATTAGGAATAACAGAATACAAGGAACCTCAATTCGCAAATTTAGCGCATATTCTTAAAACGGAATGCTATAAGCGAAGGTGACCTGGGAACTATTGTATTTGCGCCGGTTTCCCGAAAGGTTTCCCGAAAGTTTGGAGCACGAAATATTGAAATATGGCCATACGTACCAATTTTTTGGCGGTTTTCTCGATTTTTCGGTTTGCTTCATTTGCTGAAAACCTTAAGGGGGAAGATGACGAAGAATTTTTTGTACTTGTGAGTGCTTTGCGTAGTGCAAATGCGTTCCCATACGCCCTCCTTCTTGATGTTGATTTTGTTGAGAAAGCAGTTCGTACGCGGGTTTTGTACAAACCAATTAATGCCAACGTCATTTCTTTTGACCTGGCAAGGGCGCGTTTTTTTAAATAACACAAACTAACAGACCTTCTTGTTCTAGCATCGGTACGCATAAAACAGAACAGAGGTCATGCACAACCGCATCTACGGTAGATATTTTGGATCGTTATTCTATTTAAATTTTTATAATTTTCAAGCCGCCGGTGCGGGAACCGGCCGGCAGCGTATCATTTCCCTCCAAAATTTCCCCCAAAGAACGCATATTCTCCCTATTCGGAGTGAACCGAATTCCGGTCATTTCGTTCATTCTGCTATCGGGAGCAGAATTAACGGAATAGTAGTCCGTTGGTTCCGAAAACGGAATAGGTCCCAAAAGAACACGAATACCGCTTATTCCATTTATTCCTATTCCGGAATAGTGCCAGAAGAACGAGCGCTGAGATGCACAGAACCTAATCAGATTTTTGAGGAGCTTGGTTGCAAATATAAAAATTCTGTTATTGTTATTGAAGGTCCAAAAGTTATGGTTTTCAACAACCTCAGGTTGTTGACATTGCAAAGTGAACTCGCCAAACTGAAGAAATTAGAAACAAGCCAGGAAAAGTCATTGATGATATCAGAGAACTAAAGGAAGAAGGGACATAAATAAAAACATAAAAATTCGTTTCTTTTGCTTTCTGCTTTTTGTAAATGCATTTATTTCTCCAAACCTTTTTTAATATTCCCTTTACTAACTACTTGTATTATTTTTATTTTGTTTCCTTTCCTCGGATTTGTTACTTTATAGCTCTTCGGAATGGTGAGTGGAAATTTCTTTGAAATAAACAAGCTCTTCTCATGCAGACCCATTTATGAAAAACTTCGACCGAATTTCAACCCGAAAAACTGGTGCTTTGGAAGGTTGGCATTCGCTTTTATGAGCACACAGCTCACAAATCCTAATCGATTGCTTTTGAACTCTTGGCAAAAGAAATAGTTGAAGTAAGGATTTGTTCCAGTTTTTGGGCGAAGGGAGTTGGGATAGCATAGGAAGCAGGTGATCATTGCATAGTGATGATTGCACTCGCCTCCCACCCATGTGACCCAGGTTTGATTCCGGATTGGCCGGTGGCCATATGTGGGTTAAGTTTGTTGTTGGTTCTTTACTCCTCTCCGACAAGTTTTTCCCAAGGTTCTCCGGTTTCCCCCTTCTCCACAAAAACCAACATTTCTAAATTTCAATTCGATCGGATACAGGACCTCCCTGAAAACCACTTTCGCTTGAGTGGAGCTTCCTGGGCAAATATCACGAATTATTATTATAATTTTCAGTCCACTAGTATACGTATATTGCCATTTTTCTTTTCGGCTGCACTACAGTATCTTACGCAACTGATTTACCCAATGGGAAGACGCACTGCTATAACCTTAGTGGACATTTACTTTTATACGCATTGCATGCCCACTGAGGTTTACCCATACAGTTATGACAATTTCCATTGAAAGAAGTTCTAAAAAAATATCATCCTGACTTCTGTATTTCACTGAAACAATGGGAAAAAAGAGGCCAACCTTTATTCAACACAATTAATAGTTTATATATATTTCGAGTGATTGTAGCATGCTTTATCATTTTATTATAAGCCGTATGTTGTTCGACCCACCTTGTGCTGGAAGATGGACTGGGAGGATCTTGAAAGTAACCAACAGCACTTCTACGCTTTGTGTTCAGTGCTTAAAGATAGGGTATGCTCATACCATATGTATCTACCAAACTTACATTATCTCTGTTAAATTCGAGCTTTGAAGACTGCAGCTAATAAACGCCAACCGGTTTCTAAGATGTCTTCTTTGAAGATTTAATCCCCATTGATCTCTGCTAGTTCTAACGTTGATTTGAAGCTGAGGTGCGAAAACGTTTGTGGAATAAAAATTCATTGAGCTAAATCTAACAATATAACTTCGAGTTTCTCGCTTATTTGTCATTAATTTGATGTAAGTTGTTATATGATTGAACAGAAAGATGGAGAATGACATTTAAAATATCCTATATTTGAGAATGCAGATATGAAACATTAATTTAGAAGGATCGTCCAGTTAGGAGTCACTATAATCATCTCCTATTATTATGACTAACCTTTCTTCTCATCTCTTGTCACGATTTTTAAGGATGTATTATTGTTGACAAAGATGACTGTTGACACAGTAACATCCCCAGTTTGTCACCGACCTCCAAAGCCATCTCCTCAGGGGTATTTTCTGTTGCTACCCTCTGACAGTAACTGCCTTTTGTTGAAATCCATCGCTGTAAGTGAACTTACGCTGCCAAGTGATGTGCAACCTTCAGTCGAAGGACCAAGTGACAACGCCCTCTCTGTTGTAGCTTCGTGTCTTGATCAGGTAAAGTTTCATTCGTAAAGTGTTTGCACGCACCTCGCTTGTAAAACAGCAGTTGCGTGTAATAGGAGTTATTTGAAGGCCTCGAAGAACGGTCTCTCCAAAGATTCTTTGTGCGCTTGCATTACTGTCCTAAGATTATCAAATGGTTAAAAGTTACAATCATTGGCAAAAGTATTGGAACACTCACCCTGTTAGTTTGTTTTCTTACTTGGCTTGAATAATAGGCTGCGAGCAGTCACTCTTTTGTACTAAAATCGCAAATACCGCGGGCGTTGGTAAGCATTGTAACCAATGCCCGCGGTTTTTTCGACCCGCAGCTTCAGTCATTGAAAGTTCAACTTACGCTTTCGTTTCAACGATCCTTGAGCAAAGAGAGACTGCTTGCAGTCTATTTGAATAATTGCCCCCTCCCCCCTAGAACAATGTTGGCAATCGTGAACAGCAACATTGATTTGTGGGGAGATTGGGGGACTTCTATATTGAAGCTTTTAGTGGAATTTTGACCGTTATGCTTAGTTTATGACGTCCGAGAGGTTTTCAGGCCCATCCTTCCGTGAGCGTCCCAAGTACTGTTGCCACTGATTGTAGCTGCACTGCGGAATATCAAAAAAGAACTGAATTCGACTTATGTGGTCAGCATTTCATAATCAATTTAAAAGTGCTGTGATAATGGTCTTGTTTAGCACAAATTCCTTGAAGAAAATGCATTGTAAAGCTTTCTTGAAACATTGCAGTCCAAGATAGATTACAAACCTACCCAGTTAACGTTAACAAATTGAATATTGTTTCGAGACCGTAAGCCAGATTTCTTGCCTGCCTATTTCACAGTTAGAATTATCCACTACATATAATCCACTGCTGGTCCATTCAGATCTTTACGAATGTTTAGTCTCCCAATCGCTGAAGAACAACCCCACTTCAAAGCCACAAAAGAGACGCTTCCAGGCTCCACAGGTGAGTCCAAGCGACATGCAAACTCTAGCTGGGTGCTTCACTTCATGGGGTATTCCTGTAACATTCGTGCAGAGGTAATTGTTTTTTATTTATTTACTCTGTACACAAATTTTCTTGAAATCCCTCCAACCTCCTTAATTCACAGTTTTATGCGAAGAATTGTTAAAAAATCTGAAAAAGGCAAATCAAAGCGAGTTCAGATCTGCTTCCCGGGCTCCTTTGGGTAGATACTCGCTGTGCTCCAACGTCAGAATCCCCTAAAACAAACGTGGGCGTCAGCTCCCTGTATGTACCTTTCGAGGGAAACCTAGAATCCCTAAAACCCATTGCTTAGTATTTAAGTTAAATGCAATTAACATCTTTTTGCTTAAACAAATGAGTTTATGGTAACAATTTAGGTACTTTTCTGTGCTCTATTTCTTCTTAACCTCGCTACCGGGTATTCTCCCTCTGATTCTTGAGCAGAAGGTGGTGTTTCAATCCTAACGGGAATCTTCGATGGAGCGATTGTTGTAGCGAGAAGTTTTCGTGACAATCCGTTTGTAGGCTTTACGGTAGAAGGATGAGTAGGATTTGTCTCGGCTGGAGCTCCGCTGTTGTCGACCCTGCTTGTAGGTTTAACAGTGCATAGTCCCGTATCCTTGACCCTTTAAAACAGTCTTCGTAGTTCAGCATATGCACCTGTGCAAACATCATGTATGTAATGTAATGTAATGTAATGTAATGTAATGTAATGCCTACCTTACCAAAACGCACAAGTAAGTACCATATTGATGACGTATTGTTTAGGAGTCGAAATTTCTCTTTCTCACTGACTGTCGAGGGGGAGACAAGTCTCTGAAACTTAATTTGAAACCTCAGTGCGAGTGAAATCCGTTAACGAGTCAAAATCTCAGGGTGCATAGTCATGGTAAGACGCTCTGGCATGCCCAAAAGTGTTAAAACAGCTTTAACTTTCTGTTATCCATCCATGAATTGCAATTTTTTGCACTTGTGTATTCAGGAGCCCATGCCACAATCAATTGTCACGGCCCCGTTTGAATTATCCAATCTCGGTCCGGGGCTCTTTGTATGTGCAGATCAATTGCGGCGGTCGCGTTCAAGTTGGTTTCACTATCTGCGGTAATTTCACGTTTTAGAGTGGTTTTCAATTAAATTAAGTGTCAAAAGTGATTAGCTAATTGCTTTGGTTTTGCATTACTTCACTCAGTGATTGGTTCAAAGTTCTCGGGCCACTTTTTCAACCAATCAGAAGTGACACCAAAGCCAATCGTGGCTCGCGCGTGCACATTTTCCCTAGCTTTCTGTCGGCTACGTGTAATTACTTTGAGTTTTGATTGGTTTACCGGATTGTCTCCGTCCTTTTTGATTAGTCAAAGTAATTACTTTGGTTTTGGTTTTTACGACACTTGATTGAAACTCCATTTATAACAGAAGCCCAATTGAACTGATTACTCTACGGCAAAGACATCCTCTGAGGAAGGAGAAGAAAACTGGAATAATATCTTTTTCTTTTTACCCATTTGGATTAAGGATTGGGGCTGTGGTTTAGGGTTGGCTAGGATTAGTTGTAAATGGGAAACCTTGTAATCTTCATGGGGTACAATAAAGTTGTTGTTGTTGCTGTCGTCGGTTAGGGAGGTTTAGGGTTAAGGATGAGAGTAGATTCGCATGATCTGCCCAACGCAGAACTCCCGCGTACTTTATATACTACTCCTATGGCTTTGATTTAGTAATGCAACACTTAGTTCATTGCCCTTCTGATATTTCAGAAAACTCAGCCTGTCAATTGCAAACAAGCAGCAAGCTGTGGTCAAGTGAGAGCGAATCAGCAGACCAAGAGAGTAGCAGCGCGGGCTCAAGTACGACCAGTGGTTTTTACGGACTCTCAGGAGACCTGCTCCCAGACCTCGCATGTGAATGCGTTCAGATCCGCTAGTTCTGTCTTATCGAATTCAATAAGATTCCGGCAAAACTCTGCTGCTAATCTCTATAACATGAGTCCACCACCATTTCCGGATAACTTGTAACTGAATTAATTTCGAAGAAATGTTTTTTGCGCAGTTGCTGTTATCGTTCATATTGTTCATTGTTCACTGGTCCTCTTTGCTTTAACAGTGCGCTGATATTAAACATTGACAAAACCGAGTTTAATCAAATATTCAGTGGAATTGGTCCTTTGCGAGCTCAGAGTCACTTTGGAAAAGAAATTCAATTTCACTGCAAATCCTGTTTACCGCGAAGGATGAAGAGACTACATTCACGGAATATCCAACCTTCAAGTACAGAATACTGACGTTCAAAAATAAAGCAACCAGTTACATGTACGCTGTGTTTATATATTGTTAGTCTGTAGCCTGGACGGGAGATAATAAAGAAAGTGACCTTATTAAAGAGCCAATTTCGAGTCGATGACGCCATCCTTTTGTCTGCGATTTGATTGGCCAAAAATTGTAGACACCAGACCTCATTTCCTTTATGTAAGGAATTAAAGATTATATAGTAAGGACAGTTAATCTGAATAAGAAACGCAGTCTTAGAAGATACTGGAAAGGTTTTGCGTTTAGAAGATTGTGGTGAATCGTTGGCTTAATGAAATTCACCAAGAACATTAAGAAGATACAGAAGCTGGTTTTCTTTATGATAAAAAAAGATTTGCGGTGGCTACGGAGGACAGTTTAACCCTCACGAGCGAATTTTATCAAGTTTTTTAGAACTTCAGTGGACAATGGACTCTGTCAACTATTGAAGATTTGGGATCCTTTTCCATGACGAGAATTAATGACCTACGGTTTGTTAATTTGCGGCGATTTAAATGGAAGAATGTGGCCACCCGAAAATAACCATTCAAACCAGTTAAAATTCAAATATTGCAAAAAATAATCAACTGCTGGACTGCTGGCTGTGTTTTACATGAAGGCAGAAATTCGAGGAGTAGAACATCTAAGGAACTCATAAGTTCACAATTATTATAGATTACTATTTCATAAATTACTATTTCAGTTCAGTAATGCGAGGACTAAGGATAATATTATATTTCTGTCAGTCAGAAATGATTTGTTCGAAGCTTAGGGGATGCTTTATTTGACCTGTTGGCAAGTTATAGTTCTTCATTTGAATTGCTTTCAGACTGCAAAAAAAAAAACTGCTTAATTTTTTGTTGTAAGCATAGTTACATTTTGATCATTACGGGACAAATGTTCTTGAATCCTTAATAACCCTTTTGAACGGTTTGCGCCCAAACGTTTATCAGTATGCCTTTAGCCTTTATTCTGTTAACGTTACTCTGGAAATTGTTTCGAGGAGGAGAGTTTTACGTTCCACTAATCGACACTAGAAACCCTGCCGATTCCCGGCGGGTCAATGGAAAATACTCATGGAAACTTACGTCTAGCGTGCGAAATTATAGAGCTACTCTCGTATGAACGTTACTTCCATTGTGAAACTTGACCGTTCGTTGAACGTGTTCGTACTTAATGTGTATATGTTCGCCAAGCCACTCTATCATTTCTTTCCAATAACCATAGGTATAAGACATAGTTAGATGCTAATCTCGTGTGGAGAATTTTGAATGAACGTAGGTCGACACCAGGGGATTCAAAATTACCCAAACCAGTGTAGCATCAAACTATGACTGATTTTCAACCTGGTTTCGGTGTGAACCTGAAAAATAGCTTTGCCTTTTACCAATGTTATAGTTAGATCTCGGCTTGCAGCAATCAGCTGACGCCGAAC
>OX421445.1:20557772-20590272 GCA_949126865.1 Montipora capitata
TAGCAACATCATTTTGATATTCGATAAAAATCGATCGTGGTCGATTGAATTCAATACTAATAAATTGACAAATATCGGAGTTTGATAAAAGCCGATCACACGATTTCTTGAGATTATCGGGATATAAAAAAACGCTATATGGCCGCAGAGAAGACTTCAATTGTTGAAATCGCATAAATGAAGCAGGCTGGACCGACTTTATTGTACCGATTTTACACTGTTATTCCAACCTCGAGCAGAAAACAAAAACTACCTCTTTTTTCCGGCAAGGGTAATTCATTTTCAGATACAATGTCAGAAAATACTCCCAGACTGTTTACAGTGATTTATGCACATTAGCGTCATGCTTTGTTAGTCACGCTGCTTTTTTTCGCGTCTGCTTGAGCCCGTTTCTCGAAAGCCCCGGAAGCGTTTCGGGCCCGCAAAGCCATTTTTGGTTCATCTGTATCTAAAAACAGAGAGGTGTATGCCCCTGAAATCATAAGGTTTGAGATTTTGCTGTGGCTTTTCGAGTCTGTGGCCCGGTTTAATACCGAGATCGGGCGCTTCATTTCAGTCTCCTAAAGATTTCGATGTGTTTTTTGACAAAACTGATAGCTTCGTAACATAGCGACCAAAATGGCATAATTTTTGTCTTTAATGTATTTCCACTTCATAAGTATGCGAATTTATAACTTTACTAGTAAGTTCCAAAAGGTAATGACGGTCGGGAACGATGCAACTTTATGTGCTACCATTTCGGTTTTGTTTCTTGAATTTCGCTCCAGTCGACAGGGCTGAAATTTCAGATATGAGGAGACAACAAAATTCCCCACGGGGTGCTCATGACGAAACGCCACTTTTTTTCGTTCTGCTCTAAAATAAAAGAAACGCTCTTACAGTCGGACCTCGGGATTTTCGTGGACAGCGTTATTCAAATCTCCGTTAGTTTGCGATCTAGTATATCTTTGTTTTTTTTATTCGTTCTGCGTTAGTAGTTGCACTGTTATCGCTTTCTTCTTCATCCATTTTGTGATTACTGTGTGAAAAGGTTGTGGCAGCCGCTTACGACGGCGCCATTACGGAGCACCTCAATTCACCTAACTGGAGCAAATGCACTTTCGAATCAATTCTAGTTTGCTCCACACCAAGTAAATTTTGTATTAGCAAATCTTGTTTTGTCTTTCATTGCACTTTTAAGTTGTGACTCCATAGTGTAAACAGAATTAACTGTGTACCCGTTCGCCGGTGTACCTTTCGATCAGACCTTTTGGCTTGCCATTCATTGTTATCAGTCCTTAGTTTACACTTGCTTTACCCATGCTTGTTGTTCATCTGATTAAACTGAGATTTAAAAATTTGGATGCCTTGCCTAATTTTAGGAAGTCTGAGCATTCGCACCCAACTGGTGAGAACGGGGAGATCAAGTTTGTTTCAAACTGTGCTATGACGTTGAGCACATCGAAAATGTTTAAACTTGTGGCGTGTACAGGTAAATGAGTCATATTTCTTTACTTGTATTTGTTTCAGTGTAAGCTGTTTCTGGGACAAACACAGAACACTATAATTTACAAGTATACAAGAATTGTAAACATGACAGAGCAGTCCTTTCCAGGAGAGGATGATGTAAGTGATCCGTCACAAGATGAGAAGATACGCAAGCTACATAAAGCAATAGAAAATGGGGATACAGATGAGGTGGCCCAGATTTTTAATGACAGTGATGACGTTTTGACTCTGCTAAACAGACCATTTGGGCCTGAGGACTTGATGGGTCCTCTTCATTTTGCAGTGGCCAAGAACAGAAAAGAGATATGTCAGTTACTGATATATATGGGGAGTGATGTGAATCTGCAGAATGAGAGGGAACTGCAAGGTCCTCTGCATATGGCTATAGATACTAGTGTAGATGCTACCATTGTGAACTTACTGCTTCAGAATGGTGCCTCCACGGAGCTCTGTGATGAGATGGACTGCACTCCATTCCAGCTCTTGTTCTTGGAGCCTGGTCCTGAGAATCAGTTCCAATTTGAGAAGTTCCAGTTGTTACTGGAAGCAGGAGCATCAGTGAACACTAAAGCGGCTTTTGGTGGTCAGCCGCTCCATAATTCTGTGAAGATCTTCCACTCCGCTAAGTGTGAGCAGAAACATGATGGAGATCAGACTCCTTTGTGTGTGAGAGTGACGCAGATGATTCTCGAAAAAGGTGGGGATGTCAATGGTCAAACCAGTTCGCATGACACCCCTCTTCATTTTGCTGCAGCCGATGGCTGTGATGATGTCGTGAAGTTTTTGCTGGAGTCCGGTGCCCTGGTCAATGCAGCAAATCTCAGCGGGGCGACAGCAATATCTCACTTAGCTCGCCACACAACTCCTGCATTCTCTGACATTGTGGGAGATGAGAACAGATTCATTCAGAAGAGGATAAAGACTCTGAAGGTACTGCAAGCCTATAATGGTGATATCAATTTCAGCAACTCTATGGGAGACACCCCTCTGCATTGGCTGCTGGCAAACCCCTCTGATTTTACACCACCGATGCTGGATGAGTTCATCAAAACTGGAGCTATGGTGAATGCAGTTAACATCATGCAGGAGTGTGCACTTCATTATCTGGATATGAACTCTTTAAGAAGACATGACAGACCCGAGGCTACGTCCACATTCAAAGAAGCCATAGTGAAAATGATGGCAGCCAATGGGGCTGATGTGAATTTAAGAAACATAAATGGACACACACCCCTGTTTGCAGCACTTGAGCGGAAAGACCAAGATTTGGTTGAAGTAATGTTGCAAAATGGAAGCAGACTGGACATGCAAGACAGATTTGGAAGGACTTGTCTTCATTTCATAGAAATGAATGACATGGATAGATCGTTGAGTGCTATGTTGATGAAAGCCGGTGTTCCCGATGATATTAGAGATGTAAATGGGATGACGTGCTATGAAGTCAGTAAAACCACTACATTCGATCAGCCTTTATCTAAGAAACAGCATGTAAAGGAAGATACATACCACACTGAGCCTTTTGATGAATTGGATCGGTTATCAAATGTTGGAAAGAAACGGAATCAAGGTGATGATTCAAGTCATAATCTCCAGCTTGGAAATGAAACGCCAGATGAGCTTACTAATACATGGAACATTGCATTTAATGAAGACGACGATGATTCTGATGATAGTGAGTGTGATATAAACCTAGAAATGGAAGTACTGGCCATGCGATTTGGTGCTGGAGTAGATGACGACGATGATGATCGATATTCGCTTCTGGCCAAAATCTTGGGAGCACTGGTGACCCCAATAGACAAAAATCTCAATGTGGGCAATCATGTAGCCACATTAAAGTCTCAATTGGGGGACATTGATTCTCTGTGCCTTAACTATTTGTCTGATCCAAATGAAGGACCTGTAAAAATGACAGAAGAGTTGGAAATCATAAAGGAAGAAATCAACACACTGATGAGTAGAATTGCCAGAGGTGTGAAGGAGCTAGACACCAGAATGGGGTTCACACCTGTACTTTCTGGCAGTATGAGTGAGGGAACCAAAATCGGAAGAATGGACGAGTTTGATTTCCTCTTGTACATGCATTCTGTAGCCGAGTTGATGGACATAAAAGAAGCTGATGATACAATACCAGGATTTGTAAAAATGAATGCTAAGCCAGACCTCTCCAGAGACCAAAGCCAGGATATCTTCATTGGCAACAAGTTAGTGGCCTCGGTCTTTGGCTGCTATATATACAGTCTCATTCAAAGGGTTCTTGGCAGAGAGGACACCTGGCTGGACCTTCACTTCTACTGGAACAAGGGCCCTCTAAACATATATGGGGGAACTTTACAAGTCTGCAACCTAGACCTGAGATGGGTTGGCAGAGAGTACAACAACCTGTCCATATCCGTGGATCTAGCTCCAGTCATACACCTCCAGAACTGGTGGCCAAAAGCTGTGGTAGAAAAGACCCTACTGCTACCAAACGCTGTGAAGAATTACGGCTCTTTGATTGTGGTCTGTAAACCAGCACCTGAGGAGCCATTTGAGGGAGGCCATGAATCTTACTTCAGATTGTCCTATTCGCATATGGAAACCAGTATTTTCAATTCTCTGCCACTTGACATCAAGTACAGCTACGTTCTTGCGAAGATTTTGATGAAAAACATATCAAAGCTGGTACCAAATCACCACAGTGGTAGGACATACATTTCCAGCTACATGTTGAAAATGGCATTCTTCACTCAGTATGAACATTTTCTTCAGTCTGGAAATCAAGAGGACAAAGAGATTCAGTCATCTTCTGAAGAAATTCCAGTTGAAAATGTAAGGCGCCTGACATCCTCAATTTTTGCCCAACTTGAGAACTGCATCAAGAGCAAAAATTTGCCATCATTCTTCCTACCGCCGCAGAATATCATACGATACCATTCTCGGATATCCATTGCTGACAGAGAGATTTGTATGATCCTTCATCAACTTTTGAAGGTCACAGCCTGATGCTGTAGAGAGTGGCGCCGCTTTTTAAAGGTATTATGCACCAACCTTTTCAACAATTTTGCCAGAATAGTCGGGGACGAAGTACCAGTTAATCGCCGAGAACGGACTGATCTTGCAGTCTTTGCTTTTTTTTTTCAATTTATTAATTTAATTTGAATATCACATTTACTACAATACTCTGTACATAACTTATTAATTGACAGTCTTTGTTATGAAGAGGCTACGAAACTATCGATACTGGGGCCATTCCTTGATTGGAGGACTAGCGGCGGTGTGTCGATGAGTTTACACCTAAAATAATCCAATATTATCGTATCCCTCTACCATATAATCCTTCCTAGGATTCCGACGAAACCCGAGCAGCCCATGTGAGTGGTACTTAGAAGATACCTTATAACTATTAACTGGAATTCAGTACAACTTGTCCATGCAATGAATTTTGTTGCACAATAATTTCAAACATATTAGGATGCAAGTAGAAAAAAATTGAGAAAATTGAAAAAATTCTTACTTGAACAAGTAAATCAGTTCGGCTTGTTCAAGCATAATCATCTACATCTTCGGTTCTTCAAAACTAATTATGCACCACATATAGCAAAGTTCATTTTAGTTTTAAGGATCTTAATGTGAAAGAAGGCAAAAAGTGCATCGCAGATGGAAGAAAAATCGAACCAAATGACACATATTTGTTGCTAAGAAATGTGGACTGGCCAACCTCCTAGAACCGACAATCTCTCCATTACAGCACAAAGAAAACTATATCATACAAGTGAATATATGAAAGTTCATATATTTGAACTGCAGAGAATGATATGAAGATATGATTGATCATCGCAGTTATGCACACAACTTAAGCAGTAGTGAAATCAAAGCCTGAAAAAAATTCAGGCCTGAACGGGATTCGAACCCATGACCTCTGCGATACCGGTGCAGTGCTCTACCAACTGAGCTATCAAGCCACTGGGAGCTGGCCACTTTGTGAGTTCAAATATATGAACTTTCATATATTCACTTGTATTCTTCAACTTCTACGGGTATATTACGAACTCACAAAGTGGCGAGCTCCCAGTGGCTTGATAGCTCAGTTGGTAGAGCACTGCACCGGTATCGCAGAGGTCATGTGTTCGAATCCCGTTCACGCCTGAATTTTTTTCAGGCTTTGATTTCACTACTGCTTAAGTTGTGTGCAAAACTGCGATGATCAATCATATCTTCAAAACTATATCATGATGAACACTGGAAGCCCTTCAAAGTTTTGATTGACTCTCAGTTGACATCTCGATGTTTGCTGGTTTTCCCCATTCTTGCTCAATCAGACTCTATGTTGGTATTGGAGGAGGAGAAATCAAAATGCACACGTGGCTGTGCTGTTTGTTTCGCTGGGACTTAACTAACAGAAAGATGCCAAAAAGTTGTCATAGCAACGTCTGCTCTGTACAAACGGCCTGGATTACAAATGTGATGCAAGCATGTCTACATTATACTTTCCTTTTGCGTATTTTTGCGCTATTCGGCATCGCACATGTCTGGGTTTGCACGTGCATCATGTAACTAAACATAAGAAACCCATGTGTTAACCTGCACGAAAATTTACTTTCAAAATATTCAAATGTACAGGTGAAAGTTATATAGGGCCATGAATTTATAGTTCTCGATATCAGCATAGTTAATAGAAGGACATGGTTATGAAACTCGTCAAAGTTCTTTGTTGTATGTTTTTGTTCTCTTTTTTGGCCTTGGCCGTGCACAAAACATAATAGTTGTTTACTTCGTACTGAGGAACTAACCAACAGAAACGTGTTGGCTGGGTAATTCATGCATAGTGTATGAGCGCAAAACAAAAGATCGTGCACGGTCATGGACCTTCCAACATAAATCTTGACATCTTTGTTTGCTCCTTTGATATTTGCCGGGCTTCATAACCAGTCCCCTCTATTAACTATGATGTCAGCCAAATTCTTTCAAGAAGTTGTTTAAAAGAACCTAGTTCTTCACCTCCTCAGTTTAAAGGTCCTACTTCCAAATAACATTTTTGCTTTGAGTACGATCTGTGTTGCCATGGAGCTCACTTCTATTCATAAAACAACCTTGTAATTGCTTAGGGCAGAACTTTGATTATATAAATAAACCTAAGAAATCTCCCGTTAATTACACTGTGTAAGTAAGCCCAACGTGTTTCTCATATTTTGTGTACAGGTAGTTCTGTTAGCCCTGCGATATACTGAGAACAGTGTCTGTTTAGCTCGAAAATCCGAGGAGAAGAACGAACAAAGTTGATCGAGCGGCGAAGCTACTTAGCCCTTAGATAATCCTCCTTGCTTGGCTTTATACCCTCTCGAGTTTATCTGACAATCCGAAGTCAATCTAGGGAGAATGGTTTGCTTGATCAATTCATCATAAGAACTATAATCTCTGTCGTGCATAATTTTTTTTTTTATATTATAGATAGGATACTGGGCGCGCTCTGATTGGTGAACGACCCATGTTTTATCAAAGTATGAAACATAGAAAAAGCGTGTTTTATTGTTTTTCCGTACATTACCTCTATATCATAAGGCAAATGAAGAAGCCTAAGCCGTGTTTTACACTGTGATAAAACACTCCGGACATTTGAGAACACTGGAGAAATGTAAAACGGGCATTTGAGAACACGATGGAAATGTAGAAAACACGAGCCGCCGGCGAGTGTTTTACATTTCCCTCTTGTTCTCAAATGCTCGTCGTGTTTTATAACAGTGTAATATATGGCATAGGCTTCGTTATTTGTTAAACAATACTCACCTCCCTCTTTGGGCCCAAGACCTTTCTTCTGAAGCTTCTTGGTCGCTGAAGATTTTTTCTTTTTGCATGCCCTGTCCTTGCGCCAAGTTCTCGGGCATTCAAGGACAGTCAGTGTAAAACGCAGACAGCGGACCGGACATGAAATAATGCAGACAAATGGTAAAATGTACACAGCAGACCAGGAGCAAGAGGAATCATGTTACCGTTTCCATCATTCAGAACTAACCTCACAAAGGATAACCGAAGCATTATTTAGGCTAACGTGAGTGATATTCAGGTTAATCATTGCACTCCTCAGGCCCTGGTATTCAGGCTAACCGGATAGCAGGCTTTCGCTCCGATTAGCCTGAATAAACCTTTTCGGCTATTTTTAATTTCATTGTTTTAAATAGCTATTAATTTGTATTTACCCTCTGGGGATCCCATAATAGCTATTTGAAACAACAGAATTAAAAATGGCCCACATATCTCCGAGAAGGTCCATTTTAATAATGGAAACAAAATTATATATACCTTAAAACTCTTTAGTCCACAGTTAGCATTTTAGCAGAGGCCCGGGTTGTTCGAAAGGTGGATAAAGCTATTCACCGGATAAATCACTATCCAGCGGATAGCGTGGTTTGTTTTGTTAACACTCATCCGCTGGATAGCGATTTATTCAGTGGATAGCGTTATCCAGTCCTAGGACAACTGGGGCCTGGTCTGAATTTTATGCAAAGTCCAGTTAGCCTCCGCATTCTGAGTTTTACCCTGACAGCGTTCACCTATCAGGAGAGGGCCGGACTGTTTTTCTTTACAATTGAACCTGCGGCGGACCTATAAATAAATATTTATAAGATAATATTTAGGAGAAGGCCTCCAATCACCTAAACGTGCTTTTGGGGAAAGTCCTCTAAAAAAAAGCTGAAAATATATCTTAAATGTCATTTCCATAGTCACATCGTTCCCAAGTAACCTCAGATCGTTCCACAAAAAAGTCAGATCGCTGTACTCATGAAAAGTAAGGAAAGCATTCTTACTTAAAACACTTAATGTAGATAATAAACATTAACACCACAACTTTACACAGACTAAGCAAACTTAAGATAAGAGATAAATAGACGCCGCAACATTACCACTTCTACTTCAATGATCCGGATGTAACAATTTAGAGAGCTTAAGCACAGACGTTTGAATGTACATACACCTAATTGCAATAAGGTGGTCAAAGAAAAAAGCAAAAAGTAAAAACCAAACAGCAAAAAGCCAAATAGGAATTAATTAGCCATGTAATTTACATTTCCATATTTTAATAATTTAACAGTTACGTAAGAAGTCATTCACAATAACAAGAGGCAATTCTGTAATTCCGCGCTGTAGGATTCCGCACATGAAACAGCGATGTGTGTAACAAAAGGGTTCAAAATCATTACTTCAGTCGAATCGTTACTCATAACCAGAGTAATTCTGAAATACCCTTCGCAGTTTTCTGGTGAAATTTGCGCAAAAGCATGCAAGATAAACGCATGGGGCTGAAGACAGCAACGACAGGCGATGCCATTTTCCTGCAAACCATACGCAGACTTCTTTTTCGCGCTAAACTAAAACACATGTCGCGTTCTTGGAATTTACCCCAAGCTATCTTTATTAAAAAATGGTGCCATTATTTCTTTAATAGTCATCCAAAGTACGTTTGTAATTCGAGCACGTTTGAAATTCTCTAGATGAATCAGCCTCGAATTGCATATTACGTAATTAATATTCAGCTATAAGCGTGTGCGTTGTGAATGTTGCAAGCTATGATAATTACATGGTAATAAATTCCTATTTGACTTTTTGCTGTTTCCTTTTTCCTTTTTTCTTTTTTCTTTGACAACCTTATTGCAATTAGGTGTAGGTCGACACCAGCCGATTCAAAATTATCCAAACCAGTGTAGCATCAAACTATGACTGATTTTCAACCTGGTTTCAGTGTGAACCTTAAAAAGAGCTTTGCCTTTTAACAATGTTATAGTTATATCTCGGGTTGCAGCAATCAGACGGCGAAAAAACCTCTCCATCATGGGGCGCTCTAACCTTTTAAAATTCCATTAATAGAATTTAACAAGTTCCAGACAGAAATAAACAAATGAATGTCGATGGAAACTTCAATATTAAACAAAAGACTGTGGCTTGAAGCTAAGGTCCCCTTAGGAGTAGAAAAAATCATAAAAACAAATGCCGGCAAATTCTCTTTGCAGGCTCCAAAATTGCAAAAAAAAAAAAAAAAAAAATCTTATGATACTATGTGGAACGTAAGTTTAATTTAACTAGACGCTCGATGAGCATACACTGGGTTGCCTTTGGTATGTGTTACTCAAAAACAGAAGGGACTGAGTTGGGTGGTATTGAACTGCAGTGTTCCAGTCAGTTTTTTCAAGTCGGGGGTTATTAAGACCATTTAAGGGGTCACCCAGAAGTCGTGCCAGCAGAGGCCCGATGAGCGTACACTGGGTTGCCTTTGGTAGGTGTTACTCAAAAACAGAAGGGACTGAGTTGGGTGGTATTGAACTGCAGTGTTTCAGTCAGTTTTTTCAAGTCGGGGGTTATTAAGACCATTTAAGGGGTCACCCAGAAGTCGTGCCAGCAGAGGCCCTTTGCCTCACACGAAGATACGATGAAACAGATATTAATCATTAATATTTTTGTCAGAAAGAAAAAAAACCTGTCATCTTAAGAAAAAATAGGCACGCATCGCGTACGTGTGGTAGTGCAGTAACACAGCACTTCATTCCATATAGGCCACTTTGGAAAATACCATAATAATCTTTGTCTGTCCCCCCAAATTTTGCATAAGCATTGTTTCCAGTTTCTCTTGGGACTTACAATGGTCCCAAGAGAAAACAGAAACAATGCTCATGCAAAATTTGGGGGGACAAACAAAGAGTATTGTGTTATTTTCCAAAGTGGCCTGGTGTCAACTGAGCTGCGTTTTGTCTTCCAGGATATTCAAGTTCAATATGTAGCTCTAATAGTGCACGATAGGAGGCAAGGTGGCCTCATGGTTGGAGTGCTCGACTCCGGATCGAGTGGTCTGGGTTCAGGTCCTGGCCGGGGACATTGTGTTGTGTTCTTGGGCAAGACACTTTACTCTCACGGTACCTCTCTCCACCCAGGTGTATAAATGGGTACCGGCGAATTGCTGGGGATAACCCTGTGATGGATTAGCATCCCATCCAGGGGGGAGTAGCGAATACTCCTGGTCGCTTCATGCTAATGAAACCGGAGATACATCCCGGCTTGATTGGGCCTTCTGGCTCGTAAGCAGACTACTTTACTTTTAAAAGTACACAATATTGTTTTGGTATTGTATATCATTGTTGTGTCATGGTAAAAGTCTTAGGTAAATAGCCCCCTGAGACGACATGTGGTTACTCGCAAAGTACCAAACCCAGAAAGATTGAAGAAAATAAAAGGGAATCGACAGACATTGGCCTCTACACTGACATGTTGATCATTTCCAAGTTCCCTCACAACTTCTTGTACCACAAGTTTAAGCGTGCACTCTGAGCGTCTGACAGCTTTGTATTTTACAAAAGTTCATTGAAGTTAACCCTATCCGGCGAGGTAATATCTGGATGGGTGACCTAAAAAATATACCACTTCGTGACAAAAGCAAAGGACCGAAAATTCTATTTTAACGCCCAAAAATGCGAACTAAGCAAGGTACCGATTTTGTTAGCTGCTTTATGCAAAGCAAATATTGAAGCAAAAGTTAATAAATATTGATACACAGTTTTTAGGGACAGCAGAAGGAAGTTTTCAGGATGGTCGATCGAGATCTAGAATTGTCATCAGCGACAACATTTACGACATGAAAACAACATTAATTTTGAACCCCGAATATAAAAAGTTACGATCAACGACAAACACTTTGGGAGACTTTTGCTACGTTCAATTTTACTACTGTACTTTTGGCTGCAGAAAGTAAAGCGCAAAATCGAAAGTGACATCGGATTCAGCGGGCGCCGTGATGAAGTTACCGCGGCGTGTTTACTCGCGAAACAGTGAAGCATCTGTGTCAAATGATGGCAAGATACAAGGTTTTGTTTTTGTTAGTTTTCTTTTTCTTTCAAGTGTTATAAAGTTTGACAAGAAATGTGCAAATTCAACAGAAAGATCACAATCGCACAACTCTTGAGTTTGACCATTGTTTCTGCAAAGTCAAAAATTTACTCTCCAAGATGATGTTATTTATCACCAGGTAATTCCATCGTTTCGCAAATAGCAGCTACTTTATTATTCATCAGCATCACAATTTTTTGCTGATTTTGGGGCTCATTTTGTTGAAACTCAAGCACGCTTCCAACAGACCTGTTTATTTTCGTGAACCCTTCCTGCTTACAAAACAATACCACAAAAATCCTCGCGTATCACATTTCAACCCAGGTATGCAAATTTGTTAAGCTCGAAAATTACACAACATGATATTAAAGCTCACAAAGGCTGGACATATCTAGGCAAAATCCTTTTACAGCGAAAATTAATTGAAACAAACAACATATTTACTATTAAAGGCAAAAAAACCTTCCTATTTCAATTGCGTGCGTGCAAACAAGAGATGCAATTAAATAAATTTTTGACAGTTCACATCAAACCCTTTTCGACTCGGAACCTTGACCGTAAATAATGAAGCACAAAAGAGACAACAACTTTCATTCAATTCTTCACTGTCACATTTCCAAATTTTTCACATATATATATGCAGAGTTGAGTACAAAATACCGGTCAATGTGAATGTAAATTGCCAGACAACTAAGATGCGAGTTGAGTAAACACTGTGATACATTCAAGGCGTTCGATTCCTTCAATGTTTGTTAAATCCATAAAAAAATTGCTATTTGATTTCGTGTTTTTTATAATACCAAGTTAGTAAAATATTAGAAACAAAGCTCACTTGATATCCAAAGGCGAAAAATAAAATTGTTTTCGAAGACCATTACTCGTCGCTTAAAATCCAGACATTTATTTTTCAGCGATATCTTGTTCATCCAATTGACGATCCATTCTTGAGCTCCATGAGGGTATATTTTGTTTGAAGATCCACTAAAACGCCATTCACGTTACAATGACTTTCGACGCCAGTGAATTAGTGAAATTTCCAATTGTTACCGGAAGACTGTGCAGAGTTGAGAACAGGTAAATACAAATAGCGAGACAACTGAGATAACAGATCCACTTTATGGATTCCTTCTCTGTCTTTGTTGAACCCATACTGAGTTACCACAGAATTGTTCATTTGGTTTCAGTGTTGTACATAACAGCACACTTGGCAAAATATTAGAAATACAGGCTCTTTGATTTCGGCTCGACGGGCAAAAGATTGTTGTCGAAGTCCATTACTCGTCGCTTTTAAGATTCCAGATTCCGGATTCACCGCCTGTCTTGTTTATCCTATTGACGTTCCATTCTTGAGCTCCATAAGGGTATACTTTGTTTAAAGATGCACTAAAACGCCATTCGCGTTTCATGACTTTCGACGCCATTGCAGGTTTAATAATTAAATGTTCTCCTGTGTGCACCAGGGAAATCGACGCATTACCCCAGTCCCCTCAAACCTAACAAAATAGGCACAGAAGACTCTATGCACAAAGACACCACTTAGCAGGGGAGTGACAGGCAAGACGTTTCCCGACACAGAAAAAAAAAAAAAAAAGAAGAAAAGAAAACGAAAAATAAAAAAACCCACGAAATGAAACGCACATTCCGACTGGGGCCATATTGGCAACCCAGTAATAAACATGTTGCATGGCAAAGGGCAAAAGGAAGAGTCCAAAACAGGATTAAGGTGAGTACAAGATGTGCTTCTGAGGAATATAATCAGTTCAGTTGCTCTTTCGTCCGTTGCCAAGCAACCAGATTATCATTCTTCCCACGGACGCATAACACCTCCTTCAAACACAAATAGTTGCATAACTTAATTTCATAGCAATTCTCGAAGTTAAACCTACAATCCAAGTCAAAACTGTTGGGAAAATTCGCGCTTTTCCCCCTCCCCCCGTTACAATGTTGATTTTTACACGGTCTACAAAATCAAGTTCCGTTCATCGTTCGCTGGCCGGGCATGTTTCAACATTGTCTGGGGGGAAGGGGGGAGGGGGGCGCGAAAAGGCAGCGAAAGAAGAACACACGTTGCTCATATAACGATGGAAGCATGTACAGTAAATTCTCTACTTTTAGCCCAAAATTTGACAAGTGTCCCGAAGTATTTTGACCCGGATTGTAGTTGACTTCCTCCCAATCTCTATCATATTAAAGTCTTTCGCGATTATTCCATCTCGTCCACGTCCTACAATGTGGGCGAAGAATCCTAAAAGTAAATTGCTAAGAACGGTTTCAGAGTGAAAATAGAGAATGAAACGTTCTCTGTTTCATGTTCACGTTCACTGTTCGTCGTTACGAAGAGGACCGCAAACATGTTTACTAAAATCCGTACTGCACGAATAGCACTATTATTTATGGTATTTTAACCATTGATATTATTGTTTTGTGGCGCTGTCGTAGCCGTAGCCGTAGCCGTCAACGTCGTCGTTTCTTAAGCTCCCTAATGTTACGCTAGGAGACTCCCTCTCCGGTGATTTGATTGAGTACGTTATCCCAGTGACCAAAAGGCCTTTAATTCAAGCTGCGTATTTCCTTTCTTTTAAGTAACCTCATCTAGTTATATTTCTATGATTGTACGTCAGACCTAAGAAGTTCTCCATGCTAAAGGATGAAAGATCATTGGACGGATAAGTAGTGAGGTCTCCCAATGTTATTATTTTCTTGGCGCCGCTGTGAACAGACCTGCTTGATTTCGTCACAAGGAGTACTGAACCGTGCTCAACTTCACTGGCAATTTCCGTAGTCGTTTATAATTAACAACTATCGATATCGCCTATAATTGTCTGGTCTTCCAACTAATTCGCTAGCGTTCTATTGTACTATCCCCATATCCTATATGTAGGGAGAAGTTTGGTGGATCTAGAATCGAGTTATTAGCTCAAGCTTGTGAAATTCTACTAAAAGGTAAGGTTTAAATTTGTGACGTTTAGTTTGTGGAAGGCGCTAGCAACGTCATTATTATCAAAGCATAATTTTATTTATCCGAGTAAATGCCCGTTTTTGGAAGGCGGGATTCGTTTTCTAAGCGAATATTTGTCCTTAATACACGGTATCCGGATTGAAACGACGAAATATAGCGACAATGTAAGTTTCTTGATTTGGTAAGTTTATGATTGCTAATTCTTCCATGAATATAAGCATACGTTATGGTATTGTAATTCCAATTTTAATTACAGTTAATTTAGCTCTACGTTCACAAAAAGACCAAGAGGCTTGCATGGTAGCAGCAAATTTTGAAATGAAGATTAAACACTGTAAGCTACTGTAACCCGGACTCCAATCATCTAAGGGCATTTTGTAGGCTATTCGAAATCAAAATACACTGTATCACTACATTCGATAATATCGTCTATTTTGGGCTTCTTGCCTTTTAACGTATTCTATCAAATGAATGCTCTCTATCTTTCTTCATATAGAAAATCCGCCGCCGTCATTTAATCGAATGGAACGAAGGGACAAAGGTTTATTGTGAACCCGCGGTTTTTTGCGGAAGTCAAGAGGCCAGCTGATCCTTGCGCGACTTTCCAAAAATAGTTTTATTCTCTGTTCATGCGCTAGTTCTCAGGTCACCTGCGTTCACAACATTAAATATAAATATAAAAACAAAGGTCACCCGTAGTGTTTGTATTTACATCCGGGATCTCTCTAGTGCGAGAACCCGGTGGCCGAGGGGGCATAGGACGAGAGATTGAATGCCTGGAATGAATACTCCTCTAAATACATTTGGAGGTGTTGATTTTCTGGCATCCAATATTTTTGACAAGGAAAAGTATTTTATTTGAACAAGATTCATGAGAGAGGCGACAAACTAAATGCATGTTCTATGATGTTGTATTTTTTAATTCTTGTTGAGCCCCGTTCACATTAAGCCTTGATTGTGATCGAATTATAATCCAATTAAGTTTGGAATGGGTTCACACCAACTAATTACAGAACTTGCCAATTGGATTATAATTATTTCAAACAAAATCAAGGGGGTCGTTTCAAGTAATTACAGTGCGTAATCGAACAGAATGGTCGTATGAACAGACGAAACTTCTAATCGCTGTACGGAGCAAAGATTTCGATTTGTCTTCTTACATTCTCGGAAGCTATCCTTGGCTGTCTTCTCGTCTCAAGGATGGTGATGATAATCGTGGCAGCCATACGATACGGCGCCATTTTGTCTCACACTGCGAGGTTACCATGCCTATTGTATTTGAATTTTCGCAGGATGTGAACAGAACCATAATTGAACAAAATATATATTACTTCGATAAATACCTAGCGGTCAACCATGGCACTTAGTACATAAAAGTTTGGAATTCCACATTACAGACCCGAGCATAACCCATAAATAATAGACTGCTACAAGTTAATTATTTAACCGATGTCTTGTTCCCTTAGTTCTGTTCCTGGACGAAGACTTTCTGTCGCCATGACAGGCTGGGCCAAACGGAATGAAAATTTATTTTCTGGTCTGCGCCATGTTAAACTGCTGTGCCTATCAATTCATTGAAGGTAGATGATGATTCAAGTGAGACTCAGATGTCGTATAAAGGTTTCCTTGTCAATGAGGTTTGGGTAAACGGGTTGCGCTAATTATTATCTTGCAGGAAAAATGTACACCGGTTCGATAACATTACAACAAAAATGGACAGATTTTCGCGGCGCCCCTGAATCAACACAGTTTCAGGTGATGATTGAGAACATTGAGAAATCGGTAGGAAAACTCAACTTCCTTGATGAAAATTGCTCAAATTATTTACTTTGATAAGTTGCAGGATCATTCCTTCAGGTTATATCACTTCTTCTGATTGGAAGAGAGACCGACAACAAGCAAGGCTTACAAAAATTTGAAATGTCGCTTGACTTTCGCATGGCATTTGTTTTTTGTTTTGTTTCGTTTTTTAAGATACGACGGACATTCAAGAATGATTCTTATTTTGAGGGTGTTCAGGTGACTCGGTTGAGGTAGGTACACCATTTGTTCACTGACAGTTTATAATAAAAATTTTAACCATTCCTTCATTAAATCTATATATAGTTTGCTTAAACTATTCACCCCTAAACTGGCCCCCTAGGAACACGGGTTAATTTAAATTGGGGACAATAAGAACCAAAAGAGAGTATCGAGAGCAAATATTTTTTTTTTTTAGGGAATTAAAAAGCAAACAGTCAGTTTCGAACTGATGTTAGCAACAAGGCAACACTAATTAATTTTGACAGAGAACGTAGGAACGAACTGAACCGACACTGGAAGGTCTTCAGACAGACCAAAATCCATTTTTACTGATGCTTCCGATGGGATCGTCCTTCCATTATTTCGGGGTCTTCATTAACTTATACCGTTATACTAACGATCTTTGTGTTTTAATTACTCCTTTTATTAAAAAAAAAAAAAAAAAAAAAAACAGGGAACACCAAGCAAATACAGTCCAAGGAAATCTCGCTGTGGATTTTGAGATATCATTTAACAACTATTCACGAATCAGCAACAGTGTTTACACTCTTTTCAAGACGGTCCAGAGAGGTGCATTGGATTCAATTCCAGTTAAGAGCGGTTCCCTAGTCATAAACGGCCTTTCAAAAGTTTTAAAAAGTGAGGATCTGTCATTTAACCACATTTATAGCTTGGGAATAGTAAGTACAGATTAGCTAGGATGCCAAACTTCTTATTTGTCAGACGCGATATCCGATTTCAATTGGCTAAACTGCGATAAAACAGTACGGTCATGAGCTTCTTATCAGGCGCGTACAACCTTTTTTATATTTGTATCGGTGACGCTGCATAGACCGACATTCCTACTTATTATTCAACACATTGTGACAATGTCCAAATATGGTCATAGCGCGCTCAATATATTCGTCGTGCGTACTCAAAGTATATCCTGCGATATACGTGATTTTGTGTGTCGCGGAAAAATTAAAAATGGTAGTTTTTCCAGCTTTTTTTCCCTTTTTTTCAATAAACGTAGAAAATTATGCTTTGTCATCAATGTGTTGAATTATAATAAAACTCGGTATCATGGTTTAATTATAACACATCCAGGCTTAAATTGATTGAACCCGACAAAAGAGAGAGGACCCATATAAAAAGGGATCAGTGACAAAAATTATGACCTTTGTTTCTAGGATTTTCCATGACGTCACTCACTCCTCCCCATCACAATTCTAATGGTAAGTTGGTTTACTTCTCTTCATCGCCTTCATAGTATAAAGTGAGGTAGTTTTCTATCAAAATCGCAATCCTAATTAGAGTTTTTGAAACAAAAAGAACGTTTGGAACCCGTTATGAATCAAAATGGAAGCCGTACTTACCGTCTTGTGGGACGAGCCTAAGGAATTGCTCGTCGGCAGCTAGCCATTGTTGGTATATATAAAAACAGTAGACAGCGTTGAACGCGCGCGATGATTAGCTACTCAAACTCCGGATAACCATTGTTCGTATATACTAAAACAGTGGATAGCGTTGAACGCGGGCGCTGATTGGCTCGTCAAACTCCGAATTATCCAGTGCTATTTACCTCCGAGCAACTCGGGAAAAAATGGCGTCCCGATTTGCATCTGTGGCAAGTAAAGAAAACATCCAAATTATGTCGGTGGCTAGTGTTGGATATTAACCTCGCCGCTTCGGCTCGGTAAACATCCACCGCTAGCCACCTCCACTTCGGTGAATAGTTGTTAAATATTCACTTCCGAGCAATTCGCGTGGAATTTGCGCCCGAAAATGGTGTAATCTTTGCAGAAATAAATGAATTAATATCATCTTTTTGTACTATATTATCTCACTGTTTTAGCATATACTAAAACAACTACTAACCTCAGTGTCAGTGGCTAGTAGTGGACAGTTGTTCAAAGGGGGAATAACTTTGTCCGTCGGATACTGGTAACTATCCATGCAACAATTTCAGTCCGCTGTGCAAGGATTTAAATGTTTGCTGGCTTAACTGTGAATATGCATACTTTAAGCACATCTAAGTAACTAAAAGGGGCGTTCGAAAATCTTTGTCAGTCTTTAACTCGAAGTGTTTATTATCCAACTGTATTGGTTATTTTACAAAAAACGCACGAAACGAGTACAAATATTCCACGATATTGTACAGTTAGTTATTTTTACACTTGGTTATTGTACAGTAGAAAACCGGTTTCACTAGTTTAGCTGCTTACGTTGCCCCGCATGCACAAATCTGTCACATGTTCTCGGTTGTTTACAATTCATTTGCTAAAAAATAGTGCACACAAAAAAGTTGGATAATAAATAGCTTATTACTGATGTTCTGGTGTTTGGTATCACTGAGTATTTCTGCTCGTTGTTTGTATTTTGACGAGCCCTAGCGGGCTCGTCAAAATACAGCACAACTCGTAAAAATACTCAGTAATACCACACACAAAACCATCTAATAACGTTAAAAATGACACAAAGTTACATGCTACTCTTGTTTGGAGAGTTGCGAATGCATCTTAAAAAGTTGCATTTCAAAGCCTTGTTAATGTCACGCACAATTAAAGACGCAGTATTGGTGGAACGAAAAAGGCCGGGGATGAAGGGTCTTCCCGGGGCCCGTTTCTCAAAAGTCCCGAAACTTTACGGGACATTTTCGGGTGTCACAATTCCCTTTGTATTTCAAGAACGGAGAGGATTTAACTCGTCAAACTTCACAGACCTGTTTCTTTTAGTTAGCTTGAAAACATGTTAAGAGATCGACTTTCCAAAGCAAGCGGTTGGCAATTTCACAAATGGCTTTTCGGGCCCGAAAAGTTTTCGGGACTTTCGAGAAACGGGCGCCAGGACCCGAGTGCCGCTAGACATTAACTACGGTTTATGAATTATGCTAAAGCGGAAACAGCCTTAGGCCCGTTTAAACGTCGCATTTTATATGTGCCGAATCTAATGCAAATGAGCGAAAGCAATCGATTTTTCTCATTTGCATTAGATTCGGCACATGTAAAAATGCGACGTTTAAAACGGACCTTGAGTTTTTAATTAAGGTACATTCCTAATTATACAAAGGTGGAGAGTAGCATCAAACCATGAAAAATACCTATTTGAAAATGTAAAGGCAGAAGGGTATTTTTGTAAGTATAATGCTGTCACCTAAATTGTTGGATGAGCAGGCGCCACCTCGTCACGCTGATTAAAATCGGTTTGCACCTCGCTTCGTGCAAAACTTAACAATAGACATGGGCACCGAGAAGACTAAGCGCTTACTCCGTGTTGATATAAAGGACCTTTAGATCGTAGGACGAGGACAACTACGGGTATACGTACGAGTTTTTCGTACTGCCGGAGCATGCCGAGGCCGACATTTTTCGAAGTGCGCGTGCTCGGAACGGAAAGCTCGTACTCTTAGTTGTCGTCGTCCTCCGATCCAAAGGTCTCTATTGATTCATATTTGATGCATTGTTCCGATTTTGCTTAAAATGACGGTAGCGATTTTCTGAATTTGTGAATTTCAGAGAGCTTTTAAGAGAGGGCCATCCAAGGAAAGGACCTTGTTGTTAAAAATTTGCTTGTGTTCCCTTGTTCCCGAAATTGCTTCCAAACTTGTTCTCAGCTTTTTGATCCCTAAAAATGGTTTATGTTCCCTTGTTCCCCAAGTTATTTTGTCTTTGTTCCCCTGTTCCCAATGCGAGTTCAAATTTGCCATTTGCAAACCCCTGGGATACTCTCTTAAGAGCGCTTTCAATGATTTTTCTTTTGAAAAGCTGACAGCAATCATGATTTCGTCTCGGTCGCTGTGCCAGTGTTTCAAAATGCATGGCCTTCTGGGAGTTATGGTCTTCCGAAGCCAAGATCAGGTTGCCCTGACAACAACTGGAGAGAAGGATATCGATATCATGACTCCGAGAATGTTGAAAATTCAAATTTTAAATCAAACAAGAGTAAACTGTCTGGGAATGTGACTCTGCATGGCATTCGACAAGAATTCTGCATTCACCTGGACCAAACTACCAGTGAGCGGTTGCCTTGGCCCCACGGAAAGTACTGTATATACAAAAAGGGAGGAACTTGTCCAGATGGCTTGCAAGAGGGTATGTTTTCTGATATGCCAATGCTCACATTTAAGATCTGAATCCTACAAACCACAGTCAAACCTCAGGTATTTATTTCGAGAAAATGAAACAACTATTTTACTGTCTTTCCTATCTATCAAAATTGGCCAAAGAATTGCATTGATGATTTCTTCATGGTAAAGAGATTTCACTGATGAAGGGCAATGAAGAACATGTACACTGAAGTAAGCGAGCGGAAATTACGTTGGACTCCGCGGATTTACATTAATTTGCCAGTCCTTGTATCTTTTAGAATTTCTTGTGTTACCCTCTTCACTTGGTTCAGTGTTTTTTTTCCACTATTGATAAACACCCCTCTATTCGCTTGCAGCGGATTTAAAATTCACTATCAATTTAGAACGTTTAGGAGAATGCTAAATGTCGACAATTTTTTCAGTCCTAGCTGTATTATTAGCAGGAGAATTATCACCTAAGACTAGTTTAATGGCCTTAGTATAGTTTACTTACCATTAATTTTCTATAGCTCAGTAGTAGAACGTCCGAACTCGAGGTTCGACTCCTTTTATCATTAGAAAAGGATCGTTCGGTTTTTTCCGGGTATCCCCGAGTCACAACCGATAAATACACGACGTCTATGTGAATAGGGTTGCAGTAGCCCAGCTGGCCTTATAACAATGTATCCCAGGGTCGAATCCAAGGCTCGATGTGGGACTCGGTGGGCTAATTTGTGTTTTGTCTCTCCGATTTTTCCCTTTCACCACAAACGATTATTTGAATTAACTGACTCGTTTGATTGTTTTTTGCCTTTTCTCCTTTAATTGATAGAAAACTTCTATGAGAATTAAATTACGTTAATGATATAGTTTAGTTTAAACTTTTCAGTTGGCAAAAAACGACTTTTAAATTTGCCTTAATTACATATTTATTTATTATTTACTTTTATTTGTTGAGGTTGGGTTCGATGGGATGATGAAAACACCCATATCGACTATCCAAATTCCCTTGGAGGTGAAGTTCCGGATGGCATATACGGAGAAAATACGGTCATTTATTTTTGCTGCAGCACATCAGGAAAAAATTCAGAGGCAATCTTCTTGCCGCACAAATTTCCGTTTTACTTGATAGCATTTGGTTCGTCGAGATGCCAAAAAGTGCTAAATCACAAGGCAAGTCTCACTCAGTACTTGGCTATGAATACTTAGTTATTGACTGAGTAGGAGGGCCGGATGGGAAAATACTTGGCCCGAGGTCACGGCGTACGGACCGAGCGCAGCGAAGGTCCGTGCGCCATAACCCGAGGGCCAAATATTTTCCTGTCCGTCCCCACCTACACTCAGTCAATAAGCATTTTGTCATATGGGCTCTTTATACTATTTATGAGCACTCAGAAGATGAAGTTAGGACAAAATAAAAAACGAAAGTTTGCACAGAAAACATATCTTAATGTTGTTTGTATTTGCTTTTCTGGCTGTAAATAACTTGAATGTTTAAAAGCGACGAAATCCCCTAAAATTGCATCGCATGGAACAGTACGTGTTCCTAGTAGGGCCGCACGGCTTTTTCCGGCCCTATTCGCGTTAATGCGTAAGGCCCTCATACGGGGATTTTCCCAACATTTTACAATGAAAGAGCGCGCGGGGCCGTACGGGCCATATGATAAATCATCTTATCGCATCGGCAAAGTGTCTGAATGGCTGTCAACCATTTAAGGCAGATTAAACGCGTTTTGCAAAAAACGGAAGAAATTTGTTCGACACTGGCACGTTTCTTGCCCTTTTGCTACAGGTATCAAGCTAGTAACTTCTCTGGAGAGATGAACGAGTTAGAATACGAGAATTGCTTTAATAACGAGCAACCGCCTCACTATTTGCCATTTTCCGTTTCACGCAAACGTGATGCTAAATCTTTATAAATTACATGTCCGTCATGTTTTAAGCCCGCCTTACAAACAGCGCATAAATCTGGCACGCACTCGGTATCGTACCTTTGTTTCTTCGGGCACAGCATGGTAAGTTTGTCGTGTGTAAACAGAAAGGTTTAAAAGAAAGCATATTAGGCACCCGTGCCAGAAATTATAGGGGCGCCGAGCACATCTTTGGAGGTGTGCTTGCACTCCAATTATTGGTACTGTGTCGCTATTTTGTGCCGTGCGAATAATGAAGGTGTGCAATCAATCACTATTTATTCCTAACACTAGCACTCAATCATTGTGATAAGTACCTATATCATATATTAAACATAATACGATTACAATTTGGAAGCATTGGTTATAGTTTTAAGTAGCTAGTCGACTGTGGTATAAAAGTAGTTGGAGTTACTTCGACGCGATAGAATTAAGTTCGAGTCGGATTGTTCTTCGTTTGGAAATTACTGTATCACCGCGGGTCATTTAATAATTTCAAAGCATTTATCATCTACTAGTTATACAAAAGCCACATTTCTCAAAAGGCTAAAAGGTTTTAGCCATATCGGGTGCTACAATTCTCTTTATGGCTTGAAAGCGAATAGATTTAGGCTAAGATATCTGGGAAAATTAAGCAATAATTGCCCGGGTGGGGGGGGGGGGGGGACTCCCATGTCACCTTATCCCTTTATCTTTGCTACCTTCCTGCTCAATAAACCTTTCCCCTTTTTTGTCTCTTTGTAATATTCTGCTTTAGGTGACTTCAGAATATCTCCAGTTTGATGACGAAGACCAAGGAAACTCCAATGCTTACAGTCACATATCACCTTTTGGAGCAGGAGAGGATCCTTACAACAACAGAATATACTACTGTTATTATGAACCGAGTAAGATACTATCAGTTTCGCATCATTGTGGCTTAAACGGAGAGTATCACGGTATGGCGCATGTTCTAGCCGTAACAAATGTCATCATTTATGAGTCAATCGGAAGCGACGTTATAATTCGTGCGGGATAGTTACACGTACGTGTAAAATTTCTCGATTATTGAACAATCACTAATGAGCTAAGGGATGAGCTACTGGAAGAGGTAAATGAAATTTAATCAACTTTTAATTTAATTGAATCGATTTTTGCACTGCAATTAAGCAGTGTTGAAGGATTAGAAGAGAACATGATATATGAACCTTTCGAGCTAGTCCGTCCAAGTCAGTGATATACTGTGCAAAGGACGGCCACGACACAGGGAATTCCATCCTCTAATGCTGTAATATCCAAAGGCAAATCATGTGTTAGCATCAATTAGAGGGAAACCAGAAGAAAAACCTCTCGTTTCCTGGAATAGAACCACTCCGGGCCTCATCAATGGGAAGCACTCCGCCAACCCTGTTATTGTCCCTTGCCATACAGCTAATCACTTCCGATCACTGATCCACTTATTCGTGATATAGCTGTACTTGAAATGACTAGACCAATGAGGACAGGCTGTAGAGAAAACCAACCTTTTCTTCCGGGATCTCATTTTGAAACATCCTCGTGTGCAATGATATTATATTTCACTCCGTTCTGCACCCAGTCTTATGGTCATTAGAAGAAATTAAAGCGTTTTTCATGAAAGTTCGAGGAGCACATGCAAGCCGGCGCTGGCATCTAGGGAAGCTTTGAAGCTAAAACTGACCGGAAAATGTATTCTTATAGCCATAATTGTTTGATATCAGGCAACACAAGATAATGAAAAAGATTGGATTTTTATTTTGTTAGTTGCCGGTGCTGCATCAGTTGACGTCGCTTCTTCAAGGCAGTTTCAAATAAGTGCAAGTACGCTGGAGCATAAAGAAAACGTAAGTTCTTATGTGTGCAGAAGAAATCCTTTCATGTTATTTGAGATCTTTTTTCTCCATAATTTCAAAATAAGCGAATGTGAGAATGATTTACACATATTAAATGGAAGGTTTTACAATTGAAGCCACTGGGAACTCGGAAAAATCCGAACCTCAGATGGGATTCGAACCTTCGACCCTCCGTGATCTAGTCGGATGCTCTAACCACTGAGTTACTGGAGACTCTATGTTGAGCAAGGGTGAAATGTGGGTCTTTGACTTGAGCTGCATCACTCAGCTACAGAGTCAAATACATGTAACGATCGACTGACAGCATAGCTCATAACTGCATTTCGCAGTCCCACTGATCATGGAGGGTCGTTGGTTCGAATCCCATCTGGGGCTCGGATTTTTCCGAGTTCCCAGTGGGTTAAATTGTAAAACCTTTCATTTAATATGTGTAATTTCAAAATAAATCTTTCTTGAAATTGGCTGTTCCATTTGAAATTCAAACGAATCTTTGGGGTTTCTTGGATCTTATGTCAATTCTTGGAACATCCTTCATAAAAGAGTCCATAAAATTCATGTTAGAACTCTTTTTTTGTTTTGGAAACTCTGTACAGACAGATAAAGTCAGTTATAAAGCCTGGCTAATATTATAATTCTCTGCTATTTTCTCAGCTTGTGCCAAGGAAAGCAACTCGACTTTCCAAATTTGCCACTGGAGGTGGAGTGGGAATAATATTGATGAGCTTTGCAGCAGTGGCTGTGTTTGCTAGAAGATTTAATTCCAGGGCGAGAGCAAGTTAGATAATGACCCAACTTACTGATTAGTAATAACTTCTATTTTTCTACTAAAGAATTATATCAACAACTTCACAAGAACCTGTCGATGAGCTTTTTTTCTGTTACTCAATGGGATTAATAGACGTCTCAATAATGTCAGCATTTCACACCTTGCAACATTATTTTGGTTAAACACGACTGGTTAGAAGTGGATCATCGGGATTTACATATGAAATGCTGTGAGGTCTGAATTATGAACGAGTCAACTCCAACATGAAATAGAGGAGTTCATGGGAAAAAAGGAAGATTTGTTAAATTCCCACTCATCCCCCTGTGCTCTCCGATAAATAATGAACGCCGGCCCCTTCCGGTTTATCCCAAGAGGTAAATGATTCTGGTCATCTCCAGCCTCGCTTTCTATTCATTAACTCAGTCATTGAGATATATGGTAACAACAATGGAACGTGTCAACTGGACATTCAATTATTGAATTTGTCTCTTTGGCCACACCAAAGACTTTATTCATTCTTTCAGTGGGTGGCTTCACACTTTTGTCCAGAAATGCACCTAATTAGATGCATGTCCAATTTTGACATCCAACACGAAGTATCCCTTTAACTCTAAGCCTTTGCTACCTATTTCCAAAAATATCGTAAGGCAAGAATCCAGTTACCCAAGAGTAAGAATCTGGAACTAGGTTTGTCCCTATCAGCGTCAGAAAAGTGTTTTTAGACCACGTTTTGCGGTAAAATAATAATAATAATCATAATCATAATCATAATAATAATAATAATAATAATCATAATAATAAAAGAAGTTTAATTCCACCATCATCGCAGTTAATCTGAATTACAATGTGGTTACAATTGTACAACTATAAAATTTACATAAAATAGATTAAAGAGGGACTGGGTTACAATAGGTTTTATAATAAAATTACAAATAAATTTATTCTTATACAAGTTAAAATATGGGTATATACATAATCTAAAAATCTAATGGCTGTTAAAAGCTAAGCTAGTACTTGGGAAAAAACTACGACGCAATCTTTCTGTCCTGCATTTAGGTGATATATATTTGTTAGCGCCTCTCGTTTGATAGTGATGCGTGCGCTGACTTGTCATTGGGAGATGTTTGACAAGAGGTCCTCCTCTTGAAATCTTTTCAAGAGTTTTAGCACAAAGTTCATTACGCCTTTCGTCTAATGTTCTTAAGTTTAAAAACTGAAGAGCTTCTGAGTAAGAAAACGCTGGAACTATTATTTTAAGGGCATGTTTCTCTATGCGTTCCAGTTCCTGTGAGAGGTAGGAGGGTAGAGCATGATGCCATACAACACAGCAATATTCTAGTAAAGATCTTATCAAAGCAGTATAGATTGTAATTAGATCATTAATCTCAACGCCCCCTCGACGAAGTACTCGGAGTATGTGAAGGCGCTTAGAGGCCTTGGTGACAATAGATTCAATATTCAATATAGCAGTTTTTATTCCAGAGACGCATAAAATCCGTCCAAACGAATTATGCGTCTCTAATGCTATCAGTCTGGTGTAAAGACGGGACGAAATATAAAAGAGATGCATTATCCGTCTGGACTAACTTGAGCAAACGTTTGTTGTTCGTCTGGTTATACGTCTCGAGTAGAAACACGGGCACAAGACGCATTATCCGTCTGGAAGAATAGTCTCCCGTTGTGCACAACGAAAGATAGTTCGTCTAAACGGATAATGCATCACTAGTACAAAAAACGACTAATAAAACAATTCACTACTTGCACAATTCCATAATACACCTCTCCTGTTGATATATACGTCTTTTGTCTTATCCAGGAAACAAATATGCATCGGCTTTCATTTCCATTCGAAAGAACCAGCTATTTAGTTTTCAAAACATCAGGGAAGCGAGTGCCAAAGTACTTTTGACCACACGGCCACAGAGCTCGCCAACGGAATCGTTAATTTCACTCTTTCCAGAGGTTCTAACCTGTTTCTAGACAAGTTATGAGATGTTTCAGATGGCATATCTACATTTATACAAACTAGACGCTCCATGAGCGTACACTGGGGTGCCTGTGGTACGTGTTACTCAAAAACAGAAGGGACTGAGTTGGGTGGTATTGAACTGCAGCATTCCAGTCACTTTTTTCAAGTCAGTAGTCATGAAGACCATTTAAGGGGTCACCCAGAAGTCGTGCCAGCAGAGGCCCTTTGGCTCACACGTTCATACGACGAAAAAGATCTTTTTCTGAGGTTAAAAACCTAGCTACCGGCCTATTAATCATTTGTCAGAAAGAAAAAAATCCTGTCATCTTTAGAAAAAATGGGCAGGCATTGCGTACGTGTGGTAGTGCAGTAACACAGCGCTTTATTCTATTTTGTCAACTGAGGTTCATTTTGTCTTCCAGGAGATTCAAATTGTCATTGTGTAATATGTAGCTCTAAAAGTACACAATATTGTTTTGGTATTGAATATCATTGTAGTGCCATGTAGAAGTCTTAGGTAAATGGCCCCCTGAAAAGACATATGGTTATTAGCAAAGTACTAAACTCAGAAAGATTGAAGAAAATAAAAAGTTATCGAGAAACATTGGCTTCTAGGCTGACATGTTGATCATTTTCAAGCTCCCTCACAATTTCTTTTCACCACAAGGTTAAGCGTGCACTCTGAGGGTCTGACTACTTTGTAATGCAAAAGTTCACTGAAAGTTTATCCCTGTCCGGCTTGGTTAGTATTTGGATGGGTGACCTTAAAAATATACCTCATTGAAACAAGCATAGGACCGAAAATTCTATTTTAACGCTTAAAAATGCGAACTAAGCAAGGTACAGATTTTGTGAACTTGCTTTATGCAAAACAAATATTGATGAACAGTTTTTAGGAAGCAACAAAATTTACGACATGAAGACTACATTAATTTTGAACCGCGAATATAAAACGTTACCATCAGCGAAAAACATTATGAGAGATTTTTGCTATTGTACTTTTGGCTGCACAAGTAAATCGCAAAATCGAAAGTGACATAGAATTCAGCGGGCGCCGTGATCAAGTTACCGCGGCATGTTTATTCGCGAAATAGAGAAGCATCTGTATCAAATGATGGCAAGATACCTGTAAGTTTTCTGTTTCTTTCAAGTGTTTTAAAGTTTTACAAAGATCACAATCGCCCAACTCTTGAGGTTGACCATTGTTTCTGCAAAGTCAAAAGTTTACTCTCCAAGACGAGGTTATTTATCACCAGGTAATTCCATCGTTTTGGAAATAGCAGACTTAGCAGCTATTTTATTATTCATCAACATCACAATTTTGTGCCGATTTTGGGGCTCATTTTGTTGAAACTCAAGCACCCTCCCAACAGACTTGTCTATTTTCGTGACTTATACACCATAAGAATCCTCCCGTATCACATTTCAACCCACGTATGCAAATTTTTAAGCTCGAAAATTATACAACATGATAAATTCACAAAGGCTGAAAATCTTACAAAAACCCTTTCCCGCGAGAAATTTATTGAAACAAACAAAATATTTGCTATTAGAGGCAAAAAACCCTTCCAATTTTAATTACGTGCGTGCAAACAAGCAACAAAACAGCAATTATATAAATTTTAGTCTCACAGTTCAGCTCAAACCCTTTTCGGAAGAACCTTAACCGTAAAAATGAAGCACAAAAGAGACAACAAGCTTTCGTCCAATTTGGTCTTCACTGTCACGTTTCCAATGTTTTTTACCTGAAAACTGTGCAGAGTTGAGTACATAGCTGCAAAACATGGCCACTGATGAAAACCGTGGAGAGTAAATTATAGGCTTTTGAGATGTGGGCGTATGGAAGAATGTTAAGAGTATCCTGTACTGAACATAAAACCAATGATGAAGTTCTAAAGATAGCAAATACAACAAGTTCATTGTTATCAACAATAAAAAACATATAGAAAATGCCAGTATTTGGACACATAACAAGAACGAGGTCGATCCGAAAATTGTTACTAGAAGGCAAAATTGAAGGGAAGAGAGGACGGGGGAGACCAAGAATTACCTAGATGAAAGACATCAAAGAATGGTTAGGCAACACCAATAATGGATGTGTAGAAATAGCTGGACATCCATGATAGCCGACCTACTTTAAGTAGATGGCACTTGATGATGATGAAGTACTGGACTGGGCACCTACATAATTGACTCACATAAAGTACAAACTTTGGCACCTACATGTTTGACTTACATGAAGTACTAACCTAGGCAACAATATGTTTGGCTTACATGAAGTACCAACCTAGGCATCAAAATGTTTGGCTTACATGCCTAGTAGGTTTGGCTTACATGAGGTACTAACCTAAGCAACATGTTTAACTAACATGAAGTACCAACCTAGGCATCGATATGTTTGGTTTACATGAAATACTACCCTAGGTGCCCATATGTTTAACTTACGTGATGTACCAACCTAGGCAACGATATGTTTGGCTTATGTGATGTACTAACCTAGGCATCGATATGTTTTTTTTACATGAAGTACTAACCTAGGTCCCAATATGTTAAACTTACATGAAGTACCAACCAAGGCATCGATATGTTTGGTTTACATGGAGTAATAACTTAGGTGCCCATATGTTTAACTTACATGAAGTACTAACCTAGGTACCCATATGTTTAACTTACATGAGGTACCAACCAAGGCAGCGATATGTTTGGTTTGCATAAAGTACTAACCTTAGGTGCCCATATGTTTAACTTACATGAAGTAACAACCTAGGCATCGATGTGTCTGTTTTACATGAAGTACTAACTTAGGTGCTCTTGTAATTAACTGACATGAAGTACTACCCTAGGTGCCCATATGTTTGTCCGACATGAAGTAATTACCTAGGTCCCCATATGTTTAACTTGAATGAAGTACCAACCTAGGTATCGATATGTTTGGTTTACATAAAGTACTAACCTAGGTGCCCATATGTTTAACTTACATGAAGTACCAACCTAGGCATCGATGTGTTTGTTTTACATGAAGTACTAACTTAAGTGCCCTTTTGTTTAACTTACATGAAGTACTAACCTAGGTACCCACATGTTTAACATACATGAAGTACCAACCTAGTTGCCCATATGTTTGTCCGACATGAAGTACTTACCTAGATACCCATATGTTTAGCTTACATGAAGTACCAACCTGGGCATCGATATGTTTGGTTTACATGAAGTACTTACTTAGGTGCCCTTATGTTTTACTTACATGAAGTACAAACCTAGGTGCCCATATGTTTGGCCGACATGAAGTACTTACCTAGATTCCCATATGTTTAACTTACATGAAGTACCAACCTAGGCATCGATATTTTTGGTTTACATGAAGTACTAACCTAGGTTCTTAAATGTTTGTCCGACATGAAGTCCTTATCTAGGTACCCATATGTTTAGCTTACATGAAGTACCAACGTAGGTACCCATATGTTTAACTTATATGAAGCATCAACCTAGGCAACGATATGTTCGGTTTACATGAAGTACCAACCTAGGTAACGATATGTTTGGCTTACATGAAGTACTAACCTAGGTGCCCATATGTTTAACTTACATGAGGTACCAATCTAGGCATCGATATGTTTGGTTTATATGAAGTACTAACGTAGGTACCCATATGTTTAACTTACATGGAGTACCAACATGGGCATCGATATGTTTGGTTTATATCAAGTACTAACCTAGGTACCCATGTTTAACTTACATGCAGTACCAACCTGGGCAACGGAAAATGTTGCCCGTATTACATGTATTACAAAACTTCCAACGAGGCTTTCCAAGCTTTATGGATTGAAATTCATCTCTCTCGGAAGCCAATCATCATCTGTGGTCTCTCCACAACAATTCTTGGACTATTTTGATGAAACACTGGAAAAGTTCAGCGCTTTAAATAAACCCATTTTTATCATGGGTGATTTCAACATATTAAACCTCCTTGCTGTTGAAAGATGTAATTATGCACATAAATTTCTTCTCTCATTACAAAGCTGTTCATTAATTCCAACAGTTGACAAACCAACTCGAGTATATAATGACGCCGCAACTCTAATTGATAACATTTTTGTTAACAAGCTTGATAGCAAAATTATAAGTGGGAACATCGTATCTGACATTAGCGACCACTATTCACAATTCTGTTTTGTTCATGGCGTCAAGGTGATTGCTGTAAATAGCAAAGTATCAAGAAGAGATTATATATATTCTCAGTTCTCAGAACATGATTTTGTTGCTGAACTCGCTGAAATTAACTGGGATATCGTCGTCACCACGGAACAAGGCAATATAAATCGTTCTTTCTCTACATTTTACAACAAGGTAAACAAAGTCGTGGATAAACATGCCCCCTTGAAAACTCTGTCACGACGAAGAGCCAAGCAACTCTCAAAGCCCTGGATTACACGCGGGATAAGGAAATCAATAAGAGTGAAGAATTCGCTTTACCTGTCTGGTAACAAGGAATTGTATAGAATCTATAGGAACAAAATTCTTAATATTTCACGTCAGTCAAAGAAGATATATTTTCATAAGTTTTTCTCAGATAATTTATATAATATGAAACAAACTTGGGCCGGTATTAATGATCTAATTAATCGAGGAAAGAAAAAGTCTAGACGCTTTTACTCTGTTAGGTGCCCAACAAGAGATAACTTAACATATGACCCTATGGAAATCAATCAGTAATATTTTCAACAAGCATTTTCTTCTGTGGGACACAGACTTGCGTCCAATTTGCCATCATCTAATCGTCATTTTAGTGAATACCTACGCGGAAATTATGAGAAGTCGTTCTTTTTTGATCCAGTTGCACCAGCTGAGATTGAGAGGGAGATACTCTCTATCCCTCTCAATAAGGCGCATGGTTTGTATTCCTGCCCGAATCGCATGCTTCGCTCTGCCAGATATATTCTGTCGAATCCATTGGCAAAACTAATGAACTTGTTAGTTATTTCAGGAGAGTATCCCTCCAAATTAAAGCATGCTAAAGTCATTCCAGTCTACAAAGATGATGATGAGACTGACCCGGCCAACTATAGACCAATTTCTTTATTATCTAACTACAATTGTATCTTTGAGAAAATAATGTTTAACCGATTAAAAGCGTTTATTGATAAAAATGATATTCTTTATAGATCGAAATATGGTTTCCGAGATAAACATTCCACGCAACATGCAATACTTGATATCGTCAACTCCATTCAAAGGAACATGAACAATAAACTGTTTTCGTGTGGTATTTTTATCGATTTAAAGAAAGCTTTCGATACAGTTGATCACCCATTCTTGCTCAACAAATTAAATCACTATGGAGTCCGAGGCATTGTTAACGATTGGTTTTCATCATACCTATTTAAGCGCACTCAAACAACTGAGATCAATTCGTTTATTTCTGATAAGGAAATTGTCCCATGTGGTGTTCCACAAGGCTCCGTGCTGGGTCCTCTTCTATTTCTGATATTTATTAACGACATTCCAAATTCTTCACAGAAGTTAAATTTTGTTCTATTTGCGGATTACACAAACATGCTTTATGCTGATAGACATCTCAAGTCCCTCGAGGAGACCGTTAACAAAGAGCTGAAAAATGTATGTGAATGGCTGCATGTAAA
>OX421445.1:20612772-20695272 GCA_949126865.1 Montipora capitata
GCTTTCCGTCACTACTCCAGGTAGCACTTCTTTTGTACAATCCTCAAACTGTCCATTTACTGGCTCCTTGAGTGTGTCTCACGCAAAAAGGCGAAATTAAAGTGTCGCGAAATATGCGAACCTCAAAATCGCGAAATTAACGTGTCGCGAAAATTTCATGTAATAAGGTATTTATTTTGTTTTCGCAAATAATATCATTCACTTCACCTATCACATACCAATTGATTCTAGTCTAAGTTTCTACTCAGTTTTCTCCCTCAAAACCCAAATACAGCTGGCCACTGACATTCCCCGGACTGACGCGCTTAAGAACAACTGAAACCAATCCTTTGGTTATCACTGACGTAGAACCCTACACCACCTACTAATCTCACTAGCATCATTCACAAACACTCCAACATACTTTACTCATCAGACCGTTGCAAAAACATTTTCAAAACACTTCTTTTAGTGGCTTACCTTCGTTGGAAAAAATATTAGTGACATTCTTATTAGAGCCCAATTAACTAAAACGCATTTCAAAAATAATCAGTCTCGTTCTTTTCGGCGCAACAGTAACAGTTGCCCCTATATAGAGCACGGCCGTAATGAATACACTTGAAAGCCATAAAATCAAATCTCACTTTACTTGCAACACTTTCAGTGTTATTTACATGATTCAGTGTAAATTATGTAGTCTTCCGGGGAAACCAAACGTCGGTTTAAAGACTGTTTTAATGAACACAGAGTGCTATAATCAGTCACACAAGCTTATCCAGACGGCAGTCTGAGAACACTCTTAGCAACAATTACCATTCACGCAGTCATGTGTTACTCATTCCTAATCGAAAAACTCATCTATCAACGTAACTCAGGAAAGCTCGGGAAGCCTAGACTTGGCACAAGTCGACCTCACGAGAATCCCAGGTGAAAATATTTTGGCGGGCGAAGCGTGATTTTTCGGACGCGAAGCGGATGAGCGCGTGAGACGCGACGAAGGACTTTTGAAAGTCCACTGGTTTTCACGTGACGTCATAAAAAATTTTAAAAAAAGGAATTATCAATCCTCACCACTTTTCAGATTTTAGGTCAGTTAGTTATTAGAACAGCTGAAGACTTATTTTTTCACAAATTTTCATCAGTTTGATAGGGTTTTTCCTCTTGTGATAAAGCAAGGTTGAATTTCTAAGCTTTTGCGTGACATGATATTAAAATTGCGGCCGAGAATGCTGTCACGTAGGTTAAGTAGGTTAAGTATTAAAAAACATTCCTTAGTCTTTTATTTTTGAAAGACAATTATTCCGTTAAACATTTGATGAGCAAGTGAAAGATCGGTAATTGTGAGGCATGGAAAGGCTTATGTCTTTCTCCGATGAACCTGCAGCTGATGAGCCAAAGTTGCTAAAAACTAACAGCATCGAAAAGTAAGTTACAAACTACAAAGTTTCTCGTGATTTATTGTTTTTTAGGATTATAGCCCTAACATGTACCTTTATCAAAAATTTACATTCTTTTCATAACATGTTTTATGAACTGTAACAAAAATGAACTTGACATTGACTCACACAACAATTTGTTTAAACGTTAATGTTCCCTTGCCCTTGGTTCAAATATCACTTTTACGGAAAAAACTCAGTTGGATGCGGAACAGACGAACAGCCACATGTGGCTCAGTGAGGAATTGGAGAAGAAATAGCTTGACCTTCTTAGTGCACGGCCAAGAGTGTTGAGTGTGTATCCCAGGGACAAGTCCAAAGGATCATGGACATTCGAGGGAGAAAGGGCGAGTTTTTGGCAAGCATTCTAAAAATGCCCGGATGTGAGCATATCCATGGACGTTTGTTCGAATTCCCGGATGTTCTTGAGCATACAAAGCAGTTTCCAAAGGATCTTGATATCAGCAGGCAAGTCAGAAATTTAAAGAAAACGACAAAAATTTTGTCGTTTTCTTTAAATTTCTGACAAAGTAGTTTCTAGCTTTGGAAGGAATCCCAGCTCTCAGAGTTCCTTTGGTAGCTGGTGATATCCTAACAGACACCTTGCAAATAAAAGAAGTAGACACCATCATTATCAAGAATTTATTTTTTGTGTTGGGAGAAGAGGGGATGATCAAAGTGTTGGAGAAGTGCAGTGGAGTTCTGGCCAAAGGGGTAAGTTTGTTATTGTAAAATAGCTGCAATCATGGGGCAGGTGATAAAGAGCACAATGTGAGCAAAACCGGTCTGCAACCAGCATTCAGTCGTGGCATCCTGATCATGACCTGCCACAAACAGGGAGGGTTCAAAACCAAGAGTGAGAGCTTGAGCTTGATTGACAGGCTGTGTACAAGAGTGGCATTTCGACTAAATCGAGTGTTTGAGACTGGAGATGGCTCTACCGCAATATCTCTCCGATCAGTTAGAGCGCCTGCAGAAGCGAGCACTACGCTAATAAGCAATAACGAGTTATCTTATAGACAAGCTTTAGAAGTTTTTAGCATACCTGCCTTGTATGCCAGGAGAGAGGCGATTGGTAACTCAATGTTTCAAGACATATGTAATAACAATAATCACAAGCTTCATTCACTCCTTCCGCCACCTTACTCTGGCACTTTGCGTACACGGAAAAATCGCAAGTTCCAAGTCCCGCGTTTAACCAATCGTTTCAGAGACAGTTTTATTGTAAGCCATTGCCGATAGCATGCCCTTTTACAACTCATATAGATTAAATGATCTGATTTTGAATAATTTTAGCTGTATCTGAATTGTAATTTTTACTTTACATAATAATAGCTTTAGTATTGTTAAATTTATCATTATATAATTTATAGTTACCATTAATTAATGTTTTACATTTGTAAAAATTATCGTAATTCAGCCCTCGGGCTGCAAGAATAATTTCAATAAAACTATCTATCTATCTATCTATCTATCTATCTATCTATCTATCTATCTATCTATCTATCTATCTATCTATCTATCTATCTATCTATCTATTTATCTATATATCTATCTATCTATCTATCTATCTATCTATCTTGTTGGAACTGTGTAAATGTGAATAGAATGTCTAACAAACCCATCAAGCCAACTTTTGAACTTGAGAATGACCGTGGATGGGTCGAAACGTCGTTCTATTTTATCGCTAGTTTTAACTGTTTTTTGACTTCTGTTTCACTTATAAAATCATAGTAGCAACGTCAGTAACATCGTTATGCAAGTTTCTGAATGAATAAACATTTACCATTGTGCATGTTCAAGTATTCTGTTAATGGGTTTTACGAAAAAAAAGAAAGTTCCCCAAGCTAGAATAACAAGTTTTGAAGAGAAGCTTGTAATATATGCCGCTCCTTTTATTTTACAATATTTTAGTTTATATGGTAAATTGTCATAGTCGGCTTAATTAGCTTACTGCATTTTACGAAACGAAACGAATTGGAAAACCAAGTTGTGCCTAAGTGTTTTTAATGCTCTTCTAATACCCAACCGCGGTGATTCAGGTCAATAAAAAGATAAAAAGACAGTGAGCTTTGAGTGACTGAAATAACTCGCAAATTACGGATCTCTATTTTGCCAAACGAGCTGTTCGTAGGCTCTGGCAACACGAAAATTGTGTCTTTGCATCCGCTAACCCTCTTCGAGAACATTAATTGGTCGAGAAGGAAAATACCATAATATCCTTTATTTGTCCCACCAAACTTTGAAGAAAGCATCGTTATTGTTTTCTCTTGGGACCATTGTAAGTTCCAAGAGGAACTGGAAACAGTGCTTATGCAGCTCCGTTTCGAAAATTACACATCTGTATTTTGGGTCATTTGCATAAAATTACGAACACGATTGTCCGTCACGCTTGTGATCAACAAGGAGTTTTTCCTCTTTCTCGACGTCCATTCGTTGACAAAAGTATCCTGAACGCCTTTCACAAACGCACACAGCTGGGAGCTGGTCAATTTATTGGGCTCATGTGTTCCCGCGTAAGGAATGATGAATGACTGAAGAAATGTGTATTTGAAGTGCGGGTTGAAGACGAGCTAAGATTGAAGTAATCCTCACACTTATATCTGGACAATTTAAAGGGGCTAGGTCACGCTATTTTAGGTAATTTTGTTTAATTTTGTTCATTATGAGCTCTAAACGTCATATTGGCAGAGCAAAAGTCTTTCATTTGCAAAATCACGGCCACATAACAACTGAGAATGATTTTCAAGCTTTGTAAATGACATTTTGATATAGACTGATATAAATTTGAAAAAAGGTGGGCCGACGTTTTTCAAATTTACCCAAACTCAATCCTTTTCAATCCTCTCCAGTTTTGTCCATCCATGTCCCTTCTTGGCTTCCCTGTGTTTTGTTAGAGTTCTTCTATAGTTTTGAACAGTTATTTTGATATTTTAGTTAATTCTATGACTATTCGATCAGTGCTGAAATTGCCTAAAATAGCGTGACCTACAATAGCCCCTTTGAGACACCTGAAGAACTCAGAGGTCATGGGTTCGAATCGCGTTGAATTCGCCTGAATTTTTCAGGGGTCTATAAAAGACAATTACTTATATTGTCCAGATACGTGGGAGGATCACTTTAATCTTTCGAATGAACCCGTACTTTAAAAAGGTAAACACTTCTTTCAATCAAATGAACCTGCAATATCAAAATAATACACTTTGCATTTCTCTGCATGTGTGCAATCCAGAATTTTTGGTGCATGTTATTTATTCAGTCCATAATTGAGAGCGACCAAAAACACTGCACCAGCGCAATGTACTTTAAATCCTAAACGGTCTCTACAATGCAGTACATTTATATATTATGCGAGTCAAGTTACGTAGCGGTTTTTGAAACGCAACCGGAACCGAAGAATTGTGTTAATTCATGTACCCGATTTTTTTTTCAAATTTCTCCCCAGTTATATAGAGTGCATTGTATTGTATTTGTTAAAAATGACTTTGTTCATTAAAAAATCTTAATCAACGAGAGATTGAGGCTCTATTATCAGGATGCGGCATTTTTACTAAATAAAGTTGGGGACACGAGATAACCGTTGGGGAATGGGGGATTGCCGGGATACGGAATATTTTTTAAATATTTTTTTTTTAATGAAATAAAGTTCATTGATCCTTATAGAACCCCAAAAGGTGAAAAAGTACTTTTAAATGTGATCAGGGTATTTGCACTTTCTTAATCGCATATTGAGAGTTTCTATCAAGATCAACCCTTCCTGGTAGAGTATCCGAGAAAAAGCCTTCCCTCGGCCTCCCCATTTCTTTTCTTTTTACTGGGTTGCCAGTATGGCAATCCCAGTCGGAAAATGGGTAATATTTGTTGGTTTTGTAATTTTTATTTTTTGTATTTTTTTCCGTGTCATGAAAAATCTTTCCTGTCCCTCCCCTGCTAAGTAATGTCTTTGTGTGTAGAGTCTTTTGTGCGTATTTTGTTAGGTTTGAGGGGGTTGGGGAAATGCGTAGATTTCTCTGGTGGACATAGGAGGACATTTAATTAACCTGCAATGGCGTCGAAAGTCATTGTAACGCGAATGGCGTTTTAGTGCATCTTATGGAGCTCAAGAATGGAAGGTCAATTGCATAAAAAAAACAGGCGGTGAAAAAAAATATCTGGAATCTTGAAAGCGACGATGTAATGCACTTCGACAACAGTCTTTCGCCCGGAGTTTTCTTTTTCCTTTTTTTTTTTTTCTTACGAGACATCTGGTTTGTCTCTTCTACTGAGCAAACCTGCCCAGAGGGAAGGAGCACGAACAGGACTCGAGGTCCTATGCGAGGTGCTCCACCCTACCCTATCCAGACCAGAAAGACCAGACCACAACACCGGGAACTACATGCCCTACTCTTTACGACAAGTGTGCGGGTTCTTTTACGTCCCACAGGATTATGAACATTGAAGGGTTGTGAGACGGGACCTCCGGGTTATCGTCCTTATCCGAGAAGACTAGAGAGTCTAACCATTTGCCGATGTAATTAAAAAGGCAGCATTTTCTCCTCAGTTATTTAAAGACCCTGAGTGTTGATCCGGCCGGAGTTGAACTCACGACCTCCCGCGTAACAGCCCGGTGCTCAACCAACTGAGCCACCGGTGCGGGGTGCAATGTGCGAGCCAGCGAGTCATGCGAGTCATGCGAGCCACGGCTGCGAGCCAGCATGGCGAGCCATGCGAGTCAACATGCGAGCCACACAATTATTGAAAGCTAACCGTTTTGAAATGGGTGCTTAGACTTAATAACTGTTTATCAGCGCTATTTGAAATGGGTGCTTATTTGAAATGGGTGCTGACTCGCAGATTGTCCAGCCCCTTTCGCCCGTCGAGCCGAAATCAAAGTGAGCTGTATTTCTAACATTTTATCACGAGTGCAGTGTTATGTACAACACTGAAACCAAATGGAAAATTATCTGGTAACTTATGGGTTCAACAAAGACAGAGAAGGAATCGAACATCTTAATTAAGTGGATCTGTGATTTCTGTTGTCTGGCAGTCTTCAGGTAAAAAAATAATTGGAAATGTGACAGTCAAGAATTATTTGAAAGAAAGCATGTCGACTATTTTGTGCTCCATTATTCATGGAAAAGGTTCTTCAGGAAAGGGTTTGAACCTGAAATTTATTTTGTTGCGTACGTGGTAATTTGACACGATTGAGTTTCTTGTCTTCACGCACGCCATGAAATAGGAAGAGGTTTTTGCCTCTAAGAGCAAATATGTTGTTTGTTTCAATAAATTTTTCGCTGGAAGAGGTGGCCTTTATGAATTCATCATGTTTTGTAATATGCGAGCTTAACTGTCTTTTGCCTTGTCTCTTACTGTTAACTCCCGGCTTTTACGGTACTTTTTGGTGCAAACGTAAAGCCAAAAAATGTTTTAACCTGGCATCAGATTAGACTGAAAAGAAGAGGAATTATGAAGCGGAAACAACATCTTAGTGTGTGCAATAAACGTTTGTTTAGTGCAACTGCAAGACATGAATGACATGCAGGAAAACGTCCGTCAGAGCAATTTGCAATTAATTTTTTTGCAGACTATTTATTTAAAGAAGAAACGAGTGAATTTTACTCAAGAGCGTGTTTTGTTATCTGTAAACTGAATTTATTACCAAAGGTTAAAAAACTATAAGACCTCAAAATAGGACAGGACATTACAAAATAATTAAAAGTGTGAACGTGCGAGTAAAAGGGCCTCTGCTGGAACGACATCTGGGTGACCCCTCAAATGGTGTTAATGACCCCCGACTTGAAAAAATTAACTGGAATGCTGCAGTTCAATACCACACAATTTAGTGCCTTCTGTTTTTCTGTAACACGTACCACAGGCAACCCAGTGTACGCTTCACGGAAGCGTCTAGTTTCACTTGAATCTACCTTAAATTTTCAAAGGTTATGACCGAACGCTGGCTTCGGGGCAGGGAGCCCGTTTCTCGAAAGTCCCGAAACCTTTTCGGGCCCGAAAAGCCATTGATTTGTGAAATTGCGAACCGCTTGTTTTGGAGGGCCGATCTTTTAATATGTTTTCAAGGTAACAAAAAGAAAAATAATTGTGAAGTTTGACGGATTAAGTCCTCTCCGTTTTGAGATACAAAAGGAATTGTGACACTCTAAAATGGCCCGTAAAGTATCGGGACTTTCGAGAAACGGGTTCCAGTGTCCTTCTTCCCGATCGTGGTGGCCTTACACCGCTTACAGTGTACATCTACAACACTAGAAAGAAAAATAATTGTGAAGTTTGACGGATTAAGTCCTCTCCGTTCTTGAGATACAAAAGGAATTGTGACACTCTAAAATGGCCCGTAAAGTATCGGGACTTTCGAGAAACGGGTTCCAGTGTCCTTCTTCCCGATCGTGGTGGCCTTAAAACCACTTCACGAAGTCACCGCTTACAGTGTACATCTACAAACGAGACGAAAAACACAATATCCACGACTCAAGTCGAAATTCAGGAACTCAAGTCAAATCATTTATTGAGGGTTTACGTTAGGTTCTTGTACAGACTTGAATCTTCAACTTAAGAGAACATTTAAGAGGAAATAGTAAGCATGGCTCGATTGCTCTGTAATATTCGAGTCATATTATAAATTAAAACGTATTGGATTCCTTGCTTGAGGGTTTCCACAATGCCAAAGCCATCACCAAATAGCACGTACACAATGTACAACTGTACCGAGGACCACGAGGGACAAGTGAACTAAAGCTATCCGTGGCATTCGGCCTAGCAACTGTGATGTTAAATATCGTAGAGGCAATACATCAACAAAGTGTGGCAGAGTCTTTTTGTCCTCTTTTGGAAATCACTTGCGGTTATAAAGCCTTGCTATCAGCCAATGTTTCTCCCACAAGATTCGTTTTACGTGAAAAGATGCCTTCGGAAAGGCAGTTCAAAGCCGCCATTTTCACAGAAGAATTATTGTTACCCTTCCATTTTCATGATTCACGAGTATCGGCCACAATAAGTATGCATGACATTTTGGGAAAGTAGTGTCAAGTCCTACCCTCATGCAGTTGAAGCCGAAGTTATAACTATATTCAATAAAGAAAACTACAGCTCTGCATGGATTACGGAGATCCATTGGATTATGGAGTAACAATTAATGTGTCCATTTACACGGAGAATTCGAAACAATTGTCAGTTGATAAATCAGGATATTTAATCAGGACATTAAAATAATCCACAAATAAATGGACTTCTGAATACTCAGACCACTCACTGAAAACAAGGCCTCAGGATTACTGAACAATTATACGAAATTCACATCATATGTATCGCTGATCCACAGTTCATGTTTTATTTTTGGTGGGTCATTAGTCGATATCGATATTTTCATCACAGGGAGATAGTCAGTGGAATATTGGTTGTTGTCTTTGCAGTAGGAAGATAATCATCCCGATATCTCCCAGCTAATGCTGTTGCCAATACTTCGACCAATGGTATCTCCTCGTAGAATGGAAAGGGCCCTTCACTTATGCTCCCTTTGGTACCCCTGATTAAGCTGAAAAGATCAGTTCCTGTTATTTCCAAAAGATAACGAACAATATTAAAGTAAAACATGGAGAATTGAATCTGCTGGAATGCAGTGTATCCGGAGATAGGAATACTATTCCCTTGAATATCAACTATTATAGACTGTTGGGTTTGGATCTGAGTTTGTGACGAAGCTGCAGGAATATCTCTTTCTCGTAGTCTTGAAGATGGTATGAAGCTTTCATGAAATTGTGCGCTTCCTTTGACCGAGGGCTTTCTAGTTCGTTTTACGCCATTTATCATCATGACTTCTGTGTTATCCCAATCTTCGCTCCAAGACTGAGTTTTGCGTTGAATAGCCGAAGGACCTTCTTGATTCTTCCCCTCGCTGCCGCCACTTCTTTGAGAGGTGTCCTCCGCTAAAACTGGGCCCAAACATTCAACTCGTTCTTTGTTTTCGGACTTTAACATCCTGACTACCACGATGCTGGGCTCGTCATCGTCTCCAGAAGAACTAAATGCAAATAATAAAGAAACGCGAGACTTCTTAGTGACGATTTTCAGCGTAAGAAAACATAGCTGAAGGGCGGAAATCGCAGATTTTCTTGGTAGTTATTCAAATACCCCACTGGTAAAGGGTTAGGGACGATCGACGATCCAAAGACGACTGCGTGAGGATATTAGGAAACACACATCATTCCAAGTTCGAAAGGGTTTTAATTATGGCTCTTGGTTCTGCCTAAGATTGGCTAAACTGACGAATATGCGAAATCAACCTCGTTCCAAACAAATTTCGACCTTTAAGTTAAAAACCGAAATACTGATACTTAGTGGAACTGACTTCAAGTGAGTGTCTAGAACGTGTGTAAATTTCCTGTTCGTGTGCAACAAACATATTTTAACCCTAAATCAGAAACCTAGGCTTTTGCTGTATTGTTTGACGGTAAAAACGTGTTTCTTTGAAGGGCTTGGTGGTCTTATTATTGCTTTTAGCAGTTTGTGCACCTTCTAAGTTCCCGTTTTCACACTTTGCTTGAGTTTTTGTATATCGGGAAATTCACAAGCCTCATCGCCTGCGTGGTTCTTTTTCAATTCGTATCATACTTGGGCCCCGTTTATGTAAGTGGATAAGAGTTTTCGCTGCTACGGGCGTCACTCCCCAAGTTGATTCAACTTAAGTGAGCGTTTACATGACAGAATTGTTTCCCTTTTAAAATCGAGTCCGAGTCAAGAGCCAGCTGTGTAGAACCGGAAAGAGCTCCGCGTTGGAGCTGCACAGCCACCTTGCCATTTCCAGATGTTTTCACAAAGCTTGCTGTTTCTACCCATTTATTTAAAAGACCCCAAGGGTTAATTCGTCTGTAATTGAACCAATGACGGTAGCCCCATTCTCTTCTGTAGTAGTCACTGCGGTGCAAACCGGTTGAGGGGGGGGGGGGGGGGGGGGTTTAACTAGAAAACAAGGAGAACTCGTTTCTCACCTTGAGTCAGAACTGAAGCATCTTCTGTAAATGCCCACCACAAATATTAAAGCAAATAGTGCCACAATGATAACAAATAACTTTCTCCAGTTTTCTTTAAGCCATTTGTAAACCGAACTTGCCTTTTCCGCTTGCTTATTCAATACATTAAGCCCTTCTCCTGAAACCAAACCAAAGAATGGAACGAAAAAAACAAAATTAGTCGACAAGGTTGACAATATGGTAAACGTTTCTGTACGCTTAAAATGTCCGGGTAAGTGCTAGAATAAGACCATTATTTCAGTCAAAAACGTCGAGCCACCACTCATGCAGAGGGGTTTGTTGAAGTTTATTCTGAGAGCAGGTTAGTCAGTAGACTAGGACCGTGAGGGGTGCTACTATACCAATCGAGCGAAAAATTTTCTTTTTTTTTTGGTCCCTAAGCAAAGAACAAGCACTAAGGGCGTAGCCAGGATTTTTCAATGGGAGGGTCACACTGTGTAAAACAGAGAGTACTCACCAGATTCAAGCGCTTCCGCCACCTGAATATTGTAGGTCATTTGCTTTAAAAAAAGACTTACAAAGGGGTGGAGGGGGGTCACGGGCACCCCAGGACCCCCACGGTTACGCCCTGAGCACGACGCAGTATATAAATCGTAGCCTTTAACATGCAAGTTGTTAGTGTCAGCGGCAACTTTCCAAGTTTCTTTTAGCATGTGCGTCAGAAGAACTTTTATTTACAAATGCAGGTGCTCAGAGCCAAACTAGTTGGAACTGCTCGTACGATAAGCTAAATGTCGTTAATAGTGAATGCTTTCTACTTACCGAATGATCGTTTAACGGGGTCTTTCTCCGACCTCTCAGAGGTGTCTATGCTGTCGACTTCTTTCTTGGCTTCTAGATAACGTAAATCGTTAAAAAGCTTTTCTCGTCATTAATCTTTCAAAATCCATTTAATTTTTGGGAAAGTCAAGTGCATTTAATATCTTTTGATCTCATATCAACACGTTATTCATCAGGTATTCGCCAGCTAATTAGCCAGTACTTGATTACTGGATGTATTTAAAACCTGGGGAAAACTGCGAGGAATTAACCTAATAAAATCATTTTCAGTCCAGTCCAGTCCTAATCTTTCAGTCCGACAAGAAAATTAATGACTCTGAGGTGGTACTTCGAATACCGTAGCAGATACTTGTTAAGTTTCTGTTCAGCGGTATAGATTCGAATTAATGAGGATTGACAAATCTTTAGATGGGTAAGTAGATTCCACGATCGTACCTTTTCCCTCGGTTGGATCACGGACCTCGGACTCAAAGCGGATACGAAGGAGGAGAAGCCGGTTAACTGTGCAAATAAGATGTAAAGGAAACTGTCGGAGTAAGACAAATCCTAACTCTGGCTCCTTTGTTGTGTACTGTATTTCTACCGTTTAGGACTAAATTCAACGAGACACACTTTCACACAATACACCGCCTACTTTTACTGCACAGGAATGACGTAAAACGATCTTATAATTACGTGATTGTGCAGGTGTGCCGAATGCACAGGAACAACTTCTTAGAGCTCGCTCATCTTGGTCCTTTTTTAGAGAATCATGTTCGTGTCACAATATTGTCACATTACCGAAAAACAGCTTTTGTTGTATTGCGTGTGAATCCGTCAACTATAAAGGATAAAGTCGGCTAAACACACTTCGCACAAAGTTTAGGCTACCTCTTTATTCCTATAGAGATGCCATTTCTTAAATTACACTCTTACATATCTCTGTTGAAATTTAAGTGCTACTCGGCCGTTGCCCATGCATAAACGCCCTATTGAAGTGTCCCCGTGACGCAAAACAACCGAGCTCGAGGCGGATTTTTCTTCTATTTGAAATTAAGACCAACGTTTAGGCTCAATGGGTAGAGCAACGGCTATCGATCTAATACGGAGGTCGTGGGCTCACTGCCCATTCCCGTTGCTGAGAGTAACTAACGCTCAGTTGGGCTACATGGGAATAAAGGAAGCACAAAATAGTCATCTCTAATATCTCTTTTGAAACAGTACACGTCCAGCGTATACAAAAACGTATCCCTTCACATTGCTTGACCATTTTCCTCAGTTGGGGGTTTCCGAAAGTAGAGGCCCGTTTTAACGGTTTCAACATTTGACCAACATTCGTTCAATAAAGGTGGAACGGATGTTGGGCAAATGTTGGACGCAAAAAGTTGTGCGGAGGCCGTTAAAACGGTTCCAACACTGCGCCAACAAAAGAAACAACACTTTCGCGAAATTTGATTGCGAGGAACTAAGAACTAGAAACCAGTCTCTCTCGTCCAGTCTCGTCTCGTCCATAAACCACGCCATATTGACTTTTGCGGCCTGATGTGAGCATGCGTGTGTTCTACAATTGTTGAACAGTGTGTTCAAACGACTTCAACACCATTCAACATTTTTTGAGAGGAAAGGAAAATTAGAATCGACGTTGCGTGAAAGTTTAAACCGATTTAAACTTGATTCAACACGCTTTCAACAAGCTTTCAACATTTTTACGCTTTCAACAATGTTGGACGACCTGTTCAACCCTGTTCGACCTGTTCCTTGAGTGACCTCATTTCTATCAGCGGAGCTAACGCCCTTGGCGGTTGGAATATGAACTTAAGGTAGCTGCACTTAAAGATTTCACTCTAATCAGGAGCCCATCTGGAGCGTGCAACTTCCATACAGCGTTTGTGAAACGGCGTTTTCATATGTAGGTTTATTTTTAGGAGTTCCGGTTTGGTGACCCTATGACGTAAGCTTAATTTCTTGTAATTGGTCATCGGGCTCCTGTGGGAGTCTCATTCGCGGGAAATTCAATCTAAAAATAAATCGGTCTGTGAAAACGCCGTTACACTAACACAGTAGAGTCGTAGGCTCCGGGTCATGGGTTCCTGCTCTAATATAAATGTCTTCTGAAATATAGTGCTTTTCATTGCTTTTCATTGCTTTCACATTTTCAGGCACTGAACTGGGAAAACAGGCATTTAGTTCAGAAAGTAATAACGCCGGCGGTTTTGATGTTTTGCAACAGATCTGAAGTAGCCAGGTCTAAACACCGATTTCAAAACGGTAAGTCTTTCCTGTGATTGTTCTCAGTGAGTTCCCCCCGTTAAAATCAGGTAAATAGCGAAGATATCGTTGACGTCACCTCTTGTCATTATTGTACCAACTAGAGCCTCATTGGCTGTCGAAACAATGGGTCTTTTGTTCCTGTGGCTGGTACATTTGAATAACAAAAGCAATGTTTGTAAACAGATATCATCCCTATAGTAACAGTCCGCCTCGATAGACGACAAGCGTTCCCTCAGTCTCTTGCCCCAACTTTCGCGCATCCAGTTTGCGGAAAATCGTTTGGGAGCTCTTCGTTCAAACAGGAACGCTTGCTACGCAGGCTACTCAACAGGCCACTTTCAAAAATACCTTGATACCCTGTTTGCGCTCCAAAATGTTGCGTAAATATTGTTTCCAGTTTCTCTTGGGACTTACGATTGTCCCAAGAAAAAATAAAAACAATGCTTATGCAAAATTTTGGTGTATTGTGGTATTTTTGAAAGTGGCCTATAGCACCTTGTGTTCGTCCACCAGCAATTGTACATTGCAGCTCTCTAGAGATTGGTTGCAAACCACGTATTAAACAGCGCGCGCACTTCGTTTGAACCGTTGGGAGTTACAACATATAATCACGCTACTGTGATTCAATCGTAATTAGCCTGTGTACGGCCTTCCGCTCTCCTAAAAACTTGAAATCGGAGACGAGGAGCACGCTCCCTTCCGATGTTTGAGGAGAACGGGCGGCTGTACACAGGCTTCCCGTAATTTCAACCTGTGGTATAACTCGCATGAGTCGCCGAACTGCAACAGATTCTTGGTCCGATCAACAAGTTGAGTATTGGTAAAATAACAGAAATCTGTCTCCACACCATCCACGGAACGAAAAGGGCTACGAACAGCTACATCGAGATTATAATTAAATTTCTAACATGTGCAACGTCACAATAAATTAAGAGTTAATTAATTTTGTGCTAGTCATAGCCCTTTAGCTTCTTGTCGACTTTTCTTAGAGGTGAATCCTACATCCATCCATCCTTACGTCTATGAAAAGTTTGTTCATTGAAGGTTTCGGACAGGATGTTAAACGAGATCTCAGCTCCATTCTTCGAAATTCGATTCAATTAAACTATCAAGCCAGCTGTTAGCTGGTCATGAACCCGTAGATAATGTGAGTATGAAGAGACTTTATAATACGAAAGACACATTTGAACGACAGATAGCCATCGTGATAATAGTTGTGAACTTTACTGATGCGAAACGAAAGGAAAGCCTGAAAAGTTCGGGGCTGAATGTGACTTGAACCCATGACCTCTGCTATACCGGTCAAGGGTTCTACCTTAATTAAAGTGCTACTATGATAAAAAAAATCACTTCCTTTTTTTCTTCATATTTTGAAAGTGTGATTGGTTAACACCTGCCTGGCAAAATTTTGAGCTTTAATTTTAATCCAAAGGCTGTTTACCTTGAGTGTAAGTTTTGGATTTCACGGTTCGCCATTACTCACGTTCAAAACTGACCGACTGGACCTCAGAGGGTTGGATCTAGGGAAAGATGACGTCATTTACTCAATAGCTGTAAATTTCAGCGTGAAAACGCAGTTTTTTATGTATGCAAAACACGAGTTTAAAAATCAGAAAGCCGAAACCCACGTGCTGCATATTAATTCAGTCGCGTAGATACGCATTGCGTTCTTAACCTTGTCAAGGAGTCTTTGACGTCATTTTCTCCTCGATCTCTCTCAAGATTTGTCAAGTTAGTAATGGCGGATCATTAAATTTTTTAATTAAGGCTACAAAACTTGGGTCATTTATTGTTTAGTTAACATAGTTTTGAAATCCAAAGAAAAAAAAAGATGTGCAGGGATGGCGCAGTGGTGAGAGCACTCGCCTCCCACCAATCTGGTCCGGGTTCGATTCCCAGATCCGGCGTCCGATGTATGTGGGTTGAGTTTGTTGGTTCTGTACTCTGCACCGAGAGGTTTTCTCCGGGTACTCCGTTTTTCCTCTCTCCTCAAAAACCAAAATTTGATTCGATTTGCGTTAACTTGTTAATTTCAATTTACAGTGTCCCCGATTAGTGCTCTATGGCGCTAGAAGATTAGACACTTAAATAAAGTTCCTTTCCTTTCCTTTTATCATAGTACCACTTTAAGCTATCAGCCAATCAGGAGCTGGCCATATTTTGTGAGTTAAATTCGTAATAAAGCCAAAATTTGCATTTTACCAAAAATCAAAGGAACTTGTTCGATTTTGCCACATTTTTTCTGCCTGTAATCTACACCGATAAACTGAGAGAAAAAAGATAGAATGAGAATTTTCATACCTGCTTGATGAGAACCAGCGACTTGTCGGTAGCCTTTTCACCTAATGGCAAAGGTCAGGGGCTCATGACACGTTTTTTACAATTCCCATATCTCTCCTTGTAGTCATTGGTTTATCAGATCGTCTACATTTCGGACGGTCTTACCAACTATTGTGCCTATTCGTCAATGATCGGATGAATTTCAGCTTCGACGGGATAATTGTTCCACGGCACGCAGTGCCTGTCGGTTGAAGTTGGGCCTTTAAACAAGGAAAAACAACAACAACGACGACGGAATGAATTCAAAAATAACCACCAAAGGCCTGTTTCTCCTAAGTAACGAGAGGAAAGTAGTTCGGCATGAACGTAAGATCTGCCTGTTTTGAAAAACCGATCTTTGAGATGTTTTCAAGACCAGATAAACCAAAACATTGAAGGCCTGCCTTCAACCGACAGGCACTGAGTGCCGTGGAACAATTTTCATATATGAAAATCCCGTCAAAGCCGAAATTCATCCAATCAGATCACTACGATAACCAATGCGAATTTCCAGAACAAAAACAAACGGTCGAAAAACCTGTCGGTTGAAGGTGGGCCTTTAACAAACTTTCATGACATGAAAAGTCTTCCTTTTGAAAGTACGTAAGAAGCGTTTTACGTCGCCCGTTGAGAAAAAAATGGTATGTTTTTATGTATGGATACGTAACGTATGCAATCCAAGTTTTGCAAACCCCCCGCATGCTTCGAGAAGTACTCAACATCTCTTGGGAACATCATCCTACTAAGGAACAGTCCTCCCACAAGTGCCACCATTAGCAAAGATAACTTGAGAGTAAACTATCGCTCAGGAAGCGTTTACACGAACGCAGTTTCATTTGTAACCGGGTCGTTTTCGATGCGGTTGCACCTTCTGTCTACATGACACCGATCGAGACTGTTGCCGAAACCGTCAAACGATACGGTTTTATCTGTCGTGTAAACAGCGAAACCGCATCGATTTGGTTACGGTTACTATGTTGGCGCGAAATTTGCATTGTTCAATTCAAAATAGTGAATTTAGCACCTAGTGCAGAGCTCGCTTATACCATCACGACTTGGATTTTCCGGAGAAAACGTTTCCGTGTAAATACTTCCAAACCGCATTGATTTTGACTCGGTTTCCAAGTCATGAAACCGTGTCGATTTGAAACCGCGTTCGTATAAACGCTGCCTCAGACAACTAATCATAATTTATTGATCACCGGAAATAAATTTCAGTTAATCGACAACTCTTGTTTGATAGTTGTCCTATGTCCAGTGATTTTCACGTGCAATCTCTTATGAGCTGAACTTATGATCTCTCCATTGTTTGTTTTGTTTTTGGCCAATAGCATGGCGCTCTGTAATGTCCAATAGCTTGCATTACCATGTGCTTCATCACTCTGGTCTTTTTTCTCACGGCCAAGCACAATATGTCTAGAAGTTTTCTTTTCAAATTCCCTCCCATCCCCCCCCCCCCCCCCTTTTCATTGGACATAGGACTTGCGAAACCCTTATTAAGTGCCATGTTGTCAGGTATCAATCATTTTATCAATCATTTTACATATATAACGTATCCATTAGTTCAAGGCATTATTATTGTATGCAAGTTACCAATAATCAAAATCGTTTTCTGCGTCCTCACATTGATGTCCCTTTCTGTTAAAAGTTTCAACTCGAGGCAATGATATGGCATCTCTTTAGTTAATTCTTGCACTTAGTCTCTAAAGTCAGTAGTGTATTTTCAATAAAAATTGGGAATGGGGATGAAGTGCCCCTCTCGTCACACTTTTGCCCCCATAGACTCGACACTTTGTACTCCTGGGATTTACATAGAGGTTAGTTGGGGCCCTAGGGAGGCCCACGATTGGTCACAGCCGACCCTGAGGGAAGACCCAACTCCCTCCCCTATATCGGTCTGTGCACCTTCCATATTTACCCAGGAATCGTCACAGTCGGCCCTGCGAGGAGGCCCAACTCCCTCCTCCATACCGGTGTGTGTACCGCCCTGGTGGTAGGTTTTTCTTTAGCTCAAAAATCCAGGAGTACATGGGGGCTGACCTTTTAGGTTTCAGTGGAGCACTTCGTCTCCTACTTCCCCCTTTTGAGCCACACCAAATTGTTGCTTTTGTTGATGTTAATTAAGTATAATAATTTTGGGTCCCCAAACATGAGGAAGTCGATTAAAGACGCGGAAAGAAAACACCAGGACGACATCGCAAGATCTACATCGACCAGATAGCAGAGTATACTGGTTGTGTGGTAGAAGAACTGCTATTTTTGATGAACGGCGCGGAAAGATGGAGGGAAGGGTTAAGGAATGTCGAACGATTTCGACATGGTGATGAGAAATGGGCCACGAGCAAATTCCCGTTTTAAAATCCATGTTATACAGGCCATGCGTGTTTTCAAATCCACCTTTTACAAATCAGTGTTTTTAAAAAATATTTTTTGCAAATTTCTGTTCATGTTTTGACAAAAATCAGTCCTGTCAAGTCATTGTTTCTCAATACTGATACGGTTTTATAATTATCCATCCTGGATCGACCTCAGTCCTTAAAAGTGATAACAATGAAAGAGAATCAACAAGTATTGGTTTTCTTCATTCTTGCATCTGTGGTCGGCCAAAGTTAGACCTACAGAACTCGAAATGTCATAATCAGCAGGTTTCTAAAATGCTAACGAATCCACAAATTCAAGGAATAGCCCTCGTACCCTGAACCACCAGCATCGTCACCAAAATCCCTCTCTCCAGAATCAGACCAAACTTCAAAACCGCCATAGTCATTCTCAGTGATTGCAATACCATGATCAGCTCTGGCACAGTTGCCTCCCCCTCCTCCAAACATCATTACAGAACCATCCCCAGTACTCCACTGACACCAGAAACCAATACGATTCCTTCTCTGGATATTTCCATCACAATTTGCTTGGCTGAAGCCAGCCGTGGAACTATACCATCCTCCAAAAGAAACCGGACAGCTTCCCAGACACTTATCATTTGACCAAACGTTACGATAGGTAAATCTGCCATAGCTGGACAAAAAGCTCCTCACAGTTCTTGAACGTAAGCAATTGGAGTACGTCTGAAGCAAAGCAGTGTTTGAGCTATCATCGCTGCGTGTGACTTTTATCTCCGTTCCCTTGACTTCCCAAAATGCATGTGATATCATATCATAATTAGACGAAGTGCTTGTTGGGGATCCTTGTGAGGACAGAATGTCATACCACCAATAGCCATCGTTTCTCATCCAATTTCCGGAATCATAATTTGAGAATCGGGCAACAAGAGTCCAGCCGCCTCCGTTTGCTGTCGACATATCACAAAAAACCTCCGAGATGAATAAAACAAGAAGATTAAAGGTAAAGGTATTAAAGAGTGGTCCCCAATACAAGTCTGGTTGTTTGGGTTTCTGCACAGTCGAACACTGCTTAAGTTCTGACTTGGAAAATGTTATTTGCTGGTGTTTAAAGAAGAATTTGTCAATCTTTCCCTTGACAAGTGCACTTGTTCAAAAGCTAGCATGCTAACTTTTGAACAAGTGCACTTGTCAAGGAAAAAATTGACACATTGCAGAACTTGCTCGTCTGTACGGGTCGACAAGGAAAACTTGTCAAGAAAATTGAGAAATTGTGGGCGCACAGTGGTCTTGTTCTTGTGATGACTCACTTAAATGGCGCCCCGTGGTTAGTTTTTTTGTCGTCCGCTGTGTAATTGTATTGCTGGCTACAGTGAAAACTTGTCAAAGAAAACTTGTTAATTGGTTCACACCAGCAAATAAGACTTGTCAAGGCAAAACTCGTCAAAGAAAATTTGTCGTTCATACACATGAGCATATGAACAACCGGCTTTAAGTTGCTTCATTACTTGCGATGATCTTTCGTTAAGAAAATCGTCTCATATCTGCAGTTGCAATTTTATGTGTTTTTTCTCAAAGCGCGAGCGGGCGGATTTCCGAAAATGTTACAATCCAGGCGGAATCGATACGTGAGATATCTCTGCCCAAAGGTCGCTTCTATAAACATTGTTTTGTATCTCCATGATTAAAGTACTTCGAAAAGTATCTCCACTTTATACTTAAGGTGTTTTTGACTCCTGAAAATAAATGTCTTGCTCTTCGTATTTCGATTGAAAGACAATAGTAGTAGTAGTAATAATAATAATAATAATAATAATAATAATAATAATAATAATAGTAATAATAATAATAATAATAATAACAATAATAATAATAATAATAATAATAATAATAATAATAATGACCACCCCATTAGAAATGAGCTGCCCATGGGTCGAAAACCGGTTAAAGACTCGAAGTATGGCCCGCTACGATATGTGTTGAAACAGCAGTTTAAAGGTTACCTAGAAGAGAACGTGATGAGGCTTGTTGGAAAGAAGAGTGATCAAGTTCTCAGGAACATGCAGAAATCGGTTAGTTTATCGACACTTAACATTACGCGTACTTTTAAAAACATTTTTGCAGTTTGTTGTCGCAAGTATAATAGCATGTGACGTTTAGAGACATTGTAATTATCTTAAACTCCTAATTTCTTTTATTTTTTATTTTTACAGTTCTTTTAACACTGCTGTACATAGTAGTAATAATAATAATAATAATAATAATAATAATAATAATAATAATAATAATAATAATAATAACAACAACAACAATAATGGTTTAACCTTAATTACAATTTTACAATTAAAAAAGGAAATAACAGAAGAGAGATCCTCTGTATGTCTATTTCATTTAATTAAACTACTTCGGATTGAGCACACGTTTAAACATTTTTCTAATCGCAATAATCTTAGAAGTCTTGAAATGTCGCGTTTTCAAGAGGCACAACGAGTTGCGGTATGGTATTCGACCGTCGGTTCCTGGCAACCTGATGACATTAAAGAGTTGAATAGCTAGGCCAATTAGTATCATGAAAGACTCTATGAGCTGCTTTTAATAGGTGGAATTCAGCTCTGTACTTTACAGGGAGCCACCCTAGCCCAATGACATCTGCTGACAAATCCCGCTGCACATTTTGTTAACCCGCTATAATTTTGCTTGAAGGTCTTGAAGTACGGTGGGAACATTACAACGTACAATTAAAAAAAATGCACAATCCGATTATGCAGAATCAAGTGGGATGCCTTACTAAAAGGCGATCAAGAATAAAACAGTAAATAATTCGTTAGCCTAAGTCGGTCCGAATTGAAAACATTCGCCATTTCGACTCCAGCCAAAATCCTGGTGGACAGATTGTTGTGTCTTTCTGGAGATGTTATTTTCTGAAATTGCTAACATAGACGACAGACCTTACTCACTTTGAGGTCTAACACTGTTTGAATTGAGTCCTACACGACTAATTTGTTACTAACAGAGGATACTAGCTGTCTGGCAGAAGAGCTGCTACCTTTCACGAACGGTGTAGAAAGATGGAAAGAAAGGGTTAAATTAATGAATTAAGGAGTGTCTAACGATTTCCACATAGTGATTAGAAGTCGACCTCTAACAAATCACCCTTTCTAAAATCCATGTTTTACAGCCTAATGCATGCCAGCCTTTTTTTCTTTAAATACAACTTTACAAATCAGCGTTATAAGAATTCTTTTTTTAAAAAAAATTTGGAAAAAAATCTTTGCAGTCAAGTTCATGTTTCAAAACATGGGGGGTAATGGTATACCAGTATACCCGAAAAAACATACGCCAAAATACTCAAAAATGCCCAAAAGTCATCCAAATATACCCAAAATTAATGGAAGCATTGTATACTGTATACCTGAAATTCAAAGAAAGTGATATACCGAATATATACCCGATTTAAAAAGCCCCTGTACACCCAAAAGCCCTGGCCGACCCTGGTGAGAGCACTCGCCTCCCACCGATTTGGCCCGGGTTCGATTCCCAGACTCAGTGTAGGTGGGTTAAGTTTGTTGGTTCTCTTCTCTTCACCGAGACGTTCTTTTTCCGGCTACTCCAGTTTTTCCCTCTCCTCAAAAACGAACACTTCAGTTGATTCAGTTTGCGTTAATTTGTTGATTTCAGTTTACGGTGTTCCCAATTAGTGCTCCAGCGCTAGAAGACCAGACACTTGAATAAAGTTCCTTTATTTTTACAATAATGCAACCCGAATGTCATTCACCGGCCTAAGTCAATCCGAATTGAAAACGTTCACCATTTTGACTCCAGCCAAAATCCTCCTCTTTCTCTAGAGATTTTTATTTATTTATACTTTTCTTGAGGGGGGGGGGGGGGGGGGGGGTGGTAGGGTCAGTTTGCCAACATAGACGACAGATCTTAAAATCACTTTCATGTGTCTAAAATTGTTTCTTGCGATTACGTTTTTGAACCTTTCCTCACCTGGAAGGCATTTCCAGTAACACTCAAAGAGTATGTACCACTTCCCCTCTTTCCCCTGGCATAAAGATCCCAGCACGACGCACGTGTTACAGCTACGTGAAAAGACAGCAGGTAATTCAGCAGAAATTTATGTAAACAGAACATGGTTATCGTATGATGTTGTTATTAAAATGGTAACCTTTGTTGAATGCCCACACATTGCATTAACCTTGTCTTTTTTCTTACCATCTCATCGCGGTCCGGTAGGAAGCATTCAGTATACATAAAACAGTACACTCCGGGTGCACATTATCCACCGTTTTAACAAATAAAGAAATTTTTTCTTTAAAAATTAAAGAAATCTTGGGTCTGCGAACACGCTGGTTTTTAAAAGTTCAATAGAAAACCAACCGAGACACAGCTTTTTTAAACTGCCTCTCCAAGGTTACGGTAAGATTTACCCTTGCACGAAAATCAAAACGTAGATATCATTATTATATGGACGGGAGTGTTTTGCCGGGAACTAAAAAATCGTAGAATCAATACGACCACTACATCCGGGAAACGAGTGGCGTATTTTTCATATGTAACACGAGTGGTCATATTGAGTAATGACGTCACGATTCCCGCCTTTTTTTTTTTTGTATTAATACCCAGCATTTGTAATAAAGGCTGCTTTTCTATCTCTACCATGTATATTTATTGTCCACATACAAAAGAGAAAATTACACGTTAGCTCGAAGATATGAATTTTCTGTTTGAATTGCAAGAGCAACTTGTCTCATGCATGAGTGAGCACAGCAAGCAAGTGAGATATCGTTCTTGTAATTCAAACATAAAATTCATATCTTCGAGCTAACGTGAAATATCCTCTATGCATGTGGCAGATCCTGAATGTAAGCTGTTTGACAAACGTGTTTTTTTTTTTCACTCAGGATTCCGGTAAATTTTCTCATTGACATGAGAAAGAAAAGAAGTCACATAAAAATTGCTGCATCTTGCTCCTGATGAGAAGTATCATCGTAATTTACTATAGCTGTCATCATCATTATCATCATCATTAAACGGGACAACATTTTACCTTGGCATCTTTGCCCAATATATGGAAAAAGACATGAACAACTGAAATTGTAACCACTACGGTCTGTGCAAGTTCCTCCGTTCAAGCACGGGCTGCTGGAGCACGCATCAATTTCTAAATGAAAATGTTGAGGCACTGATGAATCCAAAGAATATTTACCAGAAGCACATGACCTTGAAGCGTCTAACTTGCAACTCTTTTCCTTGGAACAAAGCTGGGGGTTTTAGGACAGCAATTTTATGCCCAAATGTGGACAAAAATAAGATCGAACCTGCACGCGCGGGAAAGTGCATGAGCTACGTTACATCATGATCTAAATAGGGAAATTTTTAAACTCAGAAAACCCCAGCTCTGAACCAGAGTTAAATGCTTCAAGGTCATGAGCTTCTGTATTAACCCAATCAATGTTGTCTGTACAATTTTGTTGTTGCCGTCGTTGTGCCGGGTTTATGTTGATGCGATGACGGCGCAGAACACCTGTTTAGGTTGGCCCTAGTAGGAAAAAAATTCATTCCTCCAACTCAACCAACCGCTCTGGCTGTTACTGCTAACACTCTCTCGAGATAATCTTTTTGCCACTCGAACATAAAATTCATATCTTCTTGCCACCGTGTAATATCCTCTATGCCTAGTTAAGAGCGAGGAAACAAATGTATCATAAATTTGTTGCGATCATTTGTTCCGGGAACAAATGAGCCCAACAAATTGACTTGCTCCCAACTGAGTGGCTTCATAGCTCAGTTGGTAGAGCATTGCACCAGCATCGCAGAGGTCAGGGGTTCAAATCCCGTTAAACCCGCCTGAATTGTTCAGCTGTCTATTAAAACATAGTGGTTTAAATCTGCCAGTCAAGTGCGAGGATCACTTCTACCTTTCGTCTATAACCCGCACTTCAAATATTTAACAAATATTCGCCGAAGGCAAGGTGAATATCGATGAACAAAAACCGAGACGAAGTTGAGTTTTAAATTCTTCGAAAATTCGCCGAGCCTGAGGTGAATAATTGTTTTGGTATTATTACATAGGTGGTTATTTGAAAACTATGCATTTTCTTTAAAAGATGTTAATTTCTTCGTCTGTCACCTCAACAAACGGCTTGCGGCCATTTTGAAAAAAAAAAACATATGCACTTTGGTGATTATCTCGTAATAATCACCTCAAGTGAACCAATTAGTGCAGAGAATTTTAAATAGTCACCTATGTAATTATACTAAATACAATTATTTCAATCATTATAGTCATCATTAAATGGGACAACGTGTCACCTTGGCATCTTTGCCCAAAATATGGATGAGGACATGAACAACTGAGGTTGTAATTTCTTCGTCTGTCACCTCAACAAACGGCTTGCGGCCATTTTGAAAAAAAAAAACCTATGCACTTTGGTGATTATCTCGTATAATCACCTCAAGTGAACCAATTAGTGCAGAGAATTTTAAATAGTCACCTATGTAATTATACTAAATACAATTATTTCAATCATTATAATCATCATTAAATGGGACAACGTGTCACCTTGGCATCTTTGCCCAAAATATGGATGAGGACATGAACAACTGAAGTTGTAACCACTACGGTCTGTGCAAGTTCCTCCGTTCATGCACGGGCTGCTGGAGCAAGCGTCAAATTCTAAATGAAAGTAGTCAAGGCATTAATCAATCCAAAGAATAACCTGAACCCAATCAACGTTTTCTCTAGAATTGCGTTGTCGCCGTCGTTGTGCGGGTTTTGTTGTTGAGCTGACAGCGCAGAACACCTGCTACGTTCGGCCCTGATATTAAAAAAACCTTATTCTCCAAATCCACCAACCACAATGGCTATATTGCTAACAGAATTAACCATGAGAAGGTAATGTGAAGTGCTATTTTCTACACATGTAAACCATGTGAACGTTAGCCCTACTGATGGAAATGGGCCCACACAAGGACAGAGAAAAACTCTGACCAGGGTAGGAATTGAACCCACGACCTTCGGGTTAGATCACCGCTGCTCTACCGACCGAGCCACAAGGCCAGACGCGGGCAGGTCGTGGGGATTGAAGTTGTCAAATTCACGGCAATATATATGTACAGGTAGAAGAAAAGGTTACGTTTTTGCAAACGTTGGCCGTGTAGCACTTATATTTCAACAGAATTAACCATGAGAGGGTAATGTGAAGCGCCTTGTGGCTCGGTCGGTGGAGTGGCGGTGGTCTGACCCGAAGGTCGCGTGTTCAATTCCCATCTTGGTCAGATTTTTTCTCTGTCCTTGTAGTGGGCCCATTTCCATCAGTAGGGCTAACGCTCACATGGTTTACATGGGTAGAAAAAAGAACTTCACATTACCCTCTCAGGGTTAATTCTGTTGAAATATAAGTGCTACACGGCCAACATTTGCAAAAACGTAACCTTCAGGGGCACCCAACGACCAATTTGTTGTAAAATGTATTATTATACCCCAGTTAATGAAAATAAATGTTATTAAGGCATTTTCAGGTGTTTTTCACTGTTGCTGGGAAAACATTATCTGTTCCTTTTTCCCAGCAAGACACACAAGAAATTTCCCAGCCAGCTAGATAAAATTGGTTGGTTTCCCAGCCAGCTGATCAAATTTATTTCCCAGCCAGGAATTCCGCGCGCTTTCAAATCCCTCGATCCAAAACGACCGAACAAAAGCGACAAAACCGGGACAAAACAGGATTTTTCCGCAAGCGCAATCACTCTGACCAGCCGTCGTATGTTTGTGACTACTCTCTGGGAGAGGGAAGGGGTCCCCTTTTGTTTTTTTTGTTTTTTTTTTTTTTAGTCGTCCTCAGTCTTCAGAGTTTCTACAGCCAGCTCGGGTTGAAATGCTAGAAAAAGTCAGTAATTCCCAGGCAAAACCTCTATCAATAACAAAATTTCCCAGCCAGCTCATCGAAACACCCGTATTTTTGCCAGCCAGCAAGATTCCTCTGGGGAACAGAAGTAGTATAGGAGTTGAGGGTACGAGAGCATTTTGCAAAAATGATCTCATACCAACTCAACTCCATACTACTTCACATTTAATGGCTTCCAACTTTTGATCTCGTATTTTTGGTCTCGTATTTTTAATCTCGTATTTTCGGCGTCCAACTTTTGATCTCATATTCTTGGAAATCTATATGTTTTATATTTCTGCGAATCTATGCCGTGGCGAGGCAGAATGGATCGAACGCAAAATTTATTTTGGAACTATATGTTTTTAAAAAACCTAAAATAATATCTCATATAATAGTATAATGAGTTGTAAGGAACTGCATGAAGAACTTGTCAATATGGAAGAAGTAATTTGTCCATTTTGTGATAAACAAATAAGCAAGCAATCAAAAAAAACAGATCAATGTTGTGATCAGCCAGAGATAGTGAAAGATAACACTATAGTTTGCAAAAAATGCGGAACAGTTCAAGGTTATACACCTTTAATAGAATATGTTGATTTTTATCAGAATAAACACAGATTCCAACGTAAAAGTGTTTACCAAAGAAAATATCATATAAAAAACATAATGAATAATATAGCTGTAAAAAATGGTTTTCAGATAACCGTGAAAAATAGAGATAAGATATTGAGAATTTTTAATGAAATTGGTAAGGCCGTAAAATCTGTGAATATAGACAGAAAGCGTATGATTAACATAAATTTCATTTTGAAACAAATATTTAAAATGCTTGATCTTCCTTTTGAAAAGGTTAAGACGAGTAAATCCAGAAAGACACTTCAATCATATGAACTATTTTGGAAAGACATCCTGTCATTGACATTTGATAAAATCGATGTAATAGTTAAGGAATGAATTTGTCATTATATTTAGTGTAGAACTTATCAACACTAGGACAAACATCAGTCACAAAATCATCTACATTTTTTAATTCTGTGTGAAACGATGGTTGAAAATCACCGCTTCTCAACATGTCTTTTATTGAATTCAAAAGATGCTGATAACTTTGGTATGCGTATGTGCAATTTTGCATTTTAAGATCCAGTGATTGGAAATCCATGTAAGACTTGATTAACAAAGCACAAGTGCTTATTGCTACTAGGGCTATACCGCCAGTTACAACAGCACTAATAATTCCACCAGTACCAGTTAGGACAGAAATAGTGTTACCAATAAGTTTGAATTTTTTGTAGCGTTTAACAGCCTGTTTGTAAGCCCAACACTTTCTATGGTATGCCTTATAATAGCTCTTTAGTTCATCAACCTGATCTTCTGTCAATCTGTCTGAAATATGGTTCCAGCTGAATATTCTCTTTTTTCGATCTGCCATATATATAGTTTAGATTGTCAATCGTTTGAATGCACAATAAATGAGTCCTGTCAAATGACCACATAACGGACTTTTTTTGACGAAATCAGGCACATGCCTATTAATGCAATATGTGTAACCATTACCGTCATGGAATCTAGTGTAAAACCTACCAAATGCATCATGAAGTATAGCGTGATTGGAAAATACATCAGACCAGCCGAAAATGAATTCCAATAAACGAGTTAGTCTGCCGCTTCCTGGTCCGATAAGACCCAAAGAATCAGAACCCTCGATTTCAAGAATTTCATATATGGATATGTCTCTCTCGAGATAATAAAAATGCACATATCGGTAAACAATCGCTGATTTCAATGTTTTGTCATTTATATCTGGAAATTGTTCTTTTGTACTTTTGAAATTGTATCTCACATATTCAAGCAATAATTTGATAAACATATGTACTTACGTTATATTATATCTTTGCATCAATACAGCATGATGGTCTAATATCGTTTTTTCGTCAAGAATGAAATCTAAATAGACACAGAAAAAAGCTATATTGCCATTCAAAGGAGCTACGTCGGTTGTAGGATCTAATCCACCAAAAACTGTTGTGTTATTTCCTGTTCTATTGTCAGCGGTAAAATCACCCATATGCTTTCTGTTCCAATATATCTTGCTTTTTTCTGTCTTGGGAGACGATTTATTGTCCCAGTGAACTGACAAGCAATGCCATTTATTCAATTCACCAAGATCATTCTCACTGTAATCTCCAAGACTCAAAAAATCATTCAAACTCGATGCAGGTCCTAAATAAACACAATTATGTGCCGAATCAGCCCCAGAAATCACGATGTTACTGCCTGAATGAGCCACAAATTTATCATAACCCAAATTATCATGGCCGAATAGTCCATTTACCCAAAAATTTGGAGAATTGCTTGAAGTCATCCTGTAAACAATAAACACATTAACCGCATCATTATTCAAATCAACCTGCGATATCATTTTTTGTGCACCACTGAATTTGAGAAAATATCGACCATTGTGTTTTTCAGCTTTTGTGCATAGCAAAGGTCTCTTTGGTGCATCAGTTTGTGTAGCATCACTTTCTTCATTACTCTTGTCATATATTGTTTCTACTTTTCTTGTGGAACTCATTTTCACAGTAGATCCATTTGCTCTGTCCATTTGATAAGTGCAACTAGAATACATTCTGAGATATTCACTAACCCAGAGATCCAGAAATGAATCACGTACGATGTCACTGACCTGTGATTTAACTACAGCGTGATTGTCATCTTCTGCCTGCTTTATCACAATGTTTTTGCTACTTTCAATGTGTCCTTTGTCATTAACAAAAAAATCAGGTTGATCGATGAAAACAACGTCAGAAGGATATTCAATTGTGTATTCTATTTTGTTACCGTCCTCATCGAGAAAATGAGTTCCATCTTCATTTTCAACGTATAATGCCATATATTAATGCATCACATTATTTTAATATTCATAAGGCTTATAATAGATCACGAATTGATATACTCTGTTGTCTCCAGCACCATCGTGCGTCACATAGTAGTTTTGGTGATCTTCATATCTGTGCACACCTATATCAATTGTTCTTCTTGCCGAAAGATTGATGTTGTAATGGAGAGTTGTGCCATGATTATTAACAATGTTCAACTTATGATTAGTCGACGAGGGGTATGTTTTTTCAGCATGTAATAAAATGTTCACGACGTACATTTTAGGCGTGTTGAGAATAAATCCGGATGTTAAGTAAAAATAGTATTTCGATTGCCCAGGAGTTCTAACCGTTTTACCCCAATAAAAATGTCCCGAATTTGCAAGAAACAGGTACCTTTTATTGACAGCATCTGCTGGTGTTACGGGTGGCTTGAGATTCGTTATTTTGTTATTGTTCATATCAATCGGAACATGCATTTGAAATTGATTGTTTGCAACCTCATACACTTTTTCGTAATCATATATTGTCATGTCAAGATCCGATTTAGCTTCACCTTTGATGCCATATATCAAAACAAAAACTGGCAATAGATGTGGGCTATTATTGTCAAAATTGCTTTTGAAATTCACATACAATCGTCTTTGAATTGATGGAGAAGTACCGTCAGGACTGAGATTCAGGATCGTTCTGAGATATTTGTATTCTGAATTCACTTTTATGGTTGTTCCTGAATCAATGTTCATGTTTAGTTTTTCGAATCCAAGTAATGTACTTTCGAATTCGTAACTGTAAAAAGGAGATTTTTGAAAATATGTTTCAACGCAAACTGTGTATTTGTCAGATTTGTTATCTCTGTACATTTTGAAAAGGTTGAAATCGAAACGACCTTTATATTCATCGGAACCATCGGTAGTTCTCCAAACCTTCATTGAAAACGCTTTTTTGTTTATTTTATGAGGCATGTCATCAAAATCGATCAATTTCGTGTCTTGAATGCCAACACCTTCAGTGAATTCTCCATCATCCATTGCATAGCTTAACACATTTTTTCGGTTTGTATGTGTGCTTATATGACTTTTCGCTATTTGTTGGTCTGTATATTTATTATTTTCGGTAGAAACAGTTGCAATACCGTCATTCACTTGCTTCAAAGTTATGGCATCTTGATTATGTGTGGCATTTCCGAGATTTATTATTCGTTGATTGTTCATGTCTAGAACAGAAGTCATTGTATTACTGCCGTCTCGTAAAATGACTTGATTTATATCTGGTTTTTTTCCAACCTCGGAATCTACATATGCTTTGTTAGTCACATCTCTAGTACCAGTTGGTTGTCCGCAATCAATTATTTTTCTATCACCCATATCAAGAGGGCCAGTCATAGACACTGTACCATCTCTTTTCAAATAATCAGACAAATCTATGTTGTTAACATGTGTTTCGAAATATCGTTTATTTACAACATCAGTTTCACTAATGGGATTTGCGACATTGATTATTCGTTTATTGTTCATATCCAAATTTCCTGTCATGGTTTGGCTGCCATCTCTCAAAACGACAGTATCAGTATTTGGTTTTTTGTCAAGTTCATCATTGACATATTTACGGTTTACAGCAGATGTATCATTTTCTACGTTTCCAATACCGTAAATTCTATTGTTATTCATCCTGATATCACCAGTCATATCGCCACCACTTTCGTGGAGATATTTGTATAATTCGTTGTTTAATTGAGTAAAATTGACAGCATCTGTTCCACTTGTAGCCTCTTTGACATTGACTATTTTATTATCACCAAGATCAAGATTGTTTGTAAGAGCAATTGATCCGTCTCTTTTCAAATAATTAGAAAGTTCTGTTTTATTGGCTTTTGGTGCTAAACCAGTTTCTAATTGATGTTTTGTTATAGCATCACTATTGTCAGTTCCTTCTGCAAGATTGCTAATTTTTTGATCTTTCATGTCAATCGGATTTTGGGCTTCTATCTTTCCATCATTTGTATTTAAATCAAAATAAAAGTTATTCAGATGCAAACTACTGACAGCGTCACTCTGACCATGTCTAGCAGGAGCAATATTTTCAACACGTCTGTTGTCCATATTAAGAGCTCCTAACATCTTATTACTACCGTCAACTAGTAATGCCTTATTATCGACATAACTCTTAGTGGTCACATCGTTATTTGTTTCTGGTGAAGCAACATTCCTTAGTTTTTTATTCTGCATATCGTAATCACCGGCATCAGTAAGTTTAAAACCAACGCCAGGTAATCCTTTTACTATTTCAATAATTTTTTCATGTGAAAATGTGTCTTCAGGTAATTTACCATTCGAGTAACTCATATGTAATTCAGTTACACAATTCATTTATATTTTTTCATCAAAATTCTTCTTTACTCGTTTCTTGGGTTTGTCAATGTATATGAAACTAAAAGGGTCTCTAGTTGCTTTCTCGTATAATTGTTTTGAGACATCGTTTTCACGACATATGAGACTTTTTTCATTAGTACTCGGGAAATCATAAATGGCAAAATGTGAGCAGTTTAATCTAATGTCTTTTGGTGTCTTATAGTAGCTTTGACTCAGATAAATCACACAGCAGTTTTTATGTCTCCCCTGTATAAAATAGTCAACTAATGGCTTTTGGTTTCTATCACATACAAAATCGTCGAATATTACAATTTTCTGATTATCACCATTGAGATTTTTTACAGGAATAATTTGATCATTGCTTGCTTCAATAACATCATAACCAGCTTCATCACTCATTGGTTCGAACTTATCCATGAGATCCTGATACTTTGACTGCTCTAAGTTTTTTGCATAAAGGTATATTTTATCAAAGTACAACAAATTGTAAATCATATGCATCAGTGTGTTTGTTTTTCCCGAACCAGAAGGTCCGCAAATGAGCATTCGGAAGCATCGATCAGGCATAAAATCATATAATTGTTTGAAATTGGATGTGACTTTATCGTCAGTATCATAATTCGGTATTTTCATTTTTATATTATATGGGTATATTGTTTCAATAACATGGTGTTCAACACGGTGTTTAACACAGTGTAAAACGTTATTTTTCATATATCATTTCCATTTTTATGTAACGTAACAATATAACAATAAATGAGTTTACTCAAGTGGAAAGAACTCGCAAAGAGTAAATCTGAATTAGGGAACAAGATCAATTATGTCCATAATGCAATTACAAAACATGATATTGATCAGCAGACCAGTCAACAGGGATTTTCAAAAGTATTCAAACCAATTACAAGCAAATTAGATGATATTATCGACAGTAATCAGGCTTTAAGGTTGCCAAGGAAAAAACGACCACTGAAGAAAGGAGAAGTTCCTGATTACGGCATTGATATAGAGGATGAAGTTCCAGATATGAATCTTGGTGATCTATTTGAACAACCTGTTTTGCCACAGCAAGAAAAACAACTGGTGCCAAAACCGCCAACATATGAAGAATCTTTACAAGATATTCTGGAAGGAAAAAAAGAGATTTATGTTGATCCTCAGTACTTTCCTCAGGAACCACAATTACCACCAGAATATGATGACGACGATGAGATAGATTATGGATTAGATGATGAAGACATGGACAATGAGATATTGAATGATCTTGGTCTTCAAAATTATGATTCTGTTGAAAAGGTACTAAATCAACAAGAAATGACTAAACAAAAAAACAAAAAATATCTCAATAAGATTATCAATGCAGCTAAAACAAAAAGAAATCAATTGAAAGGTTACAAATCTCATATCACAAAACAATATAAATCAGGAGAAATTTCAGAGGCAGAAAGGCAAGTGCTAAACAAAAGAATGGACAACGCAAGAGCTACTTTAAATGAATACATAAATCATTACGAAAATAAAATGGAAACAATGAAAGGTTCTGGTATGAAAAAACGAAAAGGTGGCAATGTCATATTTTTCAACAAACCGAAAGAACTCATAAAAAAATTGGATTTGATCATTGGTGAGATATCAGCAGGTAATACCAGCATTGACATGCGAAATATGGGTGTTTCTATATTGGACACATTATTAAAAATGTCGACAATCAATAGATCGCAACACGGTAAATTATACAAACAATATTTCAAAATTTAATGTAGCTTTATTGTATAATGGAACGAGAGATAGTTTTATCATCTTACAGTGTGAAAAATAAAGGGGATAATAAACCAGAAGATTTTACAACCAATTTCACCAGACCTATAACTCTAGACAATAACAAGCGATATGTTATTGGTCTTAACAGAGTCATCAACATGTCATTCACTTGGTTTAATGTCAATGCTGGATACAAAAATCAATTGATCGAATATAGCTCAGATAATGGTTTGACTTTTAAAAACATTACATTTCCAGCCGGTGTATGGAACTATACAGACTTTAATACATACATAAAAAGGCTGACAGAGAAAAAAACTGGTGACGAGTATGAGTATCCGATAACTCTTGCATTCGATGATACAACATTTAGAGTCACGGTTACATTAGCCGCAAATTACCAACTTAATTTAAGAGCAAGTAATTTTAATGACCTGATCGGTTTTGATAAAAAGATATTAGAAAGTGGAACGCATATTGGACCAAGAGTGCCAAATCTCAGTCAAGACACAGACGTACTCAATGTTCATTGCGATTTGGTAAACGAAAGTTTAGTTGACGGTGAAGAAACAGACATCATTTATTCATTCTCAACCAGTGTACTAAGACCAAGTTACTCCTTCACCCTCGAACCACAACGAGTTACATTTAATCCTGTGAACAAAACTACAATTTCATCAATCAGAATCGTGATAACAGATGGAAAAAGAAGATTAGTGGATCTAAATGGAGCGGATACGTCTTTTTCGCTGATTTTAAAAAGTATCTAATGTAACAGTATAATGAAACCGTATGAATTTAAGAGGTTTTACCATCCAAAACTTGGTAAATTTGTATATAGACACAAAGGGTCTGGGCTTATCTTAGACAACATTTTCAAACCATTAAAGAGTGTGGCATCATCTGTTTTCAAGAAAATTGCTAAGCCAATAGCAAAAAAGGCATTAGAATCGGGGGTTTCCCATGCAGGTGATAAACTCGGTAAGGCGGCGGCAGAAAAGTCTGGAGACCTAATAATGAAAAAATTGGCAAATTTGAGAAAAGGAGCCACAACACAAAGGGCAATTGTTCCATCCTTACCCATTGAACAGAAACAGCAAGAAGAAAGCGCTGACATGATACTGAATAGATTGATATCAGGATCAGGTATGAAAAGAAGGCGTAGAGTCTGGCAGTAAAATTATATAATACAATAGTATAAATGGCTTTTAGAACAAGTGAATTATTGCAAAGAAATGAGTTAGTGCGATTTCAACTTGATGATGTAATCCGAGCCCCAGGTAACGGTCAACATCAAGAAAAGAATGGTTATAGATTCACCATCAACGACCGGAGTTCTTTCTATGATTGGTACAATGCTTATTTCGAGGTTCAATTCCAGTTACAAAAAACAGCAGATGGATCCGGTTACGCAGCAGCTGATAGAATAACGGTGATAAACGGATCTCATTCATTGATTGCGCATATGATGATTAAAAGTGCTGGGAAAATTGTTTATGATACTGACAATCTACATAAGGTCACTTTTGTGAAGAATCTGTTGGAATATTCTGATGATTACAGCAGATCAGTCGGTAAAAACAGTTTTTGGTATTTAGACACAAATGATACGACAGCCAATACTAATTCAGGATACGAATCTAGAAGAGTGCTTACACAAGCTGTCAATAATGATGGAACAGGAGGATCAAAAGATGTGAATTTGATCATACCTCTCAATCGTTACAGTTTTTTTGAAGAGTTGCAGGATAAAATGTTGGTTCCTATGCAGTTACAATTCAATTTAAATCTCCAGAACGACAATGAACTCATCAATATGGCAGCAGGAACAGATGCCGGCAGAGTAGTTTTGAACAGATTTCTTTTATGGGTTCCAAAATTAACACCAAAAGACAGTATGTACGACAAATTTGTAAGCTCTTTCATGAAAGAACATAAATGGACATATCAGCGTGAACTATATGCAGTGTCAGCACCTGCTAGAGTCAGTGGTTTTTTTCAGATTTCTTCCAGTATTGACAATGTCAAAGCAATTTTTGTTTATCTACAACGGGCTAAAACCAGAGTTGCAACTGAAAATCCATATCTACTTGATACCTTCAAACTAAATGCAGCAAACGCAAACAGTTATTTAACAACATGCAGACTCGAATATGGCAATGGTGTTTTCTATCCAGAAACAGAATATGACAGTGAAAGCAAAGTGAGAATATTCAATGATCTGATGTCTTATGCAATGCGAAAAAATGATTACAACACCGGAACCCAGTTGAATCTTGCCAATTATAACAGCCTGTATCCACTAATCTTTTTCGATCTGTCATATCAAACAGAAAAAGTAACAAGAGACCCTAAACAGTTGATTTTCAGGTATAAAATAAGTGCCAATAGTGCAGCAGATTTCAATGTCCATGCAGTTGTATTGTACGAAGAGTCGGTTGTTATTGACAAGGTGGGTAATGAACTGGTTATAGTATAAGCTCACAAATGAAATGATTCCTATTTATTTGTATATGTTTTGCAACTGGAATTATATAACATATATTATATGACTGAACTTTACGAAATCAACGTGAGACTTTCAGACAATCAGAAAAAGAATCTGAGTAATGCTTACCATAAAAGGGAAACAATTGTTCTGAGACTGACAAATGATTCTCTTAATGGAAACGACACTCTTTATGTTCCAGCAATGGTAAAAAAAAGATTACAAAAAAATCGTCAATTGAACAAAGGAATGGACATCAAATTAGCAAAAACGAATATCAGGAAACAAGTCGGCGGAAGTCTTTTGAGTACCGTATTGTCACTTGGTATGAGAGCATTACCAGCAATTGGTAAAACCCTTGGGTTGAGTGCTCTTGGTGGTTTAGCAGAAGCCGGAGCTAAAAAATTGATTGGATCTGGTCAAAAAGGCGGTGCTTTTCCATTACCTATGATGATACCTTTTGAGGCAATCAACAAAATAATGCCATATCTGAACATGTTCACTACAAAACAGCAAAGAGACATCATCAATGCAGCTCAAACAGGTTCTGGTGTGCATATAACACCTACTAAAACACAATCAGGTGGATTTCTCGGAACTCTGTTGGCTAGCATTGGAATACCTTTGGCTTTGAATCTTGTCAAAAAGCTAACGGGAAGAGGAGCACCGAGGGTAGGCAGACCACCTTCGTCGAAAAAGGACGGTACAGGAGCACCTAGAATGGGAATGCCCCCTCCGTTTTTTAGTTATCCACCATATGTGACGACTGGTTATGGTAAAAAAAAAAAAAGATCTTCAAAGAAAAAGGGAACAGGGTTACTGTTAGGGAAAAACAGTCCATTCAACAACATCCCAATCCTAGGAGCATTGCTGTAAAACCAAAATTTTATAAAAACACCCCTTTGAGTAACCATGATCTAATAAAATGGTGTAAATATTTGAATATACCAATCAATGATGTTCTGTCAAGGAATGAAAATGTTCCACATAACCATAAACAGGCGTTATTCATCTACAATCTTGAACCAGCTTATATGTCAGGATCTCACTGGGTAGCCACTTATGTTAAGGATAATGTAATAAATTATTTCGATAGTTTTGGTATGCCCCCATTTCAAGAGATTGTTGATCATGCCAAAAAGAAAAATCTGACTTTGTTACATCAAAACAATCAGATACAAAACATACAAACAACAACTTGTGGGTATTTCTGTTTATACTTTCTGAATGAAATGAATAAGGGTAATTCGTATTATGATTTATTACAAGTGTTCGACATAAACGATACAATGAAAAATGAGAGTTTTATTGAACATTATTTCAGAAATATCTAACTTATATATATTATGAAATCATATTGTGTTAAACAAAAGAAAGTGACTGAATGTACTGAGCCTTCAGGTTACAAAACAACTAAAAATGGCAGACTAATGTTCTTTTGCACATGTGCTGAATGTGGCATCACTAAAACTCGATTCGTTAAAAAACAGGGAAACTAAACAGCCCGTTGGGAGCGGGCTTACTCAGTGATATTGCTAATACTGGAACAGAATTATTTTTAACCAAAGGAGTACCTTATCTTGGCAAAAAAGCAGTTGAAATGGGTCGATATTATGGTTCTGAATTAATGAGAGACCCAAAGTTACAACAAAGAGCAATCGATTATGCTCTGAATAAAGCAAATCCTCTACTTCATAAAGTCGGATCTGAAGCCCTTGATCAATTGTCGACAAAAATAAGACCCAAGAAAAAATACACAACAAACAGAAAAGATCTTGATGGTTCTGGAGTTTTCAGTGATCTGTTTGGCATGACAAAAAAAGTGTCTGATGTGACAGGTAAGATAATTGGTGGTCCCACTAAGAAGACATTGGACGATTGGTGGTCAGGAGACCTCGCAAAGCGTGCATTTTCTCCTAAAACAGGAATATTCAGCGGACACTCAGGATTCTCAAGCGTTTTGCCATCCGGTGAAGTGGTCGATCTTAAAATGGGCGTACTCAATGGAAGACCTTGGATGTTTAGAAAAGACAATGGACAACCCTTTGGTCCTGCTTTTAAAGGAGGTTCTTTGGATATTCACAAAGCTATCGGCAAATTACCAAAACCCAAAAAAGGTTGGACACTACCCGGCCATAAATACACAGGACCTTATAATGATTTGGAAAATCAACTGAAGTATGACCCAAAAACTGGTCAAATATTGGAAATATATGATATGCCCACTGGAAAAACTGATGCGATCGCAATGCAGCATGATGTCGATTATTCCGTCTGCAAGGATGATAGAAAATGTAAAAACAAAGCAGATAGGAAAATGGTTCAAGCTTTAGACAACGTACCGTATAATGAAAGACAATGGGGGCATTGGTTGGCAAGAAATGTTATCAATACAAAGCAGAAACTAGGTCTCGGAGTTCCAAAAAACGGAAAAAGCCGTCGGGTAACTGGCAAGAAAAATTAGCAGATGAATTACATGCATCCATAAGACGCAACTTTACTCGGCGGCGTGTAATCGTAAATCATATTGATGAAATATGGGCAAGTGATCTAGTTGAAATGCAACAGTTTAGCAAATGGAATAAAGGTCATCGGCATCTTCTTATGGTTATTGATGTTTTCAGCAAATACGGTTGGATTGTCCCATTAAAGGATAAGAAAGGTGAATCTGTCACTGAAGCATTTAAAACAATATTCAAGGAAGGTAGAAAACCACAGTATTTATGTGTTGATAAGGGAAAGGAGTTCTATAACAAAAACTTAAAAGACTTGCTAGAGAAAAATGGGATGCATATGTACTCCACTGAAAATGAGGAGAAATCCTCAGTGGTTGAAAGGTGGAATAGAACAATTAAATCCAAAATGTGGAAACAGTTCACTGTTCAAGGTAATACAATGTATCTCGATATGCTACCCAAACTAGTGAAACAGTACAACAACACAAAACATTCAAGCATAAAAATGACGCCTGTAGAAGCATCTAACAAGAGGAATGAAGGAACCGTTTACTTCAATCTATATGGTGATACAGAAACATTGAAACAGAAACCTAAATTCAAAACAGGTGATAAGGTTCGAATATCCAAGTATAAACGGAATGTGTTTGACAAGGGTTACACACCAAATTGGACAGAAGAAGTATTTACAGTTGATAAAATCCAATACACTAATCCAATAACATACAAACTAAAAGATCTAAGAGGTGAAGAAATACAAGGCAGTTTTTATGAACCTGAATTATTAAAAGCTAAACAGGATATTTTTCGTATTGACAAAGTGATTAGAAGAAACTATAAAAAGAAACAAGCTTTGGTAAAATGGAAGGGATACAGTGATGAATTCAACAGTTGGATACCATTAAGAGATGTTAAAAATATATGAATTGTGGTGAAACAAACGCGCATAAATACTTATAAAAAAATAAAAATATATACTTATATTATATGGACAAGTTTGAAAATGAAGAAAAGTTTGGGTTTTATTATGAAAGCGATCAAGACTCTGGTTCGGATACCGATTGGTTGCCGTCATCGCAAGAAAGCGTATCAAGTGATTCGAGTTGGGAAAGTTCGCAAGAATCTGTTTCATCACAAGACAGTGAGAAATCTATATAGAAACAAATTGTAAATATATAGTACATGAAAAAATTTTCTGACAGACAAAAATACCTGATAATCATGTGGTACTATTTATTGACAGATTTGCAAAAAAATGATGTAGAAAACACCATAGAACATAGATACCCTGGATTTAAAATAGATTATGGGGGGATGAGTGATAGGATATCTTGGGCAGCTGATCGTGCATACTCAAGAAGTGACATTTATCCATGGATAATACAAACAAAAAATAAAGAAGGGGTAAGTCTTCATCTTCCTTTTAAAGATTTATGTGACCCATAAGTATATGTTCCAAGGAGCAGAAATAGTAAAAGCATTATGCTTGAGAAAGTTAATAGAAGAAGAAATTTGTAATATAATAGCCAAAAACGCCAGATACATGCATTTTGTGAGAACAATAGAGTTTCCTTTTTTAAAATTTGCAATTGACAACGGTGCATATGATTGGAAAATGATTAGAAGAGTGTTTCATAAATCAGATGCTAAAATGTCTTTTTTATTCAGAGAATTTGAAAGATATCGCAATTTTTTAGCACCACTGAAATTAGTGCAAGAAAATACATAAACAAAAAATATATAGGTATATTATATGGAAAAACAAAAACCAGTTGGTCGTCCAAGATTTTATACTGAAGAAGAAAGAAGACGAAATAAAAACGATTACATGTTGCGCAAAGAATGGTATTGCAAAATATGCGACAATAATCACAATTACACTCTTGCTGGCAAACATTGCCATCTTAAAACAAAAAAACATTTCAAAAATTCATTTACTTACAACACAGGATATATTTATGACGAACATGAAAACAGCAGCAAATAATTTGTATCACTTCTTTTCAACAGTTAAAAACATTCATTATCCCGGATGTTTTGAACTTTAAACGCATACCAAAATGACTTAAGAAAATATTATCTATAGTAAGTATATATGATCAGGAGAGATCTAGAAAAACTCAGTAAATCAGAATTAATCGAATTGATTATAAAACAAAATACAAAACCAGTGCCCGCACCAAAACCAAAAAAGAGTGTAAAAGAACTTGTTGACTATTTTGAGAGACAGAGACTACCAGCTCCTCCGTCTGAATGGTTACAAGAAATAGAACAATTAAACAGACCAGTGCCCGCTCCACGGACCAAAAAACCACCAGTTCCATTGCCTAGGACTATAATACAAGAAACAAACAAAGCTTTAAAAGGGTTCACAAAGTCTTATGAAATCAACATAAAAAACAGCAAAGACCCACTTATGCAACTGCAAAATACAAGAAAGGCTGTTGCCATCCATATCAAAAAAATATTAAAATCAATGAAAGGTCTAAAGTTTGTTGAAACACTGAGGGTCACATTTGAAAAACAACTAGGACGAGAAGAAAGAATTATGAAAACAGCGTATTTCAACAGTCAACCCCAAACAATAACAAATGACACACAAATTGAACTGGCTTTATCTTTGTCAAAACAAGTCATACTGAACAAGATTGCAGTTTGGATTTCAGAGGGATCTGGTTGGACTGTTCAATCTGTTGACAATCATTATCTCAATGTAGTGAAATATGAACCAATGAAAGGATCTTCTTATATAAAACTACCTACAGAACTCAGAAACAGTGCAAAGGGATTGATCAACATGAAAAATGAGGATAATGAATGCTTCAGGTGGTGCCACATAAGACATCTCAATCCTCAAGACAAATACCCACAGAGAATCAAAAAATCAGATAAAGCATTCATTGAAAATTTGAATTATTCAGGAATTGAATTTCCAGTGACTACCAAACAGTACAACAAAATAGAAAAGCAGAATGAAATTAACATCAATGTATTTGGTTATGAAGAAAAACAAAAATATCCCATTTATGTATCAAAAGAAAAGTATGAAGATTGCATGAATCTGCTTCTTATAACAGAAAATGAAAACAAGCATTATGTATTAATCAAAGATTTCAACAAGTTCATGTATGACATAACAAATAACAAAAAGAGAAAACATTTTTGCATGTATTGTCTTCAGCATTTCACTTCTGAAAGAGTGTTGAACAATCATAAAGAAAACTGTATCCAATTAAATGGAGTACAAGCAATTAAAATGCCAACAAAAGATGACAACATACTGAAATTCAATAATGCTCACAAACAAATACCAGTTCCATTTGTAATATATGCAGATTTTGAAGCCATAACTGAAAAAATACATGGATGCCAACCCAATGATGATAAATCATACACAGAGGCTTATCAGAGACACACAGACTGTGGTTATGGATATAAGGTTGTGTGTTGTTATGATGACAAATACACAAAACCAGTACAAATTTATAGAGGTGAAAAAGCTGTTTACAAATTTATGGAAGCCATGCTGGATGAAGTCAAATACTGCAAGAAGATTATGAAAAAATATTTCAATAAACCATTGAGAATGACTGAAGACGATGAAAAAGAATTTCAAAAAGCTAATGAATGTCATATCTGCAATAAAAAATACAATGAAAATGATGTGAGAGTTAGAGACCATTGCCATATCACAGGTAAATACAGAGGATCAGCTCACCAAGATTGCAATCTTAACTTTCGTTTAACCGAGAAAATACCAGTCATGTTTCACAATCTCCGTGGGTATGACAGTCATTTTATAATGCAAGAAATTGGTGAGACAGTCAAAAAGCATACATACACGAATAAGAAAGGTGAAAAGTGTCAAATGAACATCAATGCAATTCCTAATAACATGGAAAAGTATATGGCTTTCATGCTGGGTAATCACTTAACCTTTCTTGATAGTTTCCAGTTTATGAGCTCTAGTTTGGAAAAACTAGTGAGTAATCTACCGAAAGAATTATTGAAATATACCTCTCAAACATTCAAAAACGAAAAACTTGATTTGATGAGCAAAAAGGGAGTATACCCATATGACTTTATGGACAGTTTTGAAAAATTCAATGAAAAGCTACCACCAAAAGAAGAATTTTACAGTATATTAAATGATGAACATATAACTGACAAAGATTATCAACATGCTCAGACTGTATGGAACACTTTTAATCTAAAAAATATGGGTGAGTACCATGACTTGTATCTCAAATCTGACATCCTTCTATTAGCTGATGTGTTTGAAAACTTTCGAAAGACATGTCTGCAATACTATAAACTGGACCCATGTCATTATTTTACCAGTCCTGGGCTTTCCTGGGATGCTATGCTAAAAATGACTGATATCAAATTAGAGCTTATGACTGATATTGATATGTTTCAATTCATTGAAAAAGGAATGCGAGGAGGCACAAGCTACATTGCAAACCGGTATGGTGAAGCTAATAATAAATACATGAAAACATATGATGAGAAGGCGCCCCCAAAATATATCATGTATCTAGATGCTAACAATCTGTATGGTTGGGCAATGAGTCAATATTTACCAACTGGCGGTTTCAAATGGATGACTAAAAACCATATTGATAAGATAGACTTAGCCAAGTACACAGAAGACAGCAAGAAAGGTTTAATACTAGAAGTAGACCTAGCATATCCAGAAGAACTACATGATTTGCATAATGACTACCCACTAGCACCTGAAAAGGTGAAAGTAACAAAAAACATGCTATCAGATTATTGTCAAAAAATAGCATCCAAATACAATATATCAACAGGTTTAGTTCATAAATTAATACCCACATTAAGCAATAAAGAAAAGTATGTCCTTCATTACAGAAACCTACAATTGTACACTGATCTTGGATTAAAATTAACCAAAGTCCATCGAGTATTAGAATTCAATCAGTCACCATGGTTAAAAGAATACATTGATTTTAACACACAGAAGAGAACCAATGCCAAAAATGCTTTTGAGAAGGACTTCTTCAAGCTTATGAACAACAGTGTATTTGGAAAAACAATGGAAAATATTAGAAAGCGAGTAGATGTCAGATTGGTAACTGATGAAAACAAACTGTTAAAAATGGCTGCTAAACCAACATATGTCAGTAGCAAGATCTTTAATGAAAATTTAGTAGCTGTTCATAAGATCAAAGAAACACTAACCTTAAACAGGCCGGCATATGTGGGTATGTGTATCCTAGATCTTAGCAAGACACTAATGTATGATTTTCACTACAATTATATCAAACAAAAATACGGCAGCAAAGCGAAATTGTTATTCACAGACACAGACAGCTTGACCTATGAAATTGAAACCAGTGATGCGTACCAAGACTTTTGGAATGACAAAGACAAATTCGACAACAGTGATTATCCACAAGATTCACAATATTTCAACACAACTAATAAAAAAGTGATCGGTAAATTCAAAGATGAAGCGGCAGGCATACCGATAACCGAATTCGTCGGATTGCGATCAAAAATGTATTCATATATGAAAGACAATGACAAAGGCGGAAAGACCGCTAAGGGTATTAAAAAGAATATCATCAAAAAGAACATAACTCATGAAAATTATAAAAACGTACTGTTTAATAACAAGCAAATGCATCACACCATGAAAACGATTAGAAGCAACTTACATCAACTTGGAAGCTATGAGCTTAATAAAGTGTCATTATCTTGCTTCGATGATAAGCGCTACATTCGCAGCAATGGTGTGACAAGTCATGCATACGGACATTATAAAATCTAAAAAGTTGGCTGCTGACGTCACGCCACAGCTGTGGCGGTCTACATAAATAATTCCACAAATTCAAAAAGTTTCACTGAAAAATTACACAATTGTGTAGTAAAAATGTGAAGTTTTTGATTGGTTAAAAATCATGGGGAACCCCCTTTCTTTATTTCCGAGAATGTCATGCTTTGTGATTTTTCTAAGAAAGTCACGCATTTTAAATAACATATAGTTCCAAAATAAATTTTGCGTTCGATCCATTCTGCCTCGCCACGGCATAGATTCGCAGAAATATAAAACATATAGATTTCCAAGAATATGAGATCAAAAGTTGGACGCCGAAAATACGAGATTAAAAATACGAGACCAAAAATACGAGATCAAAAGTTGGAAGCCATTAAATGTGAAGTAGTATGGAGTTGAGTTGGTATGAGATCATTTTTGCAAAATGCTCTCGTACCCTCAACTCCTATACTACTAACAGATAATGTGAGGAACAGATTCGTTGGGTGCCACTGAACCTTTCCTTGTACCGGTATAGATTGCCAACACTCTCTCTTGAAAATTGTTTGCACTCTCGGGATAAATGAAAAGGCATAATAAGGAAAGAGGCCCGCGATTTTTTGTTTAACTGACCTTCACAAGTTTTTCCTTTGTGAGTTGAAGGGCAAATACACCTGAATATTCTTTTACCGTTGATACAAGTACCGCCATTCTGACACGGACTACTAGAACACTCGTCATAATCTACAAACAATGAAAACATTATAGTGAGTTCGTGAATGGACATACGCCGAATTTTTTGGCGACCATCTCGGGCTCAAGTGGCAAGACGCTCCGTCGCTAGCCACGAAAGACACACTTTCACAATTTTAAAGTAACGCCTGCTAACCGACAGACCAACTGGTTGGCAAAAGGTCGGATGACAGTTTCCCCGCAGATGGTGTGATAGTTTGTTATCTCACCTTTCTTACAAGTGTACTGATGACAGGCCGAACAATCCACATCATTCCACATGTATCCATGTCTTATTCCCAGAGTGTGCACGCAGTCCTCACCCTGGAAGTCATTTGGCTGGTTTGAGGCCCAGTAGCGGAATGCATAGGGGCATCCATCTACCCAGTGGAATAATCCCTCTGTAGCTATGTCATTCAACCCGATCCAAGCTTTGTCTCCATTGTGCCTGTGCTGGATATATACATTTTCTTCCTGGCTTTCTATGCCAACGAGATTTGCTCCCATAGCCCTGCAGGTAATACTAGCATTGGTCCAGGTCTCGCATTTTTCACTGGTGAAGTAGCAGGAACCATTGAAAAAACTCCATTCAGATTCACAGACATCTGTCAAAGACAAATTGATTCACTCACACTGTCAAACGGACACAGCTGCTGGCTAAATTGAAATTGACCTCAGTGTAGTTAAACGGACAAAAAGAAGTAGCAGAAGAACTGAAATATTCTTTGGTTCGATTTTAGATTAGGTCTTGTCGTTTCCTTCTTGAAAAAATAGATAAATCAAAGTAAGAAAAACAAGGTCCAGAAATAGGAGCAAACTTGAATGAGAAGAAAAGAATATTGAAATTGGTATCAGGCGTTCAGCATCAGTCACTTTTACGTTAAATGTCGAAGCCGACAATGTACACTGGACTTGATTTCCAGTTGGCTGTTCAATTTGGCATCCCAAGCTCATTTTAAAGTGCTACTACGACAAAAAAAATTGTAGAAGCTGGATGATATCGGACAATCTAATGTTAAATGACGACAAAACAGAGTTTCTTATACTAGGCACAAAACAACAGCTAGCCAAAGTTTATGTGAGTCCTGTTCCGGTAGTTAGGAACCGTGGATCATGGTTCGATTCACAGCTCACTATGTTTAGCCATATCAGTAAGCTTTGTTCTGTTCCACTTTACCTCCTGTATATTAATATTAATATTCGACGCATACGCAAGTGTTTATATCAAGAAGCTACGGGGACGTCAGTCCATGCTTTCATAACGTCCCGCATCGATCATTGCAACAGCCTACTGTATTGGCTGCCAAACAGCCAGCTTGCGAAAATTCAGAGAGTTGTGAATGCTTCTACTAGGCTGTATGTAATGCGCCTAGGTTTTGTCATATGACACCAATAATGCCTGATTTGCATTGGTTCCCCATCAGGGCACGCATCAACTTCAAGCTACTTCTCCGCACGTTTAAGGCGTTACACGGCTTCGCGCCACAGTATCTACAGTCCTCAATTAGTATCAAGACATCATGCTATTACCTCAGGGGTTCTAATACTCTACTCCTAGCTACGCCATCAGTGAGATTTAAGGCCACGCTAGGAGATCAGGCATTCGCCGTCGCAGCGCCGTCATTTTTTAGGGACCTTCAGATTCTAGGACGAGAACGACTACGAGTACCAAATTTTCTCGTAGAAAAACATTGAGCGCGCGCAAACCAGCGTCATTTTGGCGGGAAAAACGTGTTACCGTCGTCATTTTAGTACGAGGTTTTGCAAAAATGTCGTCGTGTCAAAACAAGTCAACAACACGGTAGCAGTTTTGGCATTTTTCGATCAGCAAAAAGGCCCAGGAAACAACAATAAGAATAACTGAGAAACCTATACTGCTAACAAAGAGTAAGATTAATCTTACGGGCTATAAATCTTCTTAGTATTTTCGCTAAAAACAAACAGTCAAAACTCGTACTCGTTCTCGTCCTCGTCCTAGAATCTGAAGGTCCCTATTGTGGAACTATCTGCCTAGTGAGCTTCGCTCAATCACATCTTGAGACCTATCTTTTCAGACATGCATATACTTAATAGAGACTTTATTAGCATATTATTAGCATTTTCTCTTTTTAAATAATACTTGTCTTAAATATTTAATAATTAGTTTTGACCATATTGTATATTTTTAATTTTCTTTTTTTTTTAACAATTTATTAGGCCTTGTCATATTTCTAGTTAGATGTTTATCTATTACTTTTAGGAATGCGAATCTGCTCATAGTCATGTAAAGATGCGCACTAGAAATGAATATGTTATTATTATTATTATTATTATTATTATTATTATTATTATTATTATTATTATTATTATTATTATTATTATTATTATTATTATTATTATTATTATTAAGGCCGCATTCACACACTGTCAGAACCAAGCAAAGAAATGGCGGACCGTTAAATGAAGAAATTGCCATGAAAATAAATGGTTTTAATCTTGAAACGTTGGCACGAGAAGGACCTTGGACATCTCGTGATAATTCGATAATGTGTGATTCTTTTTGACTCATTTCAAAAAGCGCTGATTTTAGAACAAATGAAGTTGCATCCTGTGAGAGGTGAAACAAATCATCCTAACAATATAAGAAATATTATATATTTGAATTGCAGAATGGACATGAAATATCGATTTATATGTTCTAAATTTAGCGCTATTTGAAATGAGTGCATAACCTAAATACAGTAGATAGGAATTATACATTATCGGATTATCACGAGATGTCCTTCTCATGCCACCGTTTCAAGATTAAAACTATTTATTTTCATGGCAGTTTCTTCATTTAACGGTGCACCATTTCTTTGCTTGGTTCTGACAGTTATATACACGCATGTTGATTGGTTCTCACCTATGATCTATTGGACGACAGACGCACAGCTAATGTCATCATGCCAGTGGGAGGTTGACTAGCAATAGAGTTATTTTCACAGAGTTATGACATTAGAGTAAGAGTTAAGTTTCCAAAATCCTGAATTCAAGATTCTGGAAATTCAAGATTTTGGAAGGCCTAAATCCTGAAAATCAGATTGAAGAACATGTGGCGTTCCAATAGCATCTCAAGGAAGACAAAGTTGAGACTGTATAAGACAGTGGTAGTGCCGGTATTGTTATATGGATGCGAGACGTGGAAAATGAACAAAGGAGATGACAAAGCTATAGATGTATTCCACAATAAGTGCCTATGAAAGATCCTACACATTAAATGGCAAGATCATGTCAGTACTAAAGAGCTGTTGGAAAGAGCGAGTATGAAACCCCTGAGTGAGGAAGTGAAGTATCGTATACGGAATATGATTGGTCACATCTTGAGGCAAGACCGTAATAATGATTCTAACATTGCAATGAGCTGGGCCCCGGAAGGAAAAAGAAGGCGGGGAAGGTCGAAAAAAACATGGCAACGAACAGTTGAAAAGGAACGTAAAGAGGCAGGGTGGAGATCATGAGAGCAAACGAGGATGATTGCAGCGGACAGAGAACAGTGGAAGACATCTGTAAAGGCCCTATGTGCCACGAGACACAAATCCTGAATTCAGAAATACACAAATACAAATAGTATCCTAAACATGCAAAAAAGCTAACCTTCGGCCTAATTAGGCCTGAACAAACGTTTTTAGGCCTAAGGTTAGCTTTTGTGAATGTTGGCTTCAAAAATTTTGAATTCAGGATTTTGGAAACTATATACGACACAACTCTATGAAAATAACTCTAAGAATAGCTGTCCCCGCCAGTGGCGTGATTCTCTCAACCAATTACAGTTCTTTGTTAAGCGCAGCAACCAATCAGTTTGCTTTATTTTGTATAGACAGTATCAAAGTGCTGTTTTCGTGTCTTTCAAGTAACCTCTTTCGAATACTATGACCTTAGAAACATTGTGAAATAAAAAGGCTTCTTTCTGCATATTTTATTTCCTTATTATATAAAACAAATAAATTCCATGTTGCCGTGCGTCTGCTCAATAATAGACCACAGATGACGTCAAAAAATGTGGTGAGAACATCAGTGACACATTATCCTATCGCATCCTATGCCAATTTTTCTTCTTATCACCTTTTGACGTCATCTGTTATCTATTACTGAACAGACGGACGGCAACATGGAATCTATGTGTTAAATAGCAACTAACCAGCTTCCAGCTGCCTTGACAGCTAAGTTGGTAGACCCCCTTGGTAGAGCGGTGCAGCGCAATTACATGTTCATGCGCAGTTGGAATCCCGTTCAAGCTTGAATTTTCTTTGGGATTTTTTCGCAAAAGCTTAAGTTGTTTAACAGGAAAAGAAAACAAACAGCGATTACAAACATTTTCATTTTATACTTGACGTTTCGTATGTTGCAGCATACATCATCAGAAGTGACGGTTAAAATTGTTACACTGAATTTTAAAAAACTAGAGCGAGGAACTGGTGACTCTCTAGTTTTTTAAAATTCAGTGTAACAATTTTAACCGTCACTTCTGATGATGTATGCTGCAACATACGAAACGTCAAGTATAAAATGAAAATGTTTGTAACCGCTGTTTGTTTTCTTTTCCTGTTGAAATTGAAATGGCCAAAGGACAAAAGTATTTATTAAGTTGTTTATCTAACTGCGACAATATTTCTAACTTTTGTTTCACGTCCATTCTGCTGTTCAAACATAAGAAACTTTATTATTTCGAGTATCATTGTGCGCACTGAATCTTTGCGCACATTGTTACTCGAAAGTAGTATTTAGAGCGTTTTCACTCACGTGACCAGCAGTCATGTTGAAACTATTTGCATAAAGATAGAGTTCAATTCCCGGAGGATTAGTTTGGTACACCATCATGGTCGCCAATTCTTTGTTTTGGAACTCCAACATGGCAGCCGTGACGTCATGTGCAAACGCTCTATACCACACAAGTGAATTGTGCTCTTCGCGCGCGCTGATTGGCTAACTCGGAGATGATTATCCAAGTACTATTTACCTCCGAGTAGCAGGCACGCGAGATTTGAAATTTCCGACCACATTTTACAAAAATAACGTAGTTTTGGGGTTCGCTTTTTACTCAACTTGTGGTACATAGTAATTAATGTTAATTAATGTTTGGAGTTTTTACATCTCACCTGGCAAAGCTGCATAAGAGACTGACAAAGGGTCATGCCGCTGTACAAAAAGTTCTTTGACGCAGGCCCTAAAGCCGGTCTCATTGATATACTGCAGCAAAGAATAAAACCGGTGAGTAGTGTAACAGGCAAAAAAAAAAACATATGACAAAGGATTGTCAGTTTCGAGTGGACGCTTCACGTCTGGAGTTTGATGCTCTGATTAAGAATCACAGGACATTAAATTTCCTCTTCACGGATGGGAAAGTGTAGAGGAAATAGTGTATTTACTGTATTGCCGCGCACTTTAGAACGTTGACCCAAACTACTTCCGATCACTTGAATCCTGCATGCCCTACCACCTGATGCTTTACTTGACCGATTGGCCAAAATGTCCCCCTCCCCCCCCCCCCCCGCCCTTCCTCACTGTGCTAGCGCAAGGTCCCTGTGTCGAGATTTAACTAAGAACAGCTACCACGATAGGAACGAAGACATCACAAAACAAGAGCTCAGCGCTTGCGCTTTCGTCCTCCGTCTGCAAAACAACAACTTAAATGATGAACACGCCAGCGGGTGGCAACAAATGTTACCCTACGCCGTTCAAACCAGTTGCATTTTCAAAACTGTCACGCATGTTTTTGATTTGCGATAATTGTTAATTTCAGTTTACAGTGTCCCCTATTAGTGCTCCAGCGCTAAAACGACTAGACACTTAAATAAAGTTCCTTTCCTTTCTTTTCTCATACCAGGAGTTTCCTTCGTCTTTTGTCTGACCGTTGGAGATCGTAATCTTGGACAAAGCTCTTGGGAAAAATCCAGCTTAAACATCATTTGATATGTACTCACAGAGTATAATGGTCCTTCCCTACCTTTCCCCCATACCAATGCTGATAATGTGGTGCAAAATACTGTGCAAGCTTTTGTCCGTTTCTTAACCAACATTGGGATGGGAGGAGGGGGGAAAGAGGAAAGTAGGAAGAATTTAATCTTTATCACACAGACAAATTAGGGCGTCACATTTTCCTAACGAGTTTTGTCCAAGATTGTGGATACGACACTAATTTTAAATATGTTAAAGAATTTGATTAATCGCTAAGTGATTACAATGGCGCATTAACGTTCTCTCAGCCGATGCTGTCGTCGTTGCTTACGCTAGCTAAAGGAAGTGACTCCCTACCTCAACCCAGGCAGATATTGAGTTGTACATAGGATTGAGATTTCCGCCACTGGTTGAATGATTTGCTGAAACCAACACTTCTGGAGTGTCATTGTAAGGCTTTTTGAATGCGATATCCTGTGAGAATTTTAAATTGGTTTTGAAATGTACGTCAAAAACAGATGAGAAGTTTAAACTCAGGTATCAAACGAATCAAGGGCCGCGGGGGGTCAAACACGAATACGCCTTCTCAAAGGGGCGGTACCTTAGGAACACGAGAATCGTTTGTCAATCAACTGTAGACGCATACAGAACTCTGTGAAAGCCACTATCGGCAAGCTGCTCCTAATGGTTTCCAAGATGTTGTTTCTATTTCTTGTTTTAAGTTCCCCAGTCACTCAACGCCTTTTTAGCTTTGCTGAGAATGCGGATAGATATCTTGGATTATTACCAGTTCTGTATGAATTAATTCAAACCAGAGCCAAGGGCGAAACTATTCTTTAAAGAGAGTGTCTTCGTGTTCAAAAGGCCGAGGAAGACTGCTACCTTTTATAAGAATACCATGAAACAAATTGCTACAAAGAAAAGAATAAGGGAGCGGGGGAGGAAAATAAAAGAGCGCGCTCAGTATCAAACAGATATAATAAATGTTGTGCCTCAGATATCCATCAGAAGTTTGAGGAATGATGCAAAAACGTGCGAGTGAAAGGCTAACAGATAATGGTGGTGAAGCGTCGAAAATTATGACGGTACGTACCTCACAAAAGGCGTAATTGGAATCTTGAGAAGGGCTTATTCCATTTGCAAAGTACACAGAACCGTGCTCTCTAAACAGAGATCGGTGAAGTTCTTCAAACGCTATCCAGTCCTTTGAGTGAAAAGAATCGTTATTCTTGGTTTGCACCCACGTGACACGGCGGTCATGTTGGATGGCAATACATGACAATATATTTTCGCAGGATTTGCATAATAATAAAGTTTAGTTCCCAGCGGAGAGACAGGTTATTGTCCTTGCCATCCAACATGATCCCCGTGACGTCAAAGGTCAATGTGATGGGACGATAACCATAATCTAGGCTTGGTCTAACTTTAAAAAACCTAAAAAAAAAAGAATATTTGCACCAAGAGTGATCACTATACAAAGAAAAAACTAAATCAATCAGTGGATTTCACTTCTTCACTGTGTAAAACTTCAAAGGCACTTACAATGTGGATGCTTTGGTGAGCGCCGTCAAAGTTTTGCAACTCTCTGACGCAGATCGTAAATGAAGCTGTTGTAATATCTTCCAGCCACACGGATGATGCATCGTGCCTCACACCTCGTCTTTCGTGTTCCGCTGACACCAGTACTGTGGGCGGCGACCGAAACTTGCCCTGTCAAACAGAAAGAGGGTTTGGTTGTTATTTAAGAAAATGTAATCATGACAAATATTTTAAGTCAAAAGTGGTTCCATTAAAGCAAACGACAAAGAATAATCTCTCAACAAACGTTGTAGTTATTATTTCAAGGATAATTTAAAATCTGCGAGGCGCCATTATGAAGAAAGGCAGTATAAACCGAGCTACTTCCTTTGGAAGAGAAAAAATCAGAAAATGCTGAGGCCTTTGAAGATGATGATGATTGAAAACGAGAGCATTGCGAACTTGCTCCCTACCGATGGGAGTGACATCGTACGACAGCTCGTCCCAGTCTGCCAATTGGGCATATCCATTTTTCCAGACACTCCCCCGTCAGGGGCCCCCTGGTAAGCAAGCCAGTCAACTGTAGCAAATGTTTCACCATTTCTCCGATCGTTCCTGCCCGCCTGAGTGACACATACAGTAAAATTGTTGTCCATGATATCTTCAACCCACGCGACTGCAGCTTCGTGGACATAGTCGGCGTCCGAGAAGTTAACGTGATTAACCGATACTTGCATGTGAACCGGTTTGTCCGGATAAAAAACGTACGGTTTCAGTGGAACTTGTTCGCAAACAACCTCAGCCCAGACTGGGTAATGACGGAGGCGATGGCGTCCTTTCTGGAAAGGGAAACCTGAAAAGAGGGACCAAATTAAACAGTCCAAGTCTGATTTGTTAGACATAAATAAAAAAAATTACATGAAAATACAAAGAATCCAACAGATTTTCCGAAAAAGAAAGTCCTTCTCTTGATGTTTCTCGTATCAAATTAAAATGCTCGTTCAACTTCAGTATTTTTACGAAAACATGTGTGCGTGCATACCTGTGCAAAAACCAGGATGATAGATTGTGAAGTTTGCCCTCAGGTAGCACATCTCTCGCTGGAATATACACACGTTGTCATACGTGGTTCCATTAGAAGAACACACGGGCTCTTCGTATGAGGGGCAATTATCCACGCATATGCATCGCGCGTCACTGGGGCCGAACGCTTTGCAAACGGCGAAGTATTTACAGGAAACATTGATGCATGGATCAAGATCTAAATAAAAGAATTAAAAGATAATTTTACTTACTTATTGTACTTACCCAAGTTTAAAATAAGGCAAGTAATGATCTCACTGGCCATTCGTCATTTCGTCAAAAATAACTAATGATAAAGTGATTTGCTGATTAAGGCCTAATGATAGTTGGGTTTTACAAAAATTGTTGGGACTAGTACTCTATATTTAAGTTTTAAACTTATACAGCACACAAATTTGATCTCTCCCCAAGAGAGCTTTTCACAGCCAATGAAACAATTGATGCAAATAAATACAACAAAGTTTTATATATCCTTCCCTGTGGGAGGCAAACAAGTTAGCCAATTTCAAGTGCAGGCAATGAGTTGACCAAGGATTACACGGGACTACTCCTGTTAGCGGTCAGAGAGGGCCTTCAACCTGGGAAATACGGAGTGCAAATCCGGGACCTTAAAGTGACAGTTTCACGGTTTTGGGCATTTCCCAGCTTTGGCACTAGCTGCAGCAGTTGTAAATTTTACGGTTTCTTACTGAACCAGATGATGTTCATTAATTACGGCGAGTATTAAAGCAAATACACTGAATGACCGAGGCCCAAATTTGGTGATGATACTGTAGGCTTACACAGAAAATATAGAATCTATTTTTGATCATCGAATTTATTGTACGGGTCGAACATTTCATTATACGCGTGAGTTGTCATAACGCGCGAGTTATGTAATCGCGTGCAGTAGGTTCATAACACAAAGGAAATTATTGCAAATGTAATTCCAGTGAGTAATTCCACTTCTATGGCATTGTTTCCTTTTCCTGCGTCAGTGTTTTCGATTGCTTCAATAACAATAGAATTAAATGGGCTGACGAGACAGTTTGCCCATGCGCAGAGACATGAAACTCTCCCTTTAACCACTCGGACAAACTGCATCTCGGCGCAACGGTGCACTAGTCATTGGGGACAATGGAAATCAAAATCAAACGTTGATTTAAGATAGGATGGAAAAAACAAAGCACCCGGAGAAAAACAACAAGCCCAACCTATCGTGTCCTAAGCCTCTCATTCTAACTGCCTGCGCCATTCCTGCTTCCCGTGTATTTCGATTTCGTCTCCTAACAAGAAGGCTGGACATATTCAAACTATTACTATTCTGTAATTGTCGCAAAAAGAATCTCATAATCTTGCAGAGTTTAACTCTGGTTCAGAGCTGGTTTTTTTTTTTTTTTTAGTTTAAAAAATTCCTTATTGGGACGTAACGTAGCTAATGCATTTTCCCGTGCGCGCAGCTTCGATCTTATTTTTGTCCATACTTGGGCATACAATTGGTGTCCTAAAATCCCCAGCTTTGTTCCAAGGAAAAGAGTTGCAAGTTACACCCTTCAAGGTCATGTGCTTCCATTGTACCTCCTATAATCGCGTAATCAACAACGACAGGATCATGGTGGCTTTCCATCCCTGCAAGATCTTTGACGCACACGCGAAAAAACGAACTTGCTGTTTCCTGTGAAAAAGCCGAGAAAAAGAAATTAAACCGAAAAGAGTAGAAATTTTAAACTACGTGCAGATGTCAGTACAGAGGCAACAGTTTCTCCTCAGTTCCCTGTTTTATACTCCAGTGCATTGGCGAGACCACGTCCACCGCGATTTTGTGCGTCTTAAATTCTGACCCCGAAATGGCAATATACAGAAGAAGTTCATCGTCCCGTACAAACATAGATCCTCTCAATTGCCAACGGCAATGTTAACGGCAAATTATAGCAGCTTGCAGACTTAAGAAACGTTGTGACGGGGGCTTTCTAAAAAATCCTGATAAGGAAGTCTCAAAAAAGGCATAATTTCATTTTTTATACCCCTTTCCAATCTTTTGCTATCCTCTGCAACTATATCTAATTTAAGTGGAAGAGCTTGTGTGTGTTCAAATCGCCGTAACCGGGTTATATTGTTGTGTTATTGATAAATACAAACTCACTTCTATCCAGGTGTTAAGGTTGTTATTCTCCGGCTTGACTGAGTGTACGTTATGGCTATCGTAAAGGTGATTGACTGTTACAATGACAACAGGAGGTGCATAAAAACCCTCAGTAAAGTTGAGCACCTGTCAAGGAAGAGCAAAACGCCAGATGATTCCTAGCTGTTTGCAGTTTCAGTCTTTTATTTTTAGAACTGACAAAACTGTATACATTTTGTTATTTTGTGGAAGTGTACTGAGCACTTACGCTAGTTCACAAGCCTGAAAAAAAAAAAAAACATGAAAATAACAGTATCAGGAGGCAACAAGTTTGGTAGTTGCAAAGAGAGGCAAAGGGACATGTGGACCTCCAAAGACAAGTCTACCTAGAGTTCAAAGTGGATAAGCTTACGTTTCACCAACCCCCCCCCCCCCCAGGGAAAACGTGTTTTACCTGGGGGGGGTGCGTGGGTACCACTACACGTAGGCTAGAGTGTGTTTTAAGCCTAGTGTGACCGTATTTAAATCAAAGGGCCTAAATCTCTAAACCACGACGCCTCTTGAAGAAAATATACCGATTCTGATGCACCTTGCAAAAGGCGAAGTTATCTCTCTCAAGTGGAGCACCACCATTTTCGAAGAGAAGCTTTCCGTTAAGAGTCAGTTGAGCGGATCCCTGGGTAAACGCTGCCCAGTCCTGAAAAGGATCAAGAAATATTCAATTGGTTAAACCTTTACATGGACAAAAGTGATGTTGGAGATGAGGAAACTTCATTCATAATTTGCATAAAGTAATCGACAAGTTGTAGTTGAACGAGAGGGGGATGGGGACATTTTGTGGAACTTTATCAAAGTAATCTAATTGGATGCATTTCTGGACACATGCTTACCCCGGTTTAAGATTAACTAAACGGACTGGAATCACCCTGCGAGTAGAGCCTCTCTTTATCGCCTTATCGCGCTTTTCGCTACTCGAGGACTATTACTAATAGTCCTCTAGTAGCGTAGCCAATCAAAATGCAGGATTTGTATTAGTCCACTAGTTGGGTGATACTAAATTCATAAATGCCGACACGAAGGTGCCTGAAATTTGAAACTAAACAATAGACAGAGTTGTGAACAAGTCAAAGTCTCGCTGGAATTTGTAAATATATTCATTTCAGATGGAGGCTAACCCTGTAAAAATGTGTCCGTAGTGTTTTTATTCAGCGATTATAAAGAACTTGAAACTGGACTATTAGGCGCATTTCTGGACGTAAGTGACACTTTCGTCATTAGCTGTATTAGAATACGTTTCGTTCCAGTCAGATCTCGTGTCTCGTTTTTTTTAATTAAAAAAGCAACAATGGGCAATAGGCCATTTTACAGTTGTTTGCTCAGTGACCTAGCCTATGAATGGCTGCGAGGCTGCCGGTGACCTTGTATTGATACAGACCTCACTTCTTTTATCATATAAATTGTGTTATTGTAATTCTAATTAGTCAACATTAACATCAAAAAGGTTTTTATCAAGGCAGGGGTCACCGGCAGCCTCGCTTCCATTCTTAGGCCAGGTAACTTGGCTACAACTGTAAAATGGTCTATTGTCACGATAGCGTCATTTGACTACAACTACCAGAATTCCGTTCGTTTTTCTTTCCTTATTTAAATTTTGTATTCCCAGAGGGGTAAAAATAACAATAGCTCTAATTAGCATGAGAAAAGCAAATCCTGTAGGATTCTCGTAATAGTCAAGTTGCGTCATCGTGCAAATGTCCTATTTCCGACAGAAACAATCGCAATTCTCTAGACACAGCTGTCCGCCATATTGGATTTTAGTTGACTTACCACTTGTATATTCTGATGTTTTCCATCAAATGTTTTCACCTCTCGAACACAGATTTTAAAATGGTCTTCCTGTTTTTCCTCTACCCATATGTTCATGGCATCCTGTGGTCTTGTACTGCCTGCGTGACGCACAGAAGCGAACACAAATGGGACAGATAGAAAACGCTTCAGAAAGGGGAGAAAGAGAAAATAGAGTTAAATTTGCAGGACCTTTATCTTATTTTCAACTGCTACAAAATTTCTTATCTACAAATTTTAACAGTAAAGCCGGAGTATTTGGTGTTTGCATTGTACATTTAAGGAAGCCCTGAAAGAGTGGGTGCTGTCCTACATAGCTCATAGTAGCATTTAAATTGGAGGGCACACTCATAACCAACCTCTAAGCACTCTGTATCTGCCTAACGGAGACCGCAAGCTGAAGACCACAGACTTCAGTCCATAGACTACAGATTGCAGACTGTACACTGCCAATTCTTTTAGGGGGTGGATGGTATACTTAATAATGGTGGACTTGTTGAGTTTATTTTACATTCGACAGCAGCAGAGCGGCAGCAAACCTGTTGCTCGAAAACAACATAAGAAGGAAAATGCTGAATTGAAAATTGGAAATTCCGACTTTCTTTATGCAATGCACCATCTGACTGAGTTTAGAGATAGTTCAGAATAGGTCCAATAGCGATCAGTGGTGTACAGAAATGAAGAGCTGTCGCATCATATACGAAGGACAAGCCACCTTATCCAAGCTGTCTTATCAAAATGGCTTTGGCCGAGTCGCAATACTGTGTCACGAACTTTCTCATTTCATATTGGCGCGTATTGTTTTAGCTTAAGAACTGGGGTACAATACATGCCGCTCAAATCAACATGGTAATGCGGTCCGCCTATGAGTCATCGCTCTTATTCGACTCCTATCCGGTTGAGACAACAAAGGGGGATGTCAAGTATAGGCAGGTTAATCCAAACTCAACAACGCTTGGCGATGGAATGTAGTCAAAAGCGAATTTTTGTACAAAGGGAACTGAGATAAGCAATGCCGGACACGCTTTAAAAAAAGGGACTGATGTTCCATACATAAAGTTCATTAGGAACACACTCAAAACTGGACAGGGAACCCCTTTGAAATTTATTACGACAGGACACAGCCGATAGGGGTAAAACGAAGTTCTGAACTAAATTATTTTTCGGGAGAAACCCCAAACACAGATCCAACAGATAACTGATCGACCTAACCTGGCACAGGCTATGAGCGTAACGGACTTCAGGAGTTCTTACGAAACCGAAACAAGCGGAAATCAATTGTTAACACCAGTGTCGGAGCGAGATTGCTCGATAGAGGAGAAGCAGAAGTCATTGGCCTTGGAAAACAATTCTTACAATTGTTCTTTGGGACGTGCTAAATGGCAATTGGCATACTGAGAAAGGTCATTCAAAACACACCTGTTAATTAGCGTTAATGGCCTTAAATTTTTGAGGTCAATGTTATATAGCTAGAATAAATAAACACTTAAAATGAAGGAAAAAGGGGCTCAAACATGATGCCAAAATTGAAAGTTATTTCGTATCACTTCATTTTCATTCTGCTGTTTAATCAAACAAAGTTTTTCCTTTTTCAAACATATCTCATTTCCAAAACAGAGTTTTAAAAACATGGGCTGTCTTAATTAACCTAGAGGAAATAATGATGTCAAATGGCATCATTTGAAGGGGAACAATCTGGGGCGTAAAGAAAACGTTATGGTTTTGATAGACCTGCGTGTTTAACACAAGGCAGTTTCCACACACATATTTAACGAAGCTCAGTAAATAGATGGCTCAATATAATTATAGCTGTAGTAGTTTAGCAATTATCGCGTTTTTTCTTTCTGCTTAAACGGACGGTGTACCTGAATGAAGTCAATTCTTTGGCACTTTGTTCCGCTTGTAAAAGTACTGAAGGAGGCGGTGCCGTCGAGCGCCCCAGAGGGCGTACCGCGGAACGCAATCCAGTTGACAACGAAGGATCCATTCGTACCAGGTCCTGATTCCAACACGCAGACACGGAAGTTATTTCGAGTAACTCCAGTTGTCCAAACTACTGCGGAATCGTGAACACTATTGGAAGTTTTATCCTCATGGCCGATGGATACAAAAACACGAATATTCGCAGAACTGGAAAATACCGAAGGGTATTGTACGGTGCTGCAGTGAAGTAAGCCCGGTGATGACATGGTCATGTTTGCCTTGCCGCTTTGGAAGAGGTTTTGCCCTACGAGAAATAGAAATCATGCATGAAGACTCAAGTATAAGTTATAATTAAATCCACTTTGGTATTTCAACGAGTGAGACGAAGGTGCTTACTTAGATCTCCGTTCCGCTGAAACGAGCCCAAATATGGTTCTACTTTAACGTTCTCCGGCAATGGAAGAAAAAAACTCAGAGAACGGGTTTTTTTTACGATTTTGTTTGTTTTGTTGTTTTTTTTTAATTCTTGCATTTTGTTCGCCACAGTGGTGTGCAATTTGAGGATGTACGCATGTATTACTGGTGCAAATGAACCTCATATTCAAATCATACGAAATCAGCCAAAGACTCTTGTTACTGCAGTGAGTGCCTACAATAGGTCTAAAAATATCATTTATACTCATATCAGGTTGTTTCATCTGTTAGAAGTTTTTGCCTCATAAGGATGAGAGCTATTAAAGAACCAGAAATTAACGAGTAAAGCTAAATTAATTTCGATCGATACCTTATTTTTGCCCTGCCCTCACCTTCAGCCAAACGGGAAAGAGCGCAAAACACCAAAAGCTTAGCCACCAATCTTCTAACTGGGAACGCCTCCATCATGCAGAGGAGCTATGTGCTTCCAACCTCCGTGTTTTGGTCTCTGCAGCCAAAACAGACTGGAGAAAATTCGCAGTGAACGTCCAATTAAGGGGGTCCGCCCTAAACCTGACGAAAACTGGTATTCTCATTTCTTCGTTCTGACTGGACATTGAGAGAATACGAGCTCTTAACGAACGGAAGTAACTGGGAAAAGAAGCGACAATTGAACCTGACAAGAGAGAGGCGGAAGTAAGCGTTTTCAATTAAAGGAGAAAATAACATTTAGTCATTGTAATGTAATTTGATTTGTGGAGAAAAGCGAAAGGGCAACCTTAGCACAATAGGTAAAGCGTGGTGGAATCTTGCCAGATATTAATAGGTGACGCAAGGGAGAGGCTTACTTTACATTTGTATGATGACTTTGAAAGCGTGTAAAAACAAAAAAGGAGCGACTCACTGAGATGTCAAAATTCGATGATTTCTCCTTTGATAAAGCTTCAGGGGTAATCTGAGTTGCATTCAGTTAACTTCAAACAGGAGTAGCATCCCACCATGTTAAATATTGGGAGCATTCTGATATACTTTCTTTCTGTTTTACGATGAGATTGTTAGAAGAGAGTTATCGATCATCGACGCTTGTAGAAAGGAACTCCGCAAAATCCCCTTCAAAAATCGTGAGCCAGTACACGTTTGTTGTGGGTTTTAAGGATGGGAATACCAAAGAGGGAAATTAAGACTAAACATTAACATCTAACGTTATTCCCAGAACGTTCAGAAAGTGTTAGAAGAAAAAATATTTTGAACCAAAACAACAAAATACTAAAAACACAAACGCAGAAGAAACAAAACATCACGGAAGATAGAAACTTCACACCAGTCGCAACATGCTTTGACCCGTCTGGTCAGGAAAAAAGTGTATGCCCGGGGGTGCTAAATGCATTGCTATTTCTCTTAACAGGTAAATGGTCCTATAGTCGCCACTAGGGAGGGTGGCTGGATTTTCCGGTATTTGACGCAAGCTCTCTTTCATGCAACGCTATGCAAGATATAGCCAACCAGAATATTGGAAGCTTGTGCACATTTGTAGGTATTTCACCGAATAGTTCCATTTGTTCGCCAAAAAGGTCGCTCGTAGACGATGGTAGTAGACTAATGAAGTAACTCGAGGGATATCGTTCTATGGTAAACCACTTGAACAAGTTGCAACCACACAGGACAAATCGCGTATGAACACAACCTTTACCCGAGCATCTCCTCGGAAAAGACAAGGACAGCTGTCTTGACCTCGTTAGTAGTGCTGATAGCATGTCAGTGTAGCAGACCACGTTACATTCGCCTCAGTTCCGTCGCCATCGTAGTTTAGTGCCGCAGTTTCTGCTCTATTGTGTGATCGCAGAGAATTCATCTTGCTCTTAACTTGGGCATGATACTCTAAAACAGTGCTGTTAGGTTATCGGCCACGATTTATTCCTCCACGATATAACAAGTCTTTTTTAGTCGTCAAATTTCAAAGCTATACCGACAAAGTACTTCTGAAGCTTTTTTTGGGAAAAATTACCCCAAACGCAAGAAAAGCCTTTTAGACATAAGGTTACAATAAATCTATCAGAAATCGGTTGAGCAAGGATCGAAATCAAGCAACAGAAGTAAATCATACGAATACAATGAACACGTGTTTACGTTATCACCAGCGGGGCGAAATTTACGCACGACAAACTTCCCTACGAAATGGCTATAAAGCCGACTTAAGAAAAAACACAACTTTAAAGGTTTGAAAATGAGCTTTCCAGACAAGAATATATTTAATCCAAATGTTGGCATAAGTTTTCCCATGGTTGCCCAGTTCTCAGAAACACATCCTTAATAGACAAAATTGCTCAGCGTTTTCTCGTTGATCGGACGCCGATCATATCCAAGCAACCACGCGCAATCGCGCGCATGATACTCAGATTTTAAAACAAAATTACTGTCGGAGTTGACGAATTCACTTCACACAAGCTCTTAGTATTGAATTACATAAACTCTCACGAGGTAACAACCGCTTGATTTTCAAATCTCTGTAGGCATGTACGCGACACAAGAGGCGTCACGTAAATTGGAGTGACCAAGTATTTGATTTTTTACATAAAAATACTTTAAAATTATATTTTATAGGAAAAGTCAAAGACAGCATCTTCTAAATTCCTTTCATTTTGTTTATTTGAGTGTTATTGCACAAAGCTACAGTAGCTGGTTTTCGATGTTCTTAAAAGGAAAACGTTTCATTTAGGAAAGCTAATCGGGTGTACTCCACAGAGGTGATAGTATTCTGCCCGTCATTCTTTTCTGTTCTTCTGTACAGCTTCCTTCGGTGAAAAGTTTGTTTTCCGCGATTCCACGAGGCAAATTTTCTCGGAGTGAGAGGTTCGTTCACTCACGCTGCAGCCATCTTTGTTTGGAACGATGACCGAAATCCGAACTTCAAGACGCCGGCTTAATCCCAACGTACATCTTTCCAACGAGAACTTGTGAGAGTTTGCTGCTCTTTGCGGTCTCATCCATATGTTGGGAGAGGTCATCTTCTTCGACACAAATAAAATGCACCAGTGTACGCGCCCAAGGGTGAGCCGGTGGCAATGTCAAGAATCGAATTTCTCTCTACAAATGTTCTTTCCATTCTCTTCGTATTCTGCTTTAGTGACACACATCTTGTTCAAAAACAAGTCTGTCCTTGACAAGGCTGCCCCACCTTCCCACGCATGGGCAACAGGCCTAAAAGAACATGAATAGGTTGTGGAATAATCAGTAACGACGATGGCATTTTCCGGTTTTAAAAAAAAAAGTGCTCCTGTTAAGAGAATTTGGTACTCAATCGCAGAACGTCAGAATAGAATAACAGAACTGCAGATCTCAATAGCAAAATACTCGGTTATGTTGGTGGTACACACTTCATACTGGGCCACAAGAACTTACGAGAGCTAGTACATTAAGCAAGGGATGAGCCGGCTAAAACATGTCCGGCATACTACCGCTTGCTGAAATTATGAAAAGGTGGCATTCTGATCTCGACGTTCTAATGAAGCAGACGGTGAATTCGGCAAATGAATAATGAAGTAACTTGCTCCTGCTTTCTGCAACTTGGCTCACAATGTTTTTGGTGGTTGCAAGCTGTGTTTACATTAGGCAATCTTTCACGCAAGTTACCTCGCAGTGACTTGCGACACAAAGTTGCCCTAAACTTGCGGTGATCGCAAAACGTGATTTATCCGAAAAAGCTCTTATGCGGAAAAAAGTAAAAAAATCGCAAAATAGGCCGCCCACAGCCTCTCACAAAGCAGGTCCAAAGGAAAGGATTTTCTTCGGTGCGGTATATGGAAATTGGTACGTTTCATACAAAAAAGATTATTGCAGTGAAGCAAAATCGAAAAATGAAACGAAATTGCAGCGTTGACACTGATTAAAAAAGTTTTTAAAAAGTAAAACGTTTCGATCACTTCGGTGACCTTCATCAGTTACGTATGCAAATATGACTAACGATGGTAAAATAGGCAAGTAGGTGACAAATACACGTATGCATAACGCGTGTGCCAAAACATTTTCTAAAAATTATTGAGATTGAGGTACACACGTGGAAACTCAACGTGCTCGTTGATTGAGTTCTCTTCCTTATTAGAATACCACGCTTCCGATTTTACTTTTGAAAAACTTTTTTAAGCAGTGTCAACGCTGCAATTTCGTTTTATATCATGCCTGATTACAGCCACGGTATTTTTAAAATCGAAAAATGATTGCAGTTAATAAGTAACTTCAGCAGTTGCAAAGAACTCTTAAACGAGACATGCCTGCCATCAAACCAAGTGGGATAAGGATCAGCTCATCTACCGTATGACCTAGTATGAAAACTTCCGGTCGTTTTTAAAGTCAAAACACAAAAATTTAATAAAATTTGGCTTTCATTTCTGAGTGTCTAATGAAAATTCATAAAACAATATATCATTCCATTCGCGCTTGTTGGATATTAAGTTGCAGCTGTTTTACAACAAATGTTGAACAGTGTGTCATGCCATGTTGAATGTTGTTGAACGTTGTTGAACAATGTTGAACGAAAATTGAGACCAGTTCTATTCCGTTCAACACGTCTGCGCAACATTTGTTGAGCAACAAATGTTGCAGTATGTTGACTCGTGTGTTATCGGCTTTAGACTGATTAGAACCAACTAATCGCCACGATTTACCATCTTATATCCAACTCGCGCTCACGGAATAATAGTTAAATATGTCCAGGATTTACCCTAATTAGATGCACGCGGGATTTCAATAAGCGTCACGAAGTGTCCTCTTGCTCTGTCTCCCCAACTTCAACATCACTCATCTCTCGGAATAACAGCCAATTAACGTCACAAAGTGTCCCCCAAATGCTGCTCTTTAAGTAAAGATAAATAGCGAAGTAGAACGCTACCCTTAACCCTAACCTTATTGCTGGAAATAGTAATTAACTCACATTCGCCTAATAAGCTTACCCTACGCCTCATGAAGGGGAGGAAGGTGGGGAAATTTGCAGACACTGTTGAGTTAGTAGACTTGCGAGAAGAGAGAAATTTGCACGCAACGGCGTTTTAAATGTCTTGAGAATTTCCCTAGGGACTTCTAGGGCCAATAGAATAGCTGCCACGGTAGCATCGAGTTGTGCGATTACCGAATTCGGCGTGGGAAGGCTTTTACGCGAATGAGAATAGGTAGCAAATGGACACTTCGTGTTGGATGTCAAAATTGGGCGTGCATCTATTTAAGGCCAATGCCGGACGTAAGGGTTTTCCCACTTCAACTCGTTTTGAATGAGAGGCTGAGCGGAAGCTAACCTTGAAGGACAATGAACAGCGACATCCACGTCAAAAGGAGCAAGAGCTCGAACTTCCGAAAACCTGAGACAGAAAGAAAGCGACGATGCAATCATGCCTACTTATTTAAAAGACAGACACCGAAACTTTTCTCTCCTAGGATTTAAAGTTAAACCTTTTCCAGCGCACCACAAGCGAGAAACAAAGCTCGCAATAAGAATGAATTTATCTTTGATTGGGTATCTGGTTCGTGTCGTGAAATAAACGCCAAAGTAAGTTCTCTGGCCTATCATAGCAAGCCCTGACAATCACACGACCCAATTAGAATTCTAAGTAATACATACACCCAGCAAGACTTGACTATGGGCAGTCAAAAAAACAAACAAAGAAAATAAGGCAAACAAAACAACGAATGAAACAATTATAATTTGACGTTAATGCATGCAACCGAAGTCAGAATAGGCTATGAACAGTAACATATGACATATGTAAGATAGAGCATTAAAAGCAAGGTGAACACAACATAACACCAAACCCGGTGTGGCCGTCACGTCACACACGCACATAACCATTTCACCTGGTTCATTGGCAGCCATGGACAACTGTTTGGGGGTTGTTAGGCCTCATCAGCAAGGCACAGCCAGTGCGTTGATTACGACACGAAAAAAACAAGCAAACCAATCCAAACGATGCCCAAATGGGAGTCAGGGTGTCGGGATGGCGCCCCAACCCCACCCCCTCTGCAATCGTCCGGTAGATTATCACTATCGCTATTGCTATATGTCACTATCAAAAGAGGAAAGCGAAGAATGCCACGTAAAAAGTGAAAGTCCCTCAGCAGCAGCTCTGGGAACTTCTTGCTCGACAGACAAAGCGACAGAGGAGCTGCTCTTACTAGTACAGCGCTGAAATATCTTTTAGCTAAGTACATTTCTTACACTCGTTCTTTCATTCCTGGAAAAAGAGAGTTTCCTCCAGTCAGCAATATGTTCATGTAACAATGCGGTTGCATTTCTGAAAGCAAGAAAGGAAGAGAAGGTAAACACGGCTCACGGCAAATCTCCGTAAATGTTGTGCGAGGACAATTAGAGGAATAACAGCCAACGGGTTTCCAAGTTGTACTTTTTGCACCAAACATTCAAAACAGCACTAAAAGTGTACAACGGGAACCCCCGTGTTAGCTGGGTTTTCTATGGTTTGGGAAGCCCGGAGGAAAATTGGGTGCGGTGAAGGTGGAACGAGAAAACCTCCAATCCATTTCCCTTTCCCTCTCCGTTCGCTCACGCGCTACCCTGGGTACCAGAGTTTTTTTCTCGCGCGCGGCAGACGGAAATAACCCGCCCTAGTGACACACGACGGCTCTCGCGCAGTGAGAAAAGGACTCACATTGCGATTGCTTACCTAACGGCAACTGCTCTATAGCGTGAGTAATTGCTTCTGGTATTCCCATCTCTTGAATTCCTACAACGCAAAGAAAAGAAAAAACGCTCAAGATATTGCACATTGACAGTTGGATTGCCAGACCTAAAAAATAGACATTTACAAAAGCTACTGACTGGAAGGATAAAATGCAATGTGCAATAATGGCAAATGGCACAATGATGCATGGACAATCGACATTAACATTGGGACAGAAAATAACAATAATGGGTGTCCAAAGGACTACACAGAGGCCTCTGACAACCCAGAGACTGTTAGTATGGATTCCTATAGGTCGCTACGTAAAATACCATAATACTCTTTACTTGTACCCCCAAATTTTGCACAAAAAAGGGAGCGTATGCAGGGGTAAGAAAATATGCATGGGCTGCAGAGCCGCGAATTCCACTGACACCAGCCCCAAGAGCTTGGCCGTCATTATTGCAATTACCTATATCAGATGGATGAAATAGGATTTCGGGAACAGCAAATCTCTCGTTATTCATCCGCAAAACCTACAAGGAGAGCATAAAAGGTAGCAATCAGTGGTGAGAAATAAACAAAACAATGATCTTCTTTGTTTAAAACTCGTAGCCGACCGGTCCCCGAGAAGAAAAGAAGGACACTATGATTTGCAGATTTTACTCAGTAAGACAGTAACGCTTGACGATTTTCTTGAATGTAAAGGTGGCAGGAAAGGGTTAAAGTACCACAAAACCTTAATTTTTATTCTCTTTAAAAAAGGACGAATTATTTAGTGAAAACTAAGAAAACGGAGTAAACTGATCAAATCTTTGCGAATCTACCGATGCCTGAAGCTGCGATGTTTTCGTTCAAGGTCAAGCGAAAGGAGGTCCGAGATATAATTTACTTGTGCCTTCGCAGGGAAAGTTGGCTTCCAGACAAAATTTCTGATCTTACATAACTCTTTTTACTTTGATCTTCTCCCACGAAAGTTGGTTTCCATCTGACAAGTCTTACTTCGAAGAAATTGACCTACAGTGTATTTCCTTCGTTTAATGGCCTCGGATCGAGAATCTCTAAAAGAAAGGTGTGGTGTGCACATAAATGCCTTTGGGATCCCTGAGTGGAGGAAGTCGTCAGACAAAATCCACAACTACCTCATTAAAAAATGCGACATTCCGTTCTCACTGGCAGAACATTTCCCGGCTGCGGTGACTTGCAAGCCCGATCCTGGAACGGCAAATGCGAGTGTAGACTGGCTTCACTTGGCTCTCCCTTTGCATTGGTTCAGGGGCACCCAACGAGAATATAGTTAAAACAACTTAAACATAGCATTGTTAAACGTATTTTAGTATTTAAACGGTAGATATAGGCATATTTTTATCCCCTAAAAATTTTCCATCTGTTCGGATTTCCTAGCTGAAAGTAAGTGATCCGAAAATTATAGGGATTAAAACTTACCTTTTCGAAAATTTCAGCCAAAAAAATCTCCCGAATATTCTAGGTGACCTTTTTAGGGTAAAAATCCGTTAAAAGTGGGCAATTATACCATTTTCAGATGTTCGAAAATTCTAGGAGAGGCAGGCAAGCAAGAAATTTTACAACAAATCTTCCGAAAATTCTAGATCTCAAATCGTCTTCCGAACAGATATTTTCCGAAAATTGACGTTGGGTGCCCCTGTTGGTTTGCAGCAAGCGGTTCCCAGTGGCCGGTTGGCTGACTAATCGTGATGTGAAGTATTTTATTTCATGAGGGTGGCCCTCGATCAGACCAGACCACAACACCGAGAACTTCGTGCCCTGCTCTTAATGAATAGTGTGTGGGATCTTTAACGTCCCACAGAGTTTTCCTTTTAAGGACGATGCCTACTAATTCAAAGGTATTCTGCGCGGTTTACTGAATATACGGGAAAAGCAGATCTTGACAAGTGTTATTGAAATCCAAAAAGAAAATTGGGAGTAGCCACGCATTTTTCGAAGATAATTAATCAACAATATTTGTAAAATGCTTTAAAATACAAAGCAATGTATGGCGTTCTTTTCCAAATTGAAGCTTAAATATCTCTGAAAAATGCGTGGTTACCCCCAATTTTCTTTTTGGATACCAAGAACCCTTACTAAGTTCTGCTTTCTCCGCATAGTTTTGAACCGCGCGAAAATATCCCTGTATTAAGAAGCACCACCCACAGGAAATCCGAGTATCTTGAGATGCGCAGAGTGCATGCGCAATAACAATAGTAGGCACCGTCCTCAACAAGGCCTGTGAGACGCCCTCCCACATGAATGTTACGAGAATGTTATGGGTATTCTTTTTGGGTATTCAAGGTTACAGCACAGGGTAATTATGAATGCAAACCTGTTCATTTTCCTTTTTCGGTCCAAGTAACATTTCAGTTGCTGACTGAGTTGAAAAAGAGACAGTTAGCTCTGAAAACATTCAAGTGACAAATGATGGGCAAGGACAAGTTAACATAATACACATCAAGTAGAACTACTGCCTCTGTTGCCTAATAATATTTTTAATTACTTGTTGCAGTGACTGGGTTGGGCTGTAGTACTGCACAAGGACCAGAGTCCTTGAATCATATATTCTAACTTAGTTAAAGATGCCAGGACCAACACAATTTCAGCTAAATTAAGTTTGGTTTTCAATTGTCGGCAGTGTGGCAGCTCTCGTAAAATGGAGTTATTTGGTATTATAGCAGCTTCTTGGGCTTTATTAAGTCCAAGACATTATTCAGGACTGTAGTTTGCCACCACTCTTCCCACATATCAAACATAGCACAAATGTAATGCAACATGTGACCTTCCAGCACATTTAGTTATTCTAATTTAACTGTATGTACTAACCTTAACATATCCTCTTTTTATATGGGTGTAGTCAGGAAGCACATAGTCCCTCAAAACAGTATTTCTAGCTCCTTTTAACCTACATGTAAACAGACAGAAGTTCAAATCAAATATAATAAATTGTTGAATGGTAAAGGAAAGTTTAAATTTAAACTTTCCTTTACCATTCCTTTGCAATATTGTGTTGCACAATTTTATCATGTGACAATAATAAATTGCTTCCTTACTTTAACTTACACAAAATTTGATCACGAGCTACACTGCACAATTCACAAGTCACAAGTCATTTGCATTGTCTGGTGCTGCCATCAAAGACTAGTAACCAGGAAAAAAGCTGCCAACGATATCATTTCAAATAAACTCCAAGTTTTAGCAAATTTTTGGCTGAATTATGCCAAGTCTTACCAAATTTATACTTTTGAAAATGTACTAATAAATAACGCGATAAAAGAATAAAAGTATCCAAAAGTTACTATTAATTATTAAATAACTATATTCTAATAGATTATAAAATTCTAGAGGCATGACTGAGTATGAACTTGTTCCTGGCTCTATCGGTCTTAACTTTAGTAACACAAACGCTCTGGTTGACCAAAGGGAATACGCTGGCACGTGCTTAGCTGGTAACAGCCCATGCAATCTGTGATTACTATCTGCACAGATTTCTTGAAACAGATTAGAACATATTGATCATTTAGTGTAGGGAAATCTGTTGCCTGTTAAGCCTGGGTTGCACAGTGTATATGACAACAGTGGGTATATAACACGCATGGCACGTTTCTGTCTTCACCTACATGTAAGTAGCATGGAAGTGCATGATGGAAAACAGGACACGCATATTCAAGAATTGAGTATTTGCAATCAGTCCTTCTATGAGGAATGTGTTTTTTGCTCTTGACAAAGTAACTTATTTATAGCCCATACTTTCCCAAAGAATTCATTATATTTTATCAGGCTTAACATAATTTAGGCAAAGTTAAAACAAATGCAATGCAGCAGTTTTGCCTGGGATATTTCAGGGGACTTCTTGGAGGTTTGCAGGGGCATTGCCATGTGCTTTGTCTCAAGTTGCTATTATATGTATATCGCTTGCTTGCTTCTTTTCCCTCCCTACCTCCCATATTTTGGGTTAAGTATACATTCCACAAACTGGTTTTTTCTCAGTGATATGTTGACAAGTGCCTGGGAGGTGGACTTTGACTTTGTTGCCATGGTGACCTCCTTGCTGCTGAGAGGAGTGCCGCCTCCTCGTTTGCTACCTCTATGGCACCTTTCCTCAAATAAATAAATTATTGGTATAGTGTTTTAACCTTCCTGGCTCCAATTTTGTGCCTTGAAAAAAGGTTGAAAAAGATCACCGTACATGTAGCTTGACAAGCAGTTGCAAGCAAGCCTTTCATGTCCACTTCACAGTTCAAATATGTAAGATTTCACTTATTCTAAAATCATTCTTGTGTCCACCACCACAAATAACATTTTTTTATGTCCTGCATACCTAGCAAACTGCATATCCCTATAGAAGTTATCTGACACATAACAGGTGTCTTCCTTGACCTGTAAAAACAGAGACACCAATGAAGGGCTTGCACAGAGTAAAATAACTATTGCACACAGAAACTACCAGAAATCTACAGCTGTATTCTCATCCCTGGACATTGCCATTCTTTCAGTAGAGCCAAGAATAATGAACTGTTAAGAGTTTTTTTGTTAACCGTTAGCAATAATATTACTATTATAATAGACCTTTTGCATAGTGGCAATGAAAAAAATGACTTATTGCTTTAATGCTGATAAACCTTCATGGCCTCACTACAACATGCAAAATTCAAAAGAATGCTACATGTAACTCCAAAATGAGAACTGTCAGCAGTTCAAGTTTAACAGAAACACGACAGAATAATGAAAGAGACACATAAGGTTTTGAGACCATGATTTGTGCGAAAACGCTTTCATTCTTGCCTTCTGGGCTAAGAATATAGAATGTGCAGAAAATACTGTGCAGTAATAAAAGTGAAATCATCTTTTAGTCTTCAGCCCTAGACCACAAGCTGGGGACACTCCAACAAAATAATGAATTGAATCAACCCAATCTAAAGAGAACACGAGCAGTAAAAATCTAAACAGAAGTAGAAGATAATATTAAGGCTAAAACAATATTATTATTTACATCTAGCACTCCTACAAAACAGGGTTTTCAATAAGAGCAAACAGCCGGTGAAACTCGCCGGCTATTGCACATGAACTCCCCCCTACTTTTCCTTGGAAATTTCCCAAAAATTTTACGAATAACACGAGAAAGATTCGCACAGAACACGACCCTTGGATCAGAAAAGTTTTGTTTAAAAAAACAAAAGGGACCCTGAATTCTGAGTAATTTTGGCAGCGATTTCTGTTTTCCTGTCCATTCAAGGATTGAGCACACACATTTTTGAGGTACCGGTAGCAGACCAGCAGTCCAGTACTTGGTGTAAGCTGCCTGATTTGTTATTTTTTAATTTGAAGCGGACAATACAAGTACATGTACATGTATCTGCAAAAAGTCTTTTTAAGACAGATGAAATACATTCCATGAAGCTGAAAAAAAAATGCAAAGGAGCCTTTAAGAGGCTAATTGTCAGGCTGTTTCCCAAAATATGTTTTGCCATAAACTGAATTTTAAAAAAAATTAGTCTATTCAATGACGTACTCTCTCTGAATCAAAAATGCCAAAATTTAATGATATTAGTGTTCAGTTGAAATACACTGTACCCTAATTCTTGCTCCAAAATGCAGGAAAAATACATTCTAAGAGGCGCAAATTTCAAAATTCGCCCAGGGGAAGATGCCCCTGGACCTTCTGAAAGCGCACACTGGGCACGTGTTGTCCATTTTCCACCTAACTACTCCGGTTTTGCTGCCTACTAAAATTCCTATTTCCTGTGAAAGAGCTTGTTGAACATTGAGCTTACAGACACCCATTCCTTACTTGATTCATCACATAGGTTTCGTCCAAAACATGTAGCTGCCTGCAATTAATAAAAGACAATTCCAACATTTATACCGTCTAACTGCGTCTGCAGCATAACTTTACGTAGTCTAACTAACTACCGGTAATTGATACATGAACTAAAGTCTATACGGTACTTTTCATTCAATCTTCTTCCTCAGTTTTAGATTAACAACAACAGTGAGTGTCACTCAACAACACCTTGATAAAATGTAGGCTACTTTCAAGCCACCACAGAGTAAAGCGACAATGTGAAACGTCCAAAACCAAAACCTAAATTATTCATGAAATTTTATTCATTTGTTGATTCAAATGCCACTTCCCCATATAATATCGCTACACCAAACTGGATCAGCCTTTATTAAAATTTAATAATTGTTGTAAACAACGTTGTTGTATTGTTAATTCTCAGAGTGTACAGTCGTGTACATTCTGACCACTGGCCAAAGCAAATGCTTTGTTGAAAATACATTAAAGGTAAATTCATTCTCTATTTTGAAAATAGAGGGGGTTTATGTATATATGTAGGATTTTTCACAACAGCACCTGTAGGATATGATTTCCTTGAGATGATTTGTCAACAGTTTACCACCAACACTAATCCTGTGGAAATTAGAAAAATAGTCTGACTGAGTAATGCAGCGTATGTGAAGAAATGCAGCTGGGTTGCAAATTATATTTGGTCACAAGGTAAGGAAGCATTCGTCTGATATCTCAGATGTTTTTGGTAGACTTGTCAACAGTCAAAGTACCTAAATGCATTTTTTCAGTCAAATTCATACTGGTAAGATCTTGTTGTAAGACACCAGAGTACACATATTTAACTGTGTTATCATTATGCAACCAGAAAAGTTTGCGAAAAATAAAGTATCAGTGCTGGAAATAACAGTCGGTCATCGGACATTGTCCGACCAAATTTTGAAAATGTCCGGCCAATTTCACATTATCATCGGACATGATGACCGAACATCTCACCAGCACATCTTGAGTTCTCTTCTTCAAGGTGTTGTCAGTCAATAAATTATGTCAGGTCCAATTTGTCAAATGTCCGACCAAAAGGAAGACTTGAAAGGACATATGTCCTGTGAATAAAGAAAAATTATTTCCAGCACTGAAGTATCGATAATTTTTCAAACGTTTTTAGTTTTTTGCTACCCCATGTTGCCATTATAATGGTCAAAATTAAAATGACGCACCGTAATAGTGGCATTCAGCATGACACCAAGTTGTGCGATCTCTTGTTCATGCAAGTCAAATGAAAAGATTGAAATTTGACAACAGCAAACACATAATTTATTTAACTTTGATTAATGCTTTTATCAATGAGAAAACCAAAATATGCCAGTGCTGTGAAATGGGATGACAACTGTTTGGATCAAGTTACTTGATGTTTTAAAAACCACCACTTGGTAGAGTCGTCAAAAACCAAAGCAACATATTGATCATACCTTTTAACACCCTTCTTTAAGACTTTGCCATTGAAAATGGGTACAACATGTGTGAAGGAATATCCAGAGTCCAAAACCAAACACATAAGATGCTTCTTTGATTCATCATTTTGCGATTTATAAGCACTCAGTTGGGCAGCTTGAAAAAGAAATAGCCTTTAATAAATCAAAATTAATGAAAATACCAACTGAAACAAGCTAGGGGTTTGTCCATGCCACTTCTTACAATTATAACAGGAGAAACTTTGACCGATCCCTCTCTTAGGTTTTCTACTCTATAATAATTATTAGAAAAACAGTCAGAGCAACTTACCTGTTGAACGACAAATAGCTTTGAAGTTATATTCCTCAAAAAGAATTTCATCCATGGCTTCCTAAAGAAGAAATGTTTCGAGTGTTTAATTAATGTTATCACGATGTCAAGGGGAAAGTTTGTACACTGTGAATGTCATACAAACTTGACACAATATTATCATAAAATACTTATTCAACCATAATTTTTTTCATGTCCATTTTTTTTTTGTGGTATGAGACATTTCACTATGGCCAAGAAAAACCTTAGTTTTCTTGCATGAATTTTTAACAAGTGGGTATAAAACAAATTAATAATAATTATATTGAATTTTGATACTTCTAAGTATAATAGGTTTAATATAATACATGTACATATATGTACAGATACAACTACAGTTCTAATAATTATATTTTCAGGTTATCCTATTCCATCTAATAATCACATTCAAATTACTGAAGAAGAAAAGACAATAAAACGTTGCTTCCAAAAACAACTGCAAACTACAGTGTACAAACAAGGAGTCAGTCACATGACAATTACAAGTACAAGTAGAACCTGGACACTAATGACAACAAAGAATTGTTCTTGAAAAATCCAATCATCAATGTCACACACTTACATGTAGTACATCATAGTACAAGAACTAGCAATAAACATCACATACTTTGATGGAACTGAAGTTGAAATGAGGTTCTGTCACTAGAATAGTTGTTTCAGGAAAATCAACCTTTGAAATACAAATTTAACACTGAATCAGAGAAGCAAAGAGACGAGTGACATGATTGTGACTTTCTTATATCAGGAATGGCTTTCACTTTCACTAAATGTAATTAGCTATTGAACTAAAATACAGGCACTTATGAAAGTTACTGCTTCAATACAGCAAAACTGTTCGTAACTATGATGATCTGAATCTTAACAGGTTTCCAATCATTAGTTACCCTGGGTGCCAGAGGAATTTTTTCCAAGGTCCGAGGAACGCTACGCGTGTCAGATAATTATGTCCAGAAATGCACAATATTACATGCATGCAGAATTCAACAAGTACCATGAAGTGACTCCCCCAAATGCTGCTTCTCAGGTAACGACAAACAGTTGCATTTACCCTGACCTAAAAATAACGCTAACCTTTACCCTAACTTTATTGTTAGAAATAGGTAGCAATTAAAGGCTTAGAATTAAAGAAACACTTTGTGTTAGACGTCAAAGTTGGGCGCGCATTTCTGGACATAAGTGACGCATGTCAAAGGCAAAAACCAAGGGCTTAAAAAATCTCTTGTGACACGAGCCCGGAGCCTCAGTTCCATGCAGAAAGTCAGTTCAGAGTTCTCGTCAAACCAGTTTTGGCCCGTCAAGCTGAATTCTCATACAACGCACTGAAAGCAACACGGAACACGTGCCTGGAATTTGTGATTGCATTATGTTAATGCTCTTCATAATTTTGGAGCAATTTAAAAAATATTTTATTGATAATGTAGATTGTGTGAAGTTTGATTTGTTTGAATGAAGAGAATTTGTTTTCGGAAGAGCAAAACTTTATTGTCGAACATGTTTTAAAACGGAGAGATCATTGCCCAAACTGCTGTACAGAACACTTCAAAATGCGAGAATATGTCCAGGTTACCATTGTTTCGTCACTAAGTCATGCCTTCCTGTTGGCAAGCTCAACTTTTTCTCACAAAATTCAAATGAGTTAATTTCCTTGATCGCTGTCTAACAAGCGTGAGAGCTCTCTCTCATAGGTGAATCAATAAGCAAATTTATCTACGATTAAAATAGGTCTTTTCGTATTGTCAAAGCAGTTATTCTGTACGTGGAGGCACTGAGGCAGCACATGGATCATGTAAATCCTCGTCCTATTGAAAAGCTCACTTTCTTTTAAAGTGGCTTTGGTTTTAGAATTCGGCAGAATACCTCTCACGTCAAAGTCACACAACAATGTTTGTCACATCATTAAATTTGCTGAAAACAGGTTTTTCGATTTATCCTATCAGAAACTCTGACTCGTTTCGAGTCAGGCACACAATTCTTTAAATAATACATATTTCCCTGTGAATCTGTCATGAGGCAAAGAAATTTTACGCATGCGCAGCCAAATTGCAACCCCAAACAAAATTTAAAAAAATAATAATCAGAGCCGAATCTTATATTTTGTTCTTCGAACAGAGTGACTACTGAGTCTTTGACATCATTTTCTTCTCTATCAAGCTTTCTCACGATTTTGAAGTTAGTGATGGGAGACCATTAAATGGCAAAATTCCAGTTAAAATAAACAATGTGCCTTTTTGAAATCAAGGCTTAAAAGTTAGGTAATTTATTGTTTACTTTTGAAATCCAAATTGATTTTTTGGTCATGAATAGTACTGTCGCACAGTGTTTCTAATATACATGTACTGTAAAGTCATTTTACAGCACTCTTCAAAAACACAAAATTGGCCGGAACCAGAAAAGCAGCCAGAGGGTTGAAACCTGTTAGCCTGTTGTTTTAAATAGGTGAAAGTTGAACCAGGGACTCTAATCACTTGAAGATGAACCACCCCAAGTCTATCAGCCAGGCCACCAAGACCAGAGTAACACTTAGCTCATAGTCTGAGGAAAAATGGGTTTATTAAAAACCGGGGCTGTGACCAGAAGACCAGTGCCGGTGTATGTAATATCCTCCTCAGGCTGTTTTACACGACTTGAAGCCATCAGTTACGGAAATCCGCCAGAAACGGAAGATGGGCCAGCGATTGGGTACATTCTGTAATTTTCGGTTCCCACTAGAAAAATACTGAAGTGGAAGTGGTCATTGCACTAAACTGGACATCTTTATGCAATTGTCTCTTTCAGACAGCTTGTAAAGCTATGACATGAGCTTTATACATGTAGCTCAGTTGGTAGAGGAATTTGCACAAGCACTGCAGAGGTCATGGGTTTTAATCCAATCAAAGCCACCAGAATTTTTCAGGTGTCTATAAGGAAGATATATGTTTACAAACATTGCTTTTGTTATTCACTTTGTTTCAACAGCCAGTACTAGTGAGGCTCTAGTTGGCACATTTATGACAATAGGTGACGTCAACAATATCTTCGCTATAAGAGACAATCGCATAAAGTTCTCCAGTTAAGTGTGATGATCACTTCCACATTTCACCTACACCCGCACTTCAATAAAGGTAAGCTTACTATAAATCGCCCAATAGCATACAGGGCTAGATCACAGAATACCAGTCCACCTAAATGCAACATGAAATAGTTGCCACCATGTTCGCGTATTCAACGACTGCCACCGCAGTCCTACATGTACAGTCCTGCAGTTGCATTGCCTCATGGTCTGTTGTCACAAAATCGCTTTGTGTCTTGTGTCCCGCTTTCATTTCAGTGATTAGGCCTAAGCACTCTTTTAAAATTTTAAATTTCATTTTAGGGTTTGGTTAACTAAACTTTTTACGAGTTTGTGTGAAGAATATAGCACTTGTTTACATAACTATTTGAGCCTCAGAGCTTGTTTCAGTGATTAGGCCTAAGCAATCTTTTCTAATTTTTAGCCCTCGTTTTACAGAAAGTGAAGAAAATAGCACTCATTGCTGAAGTGTTTAGGCCTACCTTAGTGCTTCTAAACTTAGGTCTAAGCACTCTTTTAAAATTTTAGTGTTCATTTTAGGGTTACGTTAACTGCACTTTTACAGGATACATGTAGTATGAAGAATACAGCACTTGTTTACTGTTTACGCTCTGAAAAGTTTCAATGAAGTGTTTAGGCCTACATGTACCTAGCAATCCTAAGCTCTTGTTTCAGTGATGAGGCCTAAGCATTCTTTTAAAATTTTAACTTTCATTTTACTATTCGGTTAATTTCACTTTCAAAATTTATGCATTGTAGTTATTTTTATTCAGTCTTGCACGGCGCTACATATACATGTATGTACTTCGTTCTATGTGTTTGTATGAGCCATGAGGCGACACAAGTGCGCTGAGAAACAAGCACGCTACACATTCATGCATATGTCTCATTCTTTACACCACAAAGGTGAACAAGCACACTGAGAAATAAGCATGATACACATCAACGTACCTTACTCTTTAAGCTTTGAAGAAGAACAAGGAGCATTATTGTTCAGTCTTACACTATGGGACTGCGGACTTCATTGGCAGTCCCTTTAATGTCAGGTGTCTGGAAAACGAAGACCCTAGGACCCAAAGTCACCAAAAACTCGGAAACGATTCAATAAAGTACCCCAAAACCATCAATTTGGCTAACCCTAGGCCTAAAAACCAACTTCAGTCCTAGTAGGCCTAGGGTTAGCCAAACTGAGGGTTTTGGGGTACTTCATTCTTTTCCAAGTTTTCGGGGTCTAGGGTCTTCGTTTTCGAGACACCCCTTTAATGTCCTCATTATTATTCAGTGTTTCACTAAGGGACCGCAGACTGCAGTGGCAGTGCCTTTAATGTCCTCATTATTGTTCAGTATTTCACTATGGGATTGCGGACAGCGGTGGCAGTCCCTTAAATGTCTTCATTATTATACAGTCTTTTACGACGGGACTGCTGCGGACCGCGGTGTCAGTCCATTTCATGTCCTCATTATAATTCGGTATGGCAATACAGGATTGCGGACCGCTGTGGCTGTCTTCATAATTTTCTCCGCTATTTCACTACGGGACCACTGGCCGCTTTCCAGCAGTAACGTTTCCCAGTGGACGGGTATATATTCTGGAATTGCTCCGCATATATACAGGTTAACTTTCGTCATTCGGAGTAACTGCAGAATACCCCGCCACATCGAGTATCTTTTAAAGTAGCTGGCTACGCGGTATGCGGTACACGGAAAGAATTAAAGTCAAGATGGCGAAGTATCTTTACAAGCTGGCTACGCGGTACACGGTACGCGGAGAGAATTAAAGTCAAGATGGCGAAGTATCTTTACAAGCTAGCTATGCGGTACGCAGTACGCGGAAAGAATTAAAGTCAAGATGGCGAAGTATCTTAACAAGCTGGCTACGCGGTATGCGCTACGCAGAAAGAAGTAAAGTCAAGATGGCAAAGTATCTTAAGTAGCTGGCTACGCGGTACGCGGTACGTGGAAAATTTAAATTCTAGTGTACCCAAACCCTAACCCTAACCGAACCATAAAATGAAAGCTAAAATTTTAAAAGAGTGCGTAGGCTTAACAGTAAAGGAGTGCTATATTCATCACACGATTGCGTTAAAAAGCGTAGTTTAAGCGAACCGTGAAATGAAATCTTAAATTTGTAAAGAGTTCTTAGGCCCAATTTCTGAAACGAACGCTTAGGGTTAATCAGGAAACGAGGGCTATATTCTTCACGCGATCTCGTTAAAAATTCTAGTTACCTGAACCGTAAAATGAAAGCTAAAATTTTGAAAGAGTGCTTAGGCCTAATACTGAAACGAGTGCTTAGGCTTAATCAGTAAACAAGTGCTATATTCAGTACAAGATCTCTGTTGTCAGGTTTTCACGTTGTTAATAGGCTGATTTAGCAACAGAACGGGAACGTCAGTGGCGACGTCGTGAGCAGAAAAACTACCAATGAGAATTTAGAATAGAGAAGAAAAGAGTAGAGCCTACTCTATTCTGAATTCTCATTGGTGTTTTTTCTGCGCGTGCCGTCGCCACTGGCGTTCCCGTTCTGTTGCTAAATCAGCCTATTACTGGTGACGCGCGCTCTTCCGAGTCCACAGTTCCACAGTCTCTTGTCTGTGGAATTACTTAGGCTTTGACGCTTTAAGAACGAGGAATGTCACGGCGTACCGCGTACCGCTTAGCCAGCACATGTAACATCGCTGCGCCATTTTGAAATTTAGTTCATTTCGAATTTAGTCCAAGTGGCGGGGTATTCTACAGTATTGTGCATTCCTATTTCTGGGTACCGCGTACCGCGTAGCCGGCTACGTGGAATATAGTTCGAGTGGCGGGCCGGGGTATTCTGCAGTTAAGCCCGTCCTTCATATGAGGTGAGCATACTGTACCTTCATTACTTCTTTGCCGAACAGGTAATCCCATATTTGCTTTTCTACATCCCAGTTGACCAGGAAGCCTTTTTGAAAGGGCATTACATAAAACAGACCCGAATAGTCTTTACATTCTTCAAGCTGATCACCGATAAACAGTTTCCTCCGTTCACTCTTTGCTTTGAAAATACAGTTCGGGATAATTCTAGGAAAAAAAGACGACACAGTTTTGTTTACTGAACGAAACGTAATTTTATATGGATTTTAATCTTACCTTGGACCGTCAGCCGTATTAAAAGCGATCTTCGCTGCACTGGCGCCATTATCGAGCACCAAAACCGCCATCTTGATTGTGGTGACGCCGTAGAGCCCTGGGAATGAGAACACCACCAGCCCCCTACCCCCTCCCCCCAACCCCCGCTTCGCGACCCCAAAAGGAGAAAAGGAGACCACCTTGGGCGTAGGGCGCAGCCCAGGCTTACCCTGCGAGCAGAGACTTTGCTCGCAGGGTAAGCCCAGGCTGTGCCCATAAAAAAACCATCTGTCGTACACAAACAGAATTGACCTTGTGCCCGACACTTTGGAAATAATCTGTGTAGAGATAAATCTTCCTCACAGCAGGTCATTTCTAGTCAGCACTTGGTATAGACCACCGAGCGCGGAGATGCAGGTTTTTGACGAATATGAAAAATTTGTCCAGCGTTGTGATATCGAACATAAGCAACTGATTCTCATGGGGGATATTAACTCTGACTATGCCAAAACACCCCTTGATGTACATACTCGAACCCTGCAGTTCATATCCTCAGTTTATCAGTTAGAGCAACTAATCAAAGAGCCCACCCGAGTTACTAAATCCTCGGCCACTACTATTGATTTAATTCTTACAAATATGGTCGACAATATAGCAACCACTGGAGTTATTCACCTAGGGATTTCAGATCACAGTCTAATTTATGCGGTACGAAAGTTTGCTGTACCCAAAACTAGACCCATTATTAAAGAGGTTCGAAATTTCAAACATTTTGTCGAAGTGGACTTTGTTAATGACCTTAATATGGCCCCGTGGCAAAATGTTGAATGTTTTGAAGACCCTAACTTAGCTTGGCAAGCATGGAAGTCTGATTTTAATGCAATTTTAGATCACCATGCCCCTATCAGACATATGCGTGTGAGACAATCATCAGTACCATGGAATCAGTACTTAGGAATATCGAGACTGATCTAGCACTTCCAAGGCCATACACTAATTTTTTGAAGCGCAGCTTTAAGTATAGTGGTGCAATGCTCTGGAATAATCTTCCCTATGAGGCAAAGACCGCAAAATCGCTTTCTGATTTCAAACGCAAACTTGCGTCCTCGCCCTTCATGCTTTCTATTGGATCGCACTGATTCTATGTTATTTACTTCTATTTTAAATATATATATACTTTATTGTAACGTGTTTACCTACGCCCCACCTGGAAACCAGCTTTTGTTGTGTGTGGCTAGCGTAGTGAAATAAAGTTGTATTGTATTGTATTGTATTGTATATTTAAAACATAATATATATCTTTTCATATTTCTTCACGTGCAGCCCAAACCGTGACATATGATGGCGTTTTGCCAAGAACAACCGTAGTGAGACCAATGGTCCATGATGGTGATGGACCCTTGGTGAGACCAAAATCCGAAATTTTCACCCCTAACCGAGAAGACGAGCATCATTAGGGTGGTCCCCACCGCTCCCCCCCCCCCCCCACCCCCTACACACACACAGTGGGCACATAGGCTTCTTCATAGCCGGAAATGATAGTCGTATCTCCATCATGACCCCTTCGCAACATGGATGCTATAACCTCTTCGGATTTGACTGAGATTCCAGACTAGTGTCTCTGATGCTTTTCTTCTGCATGCAAGGATTCTTTTTTGGTTTTAGTTGCTCTCTGGGATGATCTCTCTAACATCAAAATAATCATCTCATCTATACAACCTGCTTTTACCAGCTAAGGCAGCCATGAAAACAGATCAGGAGCTCATAATGGGCTTATGCACAGTACATGGAGGTAATAGCAGTATTAATACTAGGACTTTGTAACCTTCGACTTTATTGGAACATTTTTTGATGCAGCTCTATTGATCGTACAAAGCATGAGGCTCACCAGTTTCCTTTGTAGAACATCCACTGGTAGAGAGAAGTTTCAGTCCCATGGGGTGAGGGTTGAGGGGAGGAGAATCGTGTTTTCAGACATTTGGGACAGGATGTTGACCAGTTTGGTTGGAACATTTGAATTTCCCGGAATTAAATCACAAAGCCCAGTAAAAAGCCCAGTTACTAGTAACTCTATTTAACAATGGTATAGCTGATCTGGATGTACGCCTGACTCAGTTGTAAGGGCGTGTCATTACACCAAGAAACTAAAATGTGCATTTAATAAATCTAAACAAATTCAAAGAATGATTGAATCAACCAAAATTTATTCTTCTTTTTTGAAAAATTGCCTTTAATCTGTTTCATATAACAGAAGAACATCTGCCACATATTCAACTTGTGGACTTCATCAAGCACAGATAACAGCCGGGAAGCCATTTTCGATCCGTGCCATCATAAGCAAGCTGACATGATGCAAATGTTTTCCATAAGGATTGAGACAATACTGACTTTTCTATCCTTAGATTTGGTTCTGATACAACCGTTCCCTTAAATTGGTATTGAAAGGTACCAATTCCACCAAAAAATGAAATAAGTTAACAAAGATATAACAAGTTTATGCATACACTGTATGTCACACTCTTGACACAAATAATCAATGTTAATCGTTTATACCTATCCAGTCAATTCAGGTTTTGGTACCTCACGTAAAAAGGTAATAACGACTTTGTTTAAGAACAATGTTAGGGGTGATGTTATAAAATTTATTATAACAGATGCTGCCTAACTAACACTAATTAGTGACTGGAAATGTTCATGTTCATTGCAGAGATAGCTTCTTTGACTTTCTGAAGTTCAACTTTGTCCCCAAACTCTTTCTCTTTATGATCAAGAAGGATTCCTTGTTCGCCA
>OX421445.1:20700272-20715272 GCA_949126865.1 Montipora capitata
TTCAGGTCTTAAAGAGAGAAGCTCTAAAGCTTCCTGGACAACAACAAAATTGAAAAGAACCAATGAACAACAAAGAACCAGAGTCAACAAAAACAATTTCTGATTGTATAATTATTAATTTAATTTTTGCATCTCAAAGTTTCACCAGATAATGTAACAGGTTGTGTGCCTAATAACACAGATGGAAGGGGCTATGGTATTCAGTTCAAATACCATTTGATATTGAAGGTTCAAATCTCAGCCTGATCAGTACTTTAGTTTCTTCGCAAATTGAGAAACACTTGGAAATTTATAATATCAGACTTAATCTTTGTTTTGAAAAAGGAAATAGCTTCCAAGCAAGCTTTCCACCAAAAGCTAGGTGGTGAGAATAAAATCAACTCTGACACCTTGCAGACACCACACTATTAGAGACACTCACTAAGGGGCTGTTTACATGGAGGTAGGAAGATCCTAGAAGGTGAAACAACTTTTCGTTTGGTTTACATGCAGAAATTTCTGTCTAGGTGGAAGTGGAGAATGAAAGCAAGATGGTGGGCGAGAACAACAAACATGTAATTTGGGTCCGTCTACTCTCCTTCCTAGCTTTAATAACTTCCTTCTCATCTTTGTCCTGACAAGCTCTCAACTCATTCGGAAGTATTTGACTCGCAGCGTTTTTGACATTGCTGTCGATTGATTGCTCGTTACTTTCCACTGTGTCTCTCATTTGCGCGGTGTATCTTTGAAACAAAACTGGTCCTGAATATTGTCGGCGGTCATCAGAATCATTAGAATCGTCCTGTGGCAACGCCAGACGAAATTGTCGACCTTTGGCAGCTGAATACTGTGAACACCCGGCCACCCCCATGTTTGTTTTTTGTCCCTAGTACCAGGAACTTCTGAGCGAGGGCAGTTTACATGGTACTAGGATCTTCTTAGCGCTACGATCTTCCTAGCTCACAGCTAGGAAGATCCTAGCACTAGGAAGATCCTAGCACTAGGGCCAAGTACGACCTCTTGCATGTTAACTGAATACAGAAAACATATGGCATTAGGATGATCCGCCTTCTAGGATCTTCCTAGTGCTAGGATCTTCCTACCTCCATGTAAACAGCCCCTAATACAGATTCTCACTATTACGGAATGCCAGACACTTTTGTGGTGTCAACATGACAATTTTATTGTTTTGAATCTCAATATTAAGCAGACATTCATTCTCATCTAACATGGTTACATAAAATAGCAGTCTGTTGTTCTTCATTTGTCAACACACCCTTCAAAAAAAATCTAGAGTTTACTCTCATTGCACCACTATGATATTTTAAAGGACAAACGATAGAATCTCATAGTTAAGTAAAATCTAATGTTTGGCCGATTTTCCAATTGTGGCATCAAACTCTGATTGTGATGGTTTTATTCAATTTCAGTTCACTGTTACTTTTTATTGCTCAGCATGGCAGCTGTCAAGGACCATATTCATTTTTAACTGTGCTTTTATTTGCAAATTAAGTGGCACACTTAATACACTTAAGATTTAAAATTACCCTACAGCATGGTCTACGTAACATTGCTTAGTGCATGTTTAAGAACTTTTATGCTCAAAACCTGCTATTACGGACGCAAAACGACGTTTGAAGGTGTCTGTTACAATGACAATTGACTGTAATGTGAGCAGCATAAAAGCCATGAAGCTACACAGAAAATGGAAACGATATGTTGGGAAAAGATTCACCCCTTCACAGGCACATTTTACTAGCCACAAAAAACTGAAGAATAAAAATTCCAAGTTATTATTGTTACCTCTCTGCACAAACGTCACCCTGGTCTTCTGACTACCATTATAACTGCTCCTGATTTACTCCATAGCTCAGCGGCCATCAAGTATTTCCCTGATCTATCTAAGGCCTTGAGTTTAATAGCACTTAAGTAGGCTAAATCAGGTCTTGCACTATTCTTGTACCAATCCCAGTTAGCAGCTAAAATGCTGGCAATCGCAGCTATCCCTCCAGCACCTACTAACCATGCCATCTGCTATGTCATCAGGAAATTATCTGAAGAAATTAACATTATAATTAAAATGTTATATAATAAGTGGTTAGCAACTGCATCACCTGGCCCCAGTTGTTCAAGCGATGGATAGTGCTATCCACTGGATAAATCACTATCCAGTCAGTCGATAAGTCATAGCGAAACCAATAATTATTGCACTATCCAATGGATAGTGATTTATCCGGTGGATAGCGCTATCCACCTTTTGAACAACTAGGACATGGAGCAGAAGGTCGCTACTTGACTTGCATTTAACCCAGCATCACCTGCCGGGTGACTCTAGCAGAGTAATGAATAAAATCAGAAATTATGTTAACCACAAACAAAAACAAAAATTTAGGGATTCAAGAAACTATGATTTCCTGTAAGGCCCCAGAAATAAGAACCCCTAGGAACTAAAAAAGCTTCCAGAATCAACAACGTTTATCATAAGGTGAACTGTTCTCTGTGAACAAGAGATATATCCTATTACAACAATAATCACGTGCATCCTTACATCCCCCCTTCTTCAGATAAGAGGAGAGTCTTTTGATGTCCCTTCTTTGTTGTTTTTGTTTTTTTTCATTGATGTAACAGTATAAACAGGTAAATATACGTTGAAGTTCGAAACATATTAAGTGTTCAGTTTCTAGGTTTCGTAATCTTGCAAATAAGCCAGGGATTTGGTGATTCGGCTGGACCTGGTTGTTCTGCAGGGCACATGCTCCTCTGGTGGGTTGGCGCTGTTGGGGTCTGAGGTGTTGGGTAGTTCTTGCTCTGTTGGAGATGGTTGCTGCCTGGGTGTGTCGGTGTCGAGAGGAAGTGGGTCAGTCAAGACTGACTTTGGTGGGTTGACTGTTATTCGGTCCTGTGTGTGGAAGAGGTATCTCCGGTTTCTTCTATAGACCTGGCCATCTTCAGTACGTACTTGGTAAGACTGGATGTCAACCTTTCCTTGGACCTGAGCTCTGAGCCATGGTGTGTTTCGTTTTGAAGTGTGAAGTGGTTTGACTCTGACAACATCACCGGTGTGCAATCCTGTGAGCTCTTTGACACTAACATTGAAGTATAGAGCCTGTTTGGCTTTGCAACGTGTCTCTTTCTCCAGGGTGTCTGAGGTGACTCGTACTTTTGGAGTGGAAGCGTCATTCACTGGAGTCGTTTAGGAGCAGAGAGAATGCTCTTTTGGAGAACGGACTCAAGAGGCTTGTGGTCTGTCTCCACCTTTGTAGGGCATCCGTATATGTATTGTTCGAACTTCTGAGTTCCAAAGAGAATGGCCAGCATTTCCTTTTCGCTTACTACTGCTCTTGGTTAGCATAAAGGATCTTGATGCATATGAGAAGGGCTGTCCCTGCTGCAGCAGACAAGCTCCAAGTCCTTTCTCTGACACGTCACACTGTAGTTCTACCTCTTGTGTCGCGTTAAACAACTTGAGGAGGGGAGCTGTGGAGTCTTTAGGGCTTGGAAAGATGTACCGCTTACTTGTTGGTTCCATTGAAACATTATGTCCTATTGGAGATGTTCTCTGAGTGGTGCAGTGATATCTGATAGGTTTGGAGACAATTTTTGGAGGTAGTTTACCATCCCTCGCAGCCTTCGTATGTCTTGCTTGTTTGTGGGAGTGGGCATGCTGAGCACAGCCTCGATCTTCATGGGGTCTGGTTTAAGGCCTTCTGCAGAAATTACATGACCCATGAACGTAACTTTCTTCTGTTTGAGCTTTAGCTTGTCCTTGTTTAGCTTAATACCCTTCTCCCAACAGCGTTGTAGGAGGGAGTGTAGTTTCCTGTTGTGGTCTGCCACTGCTTCTTCACCAGTGTTCCCCGAGCCATACACCAGTATGTTGTCGTATATAGGCTGGACACCAGGGAGGCCTTCCAGGGCATTATCAAGGGGGCGCTGAAACTCTTCTGGTGCAGGCGATATTCTGAAAGGCATGTGCTTGCAGCAGTAATGGCCCCAGGGTGTCCCAATAGTGGAGAGTACGCTGCTTTCATGATCCAAAGGGACATGCCAAAATCCATTCTTGGCATCTACCACAGTGAAGATTTTAGCGTTGGTCAACTTAGGTAGTAAGTCGTCAATCAGTGGAAGAGGGTAATGGTTCCGTTTGAGCACCTTATTGAGAGGTTTAGAATCGATGCACAGTCGAATCTTTCTGTTGCGTTTCCTGGCAACAACCATCGTGGAAATCCAATCCGTGGGACCTTCGACTTTAGCCAAGATTCCCATCTTCTCTAGCCTGTCAAGTTCTTCTTGAAGTGGTTCTTTAAGAGCAACTGGTAACTTTCTGACTTCGAAATGCAGTTCTTCTTGGAGCTTGCCATCACCGGTAAAGACGTCAGTGTATCGCATGAGGATGTCTTCGGCTTTTGGTGGAGTGTGTGAGCTTGTATCCAGTGAAATGATGTTCTCATTGTTGACAGACATCAGATTAAGCATTTGGATAGATGGTGCACCCAGGATAGGTTTGAGGCCTTTGTTTACTATGATGAACTCGAGTTCATAGTGTTTTCCGTTCTTTGGGTTCTGCGTTAGCACAGTCATTGCTCAGAGCGTTTGTAGTTCCGTCTGGTTGAACATTAGGAGTTTTGTTGCTGTTTGCTTTAAAAGGCTTAAGTCCTTATCGCCAACGACGTCTACGTAGAGGTCAGAGGGCATAATGTTGACAGTTGTCCCACAGTCGAGTTGGAAGTTAATGGTGGAATTGTCAATCACCAGGCGGGCGAAGAGTTTCTTTGGATCACTTCTGTTGCTGCTATCGTTGGCAGAATTGTCCAGTACTAGGGTGTATTCATCAGGGTCTTCAAGGTACTCATCTTGGGCAAGAGCTAGCATATTCACGATGCCTGCGCGGTCTGGAGGCATTTTATTGCAAGTGGTTTTGTATTCCACACTAAGTGCACTGTTTACCCCATGCGGGACATTCCTCCTTTTTCCAGATGTGGGTTTTACCACAGAACTTGCAGAATATTGTTGGGAGTGCATTCCCGGGTATAACGATCAAAGGTTCAGCTCAAGCTGGCTGTCATCGCTTGCTTAGACCTCATCAAGGATTGTTTTGCTGCTCTAACTACATGAACATTCTCTGCCTGATTAATATCTCTTACAAGTTTGCTTGTGGATTCACTGGCTCTGCACATATCTAGGCAGGAGTTTAGGGTTAGGTCTTTTCTCTCTAAGAGTTTCTTTCGTAGGGCACTATCTCTGATTCCTATTATGAAACGGTCTCATATGAGATGATCTGATAGTGTGCCATAATTGCATGTCTTAGTGAGGAGGCGGAGGGCAGTAATGAAGGTATCAACCGACTCACCTTCTTCTTGTACTCTTGAGTTGAATTTATAGCATTCGTATATCTCATTCGTGGCCCCAACAAGGTAGTCTTCGAATTTCTGCAGTACCACATCTTTATCTTTGTTTTCATTGTCATTGTCGAATACGAAACTATCGAGAGTCGCAATCCAGAGTGCTTTCGGCTTGTCCTGGAAGCAAGAGGCTATAGTTGGGGCTATAGGTAGTTGTTGCATACCCGTTTTAATATTTTCCAGTTCGCTGCTGCTGACCCATCAGTTTCAAGCTTGGTTGGAAAAGGAATGTTAGTTTGCTTTATCCGAGCAGGTGGTTGAGCGGGAGGAACATCGTCTGGCATGATCACTGGCATTGATTGCCTGTTAATGTTTCACTTCAGACACCATGTATCATTGTATCAAAGTAATAGCCTATAGCAAAAGAATAGAGACAGAGGGTTCTCGGTTCCTACGTTTACTAGTGTAATAATAAATCACAAAGTCATGTGCGTGTACAAGAGATACAGTATATCCTATTACAATGATAATCATGTGCATTGCTACAAGAGAAATTGCATTAAAAGTGTTTTGCTAATAAACAAATTTATCATTACCACTACAAATAGAACCTAAGTAAAAACTAAGAACAATACTATAACTACGTACAATACTTACACTACTTACAGTTTCAACACTAATTAAATTACAAAAAAGTTAAAGGGCAAGAAAATGAGAAGAAAGGTTTAAAAAAAACTATATTGCTGAACCTTTTGTAAAAGGATGAAAAATGCAAAAGGCATGAGCTTGACGCTGAAAGATTGCTGTCTCCTGACCAAGAAAAGCTTACCAGTGCACTAAAATATTAAAAGGTTAGACTCCAGCCATATACATTACCACCCTGGAGCTAATACTGATACTAATGAATACCATAAGTATAGGAAATCGTATAAACTTGCTCATGCATATCGTGATTTATGGGCACAAGTGGTGTTTTTGAACAGCTCGTGTAATTTGAGAACTTTCAAAACATCACAAGTGGCCATAAATCACTCAATGCACGAGCAAGTTCATACACTTTCTTTTTTTTTTTAATGAACAAAATTACTCATTTAACGGTGTTTTCAATGTAAACAAATAATTATCTTCTCTGTAGGATACTAAGTGGCAGATCCAGGGGAGGGACCCGGATTTTTGGACCAAAGCCACCAAAACACCATAAAACACCAAAACTGTGAAAGGGCAAAAACAAAATGTTTGAGAGCGGGCCCCCACCTTACCTCCAGGTCTTGATCCATCACTGATACTTTATAGACTAGCGAAATCTGTTTGACCTCACCTAAGATAGCAAACTGGCACTAGTCAGTCCATGTTTGTTACATGTCACTCATTTGACTTTCTTGTCATTTTATGTGCATGCAACACAAGTTATCTGTGCTACGACCTCTTAAACCAATGTCCTTGCAAAATGGATGGACCCCTATTTATGACAAGAAAGCAAAATGAGTAACACGTAACAGACATAGGCAGACTACTGCCAGGTCCCTATCTTAGCTGAGATCAAACGGATTATGCTCTACGTTGCCTCATTAGCAAAGGCTAGTAATAATTTAAGCGACCTGTTATGAAACCAGCACACGGAAAAGGCATACCACAATGCCTGAAAATCCTAGCACGCTTTCTGAAACCGAGCTAGGATTTTCAGCCTGAGCAAACGGGCTAATAAATCTATGTAATCGCTATCATTTTTTCATCCCAGGCTGAAAAAGGAACATAATCAGTAAATTGTCCCACGGAAATTTGCGTTTTGCGCCCGGGCTGAAATTGAGAATGAAATCGCAACAACGTTTCAGTCCGGTAGGCAGTGCAAAATTTCAGCCCGGGCTGAAAATCACCATGTAATCAGGTCCTCTGTACATGTGTGCCCCCTGAATACGAAAAATACCCACCGGCCTTTGGTTGAATAACTCCCCATAAGGTATGCAAAGAAAGAAAGATATAGAGATGACGCAATATAATTGCGAGCAGCAAGTCAATGAATAGAAGGGTAAGTTGGGCTCAAGTTGGTTTGTCTTTCATATACCGGACCCGGAATAATTAACGTCCATAAAACAAAAGAACAAAGCGAACATAACAATACCTAATATACAAGGCCTAATCAGAATAACAATGGTTCTTTTGTCTTCCGCCATTATGGTCCGGTATATGAAAGTCTCCTAGTAACTTGACGCGCTTGGAATTTCCTACAACATGCCGTGTGTACTGTGCACTAGCTCGGAACCCAGACACCATGAGCGGCCCTAAACATTAAAAAACATTGATTAGACAAGGATCTCCCAATATGGTGACAGTTGATTAATTCCCGGTAATCAAATATCGGAGATTGTGCTGTTATCATGACCTACATGTGACCGTGTTCGTCAAGTCGAGAGAGTGTTCCAACTCCTAATCGCCGGCAAAGCAAATTTCCACTTGCTTTCGCTAGCCCTTCAGCAAATAAGCCACTGGGAAAATTGGACCAATCAGAGGAATTCAGTTTTTTTGCTACTGTTCGCTTGTCCAATCAACGCCTCTTTGAGTGTGTTGCATTGTGGGATGATTTTCTTTCCCTGGCAAAAGCGCGTGATTTTGAACAACAACATGTCCGCAAAGTGGAGTTAATTGAATATCTTCACTACGTAGTTTTTATGGGATTTTTTCATGGAAACGACGCTTGCTTTAGACGCCGTTTAAGATCAATGTATCTTGCAGGTAATCAGGGGTTGATTAAGTGTGCTGTCTGTCTTAAAACTAATGATCGCTAAGAAAAACGTAGACTTAGCATCTTGCTCATCGAGCGAGTGGGCTTTAGGTAATCGATGTGATACGTTTCTTGTTGCAATCCACTATCATGCCAGATTAAATGATTATTTTCCGATCATAGTAAGTTTCTTGTTTGTTTTAATTATTTTAGTGAACTATCCATTCCGTTACCTGGCAAAATTTAAAATAGCAAGTGACAGGAAAAAAATCATGTTAAGTTTAGAAGCGACAACAAGTGATCTGTGCCTTTGTTCGCCGGTAGCCTTGTTCGTTTACTTTCAAGTTATGTCCACCTCTTATTAGAATACTTAAACTACCGCCTTTCTCATGAGAAATAAAACAATTGGTTTCCGACTATAAATATTATTGATTTATAAATTTTGTTCATTTAACAAATTGCATCAGATAGAATATGAACGTCGTCAGTATCCGGTATCCGTAAGAGGTCCTTCGCTGCTGCCCGTGAAATGCGATTCTTGATAGCATTTTTTCCACGTCTATAAACACTTACCGATCTTCGTTTGATGATAAAAGTGATAATAATAAAAAAGGTTGAGCATAAGTTTTGTATAAAGTGCAATGAGCGTAATATTGATGGAAACTCCTTGGATGAAATTGCTGGAGCAACATGTTTTGTCCAACACTTTCTAACTTGAATTATTCGTAACTCGCAATTTTGGTTTATTCTTCTTACCTTAACAATAGCATTTGCTGCCATGCAACACAAAAATTAAGCTTAATTTAACGCTAAAACAATCGTCAATATTCTACTTGCTAACTGACATCGAGACTCTGAACATGCCCACTTGCTAACTTAAGAGAGACTTCTCTAGCTTTCATTTGGATGTTGTTGAATGTTTTGTTTTTAATTCTGTTGTTATTTTAGGTATGATAGAAGGCATTCCCCGCTTTCTATGCGTTGTAACACTTAATACAAATCAAATAAATTTGTGTTTAAAGCAAAATGGGAACTAAATCTTGTCATTTAAAACAGTGATAATATTTTCTTCATATTGATAGTAAATGTAGTCTTCTTACTTAAGGCAGATCTGTAAAACTCCAATCATTATTATTGTAAAAGTAATTTGTTGTCTCCGTCGTTATTCACCATTTGAGGGATTTGATTTTGATCCATACTGTTAAAGTGCTACTATGACCAAAAAATGAATGTTTATTTTTATTTGGATTCGAAACTATGTTAACTAAGCAGTAAGTGACCCAATTTTTAAGCCTTGATTTAAAAAAATATACTAGTTATTTTAATTGTAATTTTCCTATTTAATGGTCCATTATTACTATCTTTAAAATCTTGAGAGAGCTGAATTGAGGAGAAAATGACGTCAAAGAATCAATAGTTTAAGAATGCAATGCATGTGTATGCGGCTGAATTATTATGCAACACTGGGAGTGACAGGCTGTCAGACTTTTAAACTCATGTTTTGCATATATGATAAGCTGCATTTACGCACTGAAATTTTAAGCTAGTGAGTCAATGATGTCACTTTCCCTTAGGTGCAATTGGTCAGTTTGGAACAAGAGTAATGGCAGACCATGAAATCCAAAACTTACACTCAAAGTAAACAGCCTTTGGATAAAAATCAAAGCTCAAGATTTTGTCAGTCAAGTGTTAAGCAATCACACTCTCAAAATCTGAAGAAAAAAAGGAAGTGATTTTTTGATCATAGTAGCACTTCAATAATATTATAATAATAAAAATTTACATGTCATTTAACACTTTCTTTCTTTTTGCATCATGGAGTTAGAATTAACTCCAAACCATTTAACCTAGGAAATACATCATTAATCTTTGCGTGTAAACTATTAGTTATTCATTGGGAAACTTTTTTTTTCTAATCCTATCACCTTCAATTATTGTGTATTATCATTTCAGAAGTTTTGCACTTATAATTCCCGTAATTTTTTCAGCAGATTCGAAAAACAGTGGAACTACAAAAAAGGTTAATCACAGCAGTGCCCAGATATCCCCAAAAAGTCACAGAATTAGATGCACAGCTATTTTGATAAGTGCCACAAAGCATCCCCTTAATCTTCTCTTCAACTTCATCGTCACTCAAGTCTAAGGATTCAGACAGTAATGTCACAAAATGTCCCCAAAAAATGTGCTTCTGAAGTAAATTTACCCCAACCGAAATACTGCTTACCTTATTGTTAGAAATTGTTAGCATAATTATGCATAGGTTTAACAGGAAACTTTGTGTTATTGGGCATCAATCTAATTGCATGCCTTTTTGGACATAAGTGATAGTACAGCCCTTCAATTATTCTTGATTTAGTAAAAATGTTCAATTTATAACTAGAATTTTTCCTCTATCAGGGAATTTCAACTTGTATGGAGAAAATAATTACAGTCAAGCAAGAACCTATTGATGATGCATATCCTTCACCGCCATCAACCACAACAGCATCAACCGCTGTTTCTACTGGAACAACAACAGTACTAGTTCAAAATTCAACAACAAGAACTACCAGTGTAGTTAGCTTGGGCACAGCAACAGTAACTTCAGGGAGCATTACAGGGGCTGCTACTGTGGCAGCAGCTCCTGAACCTCAGATATTCTTCATCCAACCAAAACCTGAACTGCAAAAAGCACAATGTACTGTGGTCTCAGTCATGCAAGGTTAGAATTAGTGGAGAATACAGATGAACGTTATTTTTAAAAACAAATGACTTGCTTGTGCAGCTACATGTACGTGTATCATTTTAAACTGCACTGACAACCCTATTCTGTCTATTGTGGTTAACTACATGTAGCCCCAGATATGATACATTTGCACCCCATGATCAGCAAATCTGCCCAATTTGTCAAGATCAGAGCACAACTAGTGGACTTTTCTGTTTGAATTTGATTAGGTACTTTATTATTTTTAAATACAAATGTATGTCTTGAAATGATCGTCGCAGTCATGAGCAGCCAGCCTAGATGCATTATCGGTGCGCTGGTCTACCATTTGAGCTACAAGTATCAAGCCAACCGTGAGCTGGCCGGTCACTTTGTGAGTTCATGGTAAATCACTAGAGGATGGATGTATATGAAATACATAATATGTAAAAGACAATCATGAATATTTTAACTGCAGAGAGAATGTTAAGTCTTGAAATTATCATTGCAGTTGCTATACAGCGTATGAGCACTACAATAGCTTCAGTACAAAGAGATCAGTGGTTCAAATCCTGATAATTATTAATTTTGTCTAACGCCAGACGATTTTAGTCATCAACTAGGGGTGTCCTAGGGCATTTGAGGTGTCAATGGGTTTATGATATATGTAGTTCCTATTTTTATCTCCAAAGATAATTATTAGTATTCTGTTATTTCTTTTTTGATTTATGGTAAAATAAAGATTATTATAATGTAATTTACTTTAGTACAATCCAGTAATGAGGTAACGTTCATGCTTATTAATCAGTGGAAGAAAAAGTGGGGGGCTGAGGCTGTGGATGAATACTGAAAACAAAGCTCAGGCCTGTAGACATGGCAGGACTGAAATCAAGTTGCCACAATCCCCATGAGTCTACTCTAAAAGTTGGGAGTCTGACAACTGTCCCAAAGGCTGTTACGGTAACTATTTAATGTACATTGTAAAAAGGGAATCTGATTATGGTGTTTTGTACAACAGGTGCCACTGGAACAACAACCAATACAAGGACAGTAGCTACAAATGCCCAGTCCAAACCACCTGTAGTCGTTATTTCAGGTAGCCCGATCAAGCTAACGCCTCTGTCACGCACAGGGGCAGCCCTAGGTGGTGCACAGGCAAACTCTGGCACAGGCAACAACATAACATGCACATTGGTTCATGTTCAGCCATTTAATGCAACAACCAAGCAACACATTGCTCCAAAAGCTGGGGGCTCCCCAAACAAGGCACCTGTTCCGCTTCAAATTCAAAAACTTGTACCAATCAGTGTTGCAGCAAGTTCGTTGGCTAAAATACAACCCGGAACAACACCACAGTTTACTATGGCTGCTCCAGCAGCTTCAACTACAAATGTGCGTCACATTGCGCCTAAAGTAAGCATTGTGCCGGCTGTGCCAGGTGCTCAGACTGTCCGTTTAACAACGCCAGCCATGCAAGTCAGAAATATTGCACCAGCTGAGAAACCAGCGCAAGTTCCTCAACAGGTATCTCTCTCTCTTTCCTTTATGATATAAATCTTACTGTATAGTCATATGCCCAAAGATAAAGTTCAGTATCTTGTCTGTAAAAAAAGCTGTTAACTTGCTATATTGCCAGAATATAGTACTTTCTGAATTCTCACCCAGCTTCAACAGGAAGTTTTGATGATAATCTCTTCTTTTGCAGCTGGCACCCAAGCCTATTGTGACTCAGGCATCTAGTGCAGCACAACAGCCAAGGCTTATAGTCCCAGCATTACCTTCCAACATGTCACAAATATCTGGTGTAACTGGTGCAGCAGCCACAGGAAATGTGCAGTTTCCTCATGGAGTTATCAGTGGAGGGGTTGTTTACCTCCCTCAGGTAAGTTGTTGATACTGTAATTCATTAGGTTCTGTGTGGGATCTTCATCTGAAAGAGTTATTTATGAATAAGGGTCTTTAAACAGGACCTGTGACTAATCATTCTTATCCAAGAATACTAATTGGATGAACCATTTTGCTGTTGTCAGGGCAAAGGCAGCTCTCTCTCCTGAGTTTTGTCCCTGTGTGATGGTCAGACCAAATCAAACCCATGTCCTTGTGCTGAGCGGACTGCTGTCATATCCAATTACATGTAGGCCATCCAGGTGGTGTTGGCTTTCTCTCTCTGCCTATGGTAGCTGCTCCAAGATTTTCACAGTCCTTTGTTATGTGTTTTCTGCCTTTCAGCAAGCCCTAGCATCTGGTGGTGGTTTCCCTATTGCAGTCCCTATGCAGACCAGTGCATTGAATACAGGCACTCAATCAGGGATGACTGTTAATGGGTAAGTAAAGGAAGAAAATGGTGATCCTTTTGCATATGTGGCACTTGCAAAATTAATATTATTTTTCTATCATGTTTGCCTATAAATAGACAAGAACTCCAGGGGTTCAGAAATGGCATAGAAAAAATTCAAAGTGTAGTAGTTTATTTGGCCAAGGCATTTGAACAGGTTTTCTGAAGGTCACCACTCAACATAATATTATTGTTTGGAAAGAAAAGCTGTATCTTTTTGGTAGGAATCCCAGTACTTTCCACATGTATGCTTCAATAATATTTTCTACAATTTGTAACTTCCGTTCTTCTTGGAGGCCTGTGTGTTGTTTTGTAGTAATAAATAATACTATTATTATTGTCTGCTCACATAGCCATTATTATTATTATGAATTATCTCTTCAAGTAATACTCCATAATTTGTTGTGACAGGAATTCACCTGAATCATCTCCACCGAGTAGACCACGCAAGCCCTGCAATTGTACGAAATCACAGTGCCTCAAACTGTAAGTTGAACTTTATTGCTTTATTACAGTTAAGTGCAACAGAGGATGTAAATTGCAGGTTGTAAATGAGGGTTACAGGTCATTGTTTTACCATAACTGAAACAACCCAAATCTTTACAAAGTCATGTAGTGTTGAGGCCTACAATGTAGCATTACATGTAGTAAAGGTTTGGGTTGTTTTACGTACTTTGAAACAATGACCTGCAACCCACAGTTTACACCATCCCTATATCAGGGTGTCCAGTTCCTATTTTTTCCTATTTTTTGAGCCCATTCCTATTTTCTCCTATTTTTTAACCAAAACCTCCTATTTTTCCTATTTTTTAGCTGGTGAAGCCAAAATTTGTAATAAAATTGAAAATGGAATTATAGTTGAATGTGTTTTATAGTGAGATTTATCATAAAGCAAGTAGTATGTTGATTCTGATGTTCTAATATTAGTAAAAGTAATAGCCACATTTGTTCTTTCTATGACCTCTATTACCTATTAGAGTTCTGTTAAGAACTTTATTATATTGTTACTTTTTGTATAATTTTCTAGTGCACCTACATGTATTGTATGTAGTGTTATATTTCTCATGACTATTTAATAATAAGTTGTGTATAATATCCCACTGAACATGCATTTCAGTATTTGTACATGTTATATTTTGAAGTCTTGTTAAGAAGGCTTTAGCCCAGATCAACCCAGATCGTAGAAAGTCTGTATATCTTGGCATCCGCACATTTTATAGCACATCCGTTACATATCTACAGTCTCATCTCCCTCTTCAGAACACTCTCTTAAAAGCACTAGGATGTCTCAATCCTGTTAAGAGAGAAAAGGCAAGTAGTGTGAAGGCAATTGCAAGACTGACTAAAAAATTGCAGCCTCAGTTGGATGTCAGCATTGTTCGAGATGAGTGGCGAGTTTATGCTGTCGATGAAGATGTTGAGCAGTTACACAAAGAGAAACGCGTTGACCATTTTTGGCAAGAAGTATTCAACCTCAAGTCTCTTAATGGGACTGAGCCTCGATGTGTCGCTCTTCCAAAAGTAGTAAAATCAGGTCTTATTCTTGGGCAAACAAATGCTGAGTCAGAACGAAGTCTGTCAGTGAATGCCCGCATTGTGACGCAAGAAAGGAGACTTCTTGGAGAGAGGACCATTGTTGGCCTTAGATCTGTGAAAGATGCTGTGAAGTTTTATGATCCTGAAAACCTGAGACCGGAAAAAATTGCCCAGACAGATGGTCTTCTAACTGCTGTGCGATCTGCGCACATGCATCATAGACAGCGGCTGGATGAAGAAGAAGCTGAGAAAAAGAGAAAGGAGGCGGATGAGAAATTGAAAGCTGAAGAGGAAGAACGAAGGAAAAGAGAGCAGGAGAAGTTAAGAGAAGAGACAAGATCGTTGAGAGAGAAAGGAGAGACGCTAGACAAGAAGGAGGAGGAGGCAATGGATGAAATGCAAACGG
>OX421445.1:20720272-20742772 GCA_949126865.1 Montipora capitata
GTGGATATTGGAATATGCAGGGGAACCCATCGATCCGGGTTCAACTCTTCGGCTCGCCTAATCTGAAATGAAATGTTTGTTTCTTTGAAGTAGATTTGAAGTCTGAAGTAGATTGTACGTCGTGTAAGTTAAATAAGAAGGGAAATGTGGGTTTGAGGGATGGAATCTAATGCTAACCCAACCGACCAACGCACCTTAGGGGTGTAAATTTTGGATTTTAGTCTCGCTTAGGGTGTTCCGGGCAAAGCGCCAATATTTTAAGCCGCCAAGGTCTCGTTTAGGGTTCCGCGAAGAGAGACAGAAGTCAAATTCTCTTTTCAACTTGTTTTTAGGGGTCAAAATTTCCTTAAGCCACGCCCAGATTAGTCTCCTTTAGGGGTCACAAAAAGCTTGAGCCACGCCCACATGGTCTCCTTTAGGGGTTAAATTCAAAATTTCCGACGAGCATCCCCGTCTGTTCCATATGCGAGTCCCCCCCCCCCCCCCCGGGCCTGAGCCTCCCTCTCTGTCCCCTCATTTTCTCTCGTCATTTCGTCATTACCTTGCTTGTTCTTACAGTGTACTTACAGTAGTTTTAAAGTGCCCTCAACACACTTTTCCACTTTATTAATTCTCCGATATCTTCCGAAATACATCTTGTTGTTTTTAGAACCTTTTGATTGAAATGTCACTTTTTTTGATTGGCGACGAGAAAAGTGGGTATACTTATCCATAACCGAGCAATGAAGGGAAATGGGTTTGATACCGGGTTGACGTCACGGATTAATTTGCATCGCTGTTTTCAAAGAATAGGCCATTTCTGAGTTCATGTCTCCCTCCCCTTCAAAGCGTGTCTAAGTGCGGAGATTTTGTGATGCTGATTAGTTCTACTTTACATATGAATGAAAACTAATTTTCATAAGAAAAACTTCGCACTTAGACTCGCTTTGAAGAGGACGCAGACTTGAACTCGGAAATGGCCTATTATCTCAATGCAAAGCAGTCTCTGACGTCAACCCGATATTGAACCCGGTTATTAATGAAAGAATGACCACTTTTCCCGTCTTTCAAAGCCAATGACACTGCAATCGGAATATTATAAAACAACACTATGTATTTGGGACGATTTCGGAGAATAAATTAAGTGGAAAAGTGTGTTGAGGTGATTGGCACTTTAAAGATCATTCCCCACATTGAGTAATCTCTGGCTTTGTGCATTTGTTGTCCTTTATGGTTAGCTGATTTATTGGTGAGTTTCCGCTGGGATTGACCGAAGTAGTTACCGTGTTTGTTGTTGACACTACACAGTTCGAAGGAACGACACAGTTCAACACCACATGCAAATTGTTCGGGAGCTTGTGAAGAACGAAACTTATAACAATAGGTACTTTTGTTATTCAACGATATACCAATAGTAGTCCTTGTATTCTGTACTTATGCCCACAGTTATTGCACACTGTTTCATTTTCAGAGGTTCGCGTGAAACAACAGAATGCTGCCCGCACAAAACTCGAATCTCAAATAGAGGACCTGCCATCTAGACCGACATTTTTGTCAAACTCTGGAGAGAGGTAAGCGTCATGCTGGATGCTTTGTTCGATTTTAAATTGACGATTAAGAAAACAACTTCCTCGTTTACTGTAATTCTGTGATTATGTCTTTACCTTTTTTGCTCCAAAACTGCTCTGAACACTGCCAAAAAGCAGTTTTCACGAAAACGTGCGGTTTTAGGCTGAAACGAACGTTTTGCGCAAATTTCCTGTGCTAGTTTAATTTTTACCAAATGATACTGTCGGTGTGGTTATCGTTTTAAGGTATTCGCTCGAAAACTGCTCAGAATACTGCTACTGAAAAAGCAGGATTCACAAAGTGTTGAATTTGAGGCTGAAACGAACGTTTTCCACAAATTTCCAGTGTTATTTCAATTTTTACGAAATAATACTGTGGGTGTGATTATGCCTTTACGGTTTTTGCTCCAAAACTGCCAAAAAGCAGTGAAATGAAAACTTGCGGTTTTAGGCTGAAACGAACGTTTTGCACAAATTTCTAGTGTTAGCTAAATTTTTACCAAATAATCTCTCCAGTGTGCGTTGCTATCTCCATGGAGACCATCTGTAATGCGCGTGCGTAGCCCCAACAGCTGTGCAAACGGATCTAACATTGTTGCACTACACTTTTGCGATCAGGGAACAAAAGAAATATCGGGAGTTGTTGCATGGCTCAAAAGTTTGACCAGTTTCAAACTTCGTGCAACAGCTCCCAGCAACACGGAACAACATATAACAGGGTGTGGAAACAGACGCAACGTGTAACATCGAACAATGTTGGGAGTTGTTGGGAACTTCTTTTCTTCACTCTCTGCGCCTTATTTTCAGACTCCCGTTTTCGTTTGTCACGGACGATGTTGTTAAGGCAACTTGTCAATGTCTGCTGGCCCAGGCTTCCAATGGTGAAAGTGTAAGTTGACGTTTCAGCTTTAATTCTATTTCAATTAATGAATGAATGTATGCAAAAATGTACCTCCCAGTCTTGTCATTGAGGCAAAACTGGGACTGCAGTATCCCACACTCCAGCTAACCTTTGCGTTCACCTCAACAGGAGGGGAAACCTCAAGCAATGATTGAAAAGTTGGTTTTAGAAGAATTTGGACGCTGCTTGTTATCAATCATTCACACAGCCAATGGGACCAAAGGCAAGATGAAGTCTTTAACGTGCAATCTGTCTCTTGTTGCTTCCTGTAACCCATTCACTCTCCTTCATTCCTCAGTTTTGAGAGTTATCTTCGCCGTCTAGTGCAACTTAGAGATTAGCCTAAAAGTACTGTATGCCGTCCTCTCGGTGTCCACTTGGCGAAGCCTGGAAAGAAAGCGACGTTCCCTCGGTTTGACTCGCCAGCTGGCACTAACGCTGCTTTGCCGAGTGATACTCAGTGAAGCACCTCTCTCATGAAAAGTTAAACAAGCGATAACAAAATTGCCCAGATTTCTGGCGGCCCTCCTTTTTTTTTTGTCTTTTGATTGGGTTTTCCTCGAATGTTCTATTCGCAAGGCAGATCTCTATCCATTCTTGTGCCCTTACATTTTAAGATTAATCTTCCACACAATTACAAAAGGAAAGACTGCCGACAGAGTCTTGATTTGCATGCATTGGGTAGAAACTTTTGTTTTAACTTGGTCACTCCTTTTTATGATGTCGAAATCATTTTAAAAACCGCATTTTTTCCTTTTTTTTTTTTCCCAGAATGAGCAGTGTTGGTGACGTGCTAATCTCTGGAATCCACATTTTTCATCCTTGTTGGACTTTTAATCATTCTGTTCAAACTTGGACAGAATTTTTATCCGGTACATACTAGTGTAAATAGTGATTTGACAATGTTTTTGACTGTTAAGCATTTTCAACGTTAACTGTACGTGTAAAAATAACGTTCCACTTTATTAGCCCCACCCTAGTCGTTTCCAAGAGCAGGTTCGTTGTCGAAGAAGAGGGCCAATATCCGAAGAAACAATGGGAAGAACGTCGACGAAGCAATAAGAAACGAGCTTACCCTGCCTTATCTTTCCATTTCTCCTCCTTCCCGTTTCCACAAACCACTTTGGTCGCAAGCAGGACTGCACTAATCGAGTGAGCGTGCAATCCGCTGTCCTCGCGAAATGAGGGGTACTTGCAGTCGATATTCGCATATTCGGGAAATAGGAAAATATCAAGGACGTTAAAAATAAAGTCTACCTGAGAGCGTTTTTCTGTTAATTGTCGTCGAAATAAACCGCTTTTAGGCCATTACAGCGTTATTGCAATGCAACGAAACTTAATTGAAGAGCCCACTCCCCTCGTCTCGTATTATAATTACGGCAAAACAAAATACCACTGGAGCAAAAAATTGTGACCTTTCAGATAAGTCTCTTTCCCGACTTTAGATTTAATACGAAGACAAGGTGGAGTTTCAAGAACTTAATTGCGTTGCTAAAAGTAACTCAAAGGTTTTAAAAATTTCTACTGTCCACTTAAAATCGCTCTTTTTGGATTGGACTTAAGCGCGTTGGATTTAATTCAAATTCGAATAATATTTTATTTTCTTAGTATCTATCCTTAAATAAAAGCGTCTGTAGAGACAACCTCGTCCCCAGGGGGAGGTTGTCTTAAGAGACTTAAACCGAAACGCCCTATTCTTGTTTGAGCTAAATCGAGGCTGAAGTTGACTGTTGAATTCACTGACTTGTGAGGGTTCCTTGTGTAGGTATATATAGGAGCAGAAATAACGTAAAACAAAAGAAACAAAAGATAAAACAAAATAACTCCAAGTTTAGCGTAATCCCAAGTGACCAAAAATACAATTCTTCCTGCAGAAAGACCCCTTGTAAGTCATTCGAACCAACCCGCTAACCTTAACGATTCCCCAACCTCTTTCCCTTCTGGTGTGGGCAGATGAAAGGCTCCATTCCTCCCTCAGCTCTTGTTGTCTCGCCATCGTGGAACTGTTAGCCACCTAAATCAAGGTTCAAGGTATTGTTTATTTTCGAGCCGAGGACACGCATATGCATAAATTAACCAAGGAAAAGACAAATAGTACATGACTCGAAACCATCACTCAAAGTGGGGATACCAGTTGTTGGCTTGCAATGAGCTTCGGTCACATCCGGAGGGGACGGACAGGAGAAAAGTGAGTTGAGCGCTTAACCCAGCTTCGGTTTCCTCCCCTGTGATAACCTTTTCCAGGCTCCTAGTTGGGGACGAGCGTAAAAATGGTTGAGAAGCGAGAAGGACTACTGCGGAGAGGGATGGAGTACTCTGTACTCTATATGGGTTTTTTTTTTTTTTTTTTAATCTCGCTCGCTTTTTCCTCGAGCCGGACCCTTTTTTTCGCTCGTCCCACGGAGAGCCTGGAACAGCCTTCCCCTGTGTGGAAAGGTTTATGTTATCCTCATTTCTTTAATCATGTTTCTTCTCTGACTTGGAAACAACGAATTTTAATGGTTGATCAATTTGGCCCTCTTTCGAACGATGTCGCTCACGTGCTTACTGTTTTTTCAGGCAGCTAGCTTCCTTCTAGGCTCGATTTCCGACGCTCACTCCAGTTCGGGTAGCCTCCCCGAGAAGAGACGGCCGTGATTTCGGGAGTGAGCGCTGGCTCATAAAAAAACAGCTGTTGGTAATCGAGCCTGTAGCTTGGCCTAGCTTCCTTCTTGAAACTCTCTGTCCGGGTTCTGTTCGCGTGTGACGCACGTTTGCCTGACACAACGCTTGTGTCCAGAAATGCAAGCCCAATGATATCCAACACGAAGTGTTCCATTAAATCCAAGCATTTCCCACCTATTTCTGACAATAAGGTTAGGGCAAAGGTTAGCGTTATTTTTATGTCAGTTTATCCTTACTTGAGGAGCAACATTTAGGGGACACTGTGTGTATTCCGAGATATGAGTGATGTTGAAGTTGGGCAGCAAAACAAGGGGACCTCTAAGGTTGCATCCGATAGGCCGTTTTCGAGTTCATGTCTGCCTCCTCTTCATAGCGAGTCTAATTCATGTGTACAGTAAACTAATAGGCCATTTTACAGTTATTTGCTCAGTGACCTAGCCTATGAATAGCTGCGAGGGTGCCGATGACCTTGTATTGATACAGACCTCGCTGCTTTTATCGTTTAAACTGTGTTGTTGTAATTCTAATTAGTCTACATTCACATTAGAAAAGCACAAAGGTTTGTATCAAAGCACACCGGCAGCCTCGCTTCCATTCTTAGGCCAGGTAACTTGGCTACAACTGTAAAATGGTCTATTGCCATCAAAAACTTCGCACTGAAACTCGCTGTAAAGAGGAGGCAAACATGAACTCGGAAATGGCCCTGCATTCCTAGACATCTGGACACAACTGGGGGTGTTTGTGAACTCGAGTTCAACGGATCAATTCATAGTGTTGAAAATATGTCATTTACTTGCATAAAAAGGTTCCTCTTTTCCAATTCAAAAATAAATGTCTTCGGGTTTCATTGCTACAAAGAGTTTTCATAAGTTATTTTTACAATAAATTGACCTTGGTTTTGCCTATTTCGTCGCTCTAGCTTTAGCGCATAATACGCTCATAGTTTATAAACACTATCAGTTAAGAAAAATTCACAAGATTGCTCAATACTAAAACTAATACTAAAATATATTACATGCAAATTAGTGGGCGCAAGATTTGCCACATTAAAAGCTGCGAAATTTGTAGAACTATATTACAAGATATCTCTCTCTGCCTGTGCAAAGCGTTAAATAACTTTAATATCGCATGACATCTACTATCTTCTATCCATGGCATATTTGACAAACCTTTTGGACTGTATATCTGCGAACTCTGATAGAGATGTTCTTTTATGAGTACATTACTTTACAAAAACACTGTCCAGGGAACTGACATTATATTTCACCTATATTGATCTGCCTATCATGTAAAAATCGTCCATCATAAAACCCGGATGGTGTGCACAACCACAATTTGCGACTTCTGTAGGGGTCAATTGAATTCTTTTTGAAATTTCTCTTGATTCGTCTCGTTTTTTTACCTTCCAGGAAAATTGCATTGACCGGAACAATTTTTGATTGAATACCGGGTCAACCGCCCTCAAATTTTTATTACTAATCTTTCAGTTGTCGACATTCGGGATGCGCGTGTTTGCTCGCGCGTCCTCGAGTTAACCCCATTTTCACGTGTTTCTTATATTCCTTGTACGCTAAATTGGGAAACGATTTGACACCGACCATTGAATTCCACGTCAATAAGGTATCAGTTGTTTGTCGTTGACGCCTTGTACTTAAGTGCCTTTCAAACATTCGTCTGATCAAGCTTGGCAAATGACTCTTGCTCATCCACGAGCAGCGAAACTATCTCTGAGGGGTTATCTGGATCGAAATTAAGACCCTTTTCACGAGGACTGTTCTTTCTGTCGCTCGTAAGCGAAGGTTCACAGCCATTCTGCGCTTCTTTCTTTTCTACCCGCACTACATTTCCATTCCATTTCTCTTCGCTGATGTCTGTTTTCGACTGATCATTGCCGTTTAGTAATTCAAGTTCCACGTCTTGGGGTTCAGTCTGTAAATCATTGTTTTGAGAAGTTTTTCGAGAGGAAAACAAGCTTAATTTCCTTTGTTTATCGTCATCCCCTTCCAATTGGCCTTGTTGCTTCAACTTTCGACTTCGGTATTTTTTGTAAATTGTGTCAAAATTCGAGACGATCACTGGCACAGGAAGCGCAATTGCAAGCACACCACACAATGCACAGCACGATCCAACGACCTTGCCCCAAAGAGTCTGGGGATACATATCTCCATAGCCGACCGTTGTCATAGTAACTAAAGCCCACCAAAAAGCATCCGGGATACTCCTGAAAAACGTCTCTTCTTCTCCGTTCTCCGCATAATAAACCATGCTTGAAAAAATTACGACTCCAATTGCAAGGAAAAATATGAGAAGTCCGAGTTCTCGCAGACTCTTTCTGAGTGTGAGCCCAAGTATTTGGAGTCCACTTGAATGTCGCGACAGTTTGAAAATTCGAAACACACGCACAAGTCTTAAAATTCTAAGAAAGGCCAGGGAAAAGTTCTGGCTGCTACTGTTCTTCAGCGCCAATTCGACATAAAAGGGTAATATAGCTAATAAATCAATCACGTTTAGAAAGGAACGAACAAAGAACCATTTCTTGGGACTCGCGAACAATCGAACCAGATATTCGAAAGTGAACCAGCTGATGAATGCAATCTCAAGCAGTGCGAACACAGCTTTCACTGAACGCGCATAGGCGTTGTGTCGGCTAATTTCCTGTTGCTTTGCAGTGTCGTTAACAGAAATGTTGTCCTCTGACAAAACTGTAAACTCTGGAAGCGTTTCTATGCATAAAACGACTATTGAAGCCACGATAACCGAAACAGACAGCAACGCTAACACGCGTGCGGCCTTGCTCGAGTCAGGAAATTCGAACAATTTCCATATCAACCTCTGTATTCTCGATTCTGGCAATGCCAATAGCTTTTCAGGACCGTCATCATCGTTCAGAATGTCTTTGACCGCGTTGACAGCGTTTTCTCCGAGTTCAAAGAACTCTACCTCTTCAAGCAGAATTTCTGGAGCGAGCTCAGGCGGACAGACTAAACGGCCATTTGATTGATAGAAGTACAAAATTAATTCAAACACTTGAATGTTCCGATCGAAAAAATATTCGTCGTGATCCTCGTCGTAAAATAAATCTCTCTTGTCTTTGTTTCCTAGCAGTGTCGTGGGAAACCTTTCTAATGTCTTCACATAAGTCATGTATCGGAATCCAGACACATTTATGACTATGCGACGCCGTTTGGACGGCGGCCGTTTTCTGACGCAGCCAGAGGAGCTTTGGTCGCCACTGCTCCCAGAAACTTCTCGATCATCACTATCAAGTTCACCGGCTCTGCGATCAGGCGGAGCCACTTTAGTCGTGACTTCTCTTTTCTTAAGTCTTAACGTGATTGCTCCATGTGTACTTAAATTCGCTCCCATTTCTCCTGTAGAAACAAAAGAAAGTTGCACAACATTAACACAAGTCAACTCTTTTAATTTTCTGCATGCAACAGGTTCTTTTTCTTTGTCTGTCGAAATAGACGACACTTGTACCTAGAGTGATGTGAGCATTGTGCATTCCGGCGGTGTGCTGTTCAAAGGAACTTGGCAGGTCCAACGTAAAATACAGAAAACTCTACACATGTTAAACTTACACACCGTGTCGTCCCCCTTCCAGATAAACTTTGTCGCGCGTAAACAATATTGACAATGCATATGAATTCGGCTCGAGGTCAACTTAGTCATTTGAAAAAAAACTGTAGTTAAACATTAACTGAAAGAAATCCAAGCTTTTAAGTGGTTCCCAAGACGTCATTCTGTCACTCACCAAAATATACGCGTCTCTGATTTGCAAATGATTGCGTCACGCTGCATACACAAGAATAATCTACTGTCTGCTCAGAATAATAAATATTTAAATTATTTCATAAACAATTCAAAATTATGAACCAATTGTGCATGAAAATATCGCAGAGCGCTGAACCGCTAGATTCAGTGCCAATTAAGTTCAAGGCCAATTATTTTTTTATTCTTCAATTTTTCAAGTATGGCGTACCATGTAAATATGAGGGATACAGCTCAAGACGGCATTTTAAGGACATTGCCCTCTTTCTCGCGCGCGGTTTTCTTTGCAATGGTATGAACCAGTATTCAACTCACTTTTGGCGACAGTAAATCGTTTTCGTTCCCTTGCAATATTTCATTGCTGAGGTGTTACCGGCAACTCACTCATATTTCACCACTAAAGGGACTCGTCCTTTTGTGGTCGTGGAGCTGTTTTAAACTGAGAGGGAGGACACGATGGAGCATAATAGAACGAGAATGATTGAAAATGCTGACTTAAAATACTGCTCTTTCTTTAATATATCACAATGCTGAAATAACAAATTTCACACAGAAATTTTTCATACTAATTAGAGGTTATTAATTTTTGGAGTCGTTTTTCGCTATATTATACAGATTCACCTCCATGCTGCAACTTGGTTAAATTTCAATGTTTTGAGTTTTGTCGTTGTTAACAAGAGCCGAGGACTTCTATGTTAACGATGATTTGTCCTATTCTAATGAATAAGTCGGAATATTGAATAGTTGTCAATGGGCTATAAGCTTAAGTGACCTTCATAATTTTGTTGAATCAACGCTGAAAAAAGTTGTTTTGACTGATTTGCCTCGGGCAAAATGGACATGATTGACTTACGGAAGTCTTGGGCTTTACTCAACTGAGAATAAACAATTTTAAATTATATTTTAAACTTATAAATTCTGTTTTATCAAGTACACCATAAATCACTTGAAAAATCACAACCTCATAGTCTTTTGCGCTACCAGTTGAGCTGCGTTAAGAAATTCGCCTTTTGCACCTTGTCTCCATATTTCTTGTACAGTAACGAAACACTCGTTAGATGATAGCATAATTTTCATGTTTAATAGCACAAAGACAAATGTTTTTTTGTGACCTCCTACCAGCAGAAAATAGCTTTACGATCATCACATTAGAACTTCTGTTCGGTTCTCCAAAGTTTATACCGCTGCATTATTTTGTTACAAAATCGGAAGATCAACTGTTTATCAAGTCGATCCACTCCCTTGTGGTGAATATCTATTTTATCTGTGTTGTGCTGGACAACGATACGCATCATCAGATTCCTTCTCGAATGTTCCGTACAAGATCACAAAAGATTATACAAGACTTCACTGAAAAGATCACAGTTCTCCAGTCCTCTCTGTTATTTAATTAAACACAGCTTGATCAGGGAAGTTGAAATGTTTCTAACTTGGCTCTTTCGTGTGGCAAATCATCCAGTTTAATCTAACAGAACTCTTACGAACTGCCATAGAAACTTAACCACGTGTTTGCTGTTTTCTGTCGGCGTTTGAAGCAACACTTGCAACTATGCCATGGCCTATTTCTTGTGATTCCTCAGAGAACAAAGCTTTGCTATCAATCACCAGATTTAAATCACTTTGAAAGAGATTTGAGCTTCTTTTGACAATAACGCAAAGTGAAGTAAGCTAAACTAATTGGCAGTTGTTTATTTGTTTATCCACTTGTCTGGAGATACCTTTCAGAGATCTATATATTTCAATGAAATATTGTTAATCTTTGAAGAAAAAGAGAGGAACATTTTTTTGCTCTTATCTTCTGTAATGGGGATGGTCTGTTTTGCAATTAAGTCCAGTCTGAAATCATCGGTCCCCAACAACTCATTTACGATTGTTTCGAAGGTTAGGATAACATTATGAAACTCCTGGAAAAGTTTATCTATCATAGTACAGTTATCTTACGTTTCTAAAAGGCCCAGAGTTTGTTGTCACAATCGCTTGCTGGCGAAACATTGTATGCGGTCACATAAAATAGCTCATAAAAGGTTCTTGAGTACGTTCACCGTTATCCCATTGCGAGTTCTGTTTTGCCTAGTGGCTATTCATTATAGTTTGACACCATAAGAGTTAAATACTTGAAAAATATAGTTTTGTCAAAGCACATTGACCAACTCGAGCAGTCTGTGAACTGTTTCAGAGAACAGCACGCAAACGAAGAAAAAGCAACTTGACCTGCGCGAATAAAAGTGTTAACAAGTTGACCAACCTTGGTTTAAAGTACACTGCATTACAGCACGTCAAAGATGTCGCCTGTTTCACGTCCCTAGTTTTGAATGTCATCGATAAAAGTCGCACAGATCAAACGAGCTATGCAGCTGACGTTGCGTTTTATGCACCACCTGAAGTTGTTGGAATGCATCTGTTGTCAACTGAATGCATCACATTTGCAATCTATGCAATGCCTCTCGGGTAGTAACTTTTAGGACACTGAAAATTTTACTTATGGAAAGTATTTTCAAGAAAAAGAAAATTTCTGGTCTTGATGAAGTTAACACTAAGATCTACGAGGAACGGATCTGCAGAAATCGACCACGAAACTGCGGTCTCGATAAACACTTATAATCTGACATTATCTCAATTGCATGCATATCCTTCCAAACAAGACACTTCAAGAAATGTTGTCAAGGTTCACAGACATGCATGGTTGATGCAGCCGGTTCCTGCTCCACAAAATATATTATTAAACAATTTAATGACTTATATGACAAAATTGGATTTCAATCAAGTCGCTTAGACTCATTTTGCACAGTTTGTGCAAACAGTTTGAACTTGATACCGATCTTTTTCAATAGCACTGGTATGAGGAGATATATCGTGGTGAAATATTGACTCCTCTTTTCACGTCTTTCTAGCATTAAGGAAATTAACCATCAAATGATCATGACTCCTTTCTTTAACTACGTTTAGTCCTTTTCCTTCTCTCGGTGTTCGATGTTAAGAATGAAAGTGACGTGTCGTTGATATTCAATATCATCCTTTGGTGAAGATTGATGTTTTCAGTAATGAATGTGTGCCATAACCGGCTTATCGTGGTCTGATTTTCAGGCGTTTCCATTTGAATGGGTGTTATAAAGTTTTTTTTCCTCTTTTAAAGATAGTTTCCAGTTCAAGGTCGCATTGAACAAACTGAGCAAGTGCCGAAAATATAATTTTAAGATGATTGTTCCAGTTTTGAAGCTTTGTTAAACTTGAATTCCAAGTCCTCGTTATTTGATAGCAGATAGATTTTTACGTGCATTGGCTCGGCGTACGTTTCGGTACTCTGAAACTCGTTTTTGCAAGGTAAAGACTAAAATGGCTGCAGATGAAATACTGAACCACCAATCAAAGAAGAAAAGTTTCCACATATCTCCTGGGTGGTGCAGGTCTTCAAACGCAATGTTGGTGTTCCCTGTAGAGGAATCATGCAGACCAGTTGCTAAAAGACACGTTCATAATTTATCATTGGGATGGTTCCGTCGGCTCGTAAGCCGATATCAATCCGACAATCGAGAGTTGAAGCAAAGACATCGACTAACATGACTTCAAAGTAAAAATTTGCGTTATCTTAAGTTATTCTTTCAGTTTCTTCATTTCTTCACGTTACGAGAGAGCTTAAGGACCCTTAAGAAACGACGGCGGTGACGGCAGCAATATCCTGACAACGCACACGTATTTCCGACGAGAAATGACTGCCGGAAATACGTCTGCGTTCGCAGACTTCGGCAACAACAACAACAACACCACAAAACAATGACTTCATTGGTTAATCGTGCTGCACGGGTTTTTGCAGTCCGCTGCTTAACGACGACGTGAAGTCACCAAATTTGAGGTTTTGACGATGACGTGAACATGCAACAGAGAACCTTTCATTTTTTATTTTCACTCTAAAACTGCTCGTACCAACTTATTTTTATAAGGATACTTCGCTCAAATTGTGTAGTACGTGAACACGATGGAATGATCATGAAAGACTTATCGTAGAGCAACGTTCTATTTTGAGGTGACCTTTTCGTCGACGTCGCCGTCGTTGTCTTAAACGTCCCTAGTACTTATAACTGGAATGGTACAAACTTTCTTGAATAGTAAGTAGAGAATAAACGATTCACTGTTCTTCTAGCAAAGTATATGGTGAATGTTCACCACGGTAAAAAAAATTGATTTAGTATCATCATCACCATTATTTTTTCTCACTGTGTCGTCAAACCTTAAACCTATGCTGTTAATATTTTGTGGCAATTAAAAGGTTTCTTAACCTTCCACTGTTTACTCCATTATAACTAAATAGATAGCTTCACGGATACGAGAAAAATCGAAACAGGTTAAGGCCATTGAGGGTCGAATTGTCAGTACTGACAGCCGGTCGTTTTCAAGCAGGCTAAGCCACGCCTTCTCTCGTCACTCTTTTTCTGTATCAGTTATACCGACAAGAAACAAACAAACAATATTTATCTAGTGTTGGGAACAAACATTATCTAGTGCTTCAAAGTCAGTGTTAAGTCTTAAACGCGTACCAAACACGTATTACTTCCAAAACTATACCGCAGAGTCAACGGCGTCCCATGTGTGAAATGTTTCATCCGTTTTGATTTAAATAATGCTAGTCATAAGTAATGAACCATGCACCTCTTCGTCAAATAACCTTGGTTGCATGTTTGGCCACGTCATTGGAGGGATCATGCACCCTGTTCTTTCTATGCATAATCACAGAACGCGTTTGTAAAATAGTTTCCCAAGCTGTAATGTCACAGTTGCCCATCATGTGGACATTTGTTTTTGATCACCACACACAACAGGCTGAGGCCATCACTCATAAGAAAAACCACCACGAAAACCTGACGCTTTTGATAATACAAAACCCGGGACTTTGAAGAGATTTGCGAACAATGAACGATACATATACCTTGGTATTGGTACAAATTTGATTAAGTCCACATTTAATCTAGTTACCATTTCCTTCATTTTGCATTTCAATTTCTTCACACTATTTAACTGGTGCTTCTGTGGATAGATGTTGAAGCACACGAAGCCTCAACTTAATCCGAAAAGAGCTAACACATTTAAGACTGTTAAGGCTATTTTCGTGTGTCATGTTTCAAACCGCAGATTGTTTACTTTTTTCAGAAAGTTGTAATGGAAACAAGAAATAATATTTTCGCTGTTCATAGTTAATGGACTATGCGCTGCTCTACCCCTCTTTTGTTGTTAATTACAAAGCTGCGATATTTTGCTTGCATGCAACATCACAAGTTATTTCTAATGGGTTTTTTTCTTTGCCCGGATTATTCTCCAACGTTATGAATACCTCCAAAATTGTGAAGTGGTTTGATGATAAATGAAAAATTCAGCGACATATTTCTCTGTAGAATCTGAAAATTATTCTTTGAGATACCACAATGAGATGTACAATTCACTTATGCTACTCTGAGAGATTGATTACAGTTCATACGTTTTCAGACGGCCGGACTGGGGTCATTCAATGGGTAGCCGTAAAGCCGAATCTTTAAATAAGAAACTAGCATTTTCTTTTAAATATCAAAGGCGCGTTTAGGGTCTCAGTTGTTAGCGGAGGCAACTGATGCATCCATTGACCATCGAATAACTTCGTGATTTTAATCTTCAACTAAGAAAATAGATACGCACCCGGACTTATGAGAACACGCGAAGAACGTCTGCGAGCTGCTTGTTCCCTCTGGAAACTATGAGTGCTCGTGCTATGGATGATTCGGACGACGATCATGAAGGCGATTGTTACCAGGACCAGAAAGCGTCGAAGAGCGATATCAGCCTACCTAATTGCAAACCATTTTTGCGCGTAGCTTTTGATGCAAGAGCATCTTATTAGTCGCCCAATGTAGTTTCGCCCCTGTGGAATTCAACAGAGGCCCTAAGGGATTTATTTGTTTTGAAGCTTATTTTTATTGTGCAAATCAGTGGCTTAATGTTTCCGCTGGCCATGTCAATTGTTGACCTTCTTTTTTGACTGTGAAAAAAAAATTTCCGAGTTACTGCATGATTGTCTCTGGCTCAAAACGAGTCTTGGTGCTAGACTATTCAAATGATAATGTGTTTGATTTGCAGGAAAATACATCACTCAGGTTGTGCCCCAGGACTCGCTTTCAAACCGAGGCAAACAGCAACTCAGAAATGGGTTATTTCTACTGACTTTTTCAGTCACCGATGCTCTTGACTAAAAGCGCTTTTACACTGTGAAATGTTTCGTGCAACTTGTCTCGCAATGTTTTGACGACATTGTGACGGGAAAAGTTGCACGAGACATTTCGCAATGTAACACCCTGCAATGGCCAAAATCGTTGCGAGACAAGTTGCACGAAAAGTAGAACTTAATTCTACTTTCGGCAACGGCTCTTGCAAATTGTCTCGCAACGATTTTGGCCGTTGCAGGGTATGTTACACTATGAAATGTTCCTTGCAAGTTGTCCCGCCTTAATGTCGCCAAAACATCGCGAGACAAGTGGCACGAAACATTTCACAGTGTAACAACGCCTTAAGTCATTCGGTTAACTATAGAGACGGATATTTTTCCAGCTGCTGTTTCCCCGATTTGCGGCTAAGAAGTGCGGGCATCCCCGCAAAGGGGATTCAGTTTACTTTTACGAATTTGCTGAAACTACCATTTTGTAAAATACTTCTCTTTTTTTGTGAAATAGTTGTACTTTGTTCAGATTGTGACAATAAAGCGCCCAAGGTATTTTAAAGGCAACCTTCATGCATTCCCATAGAATCCACGGATAGTGAATTATCCAAAGGATTAAGTCATCGGACCTTTAAACAATAGGCCATTTTCGAAATATCAAATATTCAGTTTGATAGTGAGGCAGTGAGGACAAAAACAATAGAAACACGTTGGAATGAATGTGAAAAATATTTGCATATCATTCACTTTCCTTTGTCTTTGACAAGCTGAATTTTAATATATTGAAAAAGACCTATTCAGGCCGTGCAAGTAAAAGAAAGCGTTGAAATTACACTGTAATAGATATTTCTGCATTTACTGCCAACGTTGAAAAAAAGTGCCCTTTCTCTAATATTAGCGTAAGCACCATCGAAGGGTTACAAGTCATCTCTAGAAACAGATGAAGAAAGAAGAGTGGTAGAAATTGTTACATTTTACAGCAAACTAGCAAAGAAATAGTGACGCTGGTTGGGTCAATTTGGCCCTCTCGCGACTTAAGGACGTTCGCGCCAATTGTTTCTGCGCATCCTTACTGCGCACGCAAATTCACACGCCACGTCATACACGAGCGCGCGCGCTAAGTAATTAAATGAGAGATGATAGGGCAAAAGGCCATTGCTATAGCTTTGCCTGGATTTAACGGTCTTGGACGTTCGGTGACCCCTATTTTTCTTTCCAGAAACGGATTGTATTTACAATTATCTCCACGTTGTCCAAAAATGAACAAAAAATCAATGTGGGAAGTTAAAAAAATTTCAAGATTTCTGCTCACGGGACATCAAATCTTGCCATCTTGCGGCTGCAAGGCGAGTGAAACTGTGGTCGCTAAATGCGAACTTGATCTTTAAGGATCCTCACCAGTTGACTAAATTCACTTAATAAGTCCACTTAAACAATATTCGGCAGAGAAGATTTCACTTCAAAGATTTAATTGCAATATATTTGGGTTTACAGACACTGGCCTTATTCGCTAACGAAGCCCGATTTTGTCCCATTTTGGGTGTTTTTCCGGGCATGATCTATCCAAAACGAAGTCGGTGACCTCCCATTTTTTTTTACATTTCTGACATAACTAACTCATCATCTTACAGTGGTAAAAGTTTCAGAAAAAAATCAATGTTGAAAAAATTTCGCGCGAACGTCCTTAATCGCTCGTTCGCTTTGATTTCTCAATCGAAGGGTTTGGAGATGGCGACTAGGAGCAAGTCTAATCCCAAGATTCTTGGGAGAAGGTTTGGCAGATGTTGGATGGTGTTGCCATGTGACAGTGGTGTGCAAACCGATGCAACAACTCCCAACACTGAATTTATGAGACCAGATGTGATGTGCGTCAGTAAGCGGACCAACATCCGGAACAAAAGAAATGTTGGGAGTTGTTGGCTCAAAAGTTTGATCAGTTTCAAACTTCGCGCAACAACATGCAACAGGGTTTGCAAATGGATGCAACAACACCCAACAATGTAGCGTCCGTTTGCACAGAGCCGTAGGCCTCCTAGCTGTCAAGTGTGTGCTCTATGAAGGTAAAATTACACTGCGCTCGTGTTGATAACTATGCTGTACGTTCCGCATTGATCAAATATGTGGCTGGTGTAAATTGTGGCGGATGGATCACAACCTTTCCAAATGCCGCCTCCTTTCAGTTACGAGAAACTGTAATCCAGTACATTCATCTTATCATCTGATGGATATCAAAGTAAAGTTCAGTCAACCGAAACGCACAAGGATCTTGAAGTCCTTGTTTCGTCTGATCTCAAGTGGAGCTCACGTGTCCGTTCAGTGACCGGAAAGCAAACAAAATGCTCGGATTTACGAGAAGATCATTAAGCGATATCCATCATCCATGTACACGCTCTGCATTATGCTCTACTTTGGTCGGCAGCGATAGAACTTTTTCGCTTGTACATTTTGTTTTCCCAATACAGATCATGTGATAATACTCAGGAGGTTTGGTCCTTTGTTTTGTTAATTAAAAAGAGTGCATGCAAGCATGAATATGTCTGCATGTACTCTTTAATGAACAATACAAAGCAAGAAAGGTCTATTTTGCTTAATCCTCGCAAGTTTGGGTCCCACAAACTGTGTCGTTAATAAACACCATGGAAGGAGTTCAGAGACGGGCGACCAAATTCATCCTATCTCTACCTTATAAAACAGACGTTACTTTAAAAGATCGACTTCTTAGGATCGGAATACGATCAGTAACCTTTTGGCTAGAGTTCTTGGACCTAGTTCATCTCTTCAAACTTTTATCTCATGACAGCGACCCAAATATCTCGATCAAATCTCAGTTCAAGAAGAGTCACTAGAAGCACATCCAATGGGCTACTATTAGATTACCTCATTCAAAAACGGTGACATTTCAAAACAGCTTCTATTGTAGGGCTCCAAGAGTTTGGAGAATTCTGCCATCTTATCTCAGAGCCATTCAGACAGTCAGTTTATTCAAGAAGGAACTTTTTAAATATCACTTAGAAATAACTAAAACTTCTCACAATGTTGATATACCACAATCCTTTAAGACCCTTTAAATCTATCTGTATCAAATGTCACTCGTTTGAGTGGTTAAATTCAGCATGTATGATTGTATTTTGTTTGGGTCTCCGAAGTGGAGCTCGGTGCTCGGTGCTCTGTGAGGATACCCCGCCCGAAGGGGCGAAATTTATAAAGAAACTAAATGCTGCATTTTGCAGAATGGCGTCGGATACAGTGATCAAGTAGAGATTAAAGCGACAAAGAACATAGCCAGTACATGATCGCGCAAGCTTTGATAAATGGACCAGGTTTTTTTTTTAATAGGAACGCATTGCGTACGTGTGGTAATGCAGTAAGTTGACACAGTGCTTTATTCCATAACTGTCAGCTGAGCTGCGTTTTGTTTTCCAGGACGTAATATGTAGCTCTAATAGTACATGACATTGTTTTGGTATCGTAAATCATTATAGTGCCATGGTAGACGTCTTCGGTAAATAGCCCCCTGAGAAGACATGTGGTTACTAGTAAAATACTAAATCCCGGAAAGATTGAAGAAAATTAATGGGAATCGGGAAGCATTGGCTTCGAGGCTGACATGAAGTTCGACTTCTTTTTCACAGCAAGTTCAAAGGTGTACTCTGAGCGTCTGAAAGTTTCACGACATAAGTTCATTGAGGTTAATCCCTATCCGGTGGGGTTAGTATCTGGATGGGAGACCTCAAAATGTTCGACTTACTGCCAGCAACATAGGACCGAAAATTCTATTTTAACGCTCAAAAATGCTGCGAACTGAACAAGGTACAGATTTTGTTAACCTGCCTTATGCAAAACAACTATTGATGCAAAAGTAAATAAATATTGATACACAGTTTTAAGGAAGAGCACAAAGAAGTTTTTAGGAAGTGTCGATCGAGAATAAAAAAAATTCCATGTTTCGTTTAATTCGGAAGAGCTCATCTTTTCTCTTACTGGGCAAACCTTTTTCGCTCTGCGCCGTGGGAGTTTTCAACACAAACAAGTTGGAGAAATCTAAATTTTTCGCTGATCGATCGCAATGATAAAGATAAAATAGTTTTCTACTGTTTTTCTTTCCCTTGCAAGGATATTTTTCAATGCAGCCAGAGAAGTTGACCCGGTCTTTGAGAATAAAAACATCATGGTCGACTGGTGATTTTTTTCTTGTTTATTTAATCTGCAGACTGTGAAATGTGAGCCTCTGTGACGAAAAGAGTGATTTTGATTTAAGACATTTAAGAATTTAAAAACGTCTGTTAATTTGACAATAACGTACTCAAACAGTTTTCGTTCTTTTTTCATTCAGAAAATTAAGAAAGAAAAAATACGACGAGTGGGCGGCAAACAAACCTCAATTTTGATTGTTATAATTCAAGAAAACCGTACGTTAGTTTCGTAATTCATGCACGCGCTGCATGCCTACAAATCTTACACTCATTCAGACAGACAGCCCCGATGACATAAGTGTGTAAGTGCACTACCACAAAAATTAGTGTGTCTGATGACGACAAGAACTTTTTAATTGTAATGTTTACGCCGAAAGACAAAGCGCTGGTCAGTCGCCATTCAGAAATATGTTGTTTGATTGTGAACAACGTAGTATAATTGTACAGAAAGCGCATTGCAAATAGTTTCCCGGTTTGACTGCTTAACGAAAGACTGAAAACATATGTTATTGTTTTCGATATCAAAGTTTAAAAATAGAATCATGTTGTGGTGGCATCGTATAACCCTTCTTTGCAGGATGCAGCACTTTCGGAAATTTTGCTCATGGTCTTCATGGTTTTCGTTGTACCCTAGGGATTCGCAAGATATCCGGGCGCATGGCACAACATCGAAGAAGACTTGTGAGTTAAGGCATGAGTTTTCCTCGCTCGCTGAGAGAGACTGTAAACTGATCCTTTTATTGGCGAAGGAGCGTTCTCACCACAATCCCACGGAGGGCTCACATATATATAAGTATCATCGAGCTATGAAAAGCCAATATACGTTGAAAAGGACAGTATACATTACTTTTTCTTGTACTGTATGGAGCTACTAGTGAAAGAGTCCGTTATTTTTCACGGCTGAGTTGTCGTATTGAGATTGAGTACTTTTTGAGACTGTATGCATTTGTACAATTTCGCGAAGCACGGGACCGGATATGACATTCGCATTCCCAGTTGTGTGAAGGACCTTTTTACTGGAAGGTTGCATCGCTAGCCGGAACGAAAAGCTACAATGCCTTATGAGATTGGCACAGCATACCGATCGAGGCAATTTGACAACAGACGAGATTAATAAAAAATGTGTAGCAACGAAGGCCATATCAGGGGTCAAGATCATCTGGTCGATAAAGGAAAAACATCTTCGATGTTGTCCATTATATACAACATGCGTTTCTTTACAATTGATTTAAGTGAGAATCAGTCTTCTTGTAATATACTTAAGGACACTGGTTGTTTATAGAAACAGTTACGCTGATACCGCAACTGCTACTTGCTGATAGGAGAGACAGTTACATACCACAACCGCTACTTTTTTATTATCATGAAACGAGTGAAGTGCCTACGTTATTTTTAGTCCTGTCTATGTGATAACAGGGTAACGCATCTGACAGACTTTTTTTTAATCAAACGAAGACTTAAAAGATTTTCAACAAAAAAATATCGATTGATTAATTAACGAGAATGTGCAAGGGCCCCCAAATCTTCTTGGCATCTTGATTCGGCCGGTCTGAACAAATGCCAAATATTTTTGAAGCTTCAACCACTGTCTTTACGTGGGTTAAAAAAAGAACGAACAATCTGGCGACTGGACACTTTTAAACCAAACAATACAAGCGCATGAATAGAAGAGGAAAGACCAGAATTACTCCGGAATAAAAAACAGATCTGAACGGGTCATTTTCCTTTTGCTACTACTCGATGACCACCAGCATGTTTTGCTCGAGTTAACAGTAAAATGCTTTCTTACCTACATTACGTACAACTTTAGCAATGCGTCCATCCGTGGACAACGACCTCTTTTTGCTCGGTTGAAAGTATGTACGCGTAAACATTGCGTTTTCTTTCAGCAACCCGGACGGAGAAAAAATGCGGCGCTGCGCTGCAGTCAAACGTTGACCCAGGCCGCACAGGAAAAAACATTAATTAAACAGACGTTGCTGCCCGCGAGCCGTCAAACACAACAATCTGTCAATCGACATCTGTCTGCAGGGGATCCATCTCCCGCTCGAAATTTGGTTGGATCGAGAGTTCGGTTCGACCAGTCATTTGAATCTCTGTACGATTTTGTGCGGAGATGCTAAGTAATCTTTCACTGTTGGCGTATGTGGTCGCATTTCTACCCAGTCTCGGTTTCTCAGTTGTTCATATGTCTGCCGTATAGTGAAACTTTTATAAGGTCTTGAACTGCGTAGGCTTGCAGAAGTATGGATTTTCGATAAGAAAAAGAAAGAGGAAAATTTTACTGAGAACTGTTTCTCAAAGCCAGAGATCTATTGTAAGGAAAACGACGAGAATAAGAGAGGGTTAACCTTAAACGGGAATGTTCAATCCTGCCGGAAATATTTGGTTTAAACTTTGCCAAGCTAGTCAGTATTCTATGACATGACACCGTTGCCTTTTCACGTGATACGCTTAATATCCTACCCTGGAATGGATACCAGAGGTTTTCTAGTTTTAAAGTTGGGCTGCACAGAGTTAGTCATTTTGGTTGTTGCCAGATTTAAAATAGAATTCTACATACAGTTTGCGTTTGAATTCATTTCCCACCTGAGACGACCAAGGTGGCACTCTGTTGAAGATTTATGTGTAAAGCGGATCGCTAATTTTTACCTATCTTCCCCGTTTTTTCCCTCCCGTTTTTCATCATCATGCAAAGGCCAGTGAGTTTGAAAGGTTAATTAAGATCACGTTCAAAAGTGTAATTACCATGACGTCGATCTGTGCGAAGTTCTGTTTCTATTGGGGGGTTTCATCTGACGTCACGGCGGCCATGTTTATGTACAGAACAATACTGTAAAATGTCTTTTGTTTTGTACACCAAATGATGGCCGTCTCATCACGTGGATGAAAACCAAGGATACGCTGCAATCTCGTTCCCGGAGCCTCCATTACCCTTTTCCAGCAAAACGGGCGCGGAAGGCTCTGGAATAATCCAAAACCGGGACCAGAAAACTCTGGTTCATAACTGCGCGTGCGTGAAGGGTCTTCTGACTGCATGGAAAGTCAAACCGCTTTTAGAAACCGCTCTGTATATCAATCATCCCCTAAGACTGCGGGTCTCTAGTCCTTCTGCCATTGACTTCTTTCCGTATAATTGTAACCGGTAGCTATCCATACCCTTACAACATTTCAGGGTTTAATAGTTTCTCACAAGAGAAAATAAAGTGAGAAGAGAGGGTATTCCCCTTACATGACCTTTCTCATACG
>OX421445.1:20747772-20750272 GCA_949126865.1 Montipora capitata
TCAAGTTATTCATAAGACAATGGACTCACAACTTCTTGAAGTGGACTAAGGCATTTGGGTTCGATCGGTAAACAAAATACCTAATATTCCGGTCGAATGGACCCAAAGGGGATTGTTTCATATCACATGAAACCCTCAAAACTGCCCTCACTATTGGCTGAATGGAAAAAACTACCCTTCAATGTTACCCACATTGAAACTCTCGCGACCGAACGAAACTGTTTGTTTCCCTTGAAACCACAGAAGGATTTTAATTTAGAGTAATCATACCACTGAAAAAATTTGATATAAGAGTCTTACCATCAGCTGTGTCCTCCATTAGTTTTCCGCCTTCTCATATCAGGCTCCTCTTTAGTGCTCTGAAAAAGCACGTCATTTCCTCAGAGTTATGGCTTGTGATGCAATTGCATGAAGCAAAACGATTAGTGTTAAACTTAAACGCCAAAAGAATTTGTTTTCAATTCTATTTCCGGGCGAATACGGTAACAGAACGTCGCTAGGTCCGAGTGCAAGAACTGAGTGCCTTAGTGCTGCCAGAAAATTGTTATTATTTTCTTGGTTTGAAAGACAAGAAACATTACCGACGATTTCCTTGACGGATGTCACGCCTATCGAAATTAATCCGCAACCCTTGTGACCCTTGGAACACCTCTCTGGCCACAAGACTGGCTGAATCAAATAACGTTAACGATGGACTATTAAATATTTTTAGTAGAGGAATGAAATTTCCTTTTTTTTTTTTTTTGCACTATTTAAAAAAGGGACTTATAAAGAAAAAGATAAAATAACAACAGATGATTACAACTTTAAGCTATAAAGCTGCACAAAAGACAACAGGATGGAAACCGTAAATTAAATAGGTGTGAAAAGTGTTGCATACCACGGAGAAATGATCGATCCCTGTGAGTTCTTTTTCATATTCATAGTTCTTGTGGGGGGTGAAGAGGATTAATGGAATTAGAAATATAAAGAACGAATATTTTTTTTGTTGGAATAATGGAATAATACCATTTTGTGGGGCGCCCTAACGGAATAACGCCTTATATTGTACGGAATAAGTAGATTTTTCATCATCGGCGAACGTAAATGCGTATGATGAACGTAGTAGATTTTTCGTCATCGACGAACGTGAACGTGATATAAGATTTTTCGTCATCGACAAACGTGAAAATATAAACAAAATTATCTGTCTGTCTTGACTTGATTTGTGTTAATTGAGGGTCCTGAAGGGGTAAATTGGGAACTGGTATTGGTCTGTTTTTGCCCTGGGAAAATGGGATTGAGTCACTGGGACTGGGATTTGCTCACTGGGAATTGGGAAAAAAGAAATGAAATGGGAATGGGATAATTTCTTTAAGCGTGTTCAGTCTATAATTAACTAATTCCCTTAGTTTGGAAAACACCAGAAAACGTTATTTAATATTTTTAAATATAAATAACGTTTTCTGGTGTTTTTTGATACCCATATTTTGCCCTTGTCTTGCGGTCAATGATGTTTGAGTAATCTCGTGGACCCTCGTAGACAAATCTTCTCGTTCTTCGGGAGGAAAGACAAGCAGCAGACTGTGCACAGCCGTTGCAACCAAGCCAAAGTCTCTGAGCATGCGTATCCGCTTGTGTACAAGCAAAATGGCGGAAGCGCCGAAGCCGGAGCAGATGGCTCGTCGTGCAGAACTCGCGCCGTTGTTGTGGAAATCAAGTATATTTCGGCTCAAAATGTTGTTATTCACACCGAGAACTGTAAACTAGAATTACTGTTGAATTGTTCAGTAACCCAGGTGGAGAAGAATGTGTGGCATAGATGAATCGATTAGACGCAGAGCAGGGGCGGATCTAGGGGGAGGGTGCTGGGACGGTGCGCACCCCCCTTTCCCCCATCCTGAGATGGCTTGCGGCTTTCTAATACAACTGGTATTCTGGAGTGGAAAAAATCGTCACCAGTCAGCTGCCCCATTCCTTAGTGGTGCACCCCATCCTAAGAAAAATCCTGGATCTGCCTCTGCAGAGGATTTGCAGATTTTGCCCTGGAAGTGTTTTACATCGATTTCATTGAAGGAGGAATCTCAGAAAACCCCCTTTATGCTTAGAACTAAAGAAAGAATTGGAAATGTTCCAGAGGGCTTCGTGCACTTCATTGTCTGTCACGGTGATTCAACGCCAACTTATGTTTCAGAAAGGCTCTGTAAGACCTGTAAATATCATGTTTAAACAGAGATCGCCAAGTGTGCCAGGAACGGAAGCCCCACGGTCATGTACCTCATCAGGAAAGCAAATGCCACAGGAAAAGATCGTAAATAAATCCACTGACTCTGGGAGTGACAAATAAGAAAGTTTGCCAAAAACGCTTCTCAGGTTGAGAGAATTGCTGTTACAGACAAACGACACAAGGCTGTCGAAAGATAGAAAAAGAATTGAATGCCTACGATGGGGGAAATCTCCGAAATTGGACGACTGTAAAAGGACTGCCGCAGGTCATTTAAAATACTTCCGGCGAGTTCAT
>OX421445.1:20767772-20770272 GCA_949126865.1 Montipora capitata
TCTCCAAGAATGTAATGTCGCTCGTATCAAAGATTCCTCTATGGGCAGACGTTTACCCGCAAATTAAGCAAATCATAGAAAACTCAAAGGACACCCCATTGTGCGTAAGTATCCCGTATGGCTTCCAAATGCAGAAAGAGATTTGGAATCCTGAACAGTTGCGCGTGGTTCTTCATGTAAACACGGGATCTGGTTTCAACTTCATATCACATCATGGAGTTGGAAAAAAGAATGAAATCAACATATGGAACTTTTCCAAAGACAAACAGCCTGGAAAATTAGCAAATTCTTTGCAAACAATCACCACGGATCTAAAATTGCTCCACATTCTGTTCCTGCGTAGGCGTTGGGTTTATGTTACGTATTGCTCTGATTTGTCGATGAGGATTTTTAGCGCTAAGTTCCATTCGATGTCGATCACAGCGTTGACAAGAACTGTTCTAAGTCTGGCGTACAATGAAGCAAGAGACGAGATCGTTACTGGTATCGCAGGAGGGATAATGACGTGGAGGTTTCCAATTGGTCAAAAAGATCCTTTAATACCAGGCCACTTTATAAGCTGTTCGTTTACGCCGCTCGATTGGGTGATGTCAATAACCATCGACGACGCGTCAAAGCAGATATTAGCAATTTCTGATGTTAGGATTGCCATGATAGATGTTGAAAGTTACAAAGAAAAGCGTTTCTTTCAAAAGAAGTGCGACTTTTCGTTCACCACATGTGTGTTTTTCACCCCTGCGAGCTACTTCGTTACAGGTATGATGAGGTTTGTCGTTGGCTGTTTCTGACTTCACTGCAGCCTCTAATTTAAATGCCCACGTTCACCCTACAGGCATTCCGTGCAGTAGAACAATTTTCATGTGAAAATCCTGTCAAAGCTGAAATTCATCCATTCAGATCGCTCCGATAAGCTATGCGAAACGAGATGCTTCCGTGAAGCATACACTGGGTTGCCTGTGGTACGTGCTACAGAAAATCAGAAGGCACTGAATTGTGTGGTATTGAAATACAGCATTCCAGTCTCTGAAGAATAACAAATAAAAGAGAAGCGAGAAACATTGGCTTCTGGGCTGACATGTTGATAATTTTCAAGTTCCCTCACAACTTCTTTGCACCACAAGTGTGCCCTCTGAGCATCTGATAGCTTTGTAATACTAAACTTCACTGAAGTCAAGCCCTGTTGAGCGGGGTTAGTGTTAGGATGGGAGACCAAAACAATAAACCCCTCGTAAAAAGCAGAAGCATCTGACCGAAAATACTATTAACGCTAACAAATGCGAACTCAGCAAGGTACAGATTTTGTTAGCTTGCTTTATGCAAAACAAATATTGATGAAAAAGCAAATAACTATTGATACACAGTTTCAGGGGGGCCAGTAGAAAGAGCAGAAGGAAGTTTCCGGGACGGTCGATCGAGAATGAAATATTTACGACATGAAAACAACATTAATCTTGAACCGTGAATATAGAATATAAAAAGTTACGATCAGCGACAAACATTTTGGGAGATTTTTGCTACGTTCAAGTAAATTGCAAAAGTGACATGGCCGGAATTCAGCGGGCGCCGTGATTAAGTTACCGCGGCATGTTTACTCGCCAAACATTGAAGCATCTGTGTTAAATGATGGCAAGATACCGGGTTTTTGTAAGTTTCTTTTTCTGGCAAGTGTTATAAAGTTTGACAATGAAATGAGCGAAGTCAAAACAAAGATCCCAATCGCCCAACTCTTGTTTATGCAAAGTCAAAATTTACTCTCCAAGACGCGTACGACGTTATTTATCACCAGGTAATTCCATCAATTTGGAAATAGCAGCTACTTTATTATTCATCTGCGTCACAAGTTTTCACTGATTTTGGGGCTCATTTTGTTGAAACTCAAGCACGCTTCCAACAGGCCTGTGAACCCTTCCTGCTTACAGAGCAATACTAAAAAACTTCTCCCATATCACATTTCAACCTTAAGCTCGAAAATTCAATACACAACATGATATAATTCACAAAGGCAGAAAATACCACAGAATCCTTTTCGTCTCGACGGGCGATAGATTGTTGTCGAAGTCCAGTACTCGTCGCTTTTGAGATTCCTGACTAGTTTATTCAACTGACTTTCCATTATTGAACTCCATAAGGGTATATTTTGTTTAAGGATCCACTAAAACGCCATTCGCGTTACATCACTTTCGACGCCATTGCAGGCTAAGTTAATGATTCTACTGTGTCCACCAGAGAAATCTACGCAGTTCCACTACCCTCTCGATCCTAAGAAAATACGCGCAGAAGGCTCTACGCACAAAGACACCACTTACCAGGGGAGTGACAGGCAAGACTTTTACCGACACGGAAAAAAAAAAAGAAAAAAAAGAAAAAAAAAGAAAACAAACAAACAAAACGCAGACCTCGACTGGGTTTGCCCATAGGCAACCCAGTAAAAAACACATGGTCGAAAAGCCTGTCGGTTGAAGGAGGACCTTTAAAACGAGTCTGAATACTCAAAAATTCT
>OX421445.1:20785272-20787772 GCA_949126865.1 Montipora capitata
GCGTCATTTTGTCTCACTGCGAGGTTACCCTGCCTATTGTATTGGAATTTTCGCAGATGTGAACAGAGGCATAATTGAACAAGATTAAATGGAATATGATAGCCTGAATAATTCTTCAGTTGATCATAATCAACGTTAAGTGTGAACTCAGCTTTTATCAATAGGCCACTTTCGAAAATACCTTAATACTCTTTGTTTGTCCTCAATTATTTTGAATAAGCATTGTTTCCAGTTTCTCTTGGGACTTACAATGGTCCCAAGAGAAAATAAAAACTATGCTTATGGAAAATGTTGGAGGGCGCGCAAACAAAGAGTATTATGGTATTTTTTAAAGTGGCCTCCAGTCAGATAACCGTGATGCAAGTGCGGTTATAGCGATATTTCTTGTTTACAAATATTGACGTCACAACCACGAAACAGAAGAAGTCATTGCTTTAATAGCCAATTATGTTCTGGTTTGCATATTAGGGAGCTTACGAAACGACGACGCCGACGGCAAGGACGACGCTACAAAACAATAGGTTTAGTGACCAAAAACAATGGCTCTGCGCGTGCGTTTTACATTTTGGTACATTTCTTCGCCGTCATCTCCTAAATGACGACGTGAAACGACCAAATTCAAGGTTCTGTGGAGGACGTTAGCACATGACGATGAATTTTCAGTTCTCTCTGTACGCTTCCAACCCACTCATACCAGTTTAATTCCTCGACAGGTACTACACATTTTTAACGCGAAACGACATGAAGTAGCTTCGTAGTGATATGAATAACGCGAACTTGTATTTTTAAATGAAGTCCTCGTAGCCGTCGTCGTCCTCGTTTCGTAAGCTCCCTATTAATAACAATGGGGGACGTCACGAGCAACATCGCTATGTAACTCGAAAGGGTCGTACTTTTCCCCTTTAATTTATATGCAATGCTGAATGTTAAGCTCACTGAACTGAATTGAAGTACAAGGAATCATAACTTATAATACGGATAGAAAAAGATGTGGTTAGGGTGATGTTTATTTTATGTATTGATAATCAAATCGAACAGGAAGCCAGACCATGGAGCTAAGTTGGCCGTACTTAAATATTCTGCCAAAAAACAGCCAGTTATACCTCTCTTAGAAATATACTGAGAAGCAGGCTTTATTAAAGATCTTGATGGACAACAGATAGGAAAACCTTTGGAATCTTTTCAGCGGGAATCAATTGCTGCAAAGAAACAAAAAACTGAAGAGGAGGAAGACATAAGTTTGTTCCAAAAGAGGAGAGAATGTAGGAGGTTTTCCATGCGGGTAAGAGAGCATTATTATTAGTATAATGAATAGTGCGCATTGAGTTTGTGTTTCTGTCACTTCTTTTATTGGACCTGAAAAGCTTCAAAGGGGAGGAGTTAATTCTCCTCCTCCTCATCATCATCATCATCATTAAATTAAATGTTATCTGTTTGTGAGATACTGGCTTGGGTTTCAAAGAAATTCTGTGAACATGGTTGGCAGGTGGGTGTGGGAAATGATTAGGCAAGAAATCTTGGCAGACGCCGAAAGATAGTGATGATTTACCTTTGAAAATTGAGAAAACGCGGTCACGTATAGTCAAGGGTTAACTTGACTTTAAGGAGATATCGATTCATTTTTCAGGTTCACGTCATGATGGCTCTTAATCGAATTTCTAAGAATGTCCACTTCCCAGTGGATGACAAACTAACAGACAACACAGAGGAAATAAAGGTAAAAAAAGTCATCTTTCATGGTTAAAAACTAGGCAATAAGCTACGATACACGGCGAAAAGAGTTGAAACCCTCCACACTTTTCGAACGTATGTACCCTTACCTAAAAAATGAGTCAGTAATGCCCCCTCCCCGACCCCAACCAGCACACTGTAAGTAAAAAAGCTTTGCCTCAACATTGTTTTGAGGGGCAAGGGAAACAGTCTGTGATAAGAGATAAGGACATGTACAAGAAATATCACATCAATTTTGTTGCAGCAAGTGCCGTAGTATGTCGTACGTGTAACTATGTCCATACATTTTTGTTGAGCCTTTCAGAAAAGCATTCAATGAATTTTATTCAAGTGTCAAGTTTAGTTAGCGCAAAGGCACTACATTGAAATCAAATCATCCCATATCAAGTCGTAGGTTGGTTTTTGAGGAGAAGAAAAAACCGGAGTACCCGAAGAAAAACCTCTCGGTGCAGAGTAGAGAACCAACAAACTCAACCAACATGTGACACCGAATCTGGGAATCGAACCCGGGCCACATTGGCAAAAGACAAGCGCTAGTAATAGTGGAAATCATGTTTGATAAAAGGTTGTTTGTGTAACCTGAGAGTGTACTCGTCATTTGTGCAGCAGAACTTAAGCGCAAGTTGTACCTTAATTGTTAAATGGAATATTATAACGGAGCAAAGGCCCACAACACAAACACACGGTAGCAAATATGGCGTTTAATCTCATCTATTTTCAGAAACCGACGGATGCTCAATCTCCGCAAGAGCTGGCACCCTATAATAAA
>OX421445.1:20792772-20797772 GCA_949126865.1 Montipora capitata
CAGCCAGAGGCGCCTTTGTATGCTTTCAGCCCGATGTCGTGAGCCGCGCCCTTCGCAATTCAGTCCTCGACTGCAAGTAAGGGTGATTAGCACTAGCAATATTTATTTATTTATTTATTTATTTAATTACAAGAGCTTGCAATATGGCTTCAATAATTAGTTGGACAATGGCCAAGAGCCATTGCGTCATTTGTAAAATTTCACATTTTTAAAACAATATTGTGCTCCAAGATTGTCCACTGTATCTTACTCAAATTTCAGATATGACTGATCCATTAAATTATAATGCGCTTATGCTAAGGAGATAAACTTGTAAACAATAAACTCGCCTTGAAAAGCACTATGTCATCTCACCGGCTCGCATGCACGAGTTGGTCAGGAAGCTTTTGAAACGTCGGCCCGATTTTCTCTTCTGTCGTTCAAGTAGCTTATTTCATCTTCTAGAGTCGCGTCCATATTTAAAAACTTTCATGAGTTCGAAAAACACAACCACGTCAAAGCTTCTCTTTGTACAGAGAGAACGAGTGATCGGCTCGACGGTAATAATGAATGAGCTCCATGCAAATTAGTGCCAACCGTTCCCTATGGCGCATGTGCCCAGGCTGACATCGTCACTTGGACAAAATGGTATCAAATTCGATCTATTTCGATAGTGCTCATGACTCTAACACCCGTTTTTATTGGCTGCCTTAAAGATGTTATTGCAGTGTTTTTGTTTTTGTTTTTTTTTTTTCACGCTGTCTTAATGATCAAACCACTCTCCGTAATTATCTTCTTGTTTCTATTACATCATGAGGTGTGGACACAATGGAAGGACTGAGCGACTTGATGAGTGACATAGGAGTGGTTCATCTGAACCTTCGTTGCAATGACAATGCCGTTTTGATGGAACTGGCCGACCGACTTAAAAAAACAAGGAGGGAAAAACGGGCCAATATTATTACAGAAGAGACAATTCAAGAGGAGGACGAACAGAAATCGTCTCTTGAAAACCTAAGGAAGACACTAAGAAGAAAACAGTTCAAGGCCAAGTTTAGACGTCCGAAAGTCATGGTAACGAAATGATTTACTTGAAGGGAAGTTAGGCCGACTATTTGACTATTGAGGGGGATGTGGGCAGTTTCTCCTGAGGGTGAATTTGATGTTTTTATTTATCAGCACCTCGGAACCCAAACTGTATTCTTTTCCCCTTACAATTCCATTTTTCCCATGCTAACTTATGCTCTAATTTATCTCCTTATCCTTTTGCAAGAATTAACACTCTTTTAAAGTTACTGCCCAACCCCCTCTCCCACTGTATCATCTTTTCCCACTAAATTGTTTGAAATTTGTAAGAAATAAAACCAGTCTTGAGAAGCTTAAGGAAAGACAAAGCCATCCAGCACTCGCTCTACGGGCTCCTAAAAATTAGGTACAGGAACCACATGTTGGGTCAAAGCTGCAAAGAAATGTTCCGAAAGAGTTTCTCGCCTTAACGGTTCCCTGACGACTTTTAGGCCCCAAAGAAACGTCATTATTGTTTTTGTCGGCATGTGGAGTCCGTGTGCATCAGCGTTGTTCTCTCGATTTTTGCGTATGTTTGGTCAACAACATATGGCAAAAATCATGTAGTCATCGTCTACCATTATTAAACTTGGCATTCAATAGTTTCACAAACTAGTTTTTACGGTTCACCATTAGTCTCTCTATTTTCAAGGTTCTGTTGCTGAAGATGAATATAAATGTGTAGCCACCATCCACCCAAACAATCTCACAATGTCACCATCGCATCAGTCTCCCCAAACGTTTTAAAAGTGGAAACATTATGCAAGTGACTTCGTCAGTTTCAACTATGATCAACTGTACATGCATGCGCCCTATCAGCAGCGGTTGTTACCGGTAAAATCCGTTCTCAGGTTGAATCCGTTTTTAATACGGTTAAATTGGTGATCCTCATTTTACCTAGGTTGAATTCTTGGGCTGCACGTCACGCAAGTGAAAACATAAATCGCTTACCATTTAAGAAATTGAGTCAAAAAATGAAAATGTTATAGAAGAGGAATAAATAAACAACGGGTCCAAGTCTTAGGGCTGTGCGATATTCCGTACTTGAGTTATTCGGCGAAATTTATTACTCAAATTTGTAGAGTTTAGTGTGGAGGCACCATCTTGGTGTACTGCTAAAGTACACCAACATGGCGGCCGGAAACCTGTAGAAACATCTGGAATTTAGTTTGGCTGGCAAACATTCGTATAGACACGTCTCCTAGTATATTGGCTGTTTAGGCCACAAAAACACGAGGGAAATCGATGGCATGTTTTTCGAAAGCCGTCAACATGTCACGCACTGTGAAAAACTCTGAAATTCAAACTGCTCTATTTTCGAAACGAAGCAAAGTACTCTCTTTAGTTTTGGATTTTATTTTTTTGTGAGGTCAAGTGGAACCCAAGAATATGCACTCAGATGAATTGAAGAAACTTTTTTCAGGCCTAAATTAAGCCTAGAGAAAAATTAGGGTCAGATTAGGATTAGTTTTGGTTATTATACAACTGTACATGGATATCAATTGACTTATTATAGAAAAGTAAATAAAGAAAAGAACTGTGTTTGGTTGTGCATGTTAGTCTTTGTTGTGTTATGGTGAAGGCACAGCACTATACTGGATCTGGAGATTCCGAGTGTGCTTAGTATAGTTCTTTATTTCCCTACTATGTTGAAACGTTGATGGCTGCTTTAAACTAGGTAGAGTGCATATCCAACCAGGTAAAATGAGGATCACCAATTTAACCTGGGTAAAAACAAGGTAAAAACGGATTCAGCGTGAGCGCGTATTTGCCCGACAACATTGCACGCCATAACACCAATCCGGTGTGGCCAACACATCGTGCATGCGCACAACCATTTCACCCGGTTAATTGGCAGCCATGGACTGCTGTTTCGGCCCGGCATACCCAACTTACCAGTCGGGTGTTGTGCGCATGTGTGATGTGTTGACCTCACCGGATTGGTTTTAGGGTGTGTTCACCTTGCCCTTAGTGATTTTTTTCTCACACATTTTTTTATTATTAGAGCCGAAAGATCAGAGATACTTCTAAGCCAAGACGCCGTAATTCCTTGCTTGACGAACCAGCATCTCTTACCAGAACGAAAGCTTTCCAGACGATGTTGAAAGAAAGCCAGCTCGGATGTAAACTGCTACAGAAAATGCAACCCTTCAGGCAAGATATCATTCCAGGCTTCATCTCACCATCGCGTAAGGATGAGGACCGGCGGACAGAATCGGCAGAAATTAGGGTAAGGTCTTCGGTGGATTAATTTTGCGACTAGAGTATTTTGAACATGTTTCACGTTCTTTAAATACAATAATGAAAATTGAGTTTCATTGGATCAGGATAACTGTAGTTCTGGATCTTTTCAAAGGAAATTGAATTGAGAGTTGCTTAAAATCAAGGACACCCAACGAGCAAATTAAGCCAAAAGCTCTTGAGAGACATTTCTAGGCTCCTTGTAATGTTTAAAGACTGTCTAAAGAGATGTTTTTATCACCTAGGAGAATTTGATCTGTTCGGATATCTTAGCTGTAAATTAAAGTGTCCGAAAATTTTAGGGAAGGATATCTTCGTTTCAGAAATTGCTAGCTGAACTTTACCTTCTAAGAACTTCCAAACCAAACCATGTGCTCATCCGAAACTGCTAGGTGATTAGCAGGGTACCCCTGTAAAATGGTTTTAAATCTTGTAGAATAACCTTTGGACCCAATGAGGTCATCACTCACAACTTACATGCGGACATTTTCCCGCGCTTTTAGTCTTAAACTTCAAATTCTGATAGGTTCATCGTGCATTGTGCGCTCCAAATAAAGTAACACAATTAAAGGTACAGTTTACACCTGGAAAATGAAATCTTGTGCAGGTGCAGAAATATCGCTACCTAAATGAAAAAAAAAAAAAAAGAATCAGAGCCGAATTTTTATCTGCGGAATTTGCGGCCCTAGTAATTACCCTTAGACCACCCTTTCAAAGAAAAATTTACTAGTGGCGTGAAATGCCTTTCGATACACGCCGATTTTAGCTAGAATCATACTAGTAATCCCATTTCTTTTGTCTTAAAGGGTTTAGGTTTGACGCCGACTCCTCAGGCCGAACATGAAGAGTGGCTCCGAGGCCGAGGTAAGCAAGTAAACGAAGGCGCACTTCTATATAAACCATTCCGGCCGGCAACCATGTTTTTCCCAGTTTTCAGCCGCGGCTTTTATTTTTTCTCTCCTCAGAGCGTCTAACGATTTCAAGCCAAGCTGGGACCATAAAATCTTTGGAAACTCCCGTTGACAAAAAGTTAACCGATGATACGCCAGGTAGCCTGATAATGTACAGCTTTACGACTTAATCGTAATTAAACACTTAATTGACGCGACGTTCGTTTAGAGGGAGGTTAAGACGGCATTTAGAACTCTCGCAAGTTTACTCATACTCGTTAACTAATTACTGGGCGAAGGACCAAAGGGGACCTACGTCCAGATGCAATTCCCGCGCTGGCCTTAGATCAGTTGCAGATCATGAATGGTATCTTTTTAGCAGTCAAACTAGGGCACAACTCATTCTGAATACGTTTTGTCTCATCGACGAGATGCTTGGTGATAGGAACTGTTAGCTGATTTATTTTGTAGGTAAAACCTGATGAAATTCTACGGCCGACTTCAAATTCGAAGACCTGCCCAACGAGTAACCTCTACAAACCTGAAGTTCTTCATTCCCTTGGCTTTCCTTTGAGTGAGCTGCAAAGCGCACCTTTGGTCTTCACAACCTTGTTCCCAGAAACTCTACCTCTTATCGTTTGGTGCATTTACTACTACGATCCATGCGCTTTTTTTTGCTTGGTTCTTACAATTTTTATTTTTTTATAAAGTTCTTGAGCTCACGATTTCTTTCTCCTCAGGCCAATTGACTGTTTCAAGTGAAATAAAGACTGTCAGAGAAAGTTCAGCTGTCAGAAGGGATGATTCTACAGGTAAGCGTGGTTT
>OX421445.1:20802772-20805272 GCA_949126865.1 Montipora capitata
AACAGCCAATCAGAGTGCACTATTTTGCCTAAGAATTGTTTCCGAACTAGTAATCGGAAAGTCGTGGGTTCGACTCCTAAAAAGGAGCACTCAGACGATCTCCGAGTCACCACTGGAAAAAAAATCCTCTGTTCATTTCTTTTATATTTCTTTGCAGGTAACAAGATTGAAGGGGAAAGTCGCTATGGGATCATGGAATTGACATGGAGAGCTGGAACACCTATTCAGCCACTGAACGAAGCGAATTTGTGTGCACACAACCTTCCTGAAAAACCAACTGCACTCAAAGAACCCTTTATGTTACACAGCTCAGGTCAAGGGGACCATGGACGTGGAGCCCAAATCCCCAAATCACGAAGTTTGCCCCCTCTTAGCTATGGTAATGTAAAACCGGTTCCGGAACTGAACCGTCTGAATTTATTCCGAGCGGTTAACAGTTTACATAAACGGGAATCCCTTGCAGCACTCGCAGAATACACCAAAAACCAGAATGTAATCAAGAAAAAGATCTTTAACAACAAAGGAACTTCATCACCAACAACTTCAACCAAAACGTCGCCACTTCTTGATTCACCCATTCCTACCAAAGCTTTAAAACCTCTAGGCAGGCCTATTATAGACTTAGTGACGCCGAAGAGCTCCTCTGAGAGCTTCGAAAGGTGTTTGCAATTTATGGACCAGACTCGAGACATGACGTGTGACGCGATCTTAAGAGAAGTAAGCAAGTGCTATCCATTTTCCTCCTCCAGGTTTGGAGGGAGTCCTTGAAAAGTATGCATGAAAATTCAGCTACGCTGAGTTTAGAACACTACATTTGTAATTTACGCAGCTAGGGTAAAACAAACCTTGTAACTGCCTTTGCGATGTCGCAAATTCATAGTGTATGGCTTCCATATTGGTGAATAAAACTTGAATTTATTGGTTTTGCATGTTTATTGGCTGCGCGCGCCGACCCTGCAGGAGGTTGCGGGTTTCGAAGCCCGGCCGGACCTACACTCGGAGTCTTACTGCGATTTTCATAATTCTGCGAAATCTTACCTTCAAGTGCTAAGCGCCAAACTGCGTTTTGGCTTCCATCAATCTAATTTCCGAACACAGCCGGGAAGATCGACTCGGACTCCGGAAAGTGAATTGGAGTTTTTGTTTAGCTTTCAGTTCCAATACCATTATGATATGTTTTTAGAAATTGTTCGGTAAAAAGCTTCGTACATATTCATCGCTTTCCATCGCCGTCGAATGTACGGTGAGAACCGAAGAGGCTGATTGGTGTGTTATGTCACGCATCAATTGATTTCGTCATATGTGGTTGGCGTAGGAAGTTTGATTGATGGCGGCCAAAACGCAGTCTGGCTGTTGGCGCTTGAAGACGAATTCCGCAAAATTATGAAAATCGTAGCAAAATATCTGAAACGAAAGTGCTGCCTTCTTAATTTAGCTGTCAATGTAATGTCTCGAAGATATTAGCTCTTGAGAAGCACGATACTGGCCCTCATCAAATGGCTGAACCGCGGACGGAGGAAAAGTTAGAAGACGATTTCCAGCCAGATACTAAGCAGTAACCCTGGTGTGTGCAGTTAGCGTAGACTTTTGATTTCTGAACAAACTTTTGTCAAAGAAAATTCGCGACAAAGTTGTGTTTTTTTCGCTGTGATCCTCGTGTCAAAGGAACGGTATAATGTAAATAAGAGAATAACCAGATTTATATTTGCTGATTACCTGTTCTCTTACTACTAAAGTCAAACTCTACATCTCTATGCAATAAGCGCATTCAAAATCGCCTCATATTACTTTTTTTTCTTCTTTTCTTACGTATCAGCTTAGTTGCGGTTTTATCCGTACCACTGAGTTTACTGGTTTCAAAAGAGAATCCAGGGCCGCATTTTGTACAGCGGCTTTTCTTTTTAATTGGTAAATGCTTACATATTACGCATTTAGTGTGTATCTGTATATGCTATGTATTTTAGCTGTAAATGTAATGTCTCGAGGATATTAGCTCTTGTAGTTAGCCTAAAATTCGAGATGAAATAAAGTTTTTGCATGCTTGCAGGTGTGTATGTTACCTTTAGTAGGGCGCGTGCGCAAAGCTTAATAACCTGCGACCTTCAGTGCTTACCACATGACAGATAAAATGAGTTTTGCCTTGTATATTTAAGCCATCGAATACTTACGTTAAATTGACAAGGGCGGTTTGGAGCTGTGAGTAGGCGTGGGATTTGTCACATATAGTTTAGGGGCCGACATATCTCTCCCTCAATGCCGTACCGGGAGGCAAGGTCGGTAGCAGAAAGCAGCGAAGGGCCAACTGCGTCCAAAAGCGATCGCACGGGCCGAAATCCCGGGATGACTCGTTTGGTACGACGCTCCAGCGCCGGGTCTGGAGGTACTGCGTTTTTCTCTCTTGTTCAAACATTCCGTCGGCGCATGCGTAAATGTTCCCTTGTCATGGAATGGCATAATTACCCAGAATTCTTTTGGGCATGAAGAAGGCGACTTGAGAAGC
>OX421445.1:20810272-20832772 GCA_949126865.1 Montipora capitata
ATAATTTGTTAGGGTGTTTAAGAATAAGTACGAAAATTTGAGGAGGACCGACCTCATTCACAGGCTTCAAATCAAGAGTCTGAGTTAAACGGCGCGTATTTGAGTTTTTCCAAGAGACGCTACTTAGTTTCCTGCGAAGAAAAAACTAGTTGACAGCTGTTCGTAAAGCCTCATCTTTGACTTTCGAAGCATCCGTTTATGATCTCATTTCTAATTTCTCTCGAAAATAGAATTCGGAGGTTGCATGCATATTCTTAGGCCCGATTCACACGGTTCGTGCATTTACGGGTTCCGTTCTCACGGAAGCACGCTAAACGTACGAAAATTTAGATGCCTCACTGTGCAAAAAAACTGGACGCCCAAATCGGGGACGACGTTTTAGTCGGTAAGGTCGAAAATGTAACCGGCGCGCTGTGAACACCTTGACCGTCTAAATTATGCAGCTGGTTGCATGGATTCTTGGCGCCATTTTGGTTTTAGCGCTTTGCGCATGAGCAGATGGTGAAACCACTGACAAAGGTTAAACTTTAACCCGGTTTGTCAGTTCCGCGTGAACAGAGCTGAACTATCTCACCGTTCCGTGACAACAAAATGGCCGGTCGAATTTTTCAACCGGTAGAAAATTCGTCCGGTACCGTGTGAATCGGGCCTGAGAGAGAATGCCGATGTAATTAAAATTTCCTAGTAAACTGAAGTCAAATAAACGCAAAATTGTAATCTGAAATTAAATTGATAATTTAATTGTTATCCAAAATAGACTTTAACAAGAAGACAAAAGAAAAACAACGGGGCAGGTATAGTAGTTAACCACGCCAATGAATACAAATTATAAGAACTGAATTTCTTTTGTACAAGAGTTTAGATGAGAGTATTGTTCAACTTCTGTATTGAGAGTATGCTAATCATAAGAGTTATTGACCATTTGTTCGTTAAGTAAAATATAGCCTAAGGCAATAAAAGTGATCAATTTATCAAAGCAATAGCTCTAAATCGAGCCAATTGTTTCGTTGCATGCAGAACACATCTACTTGAATCCAGACGTTTCACTTCTTGTGACGGCGAATTAAATGTCATGCAAGGCCAAAGAATTGATATTCATACTTCCCGTATCATCAAAAGGTCAATAATTGCGTGATCCTAGTTACGCTTAGTTTTCACTTTTCGACGCCTTATCGCACAGCCTGTTCACCACGCTTCGAAATGACACGGAGAGATACTGATAACGGGTAGTGACTACATCTATTGCACTGAAGGCTATTTAGAAAGCAAGTCAACATTTGGCTTTGGTAAAATGGCTCGTGAAACATCACACGTAACTGAGTTCCCTGCTCAAGTTCTCATGGATCTTGCCGAAAGTCGACCTTTTCGTACTCAAACCAAGGATGGTCATTTACACGTCTGCTTCGAAAAGAAACTGAAACAAAGTGCGTTCAATAATTTCCTGTTGACCCATACACCTTACCGATACTCTTTGTTGGGGAAACCAAGAGCGACAGAGACAAAGACGTGGCGAACGAAACGGGCAAATAAAGCACGCATCACAACCGAAAGAAGGTCTTCAACATTGGTCTCATTTCCTAAAATACAGCAATCGTCAGAATCATTGATCCGCGAAAATGATGCTCCTGAATACAACACAAAACAACACGACCAAGATCAAGACAAAGATGCGACTGATAGAGGAAGTGATGGAGAACACTTTCTGTCATGTGGATCAATCACGATTGCGGAGCAGTCTCGAGAGATCAACTCTCCTCCTCGAACAGCGGTTAGGGAGTGCTGTAGATCAAGGACTCTGCCGCTTATCTTGAACAGAGAAAACTCGTCATTTCATCTTAGAAGGGATGTCCGCAATTTTAAGTCGCTGAATAAACTTCCACAAGGCGAAGGAAAATACTCCAATAAAAGCTTGGAGAGTATTTGTTCTTACCGAGGGAATAGCTCATCTTCTAACGAATATACCACTGTTATGGAAGATGGGGCGAAGGTTACAGTAAAACAACAGAGACTCTTTATCGAGGTGTTTATGCCAAGGACGTTTTAATTGGAATGAATTCAAAATATAACAGAACTTTTCAGACATAAAATCAAACACGCCAGAGACGAAGGTCAAGAACTTCTGAAAAGGTGATAACAATAGAAATTTATTGATGTAAATTTATGAATTTCTCACTTTAATTTATGCAATAAGTTGCAACATAACTGTGGTAACTGTTTGTGTTTACGATCACGTTTGTCACTAAAAAGTTTGAAACTTTTGAAATAAATGCGAAGGTTTTTTCGACATTCGGTCATCGGATTGTTTCTGTTATCACTTGGGATATTGGCAGGCGTAGCAGCGCTGATATTGCTACAAAGGGCTGTGCAGTATATTGCCAAGCTAATGCCGAACCATCCCAACAATTTCTGTTTTAAAGTAGCACTCGGTCACATAGCGCAAAAAGAAGTCATTTTCTGACATACACCTCTAAGAGAGAGATGCATTGAATTACTAAAAAGAGAACCAACAAAATGGATCCCACTTCAGCAAAAACGTTTCTAATGCTTGAAGCTTATTTACGGCATTTAGGTCTGAGCACCAACCTCAAACTGATTACATTACTATTTCAGTTGGAAGTTTCCACTTACAAGTAGCAAATGATCCGGGGTCGACTCGCTCACTCTTTAGTAGCTTTTTTAAAGAATCTTTTAACCCAATCTTTTTCTTTCGACAGGTAGAATCAGCACACACGTTTAACCCTTCATCCTTTCGGAATTCGCCTCCCATGCATCCCCTCTCCTCCTTCCATCTATTTTTCTTTGAAACAAAAACCTTTAAGACCCCTAAGACACTAAGACTTGAAAACGAAGAAAGTAACCCAAAACCCTCTGGGGTTGCAGGGATGGCGCAGTGGTGAGAGCACTCGCCTCCCACCAATGTGGCCCAGGTTCGAGTCCTCGACTCGCCGTCATATCTGGGTTGAGTTTGTTGGTTCTCTACTCTGCACCGACAGGTTTTCTCCGTGTACTCCGGTTTCCCTTTTCCTCAAAAACCAACATTTGACTTGTTGTGTTAATTGTTAATTTCACTTTACAGTGTCCCCAATTAGTGCTCCAGCGCTAAATCTACTAGACACTTAAATAAATAAATAAAGTTCCTAGGCCTAACTAGGCCTAGGGTTAGCCAAATTTAGGGTTTTGGATTACTTTTCTTCATTCGCGAGTCTTAAGGGTCTTTGTTTTAAAGACACCCTTTTCCGGGACCTTCTTGAATAACGCAAGCATGTACGGATTCCTCTTATAAGCCACCTTTTAATATTGCACGGCATTGACCGCTCTCCCGTCTTTCGGTTCAGTTTACGTACCCAGAGACGGAATGTTATTTTCGTAACACAGTGCATCTTCTCTTGTTGTCGAGAAGAGAGATTTAATTGGATTCATTTTCTATTGTTTTTGGTCGAGCACCTTTTGCCCAACGGTTCGTACTTCCCCTCGATCGTCAACACTGGATCGCCCTCTGCAGCCAAATCGAAATGATTCCATAAAGCAACAATGAGCGACAAAAGTAGTTGAGACACGCTTAGGAGAAGACGCTTTTTGATACTCAAGCATTTGTTCTATTTTATTTGCATCTAGTGTTAATTCTCTGATACCCCCGGCCCCCCAATTCAATCTTGTGTAGGCGCTGTGGTCTGTGCAGTGGAAGAAATAGAAAAATCAACATTGTTTTGGGGGAAAGGGGGGGAAATGTATCCAAGACGCAGAAAATCGAATTTTACTGCCAAGTGTCTCAACACTTTTGTCGCTCATTGTCTGAAACAGTAAACTTGTTTCTTTTACAATAACCGGTGTAGTACTTAATTGAAATTCCTGCCATCGCTTTATGCCGGGATTTGGATTCTTCTCATGGAAAAATTATGGCAAGCTTACTCATCAGTACAAAAATTTAAGGAAATTATCACCTTTTTTGGAAGTAAAATCTTGCGTGACATTCGTGCATGACATCGCCCATTTAGGGTGTCGGTCATTCCACCTTACTTCTCTCCGAAAAAGGAATGAAATAATAAAGTAATTGTTGAAATACAAACTACCGGTGGTACTCCCAAAGCCAATCTCGTACCCAGAGTCCTCGGGCTTCTTGGCCAGCGGGTGAGCGCCCGGAGAGACTCTGGGATAATCGATTTGAACTATATTTTTGATTGGCTGATTGCGTAGCAATGGCAGTCCGACAGGAAGTCAGTAAGTAATTCGGAAGCCCAAGAATTTGGAGGGACATTCAAAATCTAAAACTAGTTTCAGTGCTGTTTGATTTTTTCTACCTCAGAAATATGTAAATCACAAAAATAATAAAACGACGAGGTTTGAACTATGTCTTATACCGCACGGGAATTTTCTCACGCTGCTAAAAAGTGATTACTGTTGCTGTTGCAAAAGTACCGTGGGAAACATTACATCAGTCTCTTTGAGGCGAAATCCGTGGAATAAGGTCTTGTCGAAGCCATTCAGAATTACGGAAACATCAAATTGTAGAAGAAGAGGACATTTGTGTCGTTTCCACAAAAAATTTGTCGATCGTGTTGCTTACACGATGGCATTCTCATTCCATTCTGAACGATGGAATGTACGCTGAAACAGCAAAAATACACTCACCGAAAGTGTCAGAGGTTTCATCTTCACTTGCTCTTACAGCAAGCCAATGATCATTTCTCCAGTTTCTTTGTGTGTAAGGCTAAAATTCTTGTTTCTCGAACACTTTCAACCCGCCATTTCTACTGTTAACGGTTTTCTCTTTTCTGCTTCCGTTTAAACTCAACCATACGTCATAAGACCGGAACCCACGTTTTCTGTAACCTGCGATCAGACCCATTTTTAGCTTCGCCCATACGTTCTCTTATGTCGTCGTTCGCTAAAGTCTCTCAAGAATTCCGGACGGTCGGCCAAATTTTGGCCGACCAAACTCGTAATCTGATTGGCTGTTGAAACGCCGGAAGTGAAAATGTTATCATGATTGCGCGGAGCTCTCGCGAAGTCCTCCAGACTCATCCGCCATAAGTGTACGAAGAAAGTTGCTGCCTTTTGTTCTTACAATCACGTGGACGGTGCAACTTGACTTTGTTTGTATAAATGGAGATATGCCATCTGAAACATCTCATAACTTGTCCAGAATCGGGTTTGAATATCTGGAAAGAGTGAAATGAGAGATTCCGTTGTCGAGCTCTGTGGCCATATAGTTGAAAGTACTTTGGCACAAACTTCCCTGATGTTTTGAAAGCTAAATAGCTGGTTCTTTCAAATGGCAATGAAAGCCGATGCATATTGGTTCCCTGAATGAGACAAAGGACATATATATCAACAGGAGGAGATGCTGATAAAATCGCAAGTTAAGCGAATGCATGTTTTGAATAACTGTGTATCAAACGGCTTTATTTACGTACTGTACATGACACGGTTTGTTTGCACAATTTGGAGTCAAGATTGCTTCATAATATTTCCAGTTGATTTAACTTATGAAACTCGCACTCCAGAAACTAAAATGGCATGTTTCCAGAGAGACCAGTTGTACAAAAATATAAGAAACTTTGCAAGTCCATCTTACTGTTCGTACTCCATCAAGAAATTAACGGGGCAAACTTATCATGATTTTACTGTGCGCAATTCTAGAAATACCGTCTGCAACTGAAGATATTACCCGAAAAAATCACCAAAGAAACCTTCATGGGCAAACACGTTAAAGCAATAATGTATTTCTCTTTTTTTTTTTCGTTAAAAATCTATTGCCAAACCGTCCAACGACAAAATGCTAGGTTATCTCAATTGCAAATTAAGATGTCAAGCTTAAAAGATTGCATATTCAGTGAGGTTCGGAGGAAGAATTACACCGGCCTTTGCCGCAATATAGTCGTCGAAAAGGTACAGAAAGTAACATTCCCCATGCTTTAAATGTGTTTTTCTCAAATTAAAGCCAACGGTAACCTCGAATTCCTTTATAATGTTCCTCCCACGGTAATTAACTCTGGTCAAAACAAAATAGCGTGAATCTGCCGTCCACGCGTGTATTGGTGTAATGGAAGTAAATTTGATTGGCCGACGAAGGACAGGTCAATCAATCAAAAAAAGTGGGTGGAAGGAATTTCGAAGAGGAATTTGGTCAGGCTCTATTTTTCGTTTCGCCAACTCCACATTACGTACCACGCGAAATTAAAATAGAGCCTGATCGCAGGTTACGTTTTCTGGGAAAATGGAGTCGATTATCCCAGAGTCTCTCCGGGCGCTCACCCGCTGGCCAAAAAGCCCGAGGACTCTGGGTACGAGATTGTCCCAAAGCAGGCTATCTTGGAGTAATTCAAACGACCGCTGTACAGGAAAATCAACGGGTAACCACGGTCAACCACGGGTAACCATGAACTGACTAAATCAATCTTAACAGTATCCTTTTTACCATCATTTGGTTACCCGTGGTTACTCGTGGTTACCGGTGAAAAAACTACATTCACCAGCATTAAATAATCGTTTTTACAAGCTGAACTGAAAAAGGAAGCAAAAACTTTGTACAATAGGAATTAAAATGAGACACTATGTTATAAAGGTAATTTTTGGGCTCAGAATGCACGTTTTTATTGGTTTAGCGACAGTTGACCGTGTGTAATGACATCCTTTTTACACCACACTTGCGTGTTAGAAGCATTCCGTCAACAGCATTCTGTTCAGCGGACAAAATTACATAAGATCACTTGTTTCATCACGCTTTTGAACTTCATGTCATGACTTCTCAATGTTTTATCAATGGTAAAGCGTTAAAGATAGAATAAATTAATTAACTTTTCGATATAAATGGTTTACCAATGGGAAACCGTTGGAAATTCGCCCAGTAAAAATGTAAAAAGCACTAAAACCATTGGTTGATATAAAATTTGATGTGCTCAGTACAATGCCGTTATCAAAATGATATGTACATATTGCTGTGACGTCATTATGAGGTCATTTGTAATAGTAAAGTATTGTATTGAGGTCAGACATCAGAGATTTTTGCCAAAGAACAATACAATTTCTGTTTTTCGTCAAAATGACAACTGAATAGAGAAACACTTGTAGCCATGATGGCATAGTGAGAATTGCGTTGAATGAAAGTGACGTAGACACTCTTTGAACGTTTCAAGAGTGAAAAAGTGGCAATAAACACCACCTTGAGGGCTAAATGTAAATATGGATCCATTTATTAACGGGATACACCAGGTTTTGTCTTTGTATCGGAATGTCGATGAGAGAAAAACACTTGTCAGTTTTTCTTTAGTCAGGAATCACTCTTAACCACGCATTTAGTCGCTTTTGTAAAAATAAACTTGCTAGAGCTGGGATATACCGGGTATAAAGGAAATCACCACAATTTGCTTAAATAGCCTCCAGACAATGAGCGACAAAAGTAGTTGAGACACTCTTAGGAAAAGATGCTTTTTGATACTCAAACATTTGTTCTATTTTATTTGCATCTAGTGTTAATTCTCTGATACCCCCGGCCCCCCAATTCAATGTTGTGTAGGAGCTGTGGTCTGTGCAGTGGAAGAAATAGAAAAATCAACATTGTTTTGGGGGAAAGGGGGGGAAATGTATCCAAGACGCAGAAAATCGAATTTTACTGCCAAGTGTCTCAACACTTTTGTCGCTCATTGAAGGTCACACTTCAAGCATGTATGTTTCTATCTCTTCCTGTGGGAGAACCGATATTTTGAGGGGAATGTTTCGTTATTCGTGATTTTGAATCGGAATCTAAAAGAGAACAAATTAGAAGTAAAGAGTATCTGACACGATCGAGAACTGGCCAAAGTGAATAGACTGAGAGTTAATAGACAAAAAAAAAAACAAGCAAGCACTAAAGAAAACGTAAGACGAGAGATAAATATAAACATGTACGCATGGATGTATTTTACTCAGACCCCATCTGAAAAAAACAAATGATTAGCCACTTGACAAACAAACAGAGCTGCAACTTGACGCCCCTTCCTCTCCTCTAAAATAAACAATTATTCAACGAATGACCACTTCTCAGATATTCAGACTATCTCCTTCTTTGAAGTTGGTCCTCTTGTTTCTTTAGTTCAAAAGAACGACAAATTTATTCACAGTTCATGATTACAAATTAAATATGTACATCCTAGTCTTCTGGTTCTTCTACAACGTAAGCCTCTTCTTGAACTCGAGGCTTATTAGGATTGTTAGCAATTAACCAGTCTGACAGCCAAATCTGTTGACGAAAACAGAAAATTAGTTTAGTGTCATGACGGGAATGGCAGAAGGGCGCGTGAGGTGATCAAAGAAACCCTACAGGGGCACCCAACGAGAATATAGTTCAAAACAACTTAAATATAGCATTGTTAAACGTATTTTAGTATTTAAACGGTAGATATAGGCACATTTTTATCCCCTAAATTTTTTTTATCTGTTCGGATCTCCTAGCTGAAAGTCTAGTGATCCGAAAATTCTAGGGATCAAAATTAACCTTTTCGAAAATTTCAGCCAGAAAAAAGGCTCCCGAAAATTCTATGTGACCTTTTTAGGGTAAAAATCCGTTTAAAATGGGCAACTATACCATTTTTCAGATGTTCGAAAATCCTAGGACAGGCAGGCAAGCAAGAAATTTTACAACAAATGTTCCGAAAATTCTAGATCTCAAATCGTCTTCCGAACAGATATTTTACGAAAATTGACGTTGGGTGCCTCTCACCCTAACTTGGCCACCCCACAACGAAATTTTAAGCTGCATTTCAAATGCTAGGGTTAATAATTTTCAAACGTTCTACGAATTGTTTGACACAGTCACAGTGCTTTTAGCCAAAGAAGGTGTCACAGTAAAATAATACACAAAACCTACACATAACTAAGAAAGTATCAACAAGCATCGGTGTTCTTTGTAAAATATGAATTAAACTTCATGATCATATCAAACTTCAAACACTCTATTTCATGCACCAATTTGTAGCTCGTAAATTACCAAAGATCTTTGATTCGCTTGTTATAAAAGACTTCTAGTAAGAACAATGTGAATACTCGCTTTGAACAATGTCTACTTTTTATCTTCCACAAATTCGAACCAACCATGGAAAATTATTCGGTATAATGGACCTTAACTGTAAAATCAAAATTGATGAGTGAATTCTAACCTCCTCTAAATTCAAAAAAGGAACTAACTTCGAATTTTATTACTTTTTATTAACCACAACGACAAACAGACCAATAATTTGTATATTTTTCTTTGTTGCATATAGTTTTTTTTGCTTTTGTCTACACGGTATTTCAATATTTTATTTATTTGTTTCTTTTTTTTATTTTTGCTTTTGTCTACTTATTTTCATTTTTTTCTTTATTTATTGATTTTCCTCTATGCATGTAGGTAAACTATTAAAATATATTAAATTTGTTCTGTAATAATTTATTACACTTTAGCCTCTTTCCTGACCATTGTAAACATTTTTAAATTAATCAATGTTGGCCACCCAACTACATGTACAGTAGTGTAGCTTTCAAGTTATTTTGGGTGACCAGTTACTGGTACACAGTATTTCCGTTTGTCTTAGTCTTTCATTATCATTATTATAACTTCTTTGTAACATACATAATGTACAGTACAAAATAAACTCACTCTCAAACCTCTTCCGTTAGCAGCGAATAAATTATCCTTATGCTAATGTTAACGTGATACAATAACACTGTAGCCTCATTGTGATGTGAGATACTTGGCAAGGCTGAGAGCACCTCTCCCATGTTAGTAGATCTGGTAAAGAAACCTTTTTCCCTGACAAGGATAAGTTGTTTCCCCATAATGTTTTGCACAATAAATTTAAAAGCACAAGTGTTTTCTATTAAGCATTGTTGCCAAGGAAAAGGGGAAGGGTTAATTGGGCCCTTCCACTACTATGACTATAAACAATAACAACTTACTATTGGGTCAGCAGGCTTCCTCTTGCATAACTCTGTAAGCCCCTTTAATAGTGTTGGGGTCACTGTTCTTGTAAGGTAGTCTTTTGCTGCCTGACCTGTTGAAACTGGCTCCACAATGCCTAAAATAATACACAACCAGTAAACTTGAATAACAAATTGGAAGGCTGATTTTACTGGTACAGTAAGTGACTATTCTGGTCATTAAGTGAAATTACTGTAAATCTTCTTTTCAGCTTATTTACTTTAAGAAAATTTAAGGTGGAGCTTGATAGAGAAGGGGGCTTATTTGAGGGGAAGCAGGGAGGGGGGCGGGGGCTATTTAATTTACTAAAACGCTAGTTTCCAGGTACAATAATAACACTTCTACTAAAACGCTAGTTTCCAGGTACAATAATAACACTTCTACTAATTTGGTTGTGGAGACTAAAAGGAGAAGGGGGCTTACAGTGCGGCACGCCATACCATGGCCACCTAACAAAGTTTTTTACAAATTGTCTGCCAATCAGGATGTGTGAATTTGATTCACAGTCATGCCTCCTTGCATAGTTTGCACAGTTGAAAGGTGAACACCGTTGCGTGGGTTGTTGAGTTGACGCCTATTTACACGTAATTGTCAAATGTGAAAGTTTGTTGGGTGGCCACTGTAATTATAACTTTCTTCCTCTGAAAGTTGCGTATTACGACAGTTACTGTTCCCAGGTTGGATAGCTTTCATTCTGGCAGCCCGTGGTGCTATACACACCCTAACATAAAAGGGGGGCTTACAGTATTAGAGAGCTTGGGATTATTTAAGAGGGGGAGAGAGGGGGAACGCGTAATAGAGGATTTACGATATATGATCAGAAAATAAAGTTAAACAAGTCTTCTGGACCGGTGAAAGAAGGACTTACACAATATAGTGAACATGGCAAACAACGTAAAATACAGTGGTCACCCCATCCCATTCTGAAATGTAAAATACTATATGAAGAATTAATGCATCGTGTTACTTACTGTCTGGAAAGAAAAAATGGATCTCTCTTTCAGCACTGGAGTAGCTGTCACTGCCATGAAGAGCATTTTTAGTGCTATCCGTACCATAGATTGCTCTTAAACTGAAAATAAAATAAAGAGACTGCAGAACACCATTATGATACTGAATTCATAATGGTGACCAATGACTTCTACTTTTGTTTATGTGCAAGTGAGACCTGCTTTCATTGTTCTACATAAAATTTCCTTCGTATTCTGCCCATGCTAACGAGACTAGTGGGTTTAATTTGCACAAGGACAAAAGAATAATGATTATGTCCTCACAGCTAAGGACATTTATATCAGCCGACATACCATCAAGCCAGAAAGGGGTTTACTTATTTAATAACCCTCCCATTAATTTTCATAGCCAGAAAAACTTGCTCATAAAAATATATTCTGGATGTGATGGCCAATAAATGCGATTGACATAAGCAAGTAGCTTTGATTGGTTCAATAATTAACTTGATTTGTACTGTAATTGGACTGTGAAAACTGTCATGTGAAATAAACTCTCGCAAAGCAAAACCAAGGTGCTTTTTAATACTGGTTTGTGTTTTGTTGTCGCCTGGTTCAAAATGTGACTGGAAAAAAGAGTGTGTCGGTATCAGGAAAAAAACAAAAACAAATAATTTTAATTAGAGGGCTGTGAGGGCTAAAAATGAAATTACAACCATGAAACTCAGAATGAGTGGACTGTTGCAAAAGTTGGATGGGAGGAGTTGGTTTATTTTAGGGGTCGGTTAGCTCACGGCCTTGATGCAAGAGATCCTGAGTTTGATCCCCAGATCTCACACCCTTGTTTCGTCTTCTCTCCTTTCTAGGACTCAGTTAGCATCTGTAGGACTAAATCTGAAAGTCTACTTGTAACTTTCTCTACCTTCAAAGATGTTGACAGCACATCTTACTGACTATTTACTACTCTCCGGAAATTTGCAAATGAGCTTTTTAATGTCAGTATCACTTGACTCTACAAAACGAGTTTGTCTTTTTTCCCAAGTAATATAATGAAGATGAAAAGTTGAAACTCATGCGCTACCTTAAAGTTTTTTTCCCACTGGCTTTGTTTCTTTTCAACGGAAATGATTGCATGACAAATATTGATGCAGACAGGCATTATTGTGAGATAACTGTCCTATGATTTTACACCATGTGACTTAAAGTTGCCAATAAATTCACAAGAAAATTAAGGGGTAGGTTATCATGTCATTTCTATGTGCATAATAGTGAGGAGAGTTCAAGATTGAAAAGTAAAACTAGGCAATTTTAAGTGCAGTGTGATTTAATTGTGTAAAGTTCTTTTAAATAGTTGATATTAGAATATTGTAACAGTGCAGGTTTCAAAAGAGACTTTTTCCATTGGTTATTATTTTAATTTTTGGTCAAATGGCAGCCAAATTTAAAACAATAAAAATAACTTTGTTGTAGATTTAGCTTCCCTTTTTTACATGCAACCTTCAACAATTATCGTTGAAGGTTTATTGCATGTAAAATACAATTATTCAATAAAAACATGTCAAACAAAATTTTCTTAATGGGACAGTATTATGAGTTCCGGCATGTGCAGTTGATCTATCAAAACTTGAAAAAGTTGGGCCGAAGTTTTCAAGTTTTAACCGATGAAAAAAATGTTTTCATCCTGTGCCCTTTAGTTTTCATACATCCAACCAGCAAGAGTTAAAAAGGAATTTTGTACTGCTTATACATGTAGTTCAAAATTATACCAGATTTGACACATGTTATTCAAAAGGATGTATTCATTGAAGTTATGATTTGAACCCTTCAATTTAATCATTCTTTTCACTTTTCTCACCTTTCAGGTGCCTGATCCCTTGCCTTCTGTGTATTTGTTGGTCCAATTAATTGTCTCCAATATGAAATAGCAGACTGTTTGGCTAAGACGATGGCTAAGACCGGTCCGCTACTCATATATGCCACTAAACTTGGAAAGAACATCTTCCCATAGTGTTCAGCATAGAAATCACTTGTCTGCTCAGGTGTCATGTGCACTCTTCGTTTCTGTAATCCAAGGAAATGTTCTAAAGATTACAACGCTGTTGTTAAAGCAGACAACCAACCATTTATTAATTTGTTTATTTACAATAAATGGCACTTATTGTGGGTAAGTGCTAAACAATCTCCAACCAACTCAGTCCTGGTAATCAGAGTAAAATGTCAAAAATGCTTTCAAAGGAGGAAAAACTTTGTCAGTGGTTTCCAACTTAATATTGTGGAACCAAAGACAACTGCCTAGCTGGCCATTCATAAAATGTAAAGGCAAGATATTCATTGAGGGTCTCTTCGTATGGCCCCAAATGGCCGCCTGGCTTGAAATGATAATTTTAAATGCAATAACATCAAGACCAAAATAAAATTTACACAAATTTATTTTGTTTTATAGCTTTGGCTTTTTTAGGTATCTACTAAGTAAAAATATCTGCATGAGGAAAATTCCCCATACTTCAACAGGTAACTAACCACGTTTTCTTTAACGAACAATTCACAAATAAAGCAAATTAATCTTGTAGCCCAATTATGATACCTGCAGAATTGTGAACCCATGTTGAAGTATTATTTCTTCAATTTCATCGCTCTTGTGGACAGCGTCAGGCTTAATCAAGGCTAGAGTACGTTCAGTGTGTATTGCCGGAGGTGGAGGAATAACTGGTTTTTCTCCATCAGGCATTTTTCTCTCTCAAAATGAGCAAAAACTATGAAAATGGCCACGAAAATCACTCGTTGTCACAGTTACCACAAACTTAAGGAGGGCACCGCTGACCAAAAGCTGTGAGCTCCTAAGTCAACCTTGTTCCCAGGTTCTCCAGGGCCTCCTTGGAGGCAGAGAAGAGAGACCCTAGGAACGAAGTTGATTCTTTTCGCACTGTTCCAGGCTCTCAGTTTGTGTAGTGTGGGCGCATATGTATGAAAAGAAAGTCCCTTGGGCATTTTTTGCTGAAAGCAAGCCACTGCTTTAGATATGTCGAGGGGACTCTAGGGAACAGGAAAATACATGTTGCTAGCTTTGCAACCTGCTCTGAGGTTTTATAGGGGATCTTTTAGGGCCGATTTACACGATACGATTTTGTCGCATGCGACAAGCATCACGACAGGCCTACGACATGACTTACGATTGTCGCAGCATTTTAAAACATGTTTTAAAATGCTACGACATTTTTTCTGACGTTCACAACAATCGTAAATCATGTCGTGGGCCTGTCGTAAGCCGTTGTCGCATGCGACAAAGTCGTACCGTGTAAATCGGCCCTTAGAAACCCTCGTTAGACCTCGCATGAAAACGAGGCTAGGGAATAAAACACACCCTAACTTCGTTTATTATTGACAAATCGTCACCAAAATAGCAGGAGAGACGTAAATCGTTGTTACCGTTGATATCATGAACACATACGTAACCAGTGTTTGTCACATGATTGGTCACATGACTGAATGAGCATGAAAGCGAGGTTAGTTTACAAAAATAGCTTTTGACCTTTCGAGGACTTTCGACATAATTTTTACTATTTCATAAAACTTAAACAACGCGAAAAATGTTAATTTTTAGTTTAAACTACTCCGCTTTTGCTGTTACGAGAGGTTAACGTAAACTTTAGCATGAAAATTAGGCCAGATTGTTGTTTTGGACATTAATACAGGAGGAAGAAGTATGCAATACTCCCAACAAGGCTATCCTTAAGATCTTTTTTACAGTCTTACAGTTCACACTGTAAAGACACTGTAGAGTAAGAAATTGGACCTCCTAATTTTCTTTCTTTTTTGATCAGAAGACATATTTCCTGACAAAGATCTGCGTAACTGAATGGAACTAGGACATGACATCCCAAAATTTATTTAAGAGAATTTAAATCTGCGCTACCGGCTAGTAGCTGCTCAGAATTTGTAAACAAAAGAAAAAATCTTACATCATTCCACACTTATCATTACCATAAAGATCTTGCTTACAATTTTGATGTTGGCACAGGCCATCATATGAAAACAAAATTGTGGGTCCCGAAAGGAAGACTGTCATCACTTTAGATATGGGCCTCTATCAACAGGCGAAAAAGCTCCCGATGGGCCGGAAAGATCTTGAACACTTGATTCTTCGTCCTGGTGAGTTGCACATTGTCATGGCGCAACACTAACAATTGGGGGATTTAACGAAGACAGCGGCATTGATCTTTGCTGGATTGAGGCTGACTTATATGGCCCTACAACTGTGAAGCAAATAATCGATTGTAATCATGTCAAAAGAGGTCAAGCATCTCACATGGTTACACTTTAAGCTCTGTTTGCCATGAACCAGAATGGTTTTTTTCCATTAAGAGCCAGAACTTCTAGAGAGTCTCCAGAAAGTTGAAGAATATCTCGCCACGGCTTGTGTCAAAAGTGTAAAGAGTGAGGTGTAGAAGGCGCATGCTGAAATGGTTGAAACCATCCAGTCTTCAGATGTTATTACCGGATGAAGGCATTTGATTTGGTGTTTCGCCAGTACATGATAATGGTTATGGACAGGATGTCATTTATATCGGCAGTTAGTTACAGGAGACTGGCTTCTACATCTGACTGTGCTTAAATCGTTCACGAAGTATTTCTTTGCGTATGATCGCCTAAATTACCCCTGCACCTAGAAGAAATGGAAGTCTTGCCAAAGTCAGACCCCGAAATTTATGAATTCCTCGGTGAAATTGGGAAGTGAACAAGAACCAGGACACTGCATTTTGTGAAGTCGGAGCTGACAATGCTCTTGAGAATCTCAATCGGAAGATGAAGGAGTGCCAGTTGGATTAGTTGAGATCACTTTGAAGCCCAAACGCTCGAGTAAAGATTTTTTGATAGCTCCTGAACTTTCCCAGTTATTAGCGCAAGCCAAACTGAAAGCATGGCAGGACTTTCAATCTTTTTCTGAGGAAAGCTCATCATGCTCTTACAACTGCTGCGTTTATAGTCGCGAAGAGAAAAGTTTAGAGAAACTACTGACTACGATGGAGAGTTTTACCAATCCATTTGATCAGGAGAGTGACACATTATTCAACCTGGTAACGAAAGACATGATGCCATAAAATGTCAAGGAGGATCTCTGCGAGCAAAGTATTATGGGGAAAGACTATTCCACAGATTTGTAGAAGAGCGGACAAAAGGACAAAAAGTCAACCTCTGGGACCCCATGAAAAAGCAAAAGCTCTCCACTTGGAAGACTGCAGGGAAAACTTTCAAAGTAAGAATTGACAACAAGACCGTAGAGCTGAGCAAAGATAGGAATTTGTTTGTGAGAATGATCCTCGTATACAAAAGTCGACTAAACATTGATATATCAAAGAAGCTGCGCGTACCTATGAGTTTTCCGTGGTACCAAGGTGAGTGTCTGCAGCCAATGAAACACTGCTTCGCTGCTCCCGCAAAAGTACCCTGACGGATATTTTAAAGAAGTTACCTGTAGATGTACATGAACACAACGACACTGGTGTCAATCAGAATGGTCAGCATACAAAGGTGCAAATGAAAGTCTCAGTTGTAGAGGCCACGGCGGAGGTTCAATGCCTGGACAAACCTAATTGGATTAAAAACTGTTCACATTTCGAAGATCACTTCACTAATCGCATTTTCAAGAAGTTTGGTGAGAATGAAGAACTCCGGTTGGTTTTTGATGGACACGACATCCCATTTTCTTTGAAAGAACGCACCCGAACAACGAGGCTGGGGGAATAGAATGTTGTGTGTTACCACATTACCCTATAGACGCACATAGCGCAAGTTCCGATGAAAAACCTTCTTTCACATGCCAAGACAAAGATGGAGCTGGCAGACTATCTGGCACAGAAGACTATTGAAGTTGGGGTTCACAACCAAAGACGAGTAGTTGTAGCATGGAGGTCAGAGTGCACAGGGACAAGAGGAGTCCTTGTCCTGGTTCTCAGACGTTATTCAAGCCTATTCAAGGACACCTTGTTCATCACAGGCAGAGGGAGGAACCACCGAGAAATCCAGCTTCATCCAATCTATCGAGCTTTAGGCTCAGAGAGGGCGCCTGCTCTACCAGCCTTTCACGCTTTAAGTGGAGCAGACAACGCTGGCTGTTTTTTTTGTAAAAAGGAAAACAACATGCTGGAAAGCTTTCATGGAAGCTGACGATGAAATCACCGACGGTCTTTCTCAGCTAGGGAAAAAAGCAACGATTCCCACTGACGACACAGTGGCTCTGATCGAGAAGTTGGGGTGCCAGCTCTACCTAACAGAGATGTTTTCAGTGAGTGAACTGAGATGGTAACTATTTCGAAAGAAACAAGCTTAATCAGAAAGGCTTCCCCCAACCGAGGCAACTCTGCGACAAGCCATCTTGAGAGCCCATCATCAGGCTCTAGTCTGGAGTAATGATGTTGTGGCAAACCCCACCCTGCCATCCCCAGAGAATTATGGTTGGGAACTGCATGGAGACAAATAGGTTCCTATTACGAAGACACTCCCTCCAGCACCGCAAGTCATCATACATCTATTCAAGTGCAAGTACGTCAAAGAGCGGTGTTCCACAAATCGCTGCCAGTGTAAAAAGAATGGACTTAACTGCAATGATCTTTGTGGATGCTCAGACAATAGAGAGCAATGTAAAAATGTGCTTGATGACGATTCTGATGAGAGAAATAAATAATAAAGAAGAGGATGATGATCATGATGATGTCGCTGACATGTAGACTGAACACGTTGCTGAAACTCTCAATTATCTGCTGCTTCTAGAAGAAAAAGAAGTTATAGTACTCACTATGAGGTAAATTTCCACTTTCAATCACAATAAAAGTAATTAACAAACGTGTAGAATTTAGTTCTCTGGATTAGCCAGTGAAAGCTTCGTTTTGATACTGTTAAAGTTAACGTGGCCCACGTGTAACAGCAAAAGTGGAGCAGTTTGAACCGTATATGTAAATTAGTATTTTTCATGTTAATTTAGTTATGGAGCGATAATATTATTGTCAAAAGGTCAAAAGCTATTTTTTTTAACTAACCTTACCAGGAGCCCATCTGGAGCGTGCAACTTCCAACAGCGTCTGTGAAACGGCGTTTTCACAATTAGGTTTATTTTTAGACTAGCCATTCCCGCGAATTAGGTCAAAAAACAAAGGCAGTTCCGGTTCGGTGACCCTATGACGTCAGCTTAATTTCTTGTAATTGGTCATCGGGCTCCTGTGGGAGTCTCATTCGCGGGAAATTCAATCTAAAAATAAATCGGTCTGTGAAAACGCCCTTACACGAACACAGTAGAGTTGTAGGCTCCGGGTCATGGGTTCCTGACCTTTCTTCCATGCTCATTCAGTCACGTGACCAATCATGTGACAAAAAGTGGTTACGTATGTGTTCATGATATGAACGGTAACATCAATTAGCGTCTCTCCTGCTATTTTGGCAACAATTTGTCCATAATAAACGAAGTTAGTGTGTTTTATTCCGTAGCCTCGTTTTCATGCGTGGTCGAAAGAGGGGTTTCTAAAACATCCCCTAAAAAGCCCCAGAGCAGGTTGTAAAACTGGCAACATGTATTTTCCTGTTCCTTAGGGTTCCCTCAACATATCTAAAGCAGTGGATTGCTTTCAGCAAAAAATGCCTACGGAAATACAGATGCTGCCAGACTAGTGGGACGGGACGAGAGAAAACATTGTCCGGATCAAGGAAAAAGCAAGGACCTAGGAGTGAGAGGGGAGGTTCTCTATCGTTTTTTGTCTCGCGCATATAATGACCTATAATAATATCAGGAGCCCATGCATCCTGATATAAATATTTAAAATCATAGGTTTTCTGTAGTTGGTCTTGAGTACTTAAACTTGTTAACATGAATGATGTAATTTAAAAGTATATAAACTATTCAAGGGATTCCAAGTTCAGTTATTTTATCAAAAGTTACACCGGGCGTATATCTATGTGTCGTTTGTCTGAATTTTAAAAAGTCTCGTTTAGGTGCTTTGTCAATGTTTCCCGTTGCTGACGGAAATTTAGCGAAAGGATGTCGTTTGTCGCGATTTCACTTTAAGTGCTGTCGCTACGTTTTAGGCCATGTCGCTTGTCGAATTTACCCTGGCAGAGCCTCTTGCAAGAGAGCAGCCGCCCTTTGAATGTTTCGCTATAGAGTGAGTCCCAGACTACTGATATTCTATCGGCGGTCGGATTGAAGCCTTGTACAGGGAACGTTTGGTATCCTAATTTCATCATTGATTCATTCCTCACGGGAACATTAGAACCCACAAATGACCAGCTCCCAGCGTCAGTGGCTTCATAGCTCAGTTGGTTAGAGCGTCGCACCGGAATCGCGAGGTCACGGGTTCAAACCCCGTTGAAGTCCTGAATTTTTCAGGCTTCTCTACGCAATTGCAATAATTGCGTTCATAACTGCGAGGCCCAGCTTCACTTGATTTCATATCCGCAGTTCACATATGGTTCATTTCATATATCATTTCATCATTGATTCATTCCTCACGGGAACATTAGAACCCACAAATGACCAACTGAGCTATAAAGCCACTGACGTTGGGAGCTGCAGTGGTTAGAGCGTCGCACCGGAATCACGAGGTCACGGGTTCAAACCCCGTTGAAGTCCTGAATTTTTTAGGCTTCTCTACGAAATCGCAATAATTGCGTTCATAACTGCGAGGATCATAGCTTCACTTGACATCTAATTAGTGTTGGTAAATAATCGGTGCAATTGTCAGCCAGTTGACCTTTAGTTGTTAAGTGGATAAGAAAATTAGGAATTGTCGATAATCGTCATTTCTGATCAGAGGGCAGGCGAAACCGCCGCGACTTCGCCGAGATCTTACTTACGCACGCGCGATTTCCAAGTGATCCTTCTCGCAGGGAGGTGGCACTTAACTAAAGAAAAACAGTGGTTGGTAAGGAAGCTTTTTAGTCAAGAGCCATACAAAAAGGTTGTATAGATGGTTCTTTGAAGTAACTTTTTCAATGGAAAAAGTCCTTTGCAGTGCGTTTCAGTGAAAAGCGTGTGAAAAACTCTCAGACTGAAAACGAAGGGAAGAGGCGTTTTTGTCCTCAAGATAAGAAACGCCCCATCATGTTTCGTAAACTGTAGCATGGAATTTCTATTTAGACAAAAAATGGAACTGACATTTTGAAAAGTGTATCAAATAAGAGCCTTATGACGTCATAAATTTTTTGAGTTTTTTTTTAAATCCATGCTGCAGATTTTGTGTTACGTCAAGAGCCATAATTCCAGGTTTGTAATGTTGAAATAAATTTGTTCACTTAAAAAAAAAGTTGAAAAAAAAAAAAAGAAAAAAAAAACAAGATAACTGTAGAGTTAAAGGTACTCGAGAAATGACTGTTTGAAGAAGTCCATAGCAACGGTTTGGTAGTTAAGAGCCACCCTCCTTAAAGTTACCGTAGTGTTGCAAGCGGCGTATTACCTATTCAAAAATAGGGAATACAAGACGTCTGTTTCCGGAATTTTTTGTCCATACAGTCCAAACTCGCCTCCTTCCATAGGGCGCAACGCAACGCTCCCCCTTTTTACAAGTTTCAGCGGGGCGAATGTTGCCAAAGACACAGAAAACAAACGAGCAAACATAAAACCCCCCAATATTTTCGAGACTAACTAGTTCGAGAAGTGAATGTACGGCCCTGCGAACAAAATTAAAAACGTCAAATTATTCGATCCATACAGAATACCGGCGCGCCATTCAAGATTAAAAGGGGTGCGGGATTATGACAACCCGAAAGCAAATATTATTTTAAGATTACGTTGTGTTAATTCTTAAGTCAGTTATAGTATCCCCAAGGGATGGATTATTCAAATAAAGAATAAAACTGACACAAAGTCCTGTGGCAAATAGATGAAGGCAAATACACCATTCGTGCATATCAACACGTTATTGATTGTCTTGGTTTCAAGTTATTGAACGGCACCCCTGAATTCTCAAAAAAACACTTTCTAGTCGAAAGTACAACGCAGCTGTATTAAACATCATTTTCATTTATTGCATAATTATCTTTATTAACACAATGTTAATCATTCCATTGGTTACTTAAAACACATTATGACGTTAAATATCGAATTATCATACTTCCTTGCGGGTCGACGTCGCGAGCAGCTATCCGACCTCTGAAATTGCCCGACATTCTACACAAACAGGAGCGGTAGAATTCCAAACAGCCACAATTCAGGTTTACCGAAGGGTTCGGGATCCTCAGAACAAGTCATAATGCCCAATACAGGACAATTATTAGGCCAGTGCTGGAAATGCGACAATTGTCGTCAGGAGTTCAAAACCGTCTGGTTGCCAACCAACGTTTGTTGTCGAATTTCATCATGGCAGGGAACTCACGGAGTTTTAACGCAAGCGCCTTATTCTAGGCACATTTCAAACGAACTGAAAGAAGCTGTAACTAATGCAACAACCAGCGCACGATCTCAGGACACCCAAAACAGTACTCACGGTGTGCGAGACATCAAGAACAAACCGGCTCCAGTTCAACGCTTAGCAGAGCCTTGGATGAGACAGGTCAACTCGTTGGCGCCCTTCAGTACCCTTGGAAAGTACACATGTGGGTATTACTTCTCGCGCGATACCGATAACAAAAAACGCAAGACAGGGATACCGCCTTCCGATCTAGTAGCATGGCGTTCACACATTTCGTAGTTCTAACAAAGTGGAATGATAGCGTCCGTGGGATAGGAACCGGGGAAAAAAAAAACTTGTGTTGTTATTTAGACGTTTTCGGTTATACTGACCTGTTTGAGACCCGAGGCCGGATACTAAACATCGGCAAGTTCAGTTATAAGGCTTTTGTGTATCGAATCCTTATAGATGCAGTTCCGAGTGCTTACAAATCTAGCTAAGATTACGCCTGGTGTTCTGGGCCGTGTCGTAACACAAGATTTGGGTCAAGACAAACTCTGTTAAAGACAAGGGCTTCTTCTTTTTTTTTTTTTTTCGGAGCGTGATACAGGAGCATAATTTGTGTGATTTTAAACTGAATGCGAAAATAATGAAATAATCATGTCAGGAAAGTGCATCGAGACTACTGTTAATAACAGATTGTAGGTCTTAGAATTCCTCAAAATGCAGAATTTTTGTGAATGATGGCATCCTCTCCCATAGTCAACTCCTGCCCTGGCCTGGTGTGGGTTAGAGACCAAAGATAAATAAATTTACCAAATTTTGAATTGCTCACTATTTCCACTGGACTGATTCAGGTCACCTACAGACAAGACTGTTATCACATATGAACTGGGTGGGTACAAGAAGTGTACCAGTATTGACGGATGTGCTATAAAAATATTAAATTTAAAGTGCTACTATGATCAAAAAATCACTTTCTTTTTTCCTTCAGATTTTGAAAATGTGATTTGCTCAACACTTGACTGGCAAAATTTTAGGTTTTGATTTTTATCCAAAGGCTATTCACTTTGAGTGCAAGTTTTGGATTTCACGGTCCGCCTTTACTCACGTTCCAAACTGACCGATTGGACCTCAGAGGGTTGGATCTAGGGAAAGTGATGTCATTTACTCACTAACTTAAAATTGTCGCGTATAAACGCAGCTTATTATATATGAAAAACACGAGTTCAAAAATCTGAAAGTC
>OX421445.1:20835272-20842772 GCA_949126865.1 Montipora capitata
AAGGAATGTGAGATGAGTCCTGAATAATGTGAGTCTAACGACCAAATCGTGAGAGTTGGAAGTTCTGCATTAATAAACAACCTTCAAAAACTCAGTAATAATTTATGAAGCTAACAGCCTATCAACACACCGATAAAATGTAGCATACATGAGCTTTGAACCCGATAAAACACTCCTCATGATCATTCTTCATCTAAAGAATAGTAATAAGGCTCAACTTGTTTCTTTTTTGGCCAGCATACTGTACTAATATCTTCCTTTCACAATTTGAACCTCTGTTTGGTGTCCCAAGGGACACACTTTTTGTTGGCTCATTTTTTAAACAGAACATTAACTCAAATCCAGAAAAAACAAACACCATTCAACTAAGGGCAGTCCAGGGTGACAGGCGAGGTATTAGCTCCTCCTTGATGTGAGTTAAACCTGCAACAGTCCTTGTTATGGATGCTTATTATCTTTACGAATGGCCAAGGATAATGACATTTAAAGCTTATTGTAAAATTTGAAACCAGAGGGGCACACACAGATGATGTTAATGTTAGGGAGGCTCCAATTATTACTTTCTCCAGAGTATTCCCAGTTTTTTTAATGAACTTGATATTCATCATTACATTTTTTCCCCATCTGTATGCAACTTTTTCATCAAATAACATAAACGGAAGATATTTGTTCATTGATCTCACATTTACCAATAATGCTAAATCACATTTATATGGACAGTTGGTGTTTGGTTAAACACCAATAGGAATATTTATTATGCTGAGATGAAGAGAGGATATGGACAACTTTGTGTACTTTTCTGTTGTTTTCTTTTACTTTTCTATAATCTTTCTTTCGTTACTTGTATGTCTTAATATGCATGTGTAAAATCTGTATGAAATCAATTTTTAAAAAAAGAAAACAAACTAGGGTATAATGACCTTAATAGCGTGTTGTGATTATGTAAGTCAGAGACTACCTAAAAGTAGTCCTCAAACCAAATGTAAATACATTACTAAAGAGAGAAGAATACTTACATTCTGCAAGTACCTGAAAATTAAATTCTGATGAGGAGAAAGTTAAAGAAAAATCTCACTCAACTCTCAATGGATGCAGACACAACAGTATTGTAAAAATTATGACATCAAAGGAAAGTTAAAGTAGGAAGCCAAGGCTTTGGTTAATAACAGCAGGTGGTGTCACTGATATCTCTTTTAGTCAGGAAGAAAGTAGAAGGAAAAGACAAGAATGAAAATGTCAAATTTTCTTTCATCAATTTTGAAAATTTTAATTAATCATGAAACTGATTTACCAGAAAAAGTAATTACAGAATACACTGCCACTAATTTGGCAACTTCTTTGAAGAACAATAATTTAGAATAGTGTCAGACTGTTACCTTCTCGTGACTGCATTCTTTCAGGAATAAACCATATAAAAATGAGAGCTACCCTTGTGCAAGTAAGTGGCCGGGTATTTCATGATTTTACTCTGTAAACCTCAAAAATTAACCCCCTTCTCTAGAATATCACTGCCTCTTTTTTTGTACCTTGAAACAAAAGAGTGTTCTGACAATGTGGGTAAAAAATACTCAGGTGGACATTTCCTGGCTAAACTGAAGGGCCAAATCTTCTGACAACTTTACAAAGTTCCTAGCCAGTTGTATAGCTTTGTAAATCTTTTTAGAAAACAGTCCTAAGAAAATATGCATGCTAATTGGTTAAAAATTGTGTTTCTACAACTCGATGGAGACACAGAACTAGCACAAGCTGTTGACGTAGTGATGGCGCAAGCAAAGAGAATTTACATTTTGTTTTCTAAAAGAAATAGAAAACATGTACTCTGTGTTTCTATCGAGTTAAAGAAACACGAGTGAAAGTTTGCGAGAACTCGAAAAAGCTGTGGAAACACTCGCCTGCGGCTCGTGTTCCCACAGCATTTCTCGTTCTCCCAAACTTTCACTCATGTTTCTATAACTCGATAGAAACACAGTACATGTTTTCTATTTTTAATCAATGGCGAGCCAGTGAGCCGCCGTCGCATACCTTTGTCGTCCTTTTAATATATATACCTTAAACACAAGGATATTTTTTATTTCTGTTTTTTTTTCTCTTTACTGCTCTACTTTATCCTGTTTTTAGCCCCACTGCAGAACGGGGCGGCAATTCCATAAGATCGCTCCCACTGTAGCCCTGTATTCTACAGTTGCTCCCATTTCCCAAGTTTAAAAGTGGCAAATTGGTGTCAGGTTGTGTCGCCCCATCGCCTTGTCGCCCCACGTTACGTCGCCCCAACTTAAGTCTAGGGTTAGGGTTGAGGCGACGTAACTTGGGGCGACACAACCTACATTCACCAAATTATACCTAACTTAATTTATCTTCACAACTCCAAGACAGTACCAAGCTTGTTCGGGAACATTCTAAGCAACAAACAGACTAAACACAGAAAACATGCCTCTAAAAGTACACTCCCATAGAACTTACAAAGGAAAAATAACCAGGTCATGAAAGAGCGGAAGGATAATTACTAGAATTTAGAATCGTTTATCGTTAAAGCACGTGCAACTTCGTGTCAAACACTTTAGCGTCGAAACTCTAGCGCAGCTCAACTTCAAACCAGTTTTTAAGGAAAAAAAAGGATACAATAGGCTGTACCATAACCTTCTGCACTTTCTGTCCTTTATAAGCCATCTTGCTCCAGTTCTTTTTTTTTATGAATATGGTCAAGAAAGCAAGAAAGAACCACAGACTCCACAACCAAAATGGCGAAAAAACGACGGCACAGAACCATGGGAAAACGTTCTGTTTCGTTCTGGAGCTCGGTGCGAAATGGGTAACGGGATATACTAGTATGAGCCCTTTTCTTTTTTCGTGACGGCGGCTGTCAACGTCAACGTTCGGAATTTTGAAGGATTTCGATTTCCGAAAGAAACAAGTTTATTATCCCAAATAGAAACGAAATGAAGAAAGTCACAGAAACGTATAAACATTGTTTGGATCAAGCCATGAAACTCAACGATTTAAGGCAACAGAAAATTCTGTGTGATGTCACGCTTTGTGCTGCGGAAACCAACTTTCCCGCTCATCGAAATGTCCTTGCTGTAAGCTGTTCTTATTTTTTCAAGATGTTCACAAGTGACATGAAAGAAAAGAATGCGGAAAGTATAAATCTTGAAGCGCTTGCAGTTCGCCCGAGTTCAGTGGATACCCTGTTGACATATCTCTACACAGGCAACCTGAATGTCACGCATTTCAACGCCGAGGAACTTGTAGTTTTGGCTGATTATTTTCTCATCACAGAGGTGAAAGCAATGGCATCCCATGAGCTAGAATCAAAAGTAAACGTTGCTAATTGTCTATTTTACCTTACGTTCGCTGAGCGTTACGACTGCGAACGACTTGCTCAAACCAGTCGTTTGTTCATCGAAAAGCACTTCACAGAAGTCACGCAATCGGAAGATTTCCTCAATCTTGGAGTTCTTGAATTTACTGATATTATTTCAAGTGACAACATAATTGTCGAAACAGAAGATGCAGTTTATGCAAGTGTTATTTCTTGGATAGACCACAATCGAGATGAACGACACGTCCACCTGCCCAAATTGCTTTCCTGCATTCGATGGTGTTCTATGGCCAATGTCACCACCCAGGTAATAAAAAGTTCACTGCTCCAATCACATCCTAGTTGCAAAGAACTTGTCGAGAATATCTTACAACGGCAAAATTCATCAGATGTTTCTTTGTTTCAAAAAGCAAGGAAGTGTCTCCAACCTGCGGTTGAGGTCATCGTTACTGTTAGCGGCTCGCAGATACAGGACGCTCAACCTTCCTCAATGAGATGTTATGTCCCCGAGGATGACAGTTGGTTCGAACTGGCGGACTTTCCACAACAGATTAACTGGCATGGTTATGTTGAGTGTGAGGGTGAGTTGTACACTGTGGGAGGTGAGAGGAATGGCGAAGTGTCCGATGCTCTTGAGAAATTCAATCGGAAAACAAACACATGGACGAGAATGTCCTCAATGTTAAAACCAGTACTATTTCCTGCGGTTGCATCCCTTGGAAATCGCCTGTATGCTGTTGGTGCGTCTCGGGTCAACAGAGGTTCACTGCAGATTTACAGCCCAGCCCGAGATTCGTGGACTCTGGGAACTCAGTTGAATGTCCCACGTGAAATCAGCTGCGCAGTAAGTGATGGACAATTCTTGTATGCAATTGGAGGAATGAGAGCGGGGGATGGAGAATATCTTAACTCTGCTGAGAGGTATGACCCAGAGCAAGAAACATGGACAAATATTTCATCCATGTCCCAAAGCAGAGGAGGTTCATGTGCAGTATCCAATGGGACATGTATTTTTGTAATGGGTGGGGAAAGCAGTGTTCGTCTGGCTCTTTCTTCTTGTGAAGTTTATTCCACAGTTTCCAACCAGTGGCAATGCATTGCTTCAATGCATGTTCCAAGGTACTTTGCTGGGGCTGCTTTGGTTGAGAATAAAATTTACGTTTTTGGAGGAGTGGGAGGGGCAAATGTGACCGTTGAACATAAGAAACTCGTTGATTGTTTTGACCTTGGTGAAGGCAAATGGGTTGCAGACATGACTATGCCATGGGTGGCAAAATATCTCCAGTGTTGTACTTTGCGCTGTAGAAGGGACTTCTTGATTGGTTTGCCACAAGTCGAGGATTAATCTCTATTGCTGGTTTCCAATTTTTAAGTTAATACAAGTTACATGACACAGAGCTTTCCAAGTCAATTTCAAAGAACCATATCTTGGGGAGCTGCAAATTTTAGGATCCGGCTGTTAAAGCAAATTGTAAGAATGTACTTTCAGCTAGCGGATAAGGCAACGAAGAGCTACGAACGCTGCCGTGTGATAAGCGTCGCTTCAAAACCTATGAACCAGAACTCGTGGACGACAGCGCGAACTGCGCAAGGAAATATGTTTTGATGAACAACAATAGCTGTACGTGTTTGACCCATATTTCCATAGTCTCCCAAGCACAGCAAGCAACTACCTAAAATATATCGGTGAGGGGATGTGATTTCATGACGATACGTTGTCCATTTCATCTCTTAACGTTAACAGCGTAACAGTTACTCACTTTTAACAAGCAGGGCGGAAAAGGGACGAATGTGAATCTGTTAAATTACCATCCTCAAAAGATCCTGGGGCAGTCAGTCGCGGAAGGAGAAAAGGCGACGAAAGTTTTCTAGAACGGGTGAAAAACACACCTTTCCTCCTGTCCCGGCTAACTGCCCCTGGGGTCTCCGAGGATGTTAATTACAAAAAAGTGATGATCAATTTTTCATTCTCTCTCCACTTTTTGTCTTTTACAAGTATTACTATAGAACCACAGAGTAAATATGACAACGTGAATCTACATTTGGAATTAGGTTGTCGTAGCCTTCGTTCAAAGGGAAACCGTTACACCTAGACCTTGCATCCGGTTTTTGGGCTAGCCTACGACCGACAGCGTCCTGGCTGTTGGAACTACATGTGTTTTGAGAACGCGCGTAAAATTTCACGGTCACGTTTTATCCAATCTTGTACCCAGTTTTATCGTTCCGCGCGCGCGAAAGAGGAACGAAGACTCTGGGTACGAGATTGTGAGTTTAGTTTTTGTTTTTTTTTTACATAGAGGCGCATTTTCACAACCGGAAACTTGGAAGTCCTAAACACGAGGACGAACTATAAAAGGGGGCACTTCACGTACTGCTTTTGTTAGAATTAATTCAAGCATGACTGATTAATTATCCAAGATGGTGATAAACAACCAGCAACACGGAGACGGAAGCCCGAAATGATATTTCTAGCGCGATGGGGATTAAAAAAAAAAAACGGAACGACAGGTAACATTTTATGACATATGACGGACACATTGCCCTAAGGTGCTTTTTTATTGAACAAATTATCACAGAGCTCTCGGTTGCGTCCACGGTTGATTGATAAATCATTTGCATGTGCCTAGGGCACCACCCCCTTTATAGTGCGTCTTCGTGTTTAAGGGTCTATTTAAAATAGTGGTACAAACTCAAGTGAACGATCGCCACAGTTTATGAAGCATTTTTAAACAAGGCGATGGACTCTTGTTTTAAAGACTTAACTGACTAGAGTGTAATGTGAAGTGCTAAGTTTCCACCCCATATGAACAATGTGAGCGTTAACTGATTAGAGTGTAATGTGAAGCGCTAAGTTTCTACCCCATATGAACCATGTGAGCGTTAGCCCTACTGATGGAGATGGCCCCACACAAGGACAGAGAAAGACTCTGACAAGGGTGGGAATTGAAAGTTTTTCTCTGGAACGCTCACATAATTCATATGGGGTAGAAACTTAGCACTTCACATTACACTCTAATCAGTTAAGTCTGTTGAAATATGTGCTACACGGCCAACGTTTGCAAAAACGTAATCCTTCCTTGTACTTGTACATGCATGTGAGCGTTAGTCCTACTGATGGAAATGGGACCACAAAAGGACAGAGAAAAAAAACTCTGACCAGGGTGGGAATTGAACCCACGACCTTCGGGTTGGATCACCTCTGCTCTACCTACTGAACTACAAGGTCAGACGGGAGCAGGCCGTGGGCACTGCAGATGTTAAAGTCACGGCAATGAACATGTGCAAGTACAAGGAAAGATTTCGTTTTTTTGCAAACGTTGGCCGTGTAGCACTTATATTTGAACAGACTTCACACTTCACATTTCACTCTAATCAGTTAAGTCTGTTCAAATATAAGTGCTACACGGCCAACGCTTGCAAAAAAACGTAATCCTTCCTTGTCTTGTTTTACACAGTTGCGAAGAAATCTACAAAGATATAGGCCTGCAACGGGTTTTTCAGGCATCTGCACAACTTGCTTTATAACGGCAGTGATCTTTTGCCCGTTACATAACCGCTGCTCAAATATGCGACTTTCGGAGTAAAGTTTTCCATATTGAAGTGGCACAGCAAGTCATTTCCATTCTAACCGGAAGTTTAATAAATCATATAATACATCACTGCCTTCAAATATTTCCTTTCATTTTTAAAATTAGAAACAATCTTTCGAAAGTATCTGCATAATTTCAAAAAATCATGGGCTGAGTATCTCAAATGTGTATGGAATGTTAAATAATTACGATAAAAAAATGTTGTCCACGTTCATAGCGGCGAGAAGGATTTTCAAAATATAACCACCAAATATCCGTTGTTGCCGTTATTACCGCGGGCCGTTCACTTGGCTACCTCTCAAGCGAACGTTGTTTGAGAAACACATGGTACTCTTTCGCCTTGTTTCACACTGTAGTTTGCAAGGTCACGCTGGAACTGCTTGGGACTCACTCACGTGACTCACGGGGACTCATACGACAGTAAAGTACCCTTCCTCTTCATTTTAAATAACTGCGCCCTTTTGTTTTTTTACGGGTGAGTTCTTCAGATGTTTACACCAAGGACCCACCACTGATTGAGCCACGAGAAACCAGCAAGATGTAAAAAAGTTAACCTTAATCCTATAACGGATCTCAAACTAACAAATTGGA
>OX421445.1:20847772-20877772 GCA_949126865.1 Montipora capitata
ACGTTAGTTATGCATTGGCAACAATAATTTTAGCTTTAAATTAAAAAGAAAACAAGAAATAAGTGGAGGGCAGTTCTTACTTTGTCAGACTGTGATGATGTTAAAGCACGATCACTCTGGGAATCTAAATAAAAATAACAATTTACAAAAACCCAGGTTAGGATTCGACAATTGAAAACGAAATCACAGTGTTACACCTTATACTTATTTTATTTTAGTATGCAACACCAATCCACGTTTGACACCCTGTGCACAATCTCGTTGTAGCGCTATTCCAGAGAAGACTTTCCCTTGTTGGCTCGAACGCAAAAAAAAACCCAGGACCCCTATTCATCTCTCCCTGCGTTTGTTAGAAATTAGCAGCTATGACCTGCTTTTTACACAAGGGCGGCGTTTACACGGGGTCTGGCCTTTGCCGTGGAAATACGGTAGCTTGTCATGTATTGCCGGCGGACAAAGAGTAATACTGCGCCGACCAGAAGACGCCACTGCTCAAATGTTTTGGTGGTCTATTATTCAACAGAAGAACTATAATTGCACTAAAAATATTCACTAACAATTTTCAAAGGGTCTAACCGTAACTGGTGGATCCATTAGCTAGAGGACTGGGTGTTGCCACTTCGTCTGCAGCAAGTCTTTCCTTGAGCCGCAGTTCATTGAGATCTTCTTTCACTATCTCTAGATGCCGAGAGAGGTTCTCGGCATGGCATATCATAACCTCCACTCCAGATGCCATACGAGCTTCCTGTGAAGAGAAAGGACAATCCCAAGATCCAGCCAAAATTTGCGTGTTAACCTACTGTGCTTATTTTGAAAGCAGGTTTTTCAAAGTGCCCCTGTGATAAAAAAAACCACTTCCTTTTTTCCTTCAGATTTTGAAAGTGTGTTTGCTTAACACCTGACTGGCAAAATTTTGAGCTTTGATTTTTATCCAAAGGCCGTTTACTTTGAGTGTAAGTTTTGGATTTCACGGTCCGCCATTACTCACGTTCAAAACTCACCGATTGGACCTCAGACGGTTGGATCCAGGGAAAAGTGACGCCAGAGGCTCACTAGCTTAAAATTTCAGCGTGTGAACGCAGCTTATTATATATGCAAAGCGTGAGTTTAAAAGTCTGAAAGCCCAAAACCCCCGTGCTGCATATTAATTCTGCGGCGTACACACGTATTGCATTCTTAAACTAGTGAGCCTTTGACGTCATTTTCTTCTCGATCCAGCTCTCTCAAGAACATAATGTTAGTAATGGCGCACCATTAAATAGGAAAATTACAGGTAAAATGAAGAGGTGTCTTTTTGAAATCAAGGCTTAAAACGTGGGTCACTTAGTGTTTTGTTAACATAGTTTTGAAATCCAAAGAAAAATATGAATTGATTTTTTGGTCACAGGGGAACTTTAAGAACTGGCCTAACTTTCATCAGCATCCCCAGATAGTGAATTATTACATCGAAAAAATCCGTTAAGAATTTCTTTAATTTGTTTATGGCAAGTGCAATAATTACAAACGAACCTTTGGTTAGCGATCACTGAAAAAGTCGAATCTAAGCGATCGCTTAATAGTAATCCAAACAAAGTTATTCAGCTGACCTAAAAACTCTTGGTAGTGGCATGAGCGGGGAGTAGTCGCTTACATGAGTTGGTCGACTGCAGAGTAAATTTGAGGGATAACATTTCCAAGGAAAGCAAAACAAATTCTATGGTAGGTTAAGCGTCGAGTAATATAAAAAAAACGTTCCTCTTCCTTTCATTTATCATACTTTGCATGACCAGAACCAAACCTGTGAATTTAATTTATTTGTGCCCTACGTTTCACAAACCGAGTATCTTTGAAATTGATTTTGCATGCATATTTAATTGACCACTTCCCAAAGAACAGAAGAACACAACAACTTTGAGATTCTCAACTGGCCGCTGGTAAACCGGTTGGCTATTTACAAGTGCGGCGAGAAGTTGAACCAGGGACTACCAGGATCAAATTCAACGAGTGGTCAGAACGGGTCTTGAAACAGGGATGCCCGGATGTGAAGGCAAGCGCCCTAACCACTCTGGACCGCACTGCCAACTTCACGCGACACGGACCTTTTCAAGGAAATTATAAACCCTTGGGAACGAATGGTCACTCGGGCGAACCGAAACTTTGAGAAAGGGGAAAAGAGCCTAAAAAGGTTCTTCTCTGAAAATGCAATGACAAAGACTTAAAATGGGAGTTCTACTTTCTTCAGTGGTCAAAGGATCTTGGTCGAGTGTGATTGCATAACAGACAAGATAGGAGAGGATAACACAAACCTGTTGAACACAACCATGTTGCTCGGATTGAGTGGACATGCGCTTGAAAGACGTATTCATTACTTCAACTTGAGACTTTAACGATGACAACATATCCTGAAAGAGTCGTAACATTATAGTCGTGCTGACGAAGCATACCGTAAATACTCTATTAAAAACGCATTACCGGTAGCAAAAAAAAGAAGAAAGAAACAGACTGGAGTTACGGTTCCCTACTTCGTGTTTTGGACCGGGGCAATGACTGTCTGATATGACGATTTGCAACATTTTTTATTCACTTGCAGGATCCAAATCCGAACTTCCAGCAAGTGAATAAACCATACCGGATCAGTCCACATGAAGTGTTACTAGGGAGTTTAAGAAACCACGACGGCAATGGCGACGAAAACGTCACTTCAAAATATAAGTTTCAGCTACGTTAAGTATTTCATGATTATTCCATCTTGTTTATATTATTCAATATGGGCGAAGTGTCCTAAAACTGGATTGGTTCGGACGAATTTGAAGTAAAGAGTGAGACTGAAAGATTCACTGTAGTTTGTCCACGTTGTCGTCACAACCTTTGGTCGTTTCACGTAGTAGTTTTGACGAGTACGAGAGAGAAATGTTCAAAATTGCGTGCCGCACGTGCAGCACAATCATTTTGGTTATTTCAACCAATAATATTACTGCGTTTTGGCGTTGTCGTTGCCGTAGCCGTCGTCGTTTCTTAAACTCCCCACTGTCGTGATTAAATCAGTACGTAATACAGTGTATCATCTATTGGATTTTAAAATACGGGGGAGTGGGGGGGGGGGGGGGTTATTTAGAGAGAGGGGGGCTTCATAGAGGATTTACGGTATCTGTGCAATTAACGCGCGTTAGTAGGACTCATTTTTTTTGTACTCAAGACCCCACTCTACAACGTACAGATGGCCTGAGAAGAACAAGGCAAGCTAGAGAGGATTAAAAAGTCCAAACTTTCTCACCAAACGAGCATGACTTACCTGCATATCCCTAGTAATACAGAGGTGCTCAAATTCCTGTAAACAAAAGAAAAAACTGTAAACGAAGGTCGCAAAATTATATTTATCACCTATGTCAGAGAGAATTTACACTTGTCATGTCTTAATAATGAAAGCCCATCGCGGGAATTTTGGACCCGAATGAACAAGGAAACTTTTGGAGCACCTCCTTTACACTATTTACATTCAGCCGCTAGCAGGTAGCTTGAGCAAATTATATTTGGGATAAAAGACATCAATCACGGTACCTTTAGCAAGTTGGACATGTTTTGCAGTTCTTTGCTCATGTTGGATTCTGCCATGTCTCTACTGTGAGCCTGCATTTGAGAAAACAGCTAATTAAAACAACTCAAGACATCTCTTCATTTACAAAAAGTGTGTCAGCGTCTCACCAATTTTCTTCCAAAGAAAAGGTGCTGATCATCAAACGCAGGCTGTGACTACAAGAGTTGCACATATAAAAACATCCCTTCTGAGTACTGAGGATTTTTACTTCCGTCGCGCAGAAGTAGAATGCCTCCAATCGCGAGACAAACTTTGTTCCCCTTGATTGTCACTGCCCACAACTGAAATTCTTTGGTATCAACCAAAAATCTGTAGTTTCTTGGATGTTTCTCTCGCCTCAGACAAGACAAGACAAGACGAGTAATTTGAGGCCAAACAATTTAACTGTTTACCTGTACTTCCAGTCGTCTATTGAGAGTATCCTGGTCGGTATGAAAAGCCAATACGAGAGTTCTGAACTGCTTCTGTTTAGAGGACAAGAGAACGAATCACAGCCTGGACTATGAAAAAACTGATTCCCCTAAACTATGTATTTGAAGCTCTCACAACAGTATACATTTGGGAAATACAAGGCGTCCGTAATTCAGTGACATCGACCTGTTTACGTGAATGTGAGAACACGTAATTTATATTTTCAAAGCCCGCTTTACAATGGCGCAAAAATATGGCACGGCACGGTAAATTTTTCGTGTGGAAACAGAACAAACGGAAGGCATATTAGGCACCCGTGCCAGAAATTATAGGGGTGCCGAGCACATATGTGGAGGTGTGCTTTGCACTCCAATTATTGGTACAGTGCCTCTATTTTGGAGTGCCGTGTCAATTTTGTGCGAGGGTAAAAGGGCTATAAGTGCAGTTCAACAAGCTTGTCTTTCCACTCAAGGGTCCGCGTGAGTGTGGCTGTCTGCTCACAAGAGTGTCCGCTTCGAGACCCAAAATTGTTCTGTTAGCAGATTTCAGTTTAAAAGGACAACTCACGAGCATCGTTGCGGACGAGGAATATCATCCGAAATGATTGCACGCCTCAAAACCTTAACATACCTCAATTTCCATTTCGTTTGGTGCAGGTCTGAAAAAAGACAGTACAATCACAATCTTGCACAAGAAGTCGCCATCTCAATTAACTATAATCAAAGCTTCCCGGAATTAATTTAGCTAGTCGCACAGGTAGAAAAGAATTAAATTAACTGAACCAAACTGAAGCCAGTGCAAGCCGAGGTAAAAACGTGTTGGCAAGTCAAGGTTTGCTTTGGTACATGCGTACTGCTTGATTTGTTGAGGAAAAAGCGCGAGCGTTCTGTGCCATTCCTAAAGCGTGTAGATTGGAGAAGATTTTAAGGAATTGCTTGCACCCACTAACAACTACACTTTAAGTAAATCTACAAATAATCTTGGCTCGAATCTCCTTTCCGAAAACCGAATTCTAAAGAGAACAGTATGTGAGCTACAAAGGTGTAACTTAATGGAACTCAATGATGCTTGAGTTGTGAGGCCTCGTTCGCAAATTATTTGGCATTTTCGGCACTTTTTAATCATTACGCTGAAATGAAATAGCTCAGGATTAGTGCTCTTCTAATTGTATAGTGTATAGTGTACATGAAAAGTAATTGTCTTGGTATGAGTACGTATATCTTTTCATGAAATACAGTTTATACTGCTTAATAATTAGGGAAATCATTTTTTTAGGGCATGCCTCTGTTGGAAATCAGCTTAAGGCCCGCGTAAACGGCTTCAAAATCCGTTCGATTTTGTTGAACAGCGATGTCGAAACCGTATGCCCCTCCCCTCCCCCTACCCCTTTCAACCGTGTTGAAACGAAGTTGAATCGATGTTGATGATGTGTTGAAATCGTTTGCTCACCCCAGCAGTCAACATCATTTAACATCGTTCAACAAAATCGAATGGCTGTTAAAGCAAATGTTGAAGACGTTTGGCCGGGCCTTGAGTGTTGAACTAGGCTAGCGTGGATTAGTAAGATTGATCTCATCGCATTTTGTCGTAACTACAAATAAACAAAACAAGCATAAATGATGCAAAGTCCGGAAATCGATTGATCCTGAGAAGACAATGGTGAAAACGTGATCACTCACCTCTTCAATAGCAAATCTGCGCCTTTTTAGGCTATACTAAACGATCACTGGCTATATACCAAGGCTGCTGCCTAAGAAAATTTTAAAGGGGCCCTCAGAGCTAAACGCTGAGAACTTAGGAGCCCAACATATGAAGTGAAAGGTGTTGCTGTGAAAAATTAAGGCGCCCAGAGCTATTCTTTGGGAGCCCCAGGCTACCGGGCTCCTGTTAGGCAACAGCCTTGTATACAGTTAAAACTTTCGTGCTTTCTGCTGTCAGGCTACAGCCTTCAATGGAAATGAATGGAAAAAATGACAACTACAATATATACAAAAATAGGTGAGACTATAAAAAGAATATAATAATATTAATTGTTGTTTTTTGTTTTGGACACATTTTTTCCCGTTTTAATATTCTTTTTATAGTCTCACCTATTTTTGTATATATTGTAGTTGTCATTTTTTCCATTCATTTCCATTGAAGGCTGTAGCCGAAAGCAGCCGAAAGCTCGGAAAGTTTTAACTGTATATAGCCAGTGAACGTTTTTGTAATTTTTAACATGTTTTACCCTGGCTACGGTTCCTCTATTTTTAAATATACTAAACGAGTCCACATTGTTATTACAGTATCACGACCGGTCCAGCTGGCCTTGAAAACACGTACATTTGAGCACGTGTGCATTCAACCTAACTCAATCAAGCACTTTGAATTGAAATAAAAAGATCATACCTGACACGAAGAGACACACCATCAACGAAATTACTGCTTCCAACTGAGTTTTCTAGCGCTTGGCCAGTAGCACTGGAATACGATTCAAACTCTTCGGGGATTTTAAAAGCAACCGAAAGCTTCTTTCTCCATAAATTGGTCGCAATTCTCTGTTTCTCAAGTACTGGGCTTAACTTGGTAGAGTCAATTGTCTCTGACTTTGGTTTAGAACCGTTTTCATTTGGGTGACTTGCCATTTCCACAGCCTTTTCAGCAGCAACGACCGATCCAGAGGCACCTGATCTTCTTCTTCGCTGCATTCGGTCAGCATTAGAACTCGGACTCTTTTCGATAGGCTCGGCTTCATCCGCAACAATAAGATCCCTGATGTCTCTTAAAAGCTCGGTCTGTGATCCTGTCGATGTCAACTCCTTTGTATAAATGTCGTTGACATCTCTTAACAGTTCAGTCTGCGAGGCCGTTGATGTTAATTCAACCAAATTTAACAACTCGAACTTATCTAAAAGAACGGTCTGTGAACACGTCGACAACAAATCCTTAGCATCGGTTTGGCTGGCCGTTGTCGTCAATTCCCGTTCGTGATTTTCAACAAGCTGTAAGAATTTACCACTGGGTGATTCCGATATACCCTCAGTGTCTTGTCTGCCATTGTGAGGGCTCAGCGAATCACTGGAAATAGACAACGTCCCTGGGTCTTGATATTCACTATTCAGCCATCTTTCTAAAGGTGTCTGAGAATGTTCCTCCTCTCTGGGTGGTGTACCTCTCGAAACCTCTTGATGACGCGCTTGGATTTTCTCTTCAATTTCATTTCCGGGTTTGCCGTCGGGGGAGTCTCTACCAACGCCCTGAATATCAAACAAGTTAAAGTTCGATTAGGAATTTTTCAGATGACCAGTTTTTTAAACTTTTTTTTGAACCTCTAATTTTCCATCACTAAAATCAGTGCTTAGACCTATCAATGATGTTATTGAGAAGAAACAAACCATGAATGAGTTGACATGAAAATACTTAATACAAAAGATATCGCCAACACACTGTTGTACACAAACCAGGCTCTGCCTTGTACACACCTGTATCCGTTTGCTTGTGTCCAACAATGAAACGTAATCAAACAGTTTTGCTTTGACCATGTGTCCAGTGATGCAGGGAGATGAAGCACGCGGAGACTTCAGGTTCGAGACGAAGATAAAAAAAAAGAACAATTTACAATTTAGCTTACCGGCGTGGACTACTTTCAGAGGCGTGGTACATTGATGCACAAGACCTTCCCTCACAGAATAGGAAATATCAATTTAGCTCATCGGCAAGATGAGCTTGGGGTTAGGTGCCTGAGAGGGTCGTGCTGGACGTGAATGTCGAGCACATAACGAGCGGCAGACCCACCTAACACCTGCTACACTGACGCAGCAGTCGGTGGAATACTTACCAATCCATCCCTGCCAGTGGGAGAGGTGGGCTGGAGCAAAAAAGACGAGAAAAAAAGCACTAGGGAAAAGATCCGCTACGATATTCAATGTTGAGCATGTGAGCCCCTACAGAATGCAAGGGGTGGCCAGCAATGCCTCAATTCTTTTAACTTTGCCTAGATTTCATTTAGCCACTTTTAATTCAAACACAACACTGCTGAAACATGGTAACCTTCCCCAGATTGCTATAAAACTGAGCATGAGATTTACCTCTGGGGACTTGGTAGGAAACCTACCCCATAAATAGCATGACAATTAAGTTCCCTGCTGTCAGTAGCCCATGACCAGGAGCCTCTCAATGCACTTCGTCTTTAACTCAATCTTTGCGTGTATCTTTCTATTTTCGTTTAGAACAAACCCTTCCGGATTACTCACATTTACATCAGTTGACATCGTTTTGCACAATTTGCTTACATTGTTTTTGCTATTTTCGTCTTCGTTTGACAATAACTTTATTTTGATTGGCCATTCTAAACAGTGCGTGCAGAGTCCAAGAACTGGTGGCGCTCTAAAAACAGAAAGATGCGCACAAATGTTGACTCATGGGGCTTGTATGGGAGAGGCAAGCTCCTACTCATAGGCTCCTGCGGCTGATCAGCCGTGCATACGGCCAGAATTACTGAAAATTAAATTGTGTTGCCCGACATCACGTCAATTGTTCATAATTAAAGGAAAAACCTTAAATAACAATGACCACAACCAGGTTTTCTGAGCCCGCGAGATAGAGCACCCCCAGCAAACCATTGCTTTAACGAAAACCGCTGGTCAGCAACCTGGTTCTGGTCATTGCTGTCTAAGGTCTTCCAATTAAAGGGCCAGAAAACCATTTAAGAGATTTTGTGGCAACTTTTTCGTCTACAAACTTTGGCACCAAAACTGGGCTGCCGGCGTGCGGTGATTCGACCGTCAGCTGTTGTGCTTTGGCTGTTATTAATGCTTTTTCTAACTATTTTAAGACGAATTCAGTCTGGTATTTTCGAATCAAGTGCAACAACACGTCAAAACTGTATTGATAATGTATTTATTTGTGTCGCGAAAAAAGACTTCGGTGGCGTCCTTTTCGACATGGTAGATTGACAACAAGGTCGTTTACGCGCAAGAAATGCACCTTTTCCGGTGAAAGGGCAAATGATTGAAAGGATAGCACAGTTTTGACTGCCGCGCGCACTGCGGACGCGGGTTCCGTATGCACAGGTACCTGAAGATAAAAGAATGACCCCTGCATGATATGAAAGTGACCAGCTAAAATGTGACTAAAAGCTCACTCATCAGTTGTGTCTACACAGGTGCCGCATGAGGATCCGATTTAGTCGGATTTTATTTCTTCTCCTTATCCTTAGTTTTTCCCTAATTGAATATTTTCACCGACATTTCTAAATTTAAAGGGGCTATGTCACGCAAAATTATGTAACTTCATAACACCCAAAATGACCAGAAAGTCAATCAATCAATCAATCAATGAGTCTTTATTCGATCAAAAGATAAAAACACATATCTTATGTTACAATATAAATTAATATCTAAAAATAAGTCTATTCGAAAATACATTCATGAAGCGGGTAGTCCGTACTAAGTGGTTTCACTACTGTGTCTCTTCTCAAGTTATAATTAGTGTCTTTGATTTCAGGTAATAGATTATATATACCGGTAGGATGATTACAATCAGATAATACGTTCTTAAAAATTCTATGGTCTTGTGTTTTCATTAATTCGCGAATGTCTAGAGTGTCCAAGTAGTAGAAGTAGAATGAAACATCGCAACAACCACTTAAAACCGTTGAACAACACGAAAGAAATACAACAAAAGGAAAGAGAGGCATGGATGGACACAAATGGACAAGATTGAAATGGATTGCATTTCGGTAATCTTGAAGGCCGGTTTCACGTTTATGGTAAATCGCCAGGATAAAGGCCGTTTTTGCTCAGAATGATCTTGTTTGCGATGTAACGACAATTTCAGCAGTAACGGAATTCCAAATTACCATTTTCGAGTTTTAAACACGTGGTTAACTAAAGATTTCCCCTAAACACCCTAAAATAACGTGACATAGACCCTTTACCATTTCATATTTCTAATAGTTTAATACCTGTCTACTTCTGCTGAGAAACATTGTATCTGCAGTAGGTATTGCATCAAATAGGTCCTTTAACTCATCAGAGTGCCGTGAAACGGACAGCTGGATGGATTCCTGTTGGAGAACGAAATTAAAGCAGTCCATGATCAGGGCATTTCTGTTGTAAATCTTCTTTTAAAACGAAGGTTTGAGAAGTTCGAGATAAATCGTTCATAGTGGTAGACTACACAAGTTTGTAAACTAACGAGAAGGGAATGGTCTTCTTCGAAGAAAAACGTGATACTGCATTAACAAACTAACAACCTTTGCTTTAAATTCAGACACATGTTTATCTCACTAGACAGGGCTTCATAAGGTACCAGAGAAAAGCGGAGCTGATAAAATGAAATTGTTGCTATTGACCCGGAGATTTGTACAAATAAACACATAAAAAGCCTGGTTTCTAGATACACGTAAAAACGTCTCCGACAGTCGCATACAGTTTGCGATGGCACGATAGCAAACACTGTCACTTTTTGAGATGAGCTTGCGATGATTGGCGACCTTCGGCGATTGGTCGGGGATTTATTTAAAAGGCGTTTCCATTTACGTAAACTGTTTGCGACCAAGCCAAGGAAGGTGTTTCTGATTGGTTGCGACGGAGTGGCTCAGGTGACCATGTGGTTTGCCGCCCAATACACCAACAAAATAGAGAGATTTAGCACCGCGTATTTTTCGGAGAACGGCAAACCTCTGAGTGTCACGTGACATAGTCTTGCGGTCTGCGGTTCAAGTTCTAACGGCTGGATACCCTTCTTGCGGTAAGAGATTTACCCCAGCGTTTTTCATCGTAAAATTCTGTAGGAACTCAAGTTTAAACCAATAAGTTATCTTCTCTATTGCTTTAACTCTTTAATTAACACTTTTTTTGCTCATCACTTGCACATCCTCGAAGACGCTGGCTCGGTTGAATTAAAACATTTAAAGTAAAACAATAATCCAACACGGCGCGTTTTTCCAGCCAAATGCCGAACCTTATGCTTGAGTCCTATTTTTGCCACTAAGACAAACGGCAAACCACGGTTTGAAGTTTGCGTTCTACTTTGAAAACGCGATGCTGAATGTCCCTAGTATCTTGCAACCAACCTCGACCGCCGATTCTTGAACATGACATTAGGGAGCTTACGTAAGCCCGTTTTTGAGACGCGGACGGCAACCGGAAGAGAACATTTCGCGTACCAGGACAGTGGTGTCTCCTAGATTTTTATACTAATCATCTCTAATGGAGAAAAGCTACTTAGCACTATAAATGTGGTTGAGTGAAGACAAGTTGAAAGGGAAAACAGGTCACTTCCGGTTGCCGTCCGCGTCTCAAAAACGCGCGCGCTTAAGCTCCCAATTATCCACTGGGTATGGTGTTACCTAAATATTCTACCAACAACTGAGTTATTGTGTCTGCACTCAGCTACCTGCTGATTTTCCTCGACTTGGTGAAACATGTCGAATGATCAGCCGGCGCCGCGTGAGAATCACAGCGATAATCATGGCAGAACACATAACACGAGAATTACGTTCAGTGAAAATACAAGAAGCGCACTTTACTGACTGTTAAGAAAATAAAGGACCGCCTATATGATCTTTCCTGTTCATACACCGCTTGCAAATACTTCGCGTCTCCTACGGAATGAACAAACCACGCTCGTGTAGACACATCTTCATCCCTTCCATTTACACTGGGCGGATGGACTTAACTATTAGACCATTAAAGCCATGTACAAAATGATTCTAGTACCAGTTCCTGGGAGATTACGGTTTATCCGTAATCGGTTGTTGGTTCACTTGACTGTGTAATTCAAAATACCGGCTGATAAATGTTGTGAGCAAAACAAACAAAACCCCACCTCTAGAGAAGAAGTCCGTCTTTTTTCCATGCTAAGCTGTGTGGTTGTTTTGAGCAGTTCGCTTTCCAGCTCCTTTATTTTCACTTGAGGAAATATGATAGCAAACTAGTCATTCACGAAAGCCTGGATCATAATAGACCAGTCAGCAAACTCGTCTCTAGAGTCTACTTTTCTTTTGGTCAGCACCAAGAACACGGACTCTGACCACTTCCAAGGCAGAAGTCCGCAAATCACGGACTTCCGGATCGTCTACGCACATTCAGAAATTTGAAACAACCTTCACTTACCCTGCGAGCAGAGTCTCTTTCGATCTTCCTAGTCGGAAAGAGGAAAGAAGACTCTGTCAGCCGCCTCAACGTTCTTTGATTTGCCGCTCATCCAAAGAAATGGATGAATCAGTCCAGTTTCGACTTGTCAAACCTGCTTTTTTTTTTAATTTTCAACAGCGTGACATTTTTTTAACTGTCTAAATTCCCATGAGTATTTCCTCCATATGTCGGTTACAGAAACTAGTATGACAGAAACCTATAAATTTTTCACCAAGAAAATGAAATAACAATTTTAAAAGTATGAACTATCTTGAGTTTCGAATGAAATGATTCCTTGGTTGTCGTGTGTTTGCCAGAGTTGTTCGAAAATATCCCAACTGTTTGTTTTCGTTTTGTGGTTAGTGGTCACACGTGACTGACACCAAAGTTACATTTGAATTTTGACGCATGATCCATACGAAATGTTGAGGCGGCTGACAGAGTCTTCTTTCCTCTTCCCGACTTATCTAGACCGAAAGAGACTCTGCTCGCAGGGTAACCTTCATTATGACTACACATAAATTGGAAGTGGCCAGTGTTCCTGGTGCTGACCAAAAGAAAAGTGGACTCTGGGGATGAAATTGGCCAGACAGGAGTTTCGAAAAACACCTGCGCGCGTCGAGAAAACAAGCATGCATTGCCGACACGGAAGAATCGTATCTTCATTTCCATAACAGAAGAAGAAAATTATAAGTTTTTGTTTTTATGCCGACGCGCGGTATGTGTTTTTAGAATAGGCCTTTTTCGATATATTAAGGGCGCGTTCGATTGACCCTATTCCGGAATAAGAATACGTGGAGTGATGATTAAAACGGTATGTTTGGCGCATTTCGAAGCTGCAAGGTTGATAAAAATATGTTTAAAATAGCATTTTAGCAAATGTTTGACAATTTTTATGTGAATCTCCGCAAAAACGAAGGATTTCCAACTTGTATTCCATGTATTCCTATTCCGGAATACGGTCAATCGAACGCACCCTAAAATTAAGCTTGATAGCGAGTCAGTGAGGACAAAGACAAAGGAAAGTGGATGATATGTAAATATTTTTCACATTAATAGGCCATTTCCGAGTTCATGTCTGCCTCCTCTTTAAAGCGAGTCTAAGTGCGAAGTTTTTCTTATGATAATTAGTTTTCATATGTAAAGTAGAACCAATTACCATCACAAAAACTTCGCACTTAGACTCGCTTTGAAGAGGAGGCAGACATGAACTCGGAAATGGCCTATTCCCACGCGTTTCTATTGTCTTTGTCCTCACTACCTCACTTTCAAGCTGAATATTTAATATATCGAAAATGACCTGATTTAGGCTTATTACTTCGTAGCGCACCAAGCGGGTGATCGGAGGAAGAAATGTCGAGAGGAGTGACAATAAAGTTCTTTTCAATTGCATGCCGTTTGAACCAATACGTAATCGCTTAGGACCATCATCAGAGAAACAGATGAGCAGACACATCACAAAACAAACACAGGAACAGTTGCAGCATGCATGCCCACAATATCGTCTTTCTTCTTGTTGTTTTACCCTTGGTTGGTTCGAAATTTGTCGAAAGGGTTTCAAGTCAATGGACAAGTATAGCAATGCAAGACTATCGCCCAGGTGAAATTTCTTTCGACAATTAACGGATAGATCGCGAGGACATCAAAACGCCTTACGGTGATAGGTCTTTATGCAAGTAGAATGAAAGTGGTAGTTTCTAAAGAAACTGTGGCCCACAGTGCTGCGTCGGTGGGGAAGTAGTATACAAAAATTTGGTTTTATCAACGGAGTTGATAATGTAAATTGACCACCGTACAGAGATTCTAAAAGCTGACGTTTCGAGCGTTAGCCCTTCGCTCTGACGAAGGGCTAACCCTCGAAACCTCAGCTTTTAGAATCTCTGTACGGTGGTCAATTTACTTTTGGAAAGTTGGCCTTGTTGAAACTAACGCACTACGCATTTCACAATAGACTTGCATGTCTTATCTGGTATTAGGGAAACTTAAAGAGCTTCAGTGGATTTTCTGTGCCGGCGCACGACAAGCAGAGGTACCACGTTTCTCTACCAAATACATGTAAACATCGATTGCTCGTTAGGGATTCAACACCAGCTGTACTGTTGAATACTGTCAACACTTGACTACAACCCCGGGGACACGGGACATGAGCGTGCAGTTAACCGAATAGTACCCATAAGCCTTTTACCTAACAAAATGGTCTGTTGATTTTCCAGCTCGTCCTGGCTTCTGCAAAAACAGAGAAATCAATGTCATGAAGATGCTTTAAAAACGGTGTTTATTTATTAACAATCCTACATAAACAAACTCAACAGACAAAGTGGTGTCCTCGCACAAAATTATTGCAGTTACTCCTAAGGCCAATAGAAATCTCCTTACTTTCTCATGGTAATAACGTCATCCTCTAATGATAAACGCAAATGTTTCTGCACAACAAGACAAAACAAATGAAAAATTAAACGACTCAAATGAGAAAAAAATTGAATGTGATATGCTACTGAGTTTACATTGCGGAATACTCCCGATTCGCAATTTTTATGCGTCTTTCGTAACCATGCGGAGTCTATAGTTGCAATTTTAATCAAAAATTTCGTTTTTCGGTGCCGTCAATCTTCGTTGAGGATCGCCTCAAAGGGTCGCATTCCGCGTAGTGATTCGCGGATCAGGATCCACTTTTTCGGTCCATTTCTTTAACCAACGTCCAAATAGAAGCAGCTTTCACTGATGCTTGGCACGCGCAATTCAGGGCGTCAAGTGACAAATGACACTCAGAAAATATGAAAGTATGACAGACAGTGGCCAAAAAATACGAAAAAAACTAGGAATTCTCATCCCAAAATAAGAACAAAATAGGAAGCTTTCGTTTAATTCTATCCTCTTAACAAAGGCAACAGCAGCTCTGTTTCTTGCGTTATTTCATATCTAACAGACAATATGGCATGCATCCTTCATAGAAACAAGTGTTAAAACTTGTTACCAAGGAAAACTTCACCTACGAAATTACATCACAGACTACTTTATAAGATGTCTTTAATATACGTTTTTTGAATCTGAGAAAGAGAAGCAGCAAGAACATTTTTTGCGAACAGTAAATATCATATATAAGTTCACAGTTACCAAATGTCTTCGACTATTCGAAGACATTTCGTAGCGAAAAAAAGTCTAGTGCTTATTATTTTTTGGCTCTTTTAGCAAACTGGGTAACCTTCGCTTTGCTCTGACTTATTTTGGGCAGTGCTTGTCGTTGACAACACGGCTTTGTCCAACAGTTTCTGCTGTTTTCCAGTAAAGAATTTCCTCTTTTCTCCTATTTCCTTTTAAGTATTCCATTGCATCATCTCGCTTGTTCTTGGCAGTGTCAAGCATCATCGTGGCTACATTAATACCACTTTGCTGACAGTTGTTGCTAAAAACACGAGCTTGTTTGTAATGGTTTAATACCACTCTAACAGCAGTCACAAAACGTATAAGGCAGAAAAATATTTGAACTTTTTTAAAAATAAAATATCACAATAAAGACAAAGATGCAACTGTCTTTAAAGAGATGGTATGTTAATAAAACAACTATTGTTTGAAAACAAAGAGGATCGATGAAATTGAACTGAACTACTTGCTTCCTTAATTCCACATGGCAGCTGCATAAACATGCAAATGACCTGGGACAAGCCTCCTTTGCATGCTCCCAAAAACACACTGAGAAAGTGTGGGCACGAGTTTCAGAAGGCTATCATTCACACAGGCTATAAAGTCTCCACATTTGTTATCAGAAAGCTTTCTCTTTTTGAAGAATTTAGCCCTTTTTTCGAGAATTTTATCTCATATTTTTCAAAATGTTCCTAAAAAATAGGAAAAAATAGGAATTCCTTGAAAAAATAGGAGAAAATAGGAAGCAGGCCAAAAAATAGGAACTTGACGCCCTTGGAAATTACAAAACACCCATCCAGAGATGGTATGAAAAAGGCCTGTTTCCACAAAGAAAACGAAAACAACAACAAAATTGAACATACCTCATTTTCGAGAGATCTTGAAAAGCTTTCTTTTTCATCCCTGTGAAGTCCAAAGTGGAATATTACTACTTCAAATAGCTTTTACTGCGTTTTCATCTCCTTTACAGCCTACAGGAAGTTACCCCACCCTATAAGTTGACACTAACAGAGAAACACTCCTTGCAAAGTGATAGTTTAAAATGGCGTAAGATACTCCCTGAACGAAGGCTAGGGATATCAAGAAACTCAACCAATCAACTGATCAATAATCTTTACTTACGCTTGAATTTAAGATAGCAAACAATTGTGCAAATGTCTCTGAGGATAAATAACTAATTCGATAAATATTGAATAACAAGTATCCAATAAAAATTCCTAATGAACAATACAGTCAACAAGATAATGGGATTAAAATACGGTATGATCAAGTACAAAAGGTGCAACAGTCAGTATCAAATTTAAGATTATTAAAATGGCTGTTTTTAATTTTCTCAACTCTGGGGCGGATCCAGGTTTTTCGCAGAGGGGGGGGAGGGGGGGGGGGGGAGGGTGCCATGAAAGGGCCGCCTGTAGGGGGGTTCCGGGGGCATCCTCCCACGGAGATTTTTGAAATTTCAAGTTCTCAGAAACGCGATTTCCGTCAGCAGCGTGTTTTAATATCATTTTTAAAAGTTAAAATGCCATTTTCTTTTTGCATCAAAAATGTAACAAAGCTACGTAAAAACGATGCAAATTTGCATTTGTAAAAGTAAAACTATGATAAAAATATAAAGCATTTGATCTTTTTTTCAATTTTGTGTTTTGTCAAAGACTTCTTCGGGAGTATCTCTCCGCAAAAAGCTGAACCACAGCTTCGTCGACGTCACGGTAGTCAACGGGCTTTGCGTAGAGCCAAGTTTGACAGTCTTAACTTGCATGGTTATGAATTTATTGCTTTTAAGATTGACTGTATTTATTTTATATTTTAACACGTTTTTGACGTTAGCTGTTTTAATTTAGGGAGTTCCATCGAACCCCCCGAACCCCCTCTACATCCGCCCCTGCAACTCAGGAATTGTTCTTATGGTATTAGGAAGGGACTTCCATAGCTTACTACCGTAACAAGAGAGAGGGAGTGAAGCCCAAACTCCTACACTGATGTCTCTTTTGCAACAGTCGCGCGCCACTAGAAACATGCGCTCTCTTTATTTGAGTGCTTTTTACGAAGGCTGTCTGAATCCATTGCTGCCGCTTTGAGTCCAGTTGCCAGTTACAATCTAATGGAAATGAAAATCAAACCTACCGTGTTTTGAATAGATCCTCTGTGACTTTGGATAACTAAGGGCAGAAAAATAATGAACAGAAACTGGTGATCGAGAAATCGTTTGATTGAACAGTTGCGCGTGACAACTGAAAAAATGGCATACCAAAGCAGAGAGAACCCGAGGAAAATAAAGGCTGTGTTTTCGTAGAGGTTTATTATCCTTTTATTTTTTTGGTGAGGGCTTAAGTTAGAGCAAAGTTGGGCGAGAGAAACTGACTATGGTTTTGAGGAACAAAGTGTTGAGTCCTCGGGCATGTAGTTGCGTCCATACATATCATCGTGTAAGCTGGCATCTAAATCCACTGCTTGCAGATTCGTAGCTGGTAATGTACGTTGTGCCCACACACGAGATACAGAAGGGACTCACAGACCTCTTATGCCGGCAACGACGAGTCTAGGACTTTTTGTGAAAATCTGGACCGAGTTCATCACTTCTATCGTGGACTTAGAACAAAACAGCTTGAAAAGTAAATTTAACAACTGCCACGGCCAGGGGGCCTCCACTGTGATCAGCAAGCCCCTAGACAGTAAAACGCTCCCATGGCTAGCAATCCCCGCAACCCAGCCATGTGCCCCCACACACACAGGGACATCCGGGGCACCCGTCATACTGTGATAACAGTGGAAAGAGGAAAAAAAGGGGGGGCGGAGGGGTAGCGGGAGGGAAGCAGAAAAATAAGAAAGCACTACCGCTGAAAACAACCGCTTAAAGAAAAGCAAAGGCCGCACAACACTCTTCCCAACGTGGTTCCAAATAGCCGCTACGCTGAGACCGCGTGACCTACGCGAGCCTGTGCACGTATGCCTGAGACCGCTGACCGCTAAGCAAACCGCTCCATCATGGACCCCGATGCACAGGAAAACCAGTATCTCTTTGTTGTTAACTAGGTTAAATTGCATTTAACCACATTAAAAAGTGCTCTAGCAATGAATTCAGAAGTCTACCTGTTGTTCAAGAAAAGAGAGCTCCTCCCTTTGTTGTGTAACAGTTTTCTTTTCCTGTTCAAGTCTTTTCTCAAGTTCTAACAATCTAAAACAGTTCACACACAAATTTGCGATTTAGTTATTGAGAAAGCCTTTTACTGCACGTTTCATAATTCTCACATTAAACTAACGGCAACCTCCAAACTGCGGTTTGGCTTCAACAAATAAAACTTCAAAGACACCGAAAGATGACAAGAGTTAAGCAAACTATAATCCAAATATGCTGCGTTATCCTGGTTCATCGAAAACTATCATTACTGAGACATTATTGGAAGATTCTCAAACTACATGCAAGAATGGAGGTATCAAGAGATGTGGAACAACAACCGCCGAGAAATCAGCCAAGAAAACACAATACTCTACCGGCTTGAATGACGGAAAGCCAAAAGGCAGTAATGGAAGTTGGCGTTAAAGATGAGATTCCGCAGAAAACACTCAGTAAACAGTACGGATTGAATCTCTGGTCAGAAATCAAGACACATGTTTCTTTCGTTATTCAGTAGTACATGTAGCTCGGATTTGCACTGTTGTCATAGTTACGCATTTGTCAACTCAAAAGTATTGACCGCTCGAAGTAAGTTAAAAAAAACGCAATAATTTCAACATTTTTTGGTACCAATCATTCTTATGGCATAGCTACATGTAGCCTCGCGTCCAATAACCTTTTATAAGTGATGAAATAATTGTCCCAAGAATGTAAAAAAAAATGTTAAACGCATTCCCGTTTCCTCTATGATGGACAACTTTTGTTGCAACTTACTATCTGCAGAACCATCAAGGTGTGTTGCTTTGTTACCTTGCACTCATCTCATCGTTGCAAAGAGACATTGTTCCAAGTTTCTGATAAGCTCGACTTCGCTCCTCAAACAGCAGTTTGTTTTCCTCTGCCAAACAAAGCAGAATAACAAACACATTAAAGGCCTTGGCCTTGTATGGTCAAGATCTTGAAAAAGTGATTGCAAATACATGTTTAAAAAAAAACTACGCATATTAAGCACGTAAATTTTTAGCATTCATGAGACGGAACTAACCTTTGAGCCTTTGTGATGCAGTTAAAAGTTTCACAGCCCTAGAAGAAAGTTATCGTTCCAGCTTGATGATGAAATTAATGATTAAGAAACTACGTGTTGAAACTTAAAACCAACGATCAAATTGCATAACATTCATAAACGTAAAATTGACTTGACAAGAAAACGGTTAAATCAGTTTTTTTCATAACAGTTAGATTCCGCAAATTCGACATCCCAAGGGGGTGGGGGAGATTACATCCAAGAAGGAGCCCATAAAGTAAAAATCAAAACAATTTCTTTATCTAATGATTAAAGATATTTGAGTTCGAGATAGTGGTGTATTTCTTATACCTTCCATCAAACTAGTTACACATCATACCATAAAATCTTTAAGTCAGTGTACCTCTTTTCAGCAACTTTCTTCTTTATACTGAGGGAGGACACTTTCTCCGAAAAGTTGTCCAAGTCTTGCGAGAGTTGCCTTATTAAAACCTAAGGATTATAGGACAACATTGTATCAAGTGTACTGGAGCAATTCCATCCCAAGATGACATATTTATGTAAATGTAAACGTAAATGCTTTGTTTATAGTGGAAGTAGCAAATCAAACTTAACAGAAACATGATCACGAACCCCAACTGGCAGGAGCCAACCAGTCGGCTATTTACAAAGGTGTTAGAGTTGAATCTGGGACAACTGGAAACAAATTCAAACCAGAGGTTCAAAAGGAATTGGACCACGCCACCCTTCTCCTCCCTCCCTCCTGTATAAGTACTGCAAATGAGCTTTTCTGCACCTTAGAAGGAAAGAGCATTGTCGATTGTTAGAGTACTGAATTTGCATTTCGTTACACTTTAGGTTCAAATATCAACTGGCTTGATTTATCTTCAGCCGTACTGAATTCAACTCTAACACACTTTGTAGCTAGTCGACTGGATGGTCTTGATAGTAAAAAGCAATTCTACTATAAAAAAAAGGCATGCAATTTTTTTGTAACCCCTCCCCCCTCCCAGGGCTCTAAACATACGACAGTCAAAGGCATCTTTCCCAGATCTGCAAATACACCTTTTCCATTCCCGCTGTTGCCAGTTATGCATGGGGTGGTAGAAAACAAACATTGCACAAAATATAATTGTTTTATTTTACAACGATACACAGATTTTACGGGAAGAGATGTTTGCTTCACATGCCTCTTTTCTGTCTTTAACTCCCACACTTCTGTCAAGTGCTGCCAATTCATCAATCTGTCTCAAAGCCTTTTCCTTCTTCTCTTTGAACTCAGTTGCCTTGAACAGAAGAACAAAATGATCATGTTCAGCTCCATTTGTCCCAAGTGATCACAGTGTACGTTTCTGTTAGAGGTAATCAACCGACACTGAACAATTTAAAATACATGCAGTCGTAACACTCTAGACTCTCTTGTTGTTGATAAGTATACAGCATCCTTGTTAAACAACCTTTTCCATGTTTCAGGGTGAGCAGCTTACACTTGACTAAATTAATTCAATTACAAGTCACTTTTAACAGTTTCAAAATTAAATTTGTGTTTTTGTAGTTGCTCAAGTCTGGTAAAAACGGCATAATCATATAAAAGGTCACGACACATGTGCTGGCATGTTTATACTCAAGGTTTATTAAAGACAACAGGAGCTGACAACGATGTTCTTTAGTAGGGTTTGACAGACAAAATAAACAGACGATTGGGTAGGGCATTTGAACACTATTTTGGCCCAAGGGGACGGTAATTTGAATGATCTAATCTTCAAAAGTTTAAATGCCCGGTTTGCCCAGGGCTTGCCCGGGGGGATGGGGATGTTGAAGTTTCAAGTTGATTGGTGCATTATTGTTTATTATCCTGGCCTTGGTTGTTCAAAAGGTGGATAACGCTATCCAAGAGATAAATCACTATCCACCGGATAAATCAGTGTTCAGCAGATGAACACTAGCAAAACCAATTGAGTAATCCAGTGGGTAGTGATTTATCCAGTGGATAGTGCTATCTAACTTTAGAACAACTGGGGCCTGGACTCTGTTGTTCAAGAGGTGAATAATTTAATGCTACCCACCGGATAAATCACTATCCAGCTAATAAATACTAGCAAAACCAAGTGAATTGAGTTATCCAGTGGATAGCGCTACCCACCCATTGAACATCTGGGGCCTGATTAACTACACAAGGAGGAGGATCTTGACGCAGATACCATTCGTAATGCTGTTGAACTGTATTTTTCAAAAATGGAACTTGTACTGGAGGAATCAAGTGAAACACTTGACATCCACGAGTGATTCATCCCTGTCAGTGAAATATCCTGATCATCCATGTCCAAGCTATCACTCAAACTGAACTGACTACCCACCATGGGAGAAGGAAGACCTTTGGTATCATAACTCTGCAAAAACAAGTTTACACAAGCGGATGTAATAATCAAGTTTTCCTTATTATTTTGAAAAAATTAAGGACGTATCAATAGTCAAGGCAATGTATTACAGAGGACATTACCAAGCATACATTCTAACATACATTTGTGTTTACTGAAAAAAAACCATGCACAGGTACTGTACCTCTTGTGCCTCTAGTTCCTGCTGCAGGGATGATTGTCGAGAAAGAGGAGTACTGCTCAAACCAGGTCCATTTTGATTCTTTTCAGGTGACAGCTCCTTTCTTTGTTGTAGTCTGCACAAAGAATAAGATAACGAGTTTTCCATAGAGTAATCAATGGAGAATACAAAGAGAGGGAAAGAAGTATACACAATATACACAATATAATCAATGGAGAATACAAAGAGAGGGAAAGAAGTATACACAATATATGAAAGGGAAACATCTTGGGTAGTAAAAGCCACACCACAAATTAAAACACACCTGAGTACATTTTCTTGTAAGTCTAAAATACGATTTTCTAATCTGCTTTTTTCCATCTTCAAGGTCTGTAGGAAATAGAACAAAAGTCTCTGAATAATGTAAGGCCAATATTGGATATTATGGCAAGTTGTTTATCACTACTAAGACATACTTAGTAGGAGTGCAAGGTCTGCCTTACCTCATTTTCAGATGCAAGACCAACAATCATTGAAGAGTTAGTTGAGTTTTCCTGCAAGAATATAGCCACAACTCTTGTCAAAGGCTATCAGAAAATTTTTTTATCATCTGTCACGTTTTTTGCCAAATTTGCAATCATTGTGAAAACTCAGTGTTAAATGACTTCCCTTTTGAGCACTGTAAACGAGAGGGTACATTGTATAGCATCACATTCCTGAATGTGCCAACAAATTACTATTAATTGTGTACATGTACACGTAGATGTAAAGGTACACTTCTCAAAACAGTTACAATTATATTATAATAATTGGAAATAGTATTTTTCCAAGCCCCTTGAACATCTTATAAAAAAGGTGAAGAGGGTCAGTATAGGGTACCAATATCCTTGAGTGTTTATTTCCTTTGCTGTGAGAACAGTAAAAAAATAATGAAAACATAACTTAAACGTGAGAATTTTTCAAAATAATTAAAGTACTACTTTACCTTAGCAATCATGTCATTCTTCACTCCCTGAATCTCCTGAAGATCACTACAGTATTGCTAAATAAATGAAATGAAGGGAAAAAGTCATAAATTTAAGTGACAATGACAAAAATTTGTTTACAAAATTGATCGTTGTTAATGCAAAACTCAAGACACCATTGCTGGTGCCAATAATAGTGTACAACATGTCAAGCTGGCTCATTTTACATTCATGTACAATTGAAAATTACGTTTGTCCTTATCAAATTCAAATTTATTTGAAAACCAATTTGTGGCTGTATATGCTTCATCAAAGAAGGAATGAATGAAGTGTTTCAGGATCCTTTGAGGCCAATGATTGTGACTACCACATACACGATTGTTGAAATCGATATTTGTTTTCATTCTTTTTCATCTTAATAGGATGCGAGAAAATACAGGGCAGCAATAAGTAATGATGGAGGATGTGTGGTCAAAGTGAGAATTATAATCACCTCAGATGTTCAAAAGGTGACAATATAAATAATTTTAATCAGTTACCTTTTGTTCTGCTAAATCATTCACGAGCCGTCTTCTTTCATCTTCAAGAAGTTCTACTTCTCCCTGGGCCTCAAGAAGCTTATTGAAACAGGAAAGAATGACTTGATAATGACAAAAAAAATATTTCGCACTGCATAACCTGCCAAAGGATACAGAAATGGGGTATCCTTTGTTTATAATGTATTATATAAAGCAAACTGTATCATCACTGTTTTAACAAAATGTTCTCTGAAGAGATCTCACAACAACAAGTGTTGTTTCAATCTTTTAAAACAGTGCATGACAATAGTAATCCACAAAGCTGTAACAGATTATAAAACATACTGTTTTGGAGACTGCTGTTATGCAACGATGTTTATGCTTGAGCTAAATACCTTCAAAGCTCATTCTCAAAATACAGTTGAATTGTACAGTATGTCACCTTTGCAAAATCAAGATTGTCAGGACTAACCTTATCACCAATTCTGTTTAGGTTACTTTCATACAAGACACGTTCTTTCTCCTGGAAAAAAGAATTCCAAAAAGTGATCTAATTAACAATAAATACTTATGTTTTTGGATTGCAGCTGTTTACTTGAATGCAAAAACTCTAAAAATAATAATATTAACTGTAATTTTCTATTGAGGACTCATCACATAAATGCATGCATTTCTTTATAAAATTGAGATATTTGCATAAACCTGATATTGTTACATTGTTTGTGCAAAGGACAACTATTCCAAATTTTGGTCATTTTATGTTATATATGGCACAAGCAGAATATTAAAGGTATCATAACAACAAAACAATATAGTATCAACTAATGCAGAAGGGTCAAAACATAAAAAGCTACACCAACCAGTTGAGAAATTTTTGTTTGAAAAGACTGGTTTGCTTCAAGCGCATCTGCAACTGTTGACAGAATGAGTCATTTAAAAAAATGTCAAAATGAACTTATGAAAATATTCAAGCTTGACCAAAAACATCCATAACAAGATTAAAAAACATAGTACTTCAAATTATAATTACTGTGTACTGTACTGCTGAATTAATGAAATCCCAAAAGATATTCACTACATAACTCCAAAAGTTCTATAAAAGTCATTTTAATAATTACTATTATTATTATTTTCAAGTCTTTTCAGTATTGGTGAAAATGTTTTAAATTATTAATAACATACATAACATAAGAATAATATTATTCAAATGGGATAAATCTACAGTACCGGACAGAAGTAACCAAAGAGAAAAATCAACATGGAACACGTTCTTAAAGTGAGTGTTCCATTTCGCTTTCTTTCGGAGTTCCCTTGGCCTTCTCCTAGATTTGGAACACATTCTAAGGAAATTTCCAGAATGCGAAGAACACCTTCTGATTTTTGTGTAAATGTAGAATACCTATACATTTACAATAATGTGTATAATGCATTCTTGTTGAAAAGGAACTTGTCAAAAATGGACAAGCTACCATTTTACGCGAGAAAAGGAATCGTTGGGCATAAACATCAGCCAAATTGTCCGGAAACTGAATGCTGAGGACGGGATCATCACGTCCAGAACAGCAGTAAGTCGATCTCTCTTTATCAAGATTTTAAAGTTAATATGACCGCCCACACAAAGGATGTAATCTGATACTCATCCGGCACTTTGATGTCATTGACAAAGAATTAAAGAAAGGAAAAAGGATCACCGCCGGACTACTAATAAACATGGTGCAAAATGGAGACAGTTTTTGAGTAGATGTAAAGGTTGTTAAACATGGATCAAACAGTGTGGAAAATAACAGAATAGTTCACCTCAAGGTTCTCCTCACCCAGTAAAATGAATGACTTGGTACCAAGTAAACCTTAATTATTTATTGTGTAATATTCCCACAACTGAGAGAAAGCAAAATGTACCCCCACATCAAGGCCAGGATCACGTCAGGATCATTTAAAGAGTGGGTCCATTTTATGATAAATATATTTTATAAATTATATGATACAATAAATATATATTTATATGAAACTAAGCGTATAAAGTAAGGACTATAGATATAATTTAGGACAAAATAATTTTACCTTTCACACAGTGTGCCATCAATAAACAATTTTGTCCACAACGAAAATGTGGTTTCTTCCCCACCTTGTAGGCCTCACATTTTCTTGTAACGACTTGAAATGGATGCAGGCAATATAAGAACTTACAAAAAATTGTGCGTGTGGAGATTTAAAGCATCAACACACGAATTCCTTGTGGTGACAATCTGGCTGCAATGATTACTTGATGTCAAAAGGTTTTATTGAAAGAGAAGTGCTATTAAAATTTAATTGAGGCCGCATTGTGATCTTGTTCATTTCAAGTTGTCAGCAGAAGGTTAAATTATGCGGCTTTTTTTTATGTTTTCAAGAGTGAAAGGCAAAACGTCAAGGGGCTTTTACATCTAAAAAATATGATTTGAATCATTTTAAAACGAAAATACAACTGATTTATATTTGCTTTACAACAGTTTTTAAACTCCCATACGGTAAAAATAACAGGAACGCATTCTGTACTATAGGGCCACGTTTCTCCTCCGAAGTCATTTTCCCGTTCCTTTGGCATTCCCATAGCATTCCATTTCACGTTTTATTGGCGTTCTACAAACGTGTTCTCTGCTAAGGTTACTTCTGTCCGGTACTGTACATCAGGGAATGTAATTAAGTTACACCTGGCCATTTAATATCAATCTTTGGTTTTAAATCTTGGATCTTCAAATGTACATGCATGAGTATACTGCAACATGCATCATGAGGGAAGAGGCTGAATTTTACATGCAAGAGAAAAAACAATGCAATCATGTTACTTCTAACTAGTGGGACTTACCAGCTTGCCTTAACTCTGAATTTTCTTTCTCCTTTTCTTTGCTTTTGTCAATTATTTGTTGACAACTAAAATAAGAAAAAAAGTGGTTGACTTACATGAATTCCCACTAGATCTCATCCTGCGAACTTAAGTACAGGCAATCACGGTACTACTGATGAACGAGTATCACAAGACTAAAATGATGTCAGACTAATTCATCAGATTTTCTAAAATTTAATTATTACACATATAACACAAATAAAAGAATTCATTATTGCATTTGACAGGCAAACATCATCCAGTAGTTACCCTATGATTGATTAACTTCGGCCATTTTCAGGTCAAAAGAACCTCTACAAGCTGTTGTACAATTCAACCACACATTGTGTCATAAATTCTGATTCTGATCATAAATCACCTTCTCAGTTGTTTTCTTAAACTTTCCACCTCTGCAGTTAACTGACTGTTCACCTCTTCAGAGCTTTCCATCTGATAAGGGGAAGACAGTAATACATTTTGATGGCCAGGGAAATTTACTTGTTCTTTTGGAAGCTCAAATGTGAATGTTCTAAAGGAGGAGGACCCTCATTCTGGACAAGAGAGATTTTTCTGGCTAAGAACTACATGTTCATATCACAACAAAACAGGTACCCAATAGACCATTTTCAAATTCTCACGGCTGGACTGGATCTAGCATGAAATGGAGGCTAATGCAGGCAAATCTTTTCAATATAAATTAATTTGCCCGCATATTAGCCTCCATTAATTTTTCATGCTAGATCCAGTCCAGCTGTGAGAATACAAAACTGGCCTATTTGGTACACCTGGTGAAAGGCAAGGCAATTTTGCACTTGCGTCATTGGGTCTCACACAGATGGAAGATAACCCTTTTCAGTAGCATGATCGAAGCAACTGTCAGAACTGCTATTCTCCCTTGAAATGATGCTATCCAGTTTCCATATTTATATGCATATAGGTACCAAAGAGACAGAAAGGGGGAAAATTTTATAGAGTAAAGAAACAACACTGTAGCACTGAGCTACAATAGCTAGGCTTCAAACAAGCAACCCCTGGGATAGGAGTCCAGCATGCTAAACACTATACCATCACGCTTCTACCTTGATCAAAGCAACACCAGTGTTTTTTACAACTCCTCCAAATAATTAGCCTGTTTACATTCATTTGCTCAAGTTGATTTTAAAATAAAACTTAATTTAAACTTGATGCATACGTATCATTTCTTGAAAATGGCTTGCAATCGTGGGTACTTTGACTGTTATAAAAAGCCTACTTTTCAATTCCTGGAGTGAACTGTGACCACACCTAATTGATTCACTTCTTTTTCTCTTGATGTGAATGTACCATGAAACTATGTTACAGTATTTCATTTTACATACTTGTGCCTGGATTGTATTGTGTTGTTCCATCAGACGCTTGTTATTTAGCTGTAGGCTTTCAATCGTACTTATCAGCTCACTTGGCCTGACAAACAAATCAAGATACTTATAGTCCAAATCAATACCATCATTTCAAAATGACACAATAGGGCTGGCATGCTTTTCCTGGCTTCCCTTCTAGTTATCTGCAGTATTATTTTTATTTATTTTCATTTGCCCAAAGTGGCATCGCATTTTATATTTACACTGTATGCAAACATAATATTTTTAAAAAAATGCATTAACCAACCAGTCTCTGTCTGGAGATTCTCCTCCAAGTCCCTCCACACTTTCAGAACTCACATTTGGTGTACTTGTTACTATACAGGGATTCAACAAGAATTCAGTTAATAACTTACTAGACTTCAACAATTGCATGCACAAATTATCTGTGACATTTAATTGTATAGTACATGTAAGTGTTGATATCATCTTCCTTAATGATTAAAATACTTAAAAGGTATTTAAGAAGTCAAACAATGCCAGTGCTATGCAATTACCATGGCTGCCAATAATGCTCTTAGGGCCTCTGTATGGTGTGGTCTCTGGTGATTCCTTTAAATTTAAAACAAATTTAAGTTTTAAAATGAAATTAGATAACATCATACACGTATGCTACAGTAATTTCATGGCAATGGGTATGAGAACAAGTGAAAAACTCACATTCCCAGGTAGGAATTAGACCTATAAGCTTGGTGAGTCCCATTCAAATACTCTCTCCATTAAACCATGTGCCCTATTGGTGATCTGGATCACTTATAGACAAAGTGCTCCACAAGTCAGAAAGCTAGACAATGTTATATGATTCAACTTGATAATGCAACTATTGGAGGTGTTGATGGTGTAATGAACCCGTGAGAAATAAATATGCAAAATGCGTGGCAATGGGTAAGGGAACAGCTGAAAAGAAATCCCAGGTCTGGTGCAATAGAGATAATCATGGCTTTTATTACACTTTCAAAGTTTCTGTGGGAAGAATCACTCCTTTCTTTCACATTTGCTTGGCTCATGGCCAGAAAGATTAGAGATCTTACTTAGGTACAAACTTGCTCAATTCAACCACTGTCCACGATGTTGGACATCATTGCTCAAAACACATTAACCATACAAGTTACAATATATTTGCCAAATATAAATATGTGCCTACAGACTGCTTCTTGCATAAATTTCCTTGACAATATTATAATAATTGTTTCCATCCTGCTCTCCTTTAGGCCCTGTCCACACATACCCAGATATTTTTTAATCCTGACTGCAACTTTTTTTCCGCAGATTCCAAAATTCTCACGTCCACACGTAACATATTCAAGTCGAATTCGCCCGTCCACACGTATCCGGATTCACTCTGGCATCCAGGAATCCTGTGTGAATTTCCATGCCACTCTTCTTTGATCACCATTTACCTTACAAAATTGTCCCACCAAGCACTAGTTCGTCCTGGTTGGACCCAGAATCTTTGAGGACAAGGTTGTCCTCCTGCTTACAAGTTTGAGTTCCTTATGGCATCCAATTTGTCCGTCAGACATTGAAAGAAGCCTCGGAATGTTAATCCACCGGTTGACATAGTTGCAGTGCACACTGAACATATATAGCCAAGTTCCATTGCACATGCTTTCTATAAGATTTAAAACTAGTCCAAGAACAAGAGAAGTGACTTGTTCAGTGGCATGGCCATTCCAAATTCTAATGTGTATTCAGAAATTTCCACTCTGGAGAGCAGATTTGAAAAAGTTTCAGATTTGCATGCCGGATTTCACCAGATATATGTGGATAGAAGGCGAATCCACAAAGAAAAACTTGCAGCTTCATTAAAATATCCGGATACGTGTGGAAGGGGCTTCAATGGGATTGCACAATAACATGGTCTCTTTGAAATGATCCGCCACCAAGTATTCAGACAAGTATTCAACATAGTCAGTTTCAACATAGGAAAGAGGAGCAGAGCAAATATGCAACAAAACAAGGCACTGATAGCAGGAGACTGTTATTGCATGATATTAGATACTCTTGCATACTTTTGGGCGATTTTATAAGGACTAAACAACTGCAACACAAAAAAACCTTACCATGCAATTAACAGTAACAGGTGAAGGGCAATGATCATCTTCAGCATTAGCAAAACTTAGAAAAATACCACAAAAAAAATAAGATCAACAACAGGAAAACCATACATAAATGTATATTCATAAACAGTTACCTAAAAGGGCACTTTGAAGGCTGTATCATTAATTTTAGATTAAAAGATGGCAATTTGTGTTAGCCCTTTGTCAAAACAATAATGCTCACTTTCCAATTTCTTAATCATGGTCGATTTTCCACATCAACTCAGTTGAT
>OX421445.1:20882772-20885272 GCA_949126865.1 Montipora capitata
TTTTTATCTTTACTCCATGTAAAACCAACAAACCGTAAAAAAACATAATCCAAAAATAATTATATCGTTTAAACTAAACAAAAAACGTACATGAAGCGTATAATTGCTATAAGTCTTCCAGGAAAGCTTACCTCTTCAGTGCCGTTGGAAATTGCGTTACGCAGGTAATCTATAAGCTTAGAAACGGAAACTCGGCCCGAGTGTTCGGCATCACATGCATAAAACAGACTGTCGAGTATAGCTTCTTCGGAAACACTAGAAGGGTCATCTTTGTCTGTGCCCTGGAAACAGGAAACCGTGCAAACGGATTAACGTCAACACGGATTTACGCAGAATGTAGAGGTTATACCAGCACAGTCAAGACGCACAAAAGCAGCCTCAAAACAGTCGTATTTTTTTTAGAAAGCATTTAACCTAAGATAAAAATTGTACTTGTTGAAACGAATGAAAGGCTCACCGATGACTCCATGACCGACAGAGAAAAAAGTTATTTGGTCTAAAACAACCTCTCCTTCGCGCCGTAAAAACCCTACAGGGTGAAGTTAAACGCCACAGCAATGCGAGCGCGATAATTTTATCACCCTCGCACGCTTGCATATGTTATGGCAAAAAGCCTCACATCCTTTTCCTCCGGTATGCTTTTTTTTTTCAAATCTGGAAGACGCTTCGCGAACCATGACATTTCAAAATTAATTGCAACAAACACCCGCTGAAAAGCAAACGGACAAAGAATTTAGGAAGTCAAATTAAACAAAACCCTGAATCAAGCGCGCCATTTGTTGACTTCTTCCAAATATGGGTTTGGATTGTCTACATCACCAAATATGGATAAATGACACGGGCGCAAGAAAAAGGCGCGAATAACACAGCCTAAAGGCTGGTTTACACGGTACGATTTGTCGGCCGGTTTTGTCGGGCCGATAAATCGTACCGTGTAAATTGTGTAAAACGTGTAATTTTCCTCAAAAGATCTTGCCGTTGCCCTTTTAGTATCCGCCATTTTTAACGCTTTAACTTTTTAAGTATTTATGCGCAGAACCCACTCGCATACCCTTTGATTTACATGGCGGTTTCTCTCGGTTTGTCGGCCCGACTTCATAAAATCTGTTGCACTGCAACAGATTTTTTGATTCGGACCCATTTTCATTTTGTGGGCTCGACTCCGAATCGAGTGGTCCGGGTTCGGGTCCTGATCGGGGACATTGTGTTGTGTTCTTGGGCAAGACACGCCTAGTCGCTTCATGCTACAGTAACCGGGATAAGCGCCGGCTTCTAGGCAGACTTTATGCACTAGTCAGTGGAAAGCCCCGCACCCCCATACCCGGGGAATGCGGGGCATTAGCGGGGGATTTCAGCGGTTTTGGACAGTCACTTTTGCCACGGTATGCGGGGTTTTCGACAGCATTTGGCGCAAGTATCGGCGAGCAGGGCTTAGACGGGGATTTGCATTTTGACGCCAACTTGAATAGGCACTCAAAGATCACTGGGAGAGCATACGGTTTCAAGATGGTGGCTGAGTCAAGTTAAAATCCATTCTTTTCATGTTTGTAATGGGCTCTCGGTTAAATTCTGGGTTCAATCTGTAAATATTATCATTTCTTGTAGTGGAATTAGACAAAGATTATAGTTATGCTTGATTAGCGATTTATTTATAGCGTTGACCTTTTGTTTCCGTATTTCCATTGGAATGCAACGCGAAGGCACGTGTAGAGGGTGACAGTGATGCTACTTTATGATTTTGTGAGATGAACCTTGAAAATGTTACCTCCGATGGGTTTCGTCTTTTTGAGTTTCTACATTACCACGGTCTGCGCAATGGTGGAACATGCAAGTTCCTACCAAAAGGTCCTTTCAAAGGTCTACTGTAGTTCACTAGATTTTTAATTTTCTTTGCTATAGTTTTCAGAGAAGTTTCAAAATTTGTTACCGATAAAGGGTTATTTCAAGAGATTATCAAGGTAAGAGAGAGAATACCCCCTATAGGCTTTCTACCAAAGGTGATCCCTCTTAAGTTATTTTTAGACATGGTCCCCATTTCTTCCGCGGATGTTACTCGCGCGTTGCGCGGATGTTTTCGAGGAGTTTTAGTTTCAAATCGAAGGAAAACCTTCAACGCTGTGAGGATTTCTTCTTTGATATTTTAATTAGAAGCAAAGTAGCTTCGGCTCTCGCTATATTTTAATACATTTCGAAAATTTAATAGGAATTTAAATAAGAGACACGTTTGCCCTGCACAAACAATAACAACTGAATGAACGGCAGAGGAATGAGTAGAAACACGAGTGCTAAGCGAACATTCGCCAAAACACAGCGCAACCAGATGGTCGAAAGTGCAGATAGACGCTCGCACCTGGACATAAGTGCGCCGCTAAGGCGGCAAAAAGCAGTTTAAGGAAAAATGGCAAGAACGCCGGAGACAACGTCGATTAAAAAACGACTTTACATATATATTCAACCTACGAATCTGGATGCATTCAGTTCATCTACCACTGTCAGAAAT
>OX421445.1:20887772-20892772 GCA_949126865.1 Montipora capitata
CTCTGCTGACTCTTAATAGAAGGTTGTATGCTCAAATGTAAACCCAAGCAACATAACAATATTGGATTCTGCTTCCAGGAATCTTTGCAAACTGAACACCTTGTGTTCTACTTACAATTACTCATTGCAAATTGTCCAAAAGGCTATTATTAAGGGCCCTATTTATAGAAAAAAAGACATTTATTTGGCCACGTCATTAAGAACAAGAAAAATTATTGTTTTTGTATTTCTAGTCTTGAAAAGATGAACAAAATAAGATAACGTCCACTTCCCGATAAAACGAAGTTATACAAGGCAGTTGAAAAGAAGAGGGGTGAGAAGATGTTCCCACCTTCACTCTTTATATCACATACTATTACTGCGAATGAAAGAGGGTCGATCATCATTTGCGATTTGAAGTTGAAAAAGCGAGCCTGCAAAATACGCAAGATTTCGATGTTTTGGCCCCATTTTTTTTGCTCGCGGCCCAGAAGGCGCGGACAAAACATCGCAAATCTGAGCCGTAGGAGTTCATGAAGAGGGTTTTTTGAAGTAACTACGTAAAAATGTCCAAGAGCCTTTGCTGGCACTAATTCATTTTTTTGCCAAACCTAGCTAAGAATCCTGTATCGTGGGAGCAACGAACTTATTCTATTCTATAACGTGCTGTGATTGTCAAAACGTTACATCGGACAAACACCAGTTTGGCTCCCGTTCAAAAGAATTGTTATTTACAAAAAGGAAACTATGGCTTATCGGAACATGCATGACAATCCAATCTTGCGATTGCGTGGAATGATTGAAAAATTATCACCACCAATGCCTTTGTTTGTAGTCTTGGCACACTGATTCCACACATGGAGCCCTTAAACAGTCACCATGGCAGCATCTACTTCAAAGAAAACTACAAAGGGGGCCAATCAGTGAGTATAAAAGTACTCATGTTTCACCCTTAGATCATTCCTGCTAGTGAAGGCAACTGCATGAGTGTCAAAAGACATTTGGCCTTGAATCCGGCGTAGCATTTTATAAAAGTTACATTTCTTACCATTCAAACCAGAAGTAGCATCAGACCATGTGCGTATTGGTACGGAGTGCTTGACATTTGAACATGCGCATTTGCCGAATTACACAAACTGTTTTGAAAACCAATTGTATTTGTCGCAACGTATGACATAATAATGTTTCTAACTTTCGAAATGTATCGTTTTTCCGAGGACCCTTTCCATTATTTGCTCGTATTTTACCCTTCTCGACAAAATCGGCCGGCGACCAATTACACCACACACAACAATATCTGTGACGGAGATTTTTATTGTGATCAAGCTGTCATCTAGAGAGAACAGCCATTTGCCAATGTCTCCATCAAATCTTTCCTAAAACACGGTCCATAAAAAAATCTAACTTAACAATGCATCACTGATAAAAACAACTGTAAAAAAGGCCTATTTCACGATCCTAAAAGCAAAGTAGATGGCTAAGCTAAAAAACGTCAAAACTAAACATCTTGAATTTTCACTTGAAAGAAGCTGCAACTGTTCGCGAATGTAGTGGACACGGTGGGCGATAGTTTCCGACCAAGGGCTGGCCTTGCCCGTTTTCGACGGATCTAAGAGCTTGCATCTAGAAAAAAAATATGGAATATAAGTGATGCTGAGAAAAAGTAACGGGACACTCATAACTTTTCAAATATAGGACGAAGTTGAAAAGTCAAGGAAGGTGGCCAAACAGTTTAAACAATTTGTCATAAAAAAGACTGGTAGCTGTATGTGAAGAAACCAATAGTTCCTGTTTACATTTGTAACATGCGATGAAATCTGTTTCTCAAGACCGGAATCTCCCGACTTGCAACAAATGAAAGGCAGGTTGAACACGAACTTCTAGGGTCACACAACCGGAGGTTATCCCGGTTCAACTACCTTAAAGTGACTGACCTATCAAGATTTCAGTGTCCAAAATGAACGATAATACTTCACTTGGAACAAATTGACAATGAAGAATAATCTTTCAATTGAGGGAGAGACTTGGTTGGATAAACTTCTGCATCGTGTTGAATGTCAAAATTGGGCCTGCATGCATCTAATTTGGTGCATTTCTGGACATAAGTGGAGACGACATAGCTCTTGACTCCAGGAGCCCGTTTCTCGAAAGTCCCGAAACTTTACGGGCCATTTTTGGGTGTCACAATTTCCTTTGCATCTCGTCAAACTTCTCCGTTTTTTTTTTTTTCTTTTTGTTACCTAAAAAAGATCGGCTCTCCAAAATAAGCGGTTAGCAGTTCCACAAATGGCTTTTCGGGCCCGAAAAGTTCTCGGGACTTTCGAGAAACGGACCCCAGGAGAGAGTCCGGGGGGCTAACTAATACACCACTGTGCCTCCAACAAATTAAAAAAAACCGAGTCAATTTTTTTTTTGATCAAATGCATCTCTAAGGCAAACGAGATTCCCGATAATTCATGTACTTTTAAACACCTGAGCTGCGGAGACTTCCAAAGGTTCCTTGAACACAATCCATTTGACACATTCTAATAGAGGAGGGGTGGTCAGCGAACCATCGTACGTATAGTAATCAGCCAAATCTGAAGAGAAGAAAACGAATACTGAATGAATAAGTACTTCATATTTCACTCACTTTGAGGGGCCAATGGAAGGAACAATCAATACATCGATAAACATAAATATTTAAAATTTCAACCACTGAGAAGCAGGTCTCAACTAACTGGCTATTACCGAGTGTAGCCGGAGTGTTAAACTAGGGACTATACTGAAAACTTGAAGTGCGGATCTCAAATCCTGCACCCTAACTTCTTGGCTATATAGGAAGGAAATTTTTATCTTATGAGCGAAGCGTCACGATACTTCGAGTAAAATGGATGTCGATTTAACTCAATTCTCAATTTCCAGTTGGCAATTGACGTCAGCTTCAAAGCCCTTTTGTAATTTCTGGCCTTTCCATAAAATAATTTATAGGAATTATAGGCGGCGGTTTGATCAATTTTAGAAGCTTCTTTCCACCGGCCCTGACTTGCGACTGAAAATAAATTAAAAGAGCAAGCGAAGGGGGGAGCGACGAGGAGAAGGAGCGAGTAACCCACGAATTATAAAGGATAAGTGTGGTTTGCTCAATACATCTCTTCGCTAAGTGCCAAGGCATGCTATTTTATCCACATGTTTTTGAATATTTAAATCTCAGGACCAGAATTAAACTAAGGAGAGACTGATAACTTGGTTAATTCTTTTCCTCAGTAGTAAGCGTCGAGTTTTCTTGCCAGCATGAACCATTTAGTCAATTACATGTCACGCACGAATTGTTCTCAGGACAACGTCTCCGAACCACAGTCATTGGTCACTAATAAGTCGTGGACCATATAGTAGGAAAATTTCGCGTCTTGTGTAAGCTGCACTCGTATAAATGGCTCTGTTGGCGTCTTGTGTAATCTACAAATGGATTATATACCACTTATTAACCGAGAAGTGAGGTCATTACAGGGAAATCTCAGACCGAGGCCTTGGTGCATTGACGGAGCGATAGCGAGGTCAATACATCAAGGCCGAGGTCTGAGATTTCCCTGTAATGACCGAACGGACGAGTTTAATAAGTTATTATTATATGGTCTTTTTTTTTTTGCTCGGTTTTGGCCTGTTCTTCGTCCTTTGGATAATAAAACTCGCTCTCGCTGTGGCTCTCTTCGTCGCTCTTACTAAAGAAGTATCTGTATGCTAGTGTTTCTTTCAGTTATTGAAAATATAGTTGTACTTTGTCCATATTTTTGTTGTTTTCACCCACGCGCTTTTACTCTCAACGCAAAAGAACCGTCGAGCCGAGAAAAATTTTCATAATGCCCGGTCATTACAACAAAATCTTGCCCGCTCAGCAGCCAATCAGAGCGCGTGTACTATTGTAGCCATATAATAATTTTCGATAAACGCCCTCACCTGACTTCCAGTCTGGACAAGATAAATTGCCTAAGGGATTACATTGAAGACGACAGAAACGAGAATTATGTGTATTACCGCGTAAGAAAAATAAATAAAAATAAATAAGAATAACAGAAACCAAGTGGCTAAATAAATTTAATGCTTTAAAATCAAGTAAAAAGCGACAAATGATCTCGATCATTTATTTTTACCTAGCTAACGGGATAAATGTGTGAAGCTGAGAGAGACGAGGGGCAAAACCCGAGAGGGATTTTCATTCGAAGACACACTCGCGCGAGTTTAAATCCCACCAGCCACGCAGGCTGGTCTCAGTCTGAATTTGTAACATGTTGCACAATTTTTTACCTTTGGGTAAAACAGCTCTCATGTTAAATTCCCCTGGTAGAGCCTCAGAACTTCCCTGAAAAACCAATCACAGTGAAAATAGTTGTGGCGGTGGGAAAAATATGATGCGATAAACAAGAACACATTTTATCCCTAGGGATAAGAATAACTTGTGTTTGTAAGATATGCTTACCGCCTTTTTCACTTTCGATAGCATGTCTGTTATTGGCTTCAAAGCAGCATTTTCTGCGCCGACCTGCAAAAACAAATCGAACTCAGATAGGCCGGTTGATCGACGCTAACATATCAGTCTTTTGCGGTTCTTTCGAATTTACCAAAACGCGTGTGGCTAGTGCCACTATATGTACATCATTCCTTTTTCTTTCCCGCGCTTTGCAAAGAGCGAAGTGAAGTAACCAAATTTAAGGTTCTGACGGCAACGTGAGCATACAATACACCTTATTCCAAAATGGCCGCCATTTTAGTTTGCAAATTAGCCATTGTTGCCTCGTTCTTAAACTTAAAATTTAAAAGAATGGCAACAAGAGCTAATTTTCAAGCAAACAATGGTAGCCATTTTGGAATAGGGTGTAGAGAGAGCTAAAGCATCGCGTTTGCGAGTCGTGAAACGGCAAACAGGAAACGACAAGCTGCTGCTTGTCATAACAGCATGAAGCTGAATATCCTCTTATTCTGACTCGTCGTCTCTCTCTCTTTCAGTTGAGAAGTTCATTGATATCTGTAGCTAACCGGCAATA
>OX421445.1:20902772-20912772 GCA_949126865.1 Montipora capitata
CATTCTTCTTTCGCGTTCATACTCTTTCTTTCTGGGATTTTTCTGATATGTATTGCTTCTGTTATTTGTCTCATCATTGAGTCTCGGTGAAAAGTTCTCACGACGTTCATTGTGAATTGCTGGATATGGCCATTGTGCTCTTTTAGACAATGACTCCATAAAGGCGAGTTCTGTTCTTTCTCGTGTAATAACTTCATGTGTTCTTTTCCTCTCGTGTAGGCGTTGCGGGCTGTTTCTCCACAGTATTTGCTGTGACAATTGTTGCACGTGCAACAGGATTAATTGACATTCAAACATCTACAATTAACGTTCTGCCTCCCATGGGAGACCATGTAGATCTTATGCAAATACAAGTACAAGTCCAGAAACCTAAACAATATTAACAACTGAAGAGGCCGGGAAGGCGAAACGTTTTCAAGTTTAGAATTTAACTAATTAATAACACGCTCGATACGTGGCAAAGGTTTTACAATACAACAGTATACAGCGTACAACATAGAATAATGTCGAAAATTTCTGTCGAAATGTCGTTCTTTATCCCCTCAAACTCTCTCTGCGTTGTATTCAAAGAACTAGGGCTCAACTACATACCGGTGCCTAAACCAACTTGAAATACCACAAGGAAAGAAAAACGATTGCATAACACAAAATAATGTCCATCTGACATTGCCCAATACGAAAATTAAAAGAGGTAACGTCTGTATTTGAAATGAGCATAAAATATTCAATTTACGTCTTGTGAAGTAAATGTTTCATCCCAAATCGTTTGTATTGCTTCCTTATATTGAGAATAGCGCCACTGACCTCAAACCACATCAAATTACATATTCCCCTGTCACAAACGAGCTTCACTCGTCAACCCCAAAAAAAGGATTGGAGCGATCCCATGAGGTTAACAGAGAAAACGTAGTCTACGTGACCTGAATTCGCTCTCGAACATAGATTCTATCATCTGAGACAAATCTCCAAAAGAGACGTCTCGCCTGGAACAAATTTACTTGTTTCTGATAGAAAACTGCTTTGTCTCTGAATTATTAAGGAAACGTGCAAGATCAGGATGTAAAGAATGTATCTTAAATCATCACCGAGGCACTTGAAAAATAATAAAACCCTCAAACATCAACAATAAAGCAAACACCTAATCTCATGCAAGGACAGATACGCCTTGCATGAACGATTTGCAGCTGTGGTTTCTAAGTAACCCCTGTAATAAAATCGACGTTCTAACGTAAATTCCGTCGTGTGTTGATACACAGAAAGACAATACACGAGAAACCCAATGGTTTATACGTGACCAAGAAAACAATCAACGAATTGAATGGTAGAGCTCCCGCTGCTTTGCAATATCAAAATACACATAAAACGGGGGGAAACCTGGAAACAGGCAACCGAAATGGCAAAATACAACCCTGTCACAGCGATCTTTAGTCCGGCCTGATCCCGAACGGTTTTAATAGAGTTGGTCAAGGATAATTTCCGGAGGCTTTCAGTCGATAGTTCACGCGTCTTCGTGTCTTAACAGTAACTCTGGCACACGTCAAAAATACACAAATGTAAGTTTGCCTAAACATCACTCTTCCGCCACAATGCAAATATTTGAAAGTTTGGTGTAGATACCGAGGAGACGTACGGTTGGTGCTTCCAGAAAAAAGAATTTAAGACATAAGGCTTAAAGTCTTAAACCACGGTCGTAGTTGGGTTATACGTATTTGTAAGAATGAATTACATTTGTCTCTGGGATTAATTAAATGCGACGAGAAAAGATGAAGGCTATTTGCAAATTCATATTCTTGAATACCAGCTGAAAAATGTTAATATTACCTGATAAATTGCTACTAGCGTCTGGCGAAAACTGAGCGGTATGTCCATTATTTAGAATCTTGGACTTAGGAAATGGAGGATAAGATGCTTTCAAAAGCTTAAGGCTCGAATCTCGCTTCACTTCGGGATCGATTAAATCGATAGGTGACTGACGTCTGCCATTGACGGCGATCGGACAATCTTTGTACCAATTAGCAGGACCTGTTTCAAAATAAAAGAAGGATATTCAATTCCGCTGTCCTCTCTAACAGACTTTCATTTAGCGTAAAATTCCAAAGAAAGCCAACTAGATTCTGAGCAATGCAAACCAATTTTGAAATGTTTATTTTCCAAAGAAGAGAAAAAAATAATCATAAAGAGCTCACCGTTCTCTTTGCCGTAACCCCAAGACATCCTTATCCGTTCTCGACAGCTGAATACTGTTCGTCTTAGTTAGACAAACCAGCGTGTTTCTGGGATAAATTGGATGAATTAATTACCTTTTTTAACAGGTTACTGTCCAATAGAAAGACAAGGAATAAAACAATATTTCATTCATATTCAATGTAAGAGTGATAGGAAACTGTTTGGCACGTGATCCATGGTACTTACACTTGGAAAATTAATCATCTGTTTAATTTTCCGTGTTTCTAGCCTTTATTAACGCACCCTGCTGACCTTTGGCAAAGGCTAACTGTTCAAAAAAATGAACGTACATTACTTTTGTGATTTTTGACTGTCCTTTGCCCGAAAGCAAAATTCATTATCAATTTTGTCAAGCACGTGAGCGCACACAAGCGAAGTGGTGAACAAATGTCGTGACTCCAATGTCGTTTGTAGGGACTCAAGATATTAAACTAATTCTTTTCACACCTTACTTTACACTGTAGGTAAAGTCCAAAACATGTTTTTTTCTGACACCCTGTTTGTTGCATAAATCATTGCATTTGCTAAAGCCGTAGCGTGGCTGTCTATTTGCAGACGTTAGTGCACTTGAAAGCTTTGGCGTAAACGAGATATCAAAAATAGCTTTGCCATGGAAAGGATCAAAACAATTACTAGGACAAATATTTTCTGGTTTCTTTGAAACCCAAGCTTTTGTCCCTTCAATCTTGCTGTTTATATGAGGTCCCCAAGGCCCAGTCAAACAATGACATAAAATCGCTCTATCAGCTTTTGTATTAAAGAGATTGTGTTGGATATCAGGAATATCCATCCTTGCCATAAAAAAAAAGCCTTGATGGTCAACTTACATAAAAATGACCCAAAGAATACATCCTTCGTTAAAATTGGCCTTATCCACCTTTGCCACTGACTCAGACGGTGCGTGGGAACTAGCAGTTGTTCATCTTCAAAGTAGATTTTTCCTATAAGCTTTCCACGAAATGTTCAATTTTTTTGAATCCGATACTATGAAAAGAGCATTTTCCTAAACTTCCCGATAATATTATGCCACGATATCCCAAAGCAATACAATTGACGCTCTGGGAATAAGAAATGAACGAGATGTTTCCCTGAAGCATACCGACTGGGTTGCCTGTGTTACGTGTTACAGAAAATCAGCAGGCACTGAAATTGTGTGGTATTGAACTACAGCATTCCAGTCTCTGAAGAATAACAAATAAAAGAGAAACGAGAAACATTGGCTTCTGGGCTGACATGTTGATAATTTTCAAGTTCCCACACAACTCAGTTCTTTTCACCACAAGTTTAAGCGTGCCCTCTGAGGATCTGACAGCTTCGTAATACTAAAGTTCACTGAAGTTAACCGTATTCGGCGAGGTTAGTATCTGGATGGGTGACCAAAACAATATACCCCTTCGTAAAACAGAAGCATCGGACCGAAAATACTATTAACGCCAGCAAATGCGAACTCAGCAAGGTACAGATTTTGTTAGCTTACTTTATGCAAAACAAATATTGATGCAAAAGTAAATAACTATTGATACACAGTTTTTAGAAAGACCAGAAGGAAGTTTCCGGGACGGCCGATCGAGAATAAAATATTAGGGAGCTTAAGATCAACGACGACGACGTCAACGACAACGCCGCAAAACAGTCATATCATTGGTTAAAAGAGCATAAATAATCGTGCTGCACGTGCGGCACGGATTATTGCTCATATTTTTACGGTTCTCTGCATGACGATGACGTGAAATCCCCAAATTTTAGGTTTTGACGACAACGTGAGCATGCAAACCCCGTTGAAGTCCTGAATTTTTCAGGCTTCCCTACACAATTGTAAAAATTGCGTTCATACCTACGAAGATCACAGCTTCACTTGATTTCATATCCGCAGATCATATATGATTCATTTCATATATACCATTTCATCATTGATTCATTCCTCACGGGACCATTAGAACCCACAAATGACCACCTCCCAAAGTCAGTGGCTTCATAGCTCAGTTGGTTAGAGCGTCGCACCGGAATCGCGAGGTCACGGGTTCAAACCCCGTTGAAGTCCTGAAATTTTCAGGCTTCTCTACGCAATTGTAAAAATTGCGTTCATAAATGCAAAGATCATAGCTTCACTTGATTTCATATCCCCAGTTCATATATGATATATTTCATATATACCATTTCATCAGAGAATCTTTCATTCTCTATTTTCAGTCTGAAAGCGATCGTACCGATTTATTTTTAGGATACTTCGTCCATATTGTAGGACGTGAACGAGATGGAATAATCGCGAAAGACTTATAATAGAGCAAAGTTTTATTTTGAGGTGACGTTTTCGTTGACGTCGCCGTCGTAGATCTTAAGGTCCCTATTTACGATATGAAAACAACGTTAATTTTGAACCGTGAATATAGAATATAAAAAGTTACGATCTGCGACAAACATTTTGGGAGACTTTTGCTACGTTCAATTTTGTTATTCTACTTTTCGCTGCACAAATAAATTTACATGGCCGGAATTCAGCGGGCGCCGTGATTAAGTTACCGCGGCATGTTTACTCGCCAAACAGTGAAGCATCTGTGTCAAATGATGGCAAGATACCGGGTTTTTGTAAGTTTCTTTTTCTGTCAAGAGTTATAAAGTTTGACAATAAAATGAGCGAAGTCAAAACAAAGATCACAATCGCCCAACTCTTCAGGTTAACCATTTGTTTATGCAAAGTCAACATTTACTCTCCAAGACGCGTACGACGTTATTTATCACCAGGTAATTCCATCATTTTGGAAATAGCAGCTACTTTATTATTCATCGGCGTCACAACTTTTCACTAATTTTGGGGCTCATTTTGTTGAAACTCAAGCACGCTTCCAACAGACCTGTTTATTTTCGTGAACCCTTCCTGCTTACAGAGCAATACTAAAAAAATTCTCCCATATCACATTTTAACCTAAAGCTCGAAAATTCAATACACAACATGATATTATAATTCACAAAGGCAGAAAATACCACAGAATCCTTTTCCAGCGAAAAATTTGTTGAAACAAACAACATATTTGCTCTTAGAGGCGAAAACCTCTTCCTATTTCATTGCGTGCGTGAAGACAAGAAACTCAATCGTGTCAAATTACATGTACTTTAGGTTCAAACCCTTTCCTGAAGAACCTTTTCCTTGAATAATGATGCACAAAATAGTCGACAAGCTTTCTTTCAAATAATTCTCAAGTAATTTTTTTACCTGACTTTGTTGAACCCATAAGTTACGAGATAATTTTCCATTTGGTTTCAGTGTTGTACATAAGACTACACTCGTGATAAAATATTGGAAATACAGCTCCCTTTGATTCCGGCTCGGCGGGCGAAAGATTGTTGTCGAAGTCCATTACTCGTCGCTTTTATGCCAGAGAATTTTTCATTTGGCTTCAGTGTTCTACATAACAGCTCACACTTGGTAAAATAATAGAAATACAGCTTACTTTGATTTCGGCTCGACGGTCGATAGATTGTTGTCGAAGTCCATTACTCGTCGCTTTTACGATTCCAGGTATTTGTCTTCACCACCTGCCTAGTTTATCCAACTGACTTTCCATTATTGAGCTCCATAATGGTATATTTTGTTTAAAAGTCCACTAAAACGCCATTCGCGTTACATGACTTTCGACGCCATTGCAGGTTAAGTTTATCATTCTACTGTGTTTACCAGAGAAATCTACGCATTTCCTCTACCCTCTCTATCCTAAGAAAATACGAGCAGAAGGCTCTATGCACAAAGACACCACTTAGCCGGGGAGTGACAGGCAAGACTTTTACTGACACGGAAAAAAAGAAAAAAAAAATCCCAACAAATGCCACCCATTTTCCGACTGGGATTGCCATAGGGCAACCCAGTAATTATTCCTATATACAATAAGTACTACTTTTTAAGATTCTTGGCGAACGTTCTTGAAAAATGCAACTTCTTACACATCTGGCATGCGCGCTCTTCCTGTCGGTGCCTCGAAAACTTATGTTAAAATCGCAAGTTACATAATCATAAAAGTCATAATCTGCCTCATTGTCTTGTTGTCCTGTGTTATGTAATCATTAATCACTGATAATTAATTAATCATTTCCCAGTTCGATTTTGGCATTGGTAAACAGTGAATAGAATTGAACCAATTTCCATAACAAAACATTTGCCGGAAGCTAAATATAATAAACTCAAATGCTGCCAAAGCATACTTGTCCGCAGTATTTTATCTTTTTTTTTTTTTTGAGGATCTCTTGTAGTACGAGTGCCAATCAAAGAAGATTTTGTCTGCACTTGAAATTTTACGTAAGCAAAAGGAAAAGTTTCATTGCCCGATATCCGATAAATGGTGCTTTATATTGGTTTCCAAAGCTAATGCTCCTTACACAATACACGCTTCATGTCCGCTCCCTTGTCGCTCACACATCGTCAGCACCTCATTCTGGATTCGATCGATTTATTCTCGGCTGTAAGAAAAAGAAAGGAGTACAAAAGCGAGCTTACGACTTGCGTCGGGATACATAAACAAAAACAAGACCTTCAGCCAAACTAGTGCTTTTCAGCGCTTATTTAAATAAAAAAAATCACTTGACATGAACTTGATGTAGCCATTTCTAATTCCGTCTTTTTGGCTGTGGAAGAGCTTTTCAAAGTATTATTTGGCAAGTTTGAAAACTGTAATCAGGACAAAGGTCTCTAGAGTGTTTTCACTCACGTGATCAGTAACCTTGAGCGCTTACCATTTGAATGAAATTTTCGGTGAGAATGTTTCGACAAATGGTATTGCACGTTCTGCGAATGTGCTGCATCATTTGCCAGAAAAACGGGTTGTTCCGGTTGAAAAACAAATGAAAGAAATGGTAATGGGAAATTATTTGCGGTACGCAGTAAAGCAAATAATTGCTTTCTGCACGTTACGATTGGAATGTTATTTATTGTCCTTGCATTGTCAAGTCATTTGCATTTAGTATATATCGGTTAGCATATTCAATTCGTTTCACTTCGGTCTGTACTGCGAACGACTTCAGTCCAGTAGACTAATTTTTTCATGCTCTCAATCGCTTTTGGAGTGGAAATGTATTTTAATTTTGTTTATATTTATTTTTACTTTTATTATTGTTATTTATTCGTTATTATTATTATATTATATTATATTTATTTATTTATTTATTTTGGACGATAAAATTTACAGTGCGGGGAGTTTGGGCACCTCAGCGCCTCCTGTAGACGAAACGTGGATAGAGGCGGGCGTGATTGACTAGCTCACGTGGTTGATGAGGATTCCAATTTATTTCCTTCGTTTAATAAGCGTGCGGCAGGCGAATTTGTTGCGGAGACCACCTGTTCGAGTGTAGCGGGGAGACTGGAGAAATCAGCATATTTCTGGGAAGCGTGTTTGCAGGCCCCGGACTTTGTTTTAAGTATCATTCGGGAAGGTTATAGATTACCTTTTGGTCAATACCCGTCGCCTTGTTTTCTTGTAAACAACAAATCTTCGCTCGATCGCCCGCATTTTGTGCAGCGAGCTATATTGGAGTTACTAGCTAACTGGTGTATTCAGGAGCACAGCGCCTCGCCTTTTTGCGTGAACCCACTCTTTGTTGTCGAAGGCAAAAAGCTTCGTTTGGTGATAGATTTGAGGCATATTAATCAATGTCTAGTTTTGCCCAAATTCAAGCATGAAGATTTGCGATCTCTGTCTGAGGTTTTGGATGAGGGTGACTGGTTTTTTACCTGGGACCTCAAGTCGGGCTACCATCATGTCAGGATTCATCCGGACCATCAAAACTATTTGGGTTTTGCTTGGAATTTCAATGGTGCTCTCAGATATTTTACTTTTCAAGTGCTTCCTTTTGGGCTTAGTAGTGCTTGTTTTTGCTTCACGAAATTGCTGCGGCCTCTTGTAAGGCGTTGGCGTTCGATGGGTCACGTCAGTTTTGTCTACCTAGACGATGGTTTAGGCAGTCTCCCCGATAATTGTTCCGCTCAAGCAGCGAGTATTATTCAGCGTAAAGATCTCGGTTCTTGCGGATTTGTTGTTAATGAAGATAAGTCGTGCTGGTCGCCCAGACAAATTGGCGAGTGGCTAGGTTTCGTAATTAACACGATTTTAATGCAGTTCCGAGTTCCAGAAAAGAAAGTAGCGAAGCTCAAAGCAATATTAGACTCGGCTATTCAAGACGGCTTCGTAACGTTCCGGAATTTAGCCAAGATTGCGGGATCGGTAAATTCTATCTACCTTGCGGTTGGGCCGATTGCTCGATTACTCACTAGGCAAATGTACGCTGCCATTGACTCCAGATCAGCTTGGGATTCTATATTGCCTATTTCATCTAGTTTGATGGTAGAATTGAAGTTTTGGTATTTGAACATTGACTGTTTCAATGGCTATTCGATTAGGCCACCTCTTACTTCGTCCGTCGTGGTATTTACCGATGCAAGTATTGCTCCAGTGATTTGGTTAGACGTTGTTCACAAACTGATGTTTATTAAAATCCTTTAAAACTCTATAAACACCGTGAGAACTAAAATAAAAGATACAAATAAATTACAAAATAAGATTGCGAAAATAACAGGATATAAAAATGTCTTACACGCTTCGAAAGTTACAAAAGTAAAAGGAAAAAACTTAAGATCAATCTACAAATAACGGTAAAACGATGTCGTATACAACTTGACTTTAACTGAAGCCTAAAATCTTAATTTTACAATTATAAGCGATGAAATTGAACTTAAGCGAGCAAAGCTACAAACCGCGTACATAAACAAACTAAAATAGCGTCAAAGATAATTACCTTGGTGCTGCCTTGATCACCAGAACAATGATAAACTTGGAGAAACTTGTTAACTTGTGGTGAGTTAACAGATCTTGCGTCAACTGATCTTGTAAACGATAAAATTAACCTTTTATAACGGTAGTTGGGTGTCGCGGCGCTTACGCGTGAGTTTTGCGACACCATAGAACTTACTCGAAAGATCTAGAGACTACGGTAGCGTACACGAGAAACTAATACGCATGAAAAAAGCCTTACATAACTGAATACACGTTAAAGAAACTTCCAACAACTAGGAATAGTACTCTTAAGGATGCAAAGTCTAGAAACTGAGCGTTAAACAGCTTAAATAAGAAACCTGTTGACAACTTGCGCAATGTTGCGCTTGCAAAATTTGTTGCTGAAGCGCGCGCCGCTTTAAGTGTCGTACATCGCGCGCACAATTTAACTGCTGTCGCTACAGCAAGTGATGTCGCATTCGGGGGTTTTTCTTCCAATCTTAGCGTTTCTTCGGTCAGCGGCATGTGGCTTGCGGATGACAAGGGCCAAAGTTCTACGTATCGAGAGCTTAAGGTGATTCCCGGGTAAAAGAACCCGTCATAGATTTCCGATGAAACTTGGTATGATGACATTACAGTACAAGGAGATGTTAAAAAGGTAATAAAAAGAGGGGGTCACCGTGCTTGTTTTCATGCCACGATGCTGACAAATATGGTTATTTAGGTGACTTTTGGTTATCTCAGTGCACAACAAACAAGATCGATTATTTTTCAATGCGGCGTGCTATATCACACAGAGTTCGACTTTCTTTGATCGCTTATTCATCTACGTCCCAGAAAAAATGGCTTCAAATACCCTGCATTATTAATTGATATTTTTATCCTTTAAAGGAAACATAATTTGGACTTGCTCTGCTGGGCCCGTTACGTCTCTATCTGTAGCATTTATTTCATTTGCCAAAAAAGTAGCTATAGATTTCTGCCAAATTTTTTCTCAGTTATTGCGGATATTGTTCTCA
>OX421445.1:20917772-20922772 GCA_949126865.1 Montipora capitata
TGTCGGTGGCTAGTGATCGATATTTACCTCGCCGCTTCGCGGCTCGGTAAATGTCCACCACTAGCCACCTCCACTTCGGTCAATAGTTGTTAACTATTACTGCGAATGACAGAGGGTCGATCATCATTTGCGATTTGAAGCTGAAAAAGCGAGCCTACGAAATACGCAAGATGTCGATGTTTTGGCCCCATTTTTCTTGCTCGCGGCCCAGAAGGCGCGGACAAAACATCGCAAATCTGAGCCGTAGGAGTTCATGAAGAGAATTTTTTGAAGTAACTACGTAAAGTTGTCCAAGAGCCTTTGCTGGCACTAATTCTTTTTTCTGCCAAACCTAGCTAAGAATAATGTATCGTGGGAGCAACGAACGTATTCTATTCTATAACGTGCTGTGATTGTCAAAACGTTACATCGGACAAACACCAGTTTGGCTCCCGTTCAAAAGAATTGTTATTTACAAAAAGGAAACTTTGGCTTGTCGGAACATGCATGACAATCCAATCTTGCGACTGCGTGGAATGATTAAGAAATTATCACTACCAGTGCCTTTGTTTGTAGTCTTGGCACACTGATTCCACACATGAAGCCCTTAAACTTCAAAGAAAATTACAAATGGGGCCAATCAGTGAGTATGAAAGTACTCATGTTTCACCCTAAGATCATTCCTGCTAGTAAAGACAAGTACATGAGTGTCAAAAGACATTTGGCCTTGAATTCGGCGTAGCATTTTAAGTTACATTTCTTACCATTCAAACCAGAAGTAGCATCAGACCATGTGCGTATTGGTACGGAGTGCTTGACATTTGAACATGCGCATTTGCCGAATTACACAAACTGTTTTGAAAACCAATTGTATTTGTCGCAACGTATGACATAATAATATTTCTAACTTTCGAAATGTTTCGTTTTTCCGAGTACCCTTTCCATTATTTGCTCGTATTTTACCCTTCTCGACAAAATCGGCCGGCGACCAATTACATCACACACAACAATTAACAATATCTGTGACGGAGATTTTTATTGTGATCAATCTGTCATCTAGAGAGACCAGTCATTTGCCAATGTCTCCTTCAAATCTTTCCTAAAACACGGTCCATAAAAAAATCTAACTTAACACTGCATCACTGATAAAAACAACTGTAAAAAAGGCCTATTTCACGATCCTAAAAGCAAAGTAGATAGCTAAGCTAAAAAACGTCAAAACTAAAATAAAGCGAGAAACCGCAAACATCTTGAATTTTCACGTGAAAGAAGCTGCAACTGTTCGAGAATGTAGTGGACACGGTGGGCGGTAGTTTCCGACCAAGGGCTGGCCTTGTCCATTTTCGATGGATCTAAGAGCTTGCATCTAGAAAAAAATATGGAATATAAGTGATGCTGAGAAAAAGTAACGGGACACTCATAACTTTTTCAAATATACGACGATGTTGAAAAGTCAAGGAAGGTGGCCAAACAGTTTAAACAATTTGTCATAAAAAAGACTGGTAGCTGTATGTGAAGAAACCAATAGTTCCTGATTATATTTTTAACATGCGATGAAATCTGTTTTTCAAGACCGGAATCTGCCGACTTGCAGCAAATAAAAGGCAAGTTGAAAAAAAAACTTCTAGGGTCACACAACCGGAGGTTATCCTGGTGCAACTACCTTAAAGTGACTGAGTATTGCTTCCCATAGGCGTACGGGCACCTTCGGACTTGGGTGGGGGGGGGGGGGGGAGGGAGGGGGGGGGGAGGGGGGCTGACTTTCTTGCCCGAAAAAAAATTACGCAATGCCCGAAAGCGTGAGGTTTGAAATCGGGATGCAATCGCAAACGTTCACCATTTTCGCATCTAATGAAACTGCTATCATTGGAAAAACAGTTTAATTGAGAGCTTGCATACTCAATTCTATCAACAGTCTCAATGTAATCTAAAACGTATTAAAAGAAAAAGTTCTTCCATCCATGGCGTTTTCCGATGATGTCAATCATCTTGTCCATACAGTTGATAATGACTTGATTTCCATAGGCGCGCTCAATACAGATGATAGCGAGGCTATGCTGCCCTATGGTGTTACGAAGGTAAGTCTTCAACCGCCGGAGTCCGCTGAACAAAACGTTCCGCTGAGCACGACGTTGCGGGAACGACGGCCAAAATGGACAGCAGACAAACCGTGACATCAACTCGTATTTTGTGATACTTTAATACTGAGATTTACCGATAGAATCGATCGCCGGAATAGAATGAACAAATTTTAAAGGAATTTGTGAAGTATTTACCGACCTTGACGGCCGCTTGACCTTAAGTGACCTTCTAAGTTTTTCACTTTTTCTTGAACCTATAAAGTCCTCGGACTCCACAAATAATCGAACGAACTTCAACGAAGATACCTTAAACCTGACCTTCATGTAAACTCGTCAAAGCATTTTCTCGCTGTCCGCGAAATTGGTGCGAAAATTAGGCGCGAACTGCAGCAGATGTCAGCGAAACGATACACTTCACATTTTGCACGATATTATTCAAATTACTAAATCAAGGAAGAAACCACTTTCGGGTAATCTCATCATCTAAAAAGTAACTAACTAGAAACTTTATTTACGACTTTTGGAAATCACGCCAACAGCATTATTTTATAATATTTTCTCCAGAGTGCCGTTGCCCGAATCAAGAGCGTTTTGCCTGAAAAATTACATAATTTCCGTAGCTGGGGAGGCTGCAGCCCCCCCCCCCCCCCCCCCCCTGAACACGGAGAACACACTTTGAAGCAACTGTTTTTATCCCCTAGTGGTTAAGCGAATGGGTTATCATTCAAACATTCCCAGGTTCGAGTCCTTCGAGTCCAGACATTGGGGTTTGGCTTAAAAAAAAAATGCTCATTTCCCATGATCCCTATCAACCTTTCAGTGACCAAAATGAACGATAATACTTCACTTGCAACAAATTGACAATGAAGAATAATCACTTCAATTGAGGGAGACACTTGGTTTGATAAACTGCAGCAACGTGTTGGATGTCAAAATTGGGCCTGCATGCATCTAATTTGGTGCATTTCTGGACAAAAGTGGAGACGACATAGCTCTTGACTCCAGGAGCCCGTTTCTCGAAAGTCCCGAAACTTTACGGGCAATTTTTGGGTGCCACAATTCCCTTTGCATCTCGTCAAACGTCTCCGTTTTTTTTTTCTTTTTGTTACCCAAAAAGGATCAGCTGTCCAAAATAAGCGGTTTAGCAGTTCCACAAATGGCTTTTCGGGCCCGAAAAGTTTTCGGGACTTTCGAGAAACGGGCCCTAGGAGAGAGTCCGGGGGGCTAACTACTACACCACTGTGCCTCTAACAAATTAAAAAAACCGAGCCAATTTTTTTTATATGATCAAATGCATCTCTAAGGCAAACGAGATTTCCGATAATTCATGTACTTTTAAACACCTGAGCGGCGGAGACTTCCAAAGGTTCCTTGAACACAATCCATTTGACACATTCTAATAGAGGAGGGGTAGTTAGCGAACCATCGTACGTATAGTAATCAGTCAGAGCTGAAGAGAACAAAACGAATAGTGAATGAATACGTACTTCATTTTTCACTCACTTTGAGGGGCCAATGGAAGAAACAATCAATACATCGATAAACATAAATATTTCAAATTTCAACCACTGAGAAGCAGGTCTCAACTAACTGGCTATTACCGAGTGTAGCCGGAGTGTTAAACTAGGGACTATACTGAAACCTTGAAGTGCGGATCTCAAATCCTGCACCCTAACTTCTTGGCCACGCCTTGTACGCCCATATAGGAAGGAAATTTTTATCTTATGAGCGAAGCGTCACGATACTTCGAGTAAAATGGATGTAGATGTAACTCAATTCTCAATTTCCAGTTGGCAATGGACGTCAGCTTCAAAGCCCTTTTGTAATTTCTGGCCTTTCCATAAAATAATTTATAGGAATTATAGGCGGCGGTTTGATCAATTTTAGAAGCTTCTTTCCACCGGCCTTGACTTTCGACTGAAAATAAATTAAAAGAGCAAGCGAAGGGGGAGGGGGGGGGAGCGACGAGGAGAAGGAGCGAGCAACCCAGGAATTATAAAGGATAAGTGTGGTCTCTTCGCTAAGTGCCCGGGCATGCTAATTTATCCTCATGCTTTCGAATATTTAAATCTCAGGACCAGAATTAAACTAAGGAGAGAATGATATCTTGGTTAATTCTTTTTCCTCAGTAGTAAGCGTCGAGTTTTCTTGCCAGCATGAACCATTTAGTCAATTACATGTCACGTACGACTTTGTTCTCAGGACACCGTTTTCGAACGACAGTCATCGGTCACTAATAAGTCGTTGACCATGTGTAAGCTGCACTCGTATAAATGGCTCTGTTGGCGTCTTATGTAAGTTTATTATATGGCCTTTTTTTTCTTGCTCAGTTTTGGCCTGTTCTTCGTCCTTTGGATAATAAAACTCGCTCTCGCTGTGGCTCTCTTCGTCGCTCTTACTAAAGAAGAATTTGTGCGATGGTTTTTCTTTCAAGTAAAAAGCGACAAATGATCTCGATCATTTCTTTTTACCTGTAGCAGACGGGATTAATGTTCGTGTGTGAATTATAGGAGTGGTGAAGCTGAGAGAGACAAGGGGAAAAACCCGAAAGGGATTTTCACTCGAAGACACACTCGCGCGAGTTTAAATCCCACCAGCCACACATGCTGGTCTCAGTCTGAATTAATAAAATGTTGCACAAGTTTTTACCTTTGGGTAAAAGAGCTTCCATGTTAAATTCCCCTGGTAGAGCCTCAGAACTTCCCTGAAAAACCAATCACAGTGAAAATACATTTTATAGGGATAAGAATAACTTGTGTTTGTAAGATATGCTCACCGCCTTTTTCAGTTTCGATAGCATGTCTGTTATTGGCTTCAAAGCAGCATTTTCTGCGCCGACCTGTGCAAAAAACAAATTGAACTCAGATTGGCCGGTTGATTGACGCTAACATATCAGTCTTTTGCGATTCTTTCGAATTTACCAAAATGCGTGTGGCTAGT
>OX421445.1:20927772-20932772 GCA_949126865.1 Montipora capitata
TGTGTACAAAAAAACGACTATATCAGTTATCGACCCCCTAGTCTGTCAGGGCCGGGCACATGATCGCAGCAGGGATGAGGAAATGCACGTCAAAATTCGGCGATTCGCGATACGCTACTCTGTCTTTGATCGCAGACTCTTCGATCACCAAGGATGGTTCAATCCCACAATTGAAACCAGTGGAAGAATAGGCAAATATAAAGATAAAGTCCTTTACTAAGTAATTGTCTACAGCCGTGATAACTCCTAAGGCGTAAGCTCTATACGCGAAATTAAGGCAAAATTAAGGAAGGTGCCTACTATTGTTATTGCGCATACGTTCTGCGCATCTCGGGACACTCGGATTTCCTTTGGGTGGTGCTTATTAATACAGGGATATTTTTGCGCGCTTTAAAACTATGCAGAGAAAGCAGAACTTAGCAAGTACTCTTGGTATCCAAAAAGAAAATTGGGGGTAACCATGTATTTTTCAGAGATAATTAAGCTTCAATTTGGAAAAGAACGCCATATAGTGCTTTGTTTTTAAAGCTTTTTACAAATATTGTTGATTGATTATCTTCGAAAAATGCGTGGTTACCTCCAATTTTCTTTTGGATTTCAGTAACACTTGTTAAGATCTGCTTCTCCTACATGTTCAGTAAACCGCGCAAAAATACCTTTGAATTAGTAGGCATCGTAATTAAAACAAGTTTGTTTCATTTTCGTCAAAACGCATATTTTATCTTGACTCTGCCATTTCCACACACAAAAATACCACGCAAACTGAATAGCCAACGGACAAAAGCCTACTCATCGAGGAGAGCTCTGGAAACTAGACTGCGAGCAGTCCCTCTTTGTTTCCTTCGTCGATCTTGTGAGCGAACGCAAATTGGGACGAGCGGAAGTCTCGAGCGAGCGGACTTTAGCTCGCTCCAATTTCCGGGACTGCGGTCCCGATTGACCACAACCAGGTTTTCTGAGCCCGCGAGACTGAGCACCCCCAGCAAACCATTGTTTTAACCAAAACCGCTGGCCAGCAACCTGGTTCTGGTCATTGCTGTCTAAGGTCTTCCGAACAAGGTCGACGAAGGAAACAAAGGGGGCTGCTCGCTGCTATCAGGAAGCCATTTTGTTGCTCTGCAGATGCTCGAAGGTGGATGGAGCTTGTTAACAAATCAGAACGTGAGAAAACTGATGTATAGGCAAACGCGTTTACACTAACATCGAGCAAAGTTCCGTTTTTCGATCCATCGGCCGAGCAAGAGAGGGACGACGACTCTATCAACGTGTTCTCGAGAATGAAATTACGAATATTCAGATCTATCATCTGACTTTGAAAATATCATGACACATTCATTTAAGTCCCAAAACGCCAGTGTCAGAAAATAGACACCGGCGAGCGAGCGAGTGAGCATGTGAGGGAAGGAATGCGCGCTGCGCCTAAAACCCATGAAAAGAGACATTGAGAAATTCGAGTCAGAACAGACCCTAGACGATCGATGTCACCCAAGTGATATTATTAGTCATCGATAAAGTCCACACATCACTGAGTTTCCATCGAGCACATGGAGGTCTTTATTGGGTGTAGGTGACAAGTTGGGGAAAGGATATGGAATCCCTCGACTCTATTTTTGGTGAAGCTAATCTGAACATGCGATGCAAGTACAAGCTAACTCAGCAGTGTACTTTCGCACAAAAGATACCGATTACCAACAACATTAACAACAAATGTTGCTCTTCACGGTTTTCCTCACTCAGATATGATTGTAGTCCCAATAAAACCAGCCTTGAAACATTAAATTATTTAAGTATCTGGTCTACACATCGTTATTTGTCGAGCCCAAAATGGGCATGATCATGTGCATAGTGCCATATTGAAAGTGACCAAAATCCACAAGGAAAAAAACAATTTGCCCTTCAAGCTTTCATTTAAAGGTTGGTTCTCATATGATCGTTACGAACCCTACAATCGCTGGAAAAAAGTTCAGCGATCATATGGAAACCAGCCTTTAAAGCGCCGTTTACGAAATCGAACCTCCGACGCCACACCTTGTTAGAGTTGAGTTGATATCAATGACAAAGATCATTTCGAAATTAATTAACTAATTGTTAGGTTTCCCACGTTGGTGATTGGCCAAAATTTCCTGCAACTTTCTAAGCCAATCAGAAGCAAATGTTTAACACTTGTCGACAGTCTCGCAACTTCTAGCACGTGTCTTATGGCTGGTTCCTTCGACCGTATCTGTTTGATGAGTTATACAATATACAATATACAATGACTTTATTTTGCTTCGAATTTAAAGATAGCAAAAGTTGTTAATATCTCCGTAGAAAAGAAGATGACGGAGTAACATGACTAAACTACAAAAAAAATTTATTTATTTATGAATAGATTATAATTATATTACACGCAATAAAACGATGTCAATATTGTAAAAGATATCTTCATGCAACGTTAATTACCCTGCGTAAAAGGCCTTTAAGGGAAGGGGGCAGGGAGAGACGAGAGTTCAAACAAAATTTGTCCCAGAATGAAAATTTCTGTCGAAACGTCGTTCTTTATCCCCTCAAACTCTCTCTGCGTTGTATTCAAAGAGCTAGGGCTCAACTACATACCGGTGCCTAAACCAACTAGAAATACCACAAGGAAGGAAAAACGATTACATAACACAATATAATTTCCATCTGACATTGCCCAATACGAAAATTAAAAGAGGTAACGTCTGTATTTGAAATGAGCATAAAATATTCAGTTTACGTCTTGTGAAGTAAATGTTTAATCCCAAATCCTTTGTATTGCTTCCTTATATTGAGAACAGCGCCACTGACCTCAAACGACATCAAATTACGTATTCTCCTGTCACAAAAGAGCTTCACTCGTCAACCCTACAAAACTATGTTAGGAGGATTGAAGCGCTCCCATGAGGTTAACAGAGAAAACGTAGTCTACGTGACCTGAATTCGCTCTCGAACATAGATTCTATCATCTGAGACAAATCTCCAAAAGAGACGTCTCGCCTGGAACAGATTTACTTGTTTCTGATAGAAAACTGCTTTGTCTCTGAATTATTAAGGAAACGTGCAAGATCAGGATGTAAAGAATGTATCTTAAATCATCACCGAGGCACTTGAAAAATAATAAAACCCTCAAACATCAACAATAAGGGAGACACCTAATCTCATGCAAGGACAAACATGCCTTGCATGAACGATTTGCAGCTGTGGTTTCTAAGTAACCCTTGTAATAAAGTCGATGTTCTAACGTAAATTGCGTCGTGTGTTGATACACAGAAAGACAATAAAACACGAGAAACCCAATGGTTTATACGTGACCAAGAAAACAATCAACGAATTGAATGGTAGAGCTCCCGCTGCTTTGCGATATCAAAATACTCATAAAACGGGGGGAGGGGGGGGGGGGGAGGGGGGGGCCTAGAAACAGGCCACCGAAATGGCAAAATACAACCCTGTCGCAGCGATCTTTAGTCCGGCCTGATCCCGAACGGTTTTAATAGATATGGGCAAGTATAATTTCCGGAGGCTTTCAGTCGATAGTTCACGCGTTTTCGTGTCTTAACAGTATAACTCTGGCACACTTCACAAATACACCAATGTAAGTTTGCCTAAATATCACTCTTCCACCACCGTGCAAATATTTGCAAGTTTTGTGTAGATATTACCGAGGAGACGTACGGTTGGTGCTTCCAGAAAAAAGAATTTAAGACATAAGGCTTAAAGTCTTAAACCACGGTCGTAGTTGGGTTATACGTATTTGTAAGAATGAGTTACATTTGTCTCTGGGATTAATTCAATGCGACGAGAAAAGATGAAGGCTATTTGCAAATTCATATCCTTGAATACCAGCTGAAAAATGTTAATTATTACCTGATAAATTGCTACTGGCGTCTGGCGAAAACTGAGCGGTATGTCCATTATTTAGAATCTTGGACTTAGGAAACGGAGGATAAGATGCTTTCAAAGGTTTAAGGTTCGAATCACGCTTCACTTCGGGATCGATTAAATCGATAGGTGACTGACGTCTGCCATTGACGGCGATCGGACAATCTTTGTACCAATTAGCAGGACCTGTTTCAAAATAAAAGAAGGATATTCAATTCCACTGTCCTCTCTAACAGACTTTCATTTAGCGTAAAATTCCAAAGAAAGCCAACTAGATTCTGAGCAATGCAAACCAATTTTGAAATGTTTATTTTCCAAAGAAGAGAAAAAAATAATCATAAAGAGCTCACCGTTCTCTTTGCCGTAACCCCAAGACATCCTTATCCGTTCTCGACAGCTGAATACTGTTCGTCTTAGTTTGACAAACCAGCGTCTTTCTGGGATAAATTGGATGAATTAATTACCTTTTTTAACAGGTTACTGTCCAATAGAAAGACAAGGAATAAAACAATATTTCATTCATATTCAATGTAAGAGTGATAGGAAACTGTTTGGCACGTGATCCATGGTACTTTCACTTGGACAATCAATCATCTGTTTAATTTTCCGTGTTTCTAGCCTTTATTAACGGACCCTGCTGACCTTCGGCAAAGGCTAACTGTTCAAAAAAATGCACGTACATTACTTTTGTGATTTTTGACTGTCCTTTGCCCAAAAGCAAAATACTTTATCAATTTTGTCAAGCACGTGAGCTCACACAAGCAAAGTGGTGAACAAATGTCGTGACTCCAACGTCGTTTGTAGGGACTCAAGATATTTAACTAATTCTTTTCACACCTTACTTTACACTGTAGGTAAAGTCCAAAACATGTTTTTTTCTGACACCCTGTTTTTTGCATAAATCATTGCATTTGACTTAGTTAGATCTTTGATTCTTGCATAGGCAAAGTTGGATATCGACATTATTCTATGTTGTACACTGTATACTGTTGTATTGTAAAACCTTTGCCATATTAAGAACTGAAGAGGCCGGGAAGGCGAAACGTTTTCAAGTTTAGAATTTAACTACTTAATAACACGCTCGATACGTGGCAAAGGTTTTACAATACAACAGTATACAG
>OX421445.1:20945272-20962772 GCA_949126865.1 Montipora capitata
CTGTCCCAGAAAAAAAGAAAAAAAAGTGAAAGTAGTCCCTGGACAGTATTTGAACACGGAGCACTCACTTTGAAGGAACTGTTTTTATCCCTAGTGGTTAAGCGAATGGGTTATCATTCAAACTTTCCCAGGTTCGAGTCCTGCGAGTCCAGACATTGGGGTTCGGCTTAAAAAAAATGTTCATTTCCCATGATCCCTATCAAGCTTTCAGTGACCAAAATGAACGGTAATTCTTCCCTTGGAACAAATTAACAATGAAGAATAATTCTTCAATTGAGGAAGAGACTTGGTTGGATAAACTGCAGCAACGTGTTGGATGTCAAACTTGGGCCTGCATGCATCTAATTTGGTGCATTTCTGGACATAAGAGGAGACGACATAGCTCTTGAAAACAAATTTTAAAAACCGAGCCAATTTTTTTTTATATGATCAAATGCATCTCTAAGGCAAACGAGATTCCCGATAATTCATGTACTTTTAAACACCTGAGCTGCGGAGACTTCCAAAGGTTCCTTGAACACAATCCATTTGACACATTCTAATAGAGGAGGGGTGGTCAGCGAACCATCGTACGTATAGTAATCAGCCAAATCTGAAGAGAAGAAAACGAATACTGAATGAATAAGTACTTCATATTTCACTCACTTTGAGGGGCCAATGGAAGGAACAATCAATACATCGATAAACATAAATATTTAAAATTTCAACCACTGAGAAGCAGGTCTCAACTAACTCGCTATTACCGAGTGTAGCCGGAGTGTTAAACTAGGGACTATACTGAAAACTTGAAGTGCGGATCTCAAATCCTTCACCCTAGCTTCTTGGCCATATAGGAAAGACATTTTTATCTTATGAGCGAAGCGTCACGATACTTCGAGTAAAATGGATGTCGATTTAACTCAATTCTCAATTTCCAGTTGGCAATTGACGTCAGCTTCAAAGCCCTTTTGTAATTTCTGGCCTTTCCATAAAATATCTTATAGGAACTATAGGCAGCGGTTTGATCAATTTTAGAAGCTTCTTTCTACCGGCCTTGACTTTCGACTGAAAATAAATTAAAAGAGCAAGCGAAGGGGGGAGCGACGAGGAGAAGGAACGAGCAACCCAGGAATTATAAAGGATAAGTGTGGTTTGCTCATACATCTCTTCGCTAAGTGCCAAGGCATGCTAATTTATCCTCATGCTTTCGAATATTTGAATCTCAGGACCAGAACTAAACTGAGGAGAGACCTGGGGCGGATCTAGGGGTGGTTCGGGTGGTTCGGTCGAACCCCCTAAACTGAACGTAAAAACGTATAACAAACGTGTGGTTAAAAAAAAGTGAACCAACTCAGCTAATAAATACATCTTTTGAAAATGATATTTCTTTGTGTCTTTGTACGCGAAAACAGCAATAAAAACAAGACAAATTTGTGCCTAGTTGAAAATGGCCTCTAGTACGTCCGCTTGAGCTATAAAATTACTGCTTATTAACGCTTACACGTCCCGCCAAAACTGACAGTTTATGCCAAATCTGCCAATCATTCCAATTCCGGCATTGCGTAAAGCCACGCCGTTCATTGGAAATCAGAGTTGTGGATCGTTCTCTCAGTGAGTCAAAGATTGCACCGGGAGTATTTTAAAGAGAAAATTTACTTAAACGTTCCTCAACGTCAACTTAATATGTCGAAGAGGACAAAACAACCACAAATTCACCGGTTTTTCGGACCGTCATCAGCAAAAGGCTACCTGCGGACCACCATGACGACAGAAAGATTGTCTGGCTTGGCGCTCATGAATATTCACCACATGAAACCCGTGGAATATGATGCTGTTGTCCAGAAATTTGCAGAACAGTAACCCCGGAGAATGTTGCTGGCTGAACCCATTTTTGAGTAATAATGACTTTTAATTTGAATGAAATTAAAATGTTTATCCATCTCGATTATTGTCAGTGTTAAGAAAATCCATCCTTTAAACTACTGTAGTTAGCACAAAAATGGAGGTGACTTTAGAGCAATTAAACCACTTCAAATTGCCCCTGAAAACGCTGGAAATCACATTTCAGAGGCCCTAAAATTAAAAATTTTTCGGGGGAGCATGCCCCCGGACCCCCCTAGGGGCTACCGCCTTCGGCGGGCATTTATCCGAGCCCCCCTCCGTCAAATCCTGGGTCCGCCCCAGGAGACTGATATCTTGGTTAATTCTTTTTCCTCAGTAGTAAGCGTCGAGTTTTCTTGCCAGCATGAACCATTTAGTCAATTACATGTCACGCACGACTTTGTTCTCAGGACACCGTTTCCGAACGACAGTCATTGGTCACTAATAAGTCGTGGACCATATAGTAGGAAAATTTCGCGTCTTGTGTAAGCTGCACTCGTATAAATGGCTCTGTTGGCGTCTTATGTAATCTACAAGTGGATTATATACCAGTGAGGTCATTACAGGGAAATCTCAGACCGAAGCCTTGAGTATCAATACACCCAGACCGAAGTCTGAGATTTCCCTGTAATGACCGAACGGACGAGGTTAATAAGTTATTTATTATATGGCCTTTTTTTTGCTCAGTTTTGGCCTGTTCTTCGTCCTTTGGATAATAAAACTCGCTCTCGCTGTGGCTCTCTTCGTCGCCCATACTAAAGAAGTATCTGTATGCTAGTTTTTCTTTCAGTTATTAAAAATATAGTTGTACTTTGTCCACATTTTTTTGTTGTTTTCGCCCACGCGCTCGTAGCTTTAACTCTCAACTCAAAAGAGCCGTCGAGCCGAGAAAAATTTTCATAACGCCCGGTCATTACAAGAAAATCTTGCCCGCTCAGCAGCCAATCAGAGCGCGCGTACTATTGTAGCCATATAGAGTATAAATGTTATTTTTATGCAAATATCTTTAATTGTTTTGGTCCTCCAACATGGCCGCCGTGCACATACTCTGTAATAATTTCCGATAAACGCCCTCACCTGACTTCCAGTCTGGACACAGGTAACCCAGGCTCACTGTGTGTGCCACATAGGTAAATATGGAGAACATATGAGGCGAAGTTTAGGTCTGAAAATTTGCTAGAAAATGGAAATAAAAATCGATAAAACTTACAATGTGGTGAGCTGTTGTTGTTTTTAATACGTACACGAAGTTTCGGGAAAAATGCTCCCCGTTCACCTTCCTTCATAGTATAGTGACAAGGTAGGAGACGGAAGCCAGCGTAGGGACTCCGATCGACCCGAAACAAGCACGATTTTTTTCGTGAAAATCGAATCCAGTCGCTAAATGAACACGCCAGGTTCGTAGAACAGGAATTTCTCTAAACCATGAATCCACTGAAGCATCTCCAGGTAGCAACGCGAAGCCACCAGGCTCCGTAGAACTTGTAAGCTGACCTGCTAAAATGGCGGCCCGAAAGCGTTGTCCTCGCGAAGTGTCCAATTCAAAATGGCACTGAACTCGGGACGCCTGGTGACGAGTATAATAAGTTCACCTGGAGGGAGGGGAGTCCCATATTACTCAGTGAATTTTGTTTTTAGGAATTTGGGACTCCCCTCCCTTTCAGACCTAAACTTCGCCTCATATGTTCTCTATATTTACCTATGTGGCACACATAGTGAGCCTGGGTTACCTGTGGTCTGGACAAGATAAATTGCCAAAGGGATTACATTGAAGATGACGGAAAGGATAATTATGTGTATTACCGCGTAAGAAAAATAAATAAAAATAAATAAGAATAACAAAAACCAAGTGGCTAAATAAATTTCATGATTTAAAATCAAGTAAAAAGCGACAAATGATCTCGATCATTTCTTTTTACCTAGCTAACGGGATTAATGTTCGTGTGTGAATTATAGGAGCTGTGAGGCTGAGAGAGTCGAGGGGAAAAACCCGAGAGGGATTTTCACTCGAAGACACACTCGCGCGAGTTTAAATCCCACCAGCCACACAGGATGGTGTCAATCTGAATTAATAACATGTTGCACAAGTTTTTACCTTTGGGTAAAAGAGCTTCCATGTTAAATTCCCTTCGTAGAGCCTCAGAACTTCCCTGAAAAACCAATCACAGTGAAAATAGTTGTGGCGGTGGGAAAAATATGATGCGATAAACAAGAACACATTTTATAGGGATAAGAACAACTTGTGTTTGTAAGATATGCTTACCGCCTTTTTCACTTTCGATAGCATGTCTGTTATTGGCTTCAAAGCAGCATTTTCTGCGCCGACCTGCAAAAACAAATCGAACTCAGATAGGGGGTAGACTTTCATATACCGGACCAAAATGGCGGAAGACAAAAGAACCATTGTTATTCTGATTAGGCCTTGTTGATTAGGTATTGTTATGTTCGCTTTGTTCTTTTGTTTTATGGACGTTAATTATTCAGGGTCCGGTATATGAAAGATAAGCCCAGATAGGCCGGTTGATCGCCCGGGTTGATCGACGCTAACATATCAGTCTTTTGCGGTTCTTTCGCATTTACCAAAATGCGTGTGCCGCTAGTGTCACTACATGTACATCATTCCTTTTTTCTTTCCCGCGCTTTGCAAAGAGCGAAGTGAAGTAACCAAATTTAAGATTCTGACGGCAACGTGAGCAAACAATACACCTTACTCCAAAATGGCCGCCATTTTAGTTTGCAAATGAGCCATTGTTGCCTCGTTCTTAAACTTAAAATTCAAAAGAATATTTAACCTTAAACGAGGCAACAAGAGCAAATTTTCAAGCAAACAATGGTAGCCATTTTGGAATAGGGTGTAGAGATAGCTAAAGCATCGCGTTTGCGAGTCGTGAAACGGCAAACAGGAAACGACAAGCTGCTGCTTGTCATAACAGCATGAAGCTGAAAATCTTCTTATTCTGACTCGTCTCTCTCTCTTTCAGTTGAGAAGTTCATTGATATTTGTAGCTAACCGGCAAGAAATGAGCTCATACCAAACAAGTTCTTCCATTTTCGACAAAACGTAATTTTAGTCCGGCGTTTCCGTTTGTCGCAAAAGTGATGCTAAATCCTTCTGTTAGTGAAGAGTTCTTTATCTCTGTTTTTACTTCAAAATCGTTCGTGTCAATTAAGTTGTAGGATACTTTGCCCAAATTGCAAGACGTGACTGAACGAGATGGAATAGCGTAAAATTATAATTTTTAGTTGTCGCCCCAGCTTTAAACTACTTTTTTAATAGTCCGGCCAGGTGGTCATACGTTACCTTTAGAAAGAATCCTAACACGCTTAAGTCATTGGGGTTTCCACCTCCTACAGCTGCTTTGAAACTGCTGTGAGTTTCACAGTCCCAGTGAACCAAATGCAGCTGGAAAAACGATAAAATGATTAATCAGTTTTCAAAGACTGCAGCTTTTGGGGTTGACATTAAAAATAGTAACAATAACAATAACCGTGAATAACAATAACAACAACGCTAACGGCAACGGTAATCAAAACAACGAAAATAATGCTGCAACTACAATAATATTCCTTTGAAATCTCGTTTTCTCAGACTGTCTGCATTTTGAACACATTTCCCCCCAGAATTGTGCCTCTTAGCCAATCAACGCAGAATGTCTAATAGGAGGGGGTAGTTTCTAAAGAAACTGTGGTGCTGCGTCGGTGGGGAAGTAGTATACAAAAATTTTGGTTTTATCAACGGAGTTGATAATGTAAATTGGCCACTGTACAGAGATTCTAAAAGCTGACGTTTCGAGCGTTAGCCCTTCGCCACAGCGAATTCGCTATGATTTTCGTTGACAGCAGGAAAACCGGAGTACCCGAAAAAAAAAATCCCCTGGAGAAACAACGGCAACTGAGGACAGGGGTTTCAATAAGTTTTTCATAAGCGGGTGGCGATGGTGGCCTGATATGCCCCTGGATGCTGCCAAAGGTCGGTCACCAAACTTCACGACAAAGCTAAACATTTTAAAATCAAAGGTTACGCCAAATTAATCTACAATGCTTAGGCCTAATTACTCCTCAGCAATAGGCCATTTTCGAAATAACGAATATTCAGCTTCATGATAGTGAGGCAGTAAGGACAAAAACAATAGAAACACGTTGGAATGAATGTGAAAAATATTTACATATCATCCACTTTCCTTTGTCTTTGTCATCACTGCCTCACTATCAAGCTGAATTTTAAGATAATCGAAAAAGGCCTATTGTAATATTCTATGGGAGACTTGAATTTTTTTTTTTTTTTGAGAGAGAGCAGTGTCTTGATCTTCAGTGGTGAAGCGGAGTGAAACGGTTCCTATAGAGTTGAAACTCTGGGTTCAAATCCTATCCACGGGTATGATTTTCATCTTCCTTATTTTCTATGCTACAACAAGTCCTTGGACACAGTGTCCTAAATTAACGATCATAGTCAATAGACCTTATTCACGATAGCCGCCATGTTGGATTTTTCTTTATCATGCAAATTAGCTACACACTTCTGAGGGGGAAAACAACACAAGTTCGAGAGCTTATAACGAACATCTTAGCCACACAGATGATTTGTTTCATGTTCATTGAATGTTTATCACCTAAGTAGTAAACTAAAATGCTTACACAAGTTACCTCGATTTTTTTTTACTGAAAAATTAGCAGATAACGCGAAGTAGAAAGTCAAAATGTCAGAGGCAATCAAAAGATATAAAATTATTATAAAAGGTACTTAATTCTAAATTCTAAACTGTACTGTTAGCAATGTTAATTCAATATTTCAACGAGCCGATTTTCCGCAATTTGCCTAAATTCCAATGTTTGCCCCCCAGCATAACACATGGCTAATTTGCATGACAATTTGAAAACCAACATGGCGGCTATCGTGAATAAGGGCTATTCAGAGCAAATTAGCAATCGCATAAATTTGGGGAGGACGACAGGGGCGGGAAAGAACGAGAGAACGAGGTTGCGATGATCCTGAACTGTATCCATTTCAATTGCCGACACGAAGACCTTACTTAAGTGTCCATCGGAGAACCAGCCACTTAGCGCGGAGTTCATTATCTTCAGTCATACCTCTGCTGAGTACATCTTTCCATTCACTCTGTGTTCAGACCCCTCGGAGTCCTTGTCCCCCCAGTGAAAATGGAACTGCTCGAACTTGTATTTCTTTGCCAATGGTCCTCCTGATAGCTCTGCAATGAAACACACAATATATGTACAAGCTACAAAGAGCCACTTTCATTCCTAGAGGCTGAGATTTATTCGACCAGCACTGACGACAACGACCTCTTGCCGCTTCCAAACTACATTCAGTAATAGAGCGAGTTTCAATCGAGTGTCGTACAACCAAAACCAAAGTACTTACTTTGGCCAATCAAAAAGGACGGAGACAATCCAGTAAACCAATCGAAACTCGAAGTAATTACACGTAGCCGACACAAAGTGCGGGAAAATGCGCACGCGCGAGCCACTATTGGTTTCACTTCTGATTGATTTAAAAAATAGCGCGAGAACTTTGAACCAATCACTGAGTGAAGTCATCATAAACCAAAGCACTTCGCTAATTACTTTCGACACTAAATTGAAAACTGGAGTGCTTACCATTTGAATGGAATTTTCGGTAATTCCGGGAAGAATTCAAATGGAACAGTTGATCCCGGTGGAATGTTTTCGGAAAAAAGGTAATACCTTTCGAGGTATTCCCTTCTTCTCGCTTTGACCGGAATTCACGGAAATTTCTGTACCATTTGTCCAAAATTACACGTGCCGCAGAAAATAGAACGTTTCATTTGTTTTTCAACCGGAACAACCCGTTTTTCTGGCAAATGATACAGCACATTCCCATTTTCTTTTTCTAAGTACAGAACGTGCAGTACCATCTGTCAAAACGTTCTCAGCGAAAATTTCATTCAAATGGTAAGTGCTCCTGTTCTAAAGGTAGTTCATTTCTCTAACCTCGATTTCACTTGTTTTAATTCTTTTTTCAAGGATTTTAGGAAAATAATGTAATCAGCCTGGGGTTGTTTTAGAAGAAGATGGAAGCCTACAAACATTACGATGAACACGTCTCACTAATAAATCGTAGCCCCCTGTATTTTAGTTTGCATTTGTCTCACAAAATGCTCCAGTGTTCATTTTAAAATTGTATGTACAAAAAAACGACTATGTCAGTTATCGAGCCCCTAGTCTGTCTGGGCCGGGCACATGATCGCAGTAGGGAAGAGGAAATGTACGTCAAAATGCGGCGGTTCGTGATACCCTACTCTGTCTTTGATCGCATACTCTTCGATCACCAAGCATGGTTCAATCCTACAACTGAAACCAGTGGAAGATCAGGCAAAGATAAAGATAAAGTCCTTAACTAAAGAACCAGCTGTCTACAGCCGTAATAACTCGTAAGACGTAAGACCTATACGCGAAAAATAAGCCAAACTTAAGGACGGTACCTACTACTGTTATTGCGCATACGTCCTGCGCATCTCGAGACACTCGGATTTCCTATGGGTGGTGCTTATTAATACAGGGATATTTTTGCACGGTTCAAAACTATGCAGAGAAAGCAGAACTTAGCAAGTGCTCTTGGAATCCAAAAAAAAATTGGGGGTAACCATGCATTTTTCAGAGAACGACATACATTGCTTTGTATTTTAAAGGTTTTCACAAATGTTGCCACCCTCACTTGGGTGGTTGGTTGGCCGCATCTCAGATATGCTTTAAGGTGACTTGCGCGATGCAAGTTATGAGCTATGTCAGTCGTTGTTTGACTCTGTAGCTGTGTCATGCAGCTCGAGTCAAAACACCCACATTTCACCCTTACTCGCCATAGAGTCTCCAGTAGCTCAGTGGTTAGAGCATACGACTAGATCACGGAGGGTCGTGGATTTCAATCCCATCTGGGGCTCGGATTTTTCCGAGTTCCCAGTGGGTTTCAACAACATTTCACTTCATATGTGTACATCACTCTAACATTTGCTGATTAATTATCTTTGAAAAATGTGTGGTTACCCCCCGTTTTCTTTTTGGATTTCAATAACACTTGTTGAGATCTGCTTCTCCCGCATGTTCAGTAAACCGCGCAAAAATTCCTTTGAATTAGTGGGCACCGTCCTTAAAACAAGTTTGTTTCATTTTCGTCAAAACGCATATTTTATCTTGACTCTGCCGTTTGTCGTAAACACGATGCAAAATCTCTCTGCTATTCGCCATTTTTACCCACAAAAATACCACGCAAACTAAATACCCAACGGACAAAAACCTACTCATCGAGGAGAGCTCAGGAAGCTAGACTGCTCGCCCCAATTTCCGCTCGCCGTGACAAGATCGACGAACTGAAGGCCGAAGGAAACAAAGAGGGGCTGCTCGCAGTCTATCAGGAAGCTATTTGTTTGCTCTGCAGATGCTCGAAGGTGGATAGAGCTTGTTAACAAAGCAGAACGTGAGAAAACTGACGTACAGACAAACGCGTTTACACTAACATCGATCAAAGCTCTGTTTTTCGATCCATCGACCGGGCAAGTGAGGGACGACGACTCTATCAACGTGTTCTCGAGACTGAAATTACGAATATTCAGATCTATCATCTGGCTTTGAATATATAATGACACATTCATTTAAGTCCCAGAACGTCAGTGTCTGAAAATAGACACCGGCGAGCGACCGAGCGAGCATGTGAGGAAAGGAATGCGCTCGGCGCCAAAACCCTTGAAAAAAGACATTGAGAAATTCGAGTCAGAACAGACCCTAGACGATCGATGTCACCCAAGTGATATTATTAGTCATGGATAAAGTCCACACATCACTGAGTTTCCATCGAGCACATGAAGGTCTTTATTGGGTGTGGGTGACAAGTTAGGGAAAGGATATGGGATCCGTGGACTCTATTCTTGGTGAGGCTAATCTGAACAAGCGACGCAAGTGCAAGCTAACTCAGCAGTGTTTGGATCACAGAAACCTTTTACTTTCTCACAAAAGATACCGATTACCAACAAAATTAGCAACAAATGTTGCTCTTCACGGTTTTGCTCACTCAGGTATGATTGTGGTCCGAATAAAACCAGCCTTGAAACAGTAAATTATTTAAGTATCTGGTCTACACATAGTTATTTGTCGAACCCAAAATGGGCATGATCATGTGCATAGTGCCACATTGAAAGTGACCAAAATCCACGATAAAAAATACAATTTGCCCTTCAAGCTTTCATTTAAAGGTTGGTTCTCATATGATCGTTACGAGCACTACGATCGCTGAAAAAAAGTTCAGCAATCGTACCGATCATATGTAAACCAGCCTTTAAAATGGGTGTGCCATTTAATATCAAAGGAATAACAGTCACGTCGCGACAAGCGCCGTTTACGAAATCGAACCTCTGACTCCACACATTGTTAGAGTTGAGTTGAAATCAATGACAAAGATCATTTCGAAATTAATTAACTAATTGTTAGGTTTCCCACGTTGGTGATTGGCCAAAATTTCCTGCAACCTTTTTAAGCCAATCAGAAGCAAATGTTTAACACTTGTCGACAGTCTCGCAACTTCTAGCACGTGTCTTAAGGCTGGTTCCTTCGACCGTATCTGTTTGATGAGTTATACAATATACAATATACAATGACTTTATTTGCTTCGAATTTAAAGATAGCAAAAGTGGTTAATATCTCCGAAGAAAACAAGATGACGGAGTAACATGACTAAACTACAAAAAAAATAAATTAACTAATAGATTATAATTATATTACACGCAATAAAATGATATCAATAATATAAAAGATATCTACATACGGCGTTAATTAGCCTGTGTAGCAGGCGTTTAAGGGAAGGGGGCAGGGAGAGACGAGTTCAAACAAAATTTGTCCCAGAATGAAAATTTCTGTCGAAACGTCCTTCTTTATCCCCTCAAAATCTCTCTGCGTTGTATTCAAAGAGCTAGGTCTCAACTACATACCGGTGCCTAAACCAACTAGAAATACTACAAGGAAGGAAAAACGATTACATAACACAATATAATTTCCATCTGACATTGCCCAATACAAAAATTAAAAGAGGTAACGTCTGTATCTGAAATGAGCATAAAATATTCAATTTACGTCTTGTGAAGTAAATTGTTTAATCCCAAATCCTTTGTATTGCTTCCTTACATTGAGAACAGCGCCACTGACCTCAAACCACATCAAATTACATATTCCCCTGTCACCAACCAGCTTCACTCGTCAACCCCAAAAGAAGCTATTTAAGAAGGATTGGAGCGCTCCCATAAGGTTAACAGAGAAAACGTAGTCTACGTGACCTGAATTCGCTCTCGAACATAGATTCTATCATCTGAGACAAATCTCCAAAAGCGACGTCTCGCCTGGAACAAATTTACTTGTTTCTGATAGAAAACTGCTTTGTCTCTGAATTATTAAGGAAACGTGCAAGATCAGGATGTAAAGAATGTATCTTAAATCATCACCGAGGCACTTGAAAAATAATAAAACCCTCAAACATCAACAATAAGGGAGACACCTAATCTCATGCAAGGACAGACATGCCTCGATTTGCAGCTGTGGTTTCTAAGCAACCCCTGTAATAAAATCGATGAATTGCGTCATTTGTTGATACACAGAAAGACAATACACGAGAAACCCAATGATTTATGCGTGACCAAGAAAACAATAAACGAATTGAATGGTAGAGCTCCCGCCGCTTTGCAATATCAAAATACACAAACGGGGGGAAACCTGGAAACAGGCAACCGAAATGGCAAAATACAACCCTGTCACAGCGATCTTGAGTCCGGCCTGATCCCGAACGGTTTTAATAGAGTTGGGCAAGGATAATTTCCGGAGGCTTTCAGTCGATAGTTCTCACGTTTTCATGTCTTAACAGTAACTCTGGCACGCTTCATAAATACACAAATGTAAGTTTGCCTAAATATCACTCTTCCGCCACAATGCAAATATTTGCAAGTTTGGTGTAAGATATTACCGAGAAGACGTACGGTTGGCGCTTGCCGAAAAAAGAATTTAAAAGACATACGGCTTTAAGTCTTAAACTACGGTCGTAAAATTAATAGTTGGGTTATACGCATTCGTAAGAATGAGTTACATTTGTCTCATGGATTAATTCAATGCGACGAGAAAAGATCAAGGCTATTTGCAAATTCATATCCTTGAATACCAGCTGAAAAATGTTAATATTACCTGATAAATTGGCGAAAACTGGCGAAAACTGAGCGGTATGTCCATTATTTAGAATCTTGCACTTGGGAAATGGAGGATAAGATGCTTTCAAAGGCTTAAGGTTTGAATCACGCTTCACTTCGGGATCGATTAAATCGATAGGTGACTGACGTCTGCCATTGACGGCGATCGGACAATCTTTGTACCAATTAGCAGGACCTGTTTCAAAATAAAAAAAGGATATTCAATTCCGCTGTCCTCTCTAACAGACTTTCGTTTAGCGTAAAATTCCAAAGAAAGCCAACTAGATTCTGAGCAATGCAAACCAATTTTGAAATGTTTATTTTCCAAAGACGAGAAAAAAATAATCATAAAGAGCTCACCGTTCTCTTTGCCGTAACCCCAAGACATCCTTATCCGTTATCGACAGCTGAATACTGTTCGTCTTTTAATATAGTCAGACAAACCAGCGTCTTTCTGGGATAAATTGGATGAATTAATTAACTCTTTTAACAGGTTACTGTCCAATAGAAAGACAAGGAATAAAGCAATATTTCATTCATATTCAATGTAAGAGTGACAGGAGACTGTCTGGCACGTGATCCATGGTACTTACACTCGCTTGGAAAATTAATCATCTGTTTAATTTTTCGTTTTTCTAGCCTTTATTAACGCACCCTGCGGATCTTTGGCAAAGGCTAACTGTTCAAAAAAATGCACGTACATTACTTTTGTGATTTTTGACTGTCCTTTGCCCAAAGCAAAATACAATATCAATTTTGTTAAGCACGTGAGCGCACACAAGCGAAGTGGTGAACAAATGTCGTGACTCCAACATCGTTTGTAGGGACTCAAGATATTTAACTAATTCTTTTCACACCTTACTTTACACTGTAGGTAAAGTCCGAAGCGTGTTTTTTTTTCTGACACCCTGTTTTTTGCATAAATCATTGCATTTGCTAAAGCCGTAGCGTGGCTGTCTATTTGCAGCAAATGGACGGATCGTCATAAATTTCCTGTTGTATTGTTAAGACGTTAGTGCACTTGAAAGCTTTGGCGTAAACAAGAGATCAAAAATAGCTTTGCCATGGAAAGGTTCAAACAATTACTATGACAAATATTTTCTGGTTTGTTTGAAACCCAAGCTTTTATCCCTTCAATCTTGCTGTTTATATGAGGTCCCCAAGGCCCAGTCAAACAATGACATAAAATCACTCTATTAGCTTTTGTATTAAAGAGATTGTGTTGGTTATCAGGAATATCCATCCTTACCATAAAAAAAGCCTTGATGGTCAACTTACGTAAAAATGACCCAGAGAATACTTCCCTCGTTAAAATTGGCCTTATCCACCTTTACCAATGACTCAGACGGTGCGTGGGAACTAGCAGTTGTTCATCTTCAAAGTAAAATTTTCCTATAAGCTTTCCACGAAATGTTCAATTTTTTTGAAGCCGATACTATGAAAAGAGCATTTTCCCAAACTTGCCGATAATATTATGGCACGATATCCCAAAGCAATACAATTGACGCTTTGGGAATAAGAAATGAATTATTCCTATATACAATAAGTACTACTTTTTAAGATTCTTGGCGAACGTTCTTAAAAAATCCAACTTCTTACACATCTGCCTCGAAAACTTATGTGAAAATCGCAAGTTACATAATCATAAAAGTCATAATCTGCCTCACAGTCTTGTTGTCCTGTGTTATGTAATCATTAATCACTGATAATTAATTAATCATTCCCCAGTTCAATTTTGGCATTGGTAATCAGTGAATAGAATTGAACCAATTTCCATAACAAAACATTTGCCAGAGGCTAAATATAATGAACTCAAATGCTGCCCGAAGGATACTTGTCCGCAGTATTTTATCTTTTTTTGTTGTTGAGGATCTCTTGTAATACGAGTGCCAATCAAAGAAGATTTCGTCTGCACTTGAAATTTTACGTAAGCAAAAGGAAAAGTTTCATTGCCCGATATTGCAATCATTGGTGCTTTATATTGGTTTCCACAGCTAATGCTCCTTACACAATACACGCTTCATGTTCGCTCCCTTGTCGCTAAGACAGCGTCAGCACCTCATTCTGGATTCGATCGATTTATTCTCGGCTGTAAGAAAAAGAAAGCCTTACGACTTGCGTCGGGATACATAAACAAAAACAAGACCTTCAGCCAAACTAGTGCTTTTTAGCTTTTATTTAAATTAAAAAAATGCCTTGACATGAACTTGATGTAGTAATTTCTAATTCCGTCTTTTTGGCTGTGGAAGAGCTTTTCAAAGTATTATTTGGCAAGTTTGAAAACTGTAATCAGGACAAAGGTCTCTAGAGTGTTTTCTCTCACGTGATCAGTAACCTTGAGCGCTTATCATTTGAATGAAATTTTCGGTGAGAATGTTTCGACAAATGGTACTGTACGTTCTGGGAATGTGCTGCATCATTTGCCAGAAAAACGGGTTGTTCCGGTTGAAAAACAAATGAAAGGAAAGAAACTTTATTCAAGTGTCTAGTCGTTCTAGCGCTGGAGCGCTAATTGGGGACACTGTAAACTGAAATTAACAATGAAAGTAAATCAAGTTAAATTTTGGTTTTTGAGGAGAGGGGAAACCGGAGTACCGGAGAAAACCTCTCGGTGCAGAGTAGAGAACCAACAAACTCAACCAACATATGACGCCGAGTCTGGGAATCGAACCCGGGCCACATTGGTGGGAGGCGAGTGCTCTCACCACTGCGCCACCCCTGCAGCCCCCATTTTCTATGGCACTTGTAATTGTGGACAAAGGGTACAGAAATTTCCGGGCATTCCGGTCAAAGCGAGGAAAAGGGAATACCTCGAAAGGTATTACCTTTTTTCCGAAAACATGCCATTGAGATGAACCGTTCCATTTGAATTCTCTCCGGAATTACCGAAAATTCCATTCAAATGCCAAGCGCTTCTTGTTTGTCAACCGAAACAAAAGCAAACGTTTGCATGATAATAGAGCTCAATTCCCGGGTTATTAGACTTAACTGATTAGAGTGTAATGTGAAATGCTAAGTATCTACCCCATATGAACCATGTGAGCGTTAGCCCTACTCATGGAAATAGGCCCACACAAGGACAGAGAAAAACTCTGACCAGGGTGGGAATTGAAACCACGACCTTCGGGTTAGATCACCGCTGCTCTAACGACTGAGCTACAAGGTCAGACGGGAGCAGGCCGTGGGAACTGATGATGTTAAAGTCACGGCAATGAACATGTACAACTGCAAGGAGGGATTACGTTTTTGCAAACGTTGGCCGTGGATTAGTTGGGTACACCAACATGGCCGCCGTTCCATTGTTTAGGTACACTAACATGGCCGCCGTGACGTCACGTGAAAACACTCTATAAACTATTACCTTCCGAGTCTAAAATTAACATGTGTAATGATAAGCGTTCCTTCTTTAAAACCGAAAATGCCGACAAAAAACCCTTTTAATCCTGGCATATGACTTGTAAGACAAGGGCCGCCGTATTGGCAGGCAAGAAAAACAAAGATAGGAAATATTTTGAACACAAGGGCAAAATAAAAAAGACGATGATGATGGACTGTGAGGATCATGAGCGCGCTTGGGGTAGGTACACTTCGCTGACTCCCATGGACTTCATCGATGGGCCAGGGACCAGGTGTTCATCAACGACGGATTAAGCTAATCCTGGATTACGGGAAACTTAAATTGAAAGGCATATTCTCTGGTCAGAAAAAGTTCCCTCACGAGTTTTAGTCCCAAAAATTGACTCGACTTTTGCTTCCTGTCAGCATAAAATTCCAAGTGTAAGGCTTTTTGACAAGCAAAATTCAAGCCTGGGTTTGTACTTCACCGCGGATTAGTGTTAATTTAAACAACTGAGCCCAGATTTATGTAACACGGTGGCTCATAAGGGACACGTCGATTTTCTCGTTGCAACTTACTAACCATTGTTGCAGTTGCTATTGTTATAACTCACAAATGAAATGCAGTTTTCTATTGGACGAGAACGTAAATCACGTGACGCACCTTAAAACTGTTTAACTCCCTAGGGCGAACAAAACTCACTAACTCCCTTGGAAAACAACAGCTTGAACCTTGGACTTGCACGTGATCAGGACAGGCGTTTTGAAAGCAAGGCAACTTTGTGACCGTGTCTACCGCGATTTTCGATGAAATTCGGAAATCTGAGTAACTATTTTGTTTTTCAGGTCATGGCCGCGACAAAACGCTTTTAAGTACGAAGTGAGGAAGAAATACAGCAACTGATACGAGACAAAAGTTGAAAGTAATTATTGAAGGTAATTGCTACTATTTGTATTTGAGATATTTTACTTATAATAGCCCACTTTGGATACATTAAAATCCGGCAAAACGCATCATCTCCAGGCTCCGGGAGATAAGCTCATACAAATCCTTATATTTATTCCCTAGTGCCTCGAGATGATGCCTTTTGTTTAGCACTGAATTTAAATAAATCGAAATTGGTCTATTAATTAAACTAGTAAGGATTATACTCGTATTTAGTTTGGTTCATTTTCAGTTGTGGAGTATAACAAAACAATTAATGACTGGTCTCACGGGAAAAAGTGAGTTTCACTGTTCCTCTTCGGACCAGTCATTAAAGTGCCCATAAACCAAAATATTTTTTTCGCTAAAATGAATCTTTGCACCTGTTCGAAACGCATCGCGGCTATTTTTTCCTTCGAAAGTTGCGAAAATCCAAGCATCTTTCGTTCACGACCGAGTTAGAAGGGGAGTGGGTCTATTCCTGTTTTTACGTCACAAACTGATTTACATTGCATTAACTCTTTGTAAAAATGCATGCAAAGTAGATTGTGACGTAAAAACAGGAATAGACCCACTCCCCTTCTGACTCGGTCGTGAACAAAAGATGCTTGGATTTTCGCAACTTTCGAAGCCTAAAAAAGGGCAGGATTTGTTAGAAAAAGGAAAAAATAGCCGCATTGCGTCTCGAACAGGCGCCAAGATTCATTTTAGCGAAAAAATATTTTGGGGTTATGGGCACTTTAAGTGCTTCTTGTAACATGCTTGATAGGTTAATGAAAACATGCGTTTTGCGGCATGCGTGGTCAGTGACTCTAGATCGGTCGACCAATAACAATAAGACAGACAATGTTTCTTGTTAATAGACATCTTTTCCCATAGGGGTAAATTTGCTTGTGTAACCCGATTTCATAGCACGTCTCCAAAACTTATCAATACGACCAATGTACTTAGACTGATAAGCACTTATACACCATACAGGAAATAGATATAATCAGGCTATCAAATATACCAGATTCGAGTGTAATGTGAAGGTGTATAAAAGTAATGGGGTATTTACCGGTGCATAAGACCAGGACGAACTCAGGGTGCATGTGCTTCAAGATGGCTGGTCAACATTCCGCTCCTAGTGCCAAAAAGTTAACACTACACTCTTATCTTGCCTTATTACTGGTACAGTTCTTATTCA
>OX421445.1:20972772-21052772 GCA_949126865.1 Montipora capitata
TTTTTGCTATTTAAACTGAACCGTATGTAACAAGTATTTAACAAGTGATGGCCTAGGCCCTGACAAGGTAATAACTATCCGCTCAAGCGACTACTAGATTATTTGAGGACCCGCAAATCTGACCAGATGGATTAAGGCAAGGACGGCTGAATACAATGCCGACATGAATGGAAAGAAAATAACGGCCAGGAGTAACAACCCTGAAATCACCATCACCCTGCGCGTTGCTGAGTGTCTGTTCCCAACCTATCAATGGGTTGTGTTCGCCCCACTCCCAAGCATGTTCTCATACATATAATATCAACCCAGGACATCACTCTTTCTGAATCCAAAACCCCTTTTACACACGCACGCACGGCACTCCAAAATAGTGGAACAGTACCAATATTTCGAATGCCAAAAACACCTCCTGAGATGTGCTCGGCACCCCAGTATACGTAATTTCTGGCACGGGTGCCTAATATGGTTCCTGTTTCTTCTGTTTACACATGAAACATTTCGGATTGCCGAGCCAGATTTTTGTGCTAGTGTAAGGCGCGTTTAAGGTATAGCCTAGAAAATTTATACTATCAAAATGACATGACTAGAACTAAAAATTGGCGCTCTTGTGCATAAAATACAATATCAACAAAAGATATACCTTCTGCTCTCTATGATTTAGTTCAACCAGCTTCGGCTGTTCCAAAATTATAATACCAGATATGCCACTAATCAAAATCTGTACAGGCCATTTTCTAGAACTAATTATGGCCTAGAAAGGTTTAGCGTAGTCGCATTACAGACGTGGGAAACAATACCTACGAAAATTAAGTGACTCCCCTTCGACAGTTTTAAAAAGGAACACAAACTCCCTCTACTTGACAGTTAGACGTGTGATTAACTTAGCCAGAGCTTTATAACTAGTTTCTATAAGTACTGTATAACCTCCACCCACTTGTAACCGCTCTATGGTAGCAGCTTGGCCCCTTTGATTGCTACACACTTCCTTCTTTGTTATGTTCAATTCATTGTATAGTTAGCTCAGTTTTTATTTCTTTTGTACTCTTATTGTTGCTCGAACATTTCACGCACCAGGCTCCCAATTCTCTGACATGTCGAGTGACCTAGTCTGAAGGATTAGATGCCTCCGATCTCAAATTGCCAAAAATGGGCATGGCCAGTTAGTCAGACTGGTATACTCGCCTCATTCAGTCTCGATCCACTCCTTGAGTGGGCAAGATGAACGGCAAATCCCGCGCTGTGATTGGCTACCCGAGCGGGCAAGATGGATCTATCTTGTTTGCCCGATCGGGATTTCTCGCTTGATCCCGAAAGATCAAAGATCAGTTTTTGGTGTTTTATCCCATATAATAAATCCTTTATTCACCAAGCTTGTTCGGTCAAGATGGCTAGATATTGGCCTCGCTCTTTTTTTGTGTTTATGGACCTCGACTTCGTCTCGGTCCATAACACGCAAAAACAGAACTTGGCCAATATCCAGCCATCTTGACCTCACGCATGGTCAATAACCCATAGCTATTCGGTAAAAATTTGATGTTAATTTCTCTCCTTTTCGTCAACCCCTTCATCCTCCGAGTGGTAATCTGGCATGGCTTGAACCCAGAGTAATGACCCGAGTGTTGGTCCAGCTGAGATTAAACACTCAACCTCCTACGCGGAACAATTTTCAATTAACTGAGCCAACCCGTCGACGGACGGTCACTGGCAGCTCACTTGTGCCGTAACGTACCGTATCTTGGAACAGGGATGCTTTATAAACTGTTATCATAAATCAGCGTAAACTATGCTTAGTACCATGGGAGGGTTAAGGAATCAGTGCAGTTAGATAGTTTAAGACGAAAAAAAGGTACAGAGAAAAAACTGTGAATATTGTTCATTTTTTTATTCGCAAGCTGCCGTTCCTTTGACAAATCTCGGGGGAAAAACCGCCTTGCCAAAAATGGCGATAAGAAAATTAGTGTGATATGGAGATGGGTGTAGAGTGACTAAAACTTATGCCAAAAAACACTTGTTCTCGGTTTTCTCATGACGCCGGTCAAAGAGGCCAAGTTGGTCTCCCAAACTGAGATCTTCCTTCCTAAAAAGGTTTCCTTTGCTTCTTTTGAAAAGCATTGTCACTGATTCCGTCAACAAAAATCAAGGATAATTCTTTTCTATAAATGAACCGAATCAAGACTTCAATTGGATGCATGCAAAACCAGAGCTTTGCACTGCGTTCAGGTACTTCACCTCTTTTTGCACGGGATTGGATCAGTAAGAAGGAGCACAAGTTACAACATTTTTGTTGAAATGTCTTTCGGTTTGCGGTGTACTCACTAGAGAAAGCTTCTTCAGTTGTTTTCTCTTGAAGTAAAGATTCAACCAGTACCCACTTTGCCTCCTTCACAAATCTCATTAGTGCTGGACTAATAGCTGTCCCAGTCTCTTCTATGTCAGTAGAGCGGCGCGCTATTTTTTGCCCCCCTTCCCCAAGCCTCCCGCAGCCGTATCTTTCGATTGTGAGACAAAACACCAGTGACTCGCGAGGCTCAACCGACATAACAAGGATTGCAGTCTACATTATCGTTAGAAAACTGACTCTATAGTATTGGACCAACTTTCGGGTTACGAAGGCTGGATCACTCAATTGTTTTTGCTAGTGCTAATCAGCTGGATAGAGATTTATCCAGCGGATGGCGCTATTCACCTTTTGAATAACCGAGGCCAGAAAGTTTAGCCACGCAGGATAATGTAAATTTCCTTTAGCAAGGAAACCAAACACTCCACTTTGTCGGAAAGTCCGTCTGATCTACATGCGTTTGACGTCAGCTTTAGCGTCCCGCTTTGCTCACAGAAATCGAGGTCGCCAAGAATGACAAACTGTCTGATAAAGAAGTATCAACCTCGTTTATTCTGCACGCTAGGTCTGATGTGGATATTTTATTTTATGTCTCTTGCATCCGAGGTGCTTTTATCCTCCTTTCTGGTCTGTAGGAATCGATTTTTCTTTTTCTTGAGACCTTTTTCGCCAAATTCTTTTTCACCTTCTTTCGAGCGCTCTTCGCTGGATCCGCGACTGCCTGTAGGCAAACCAAAATCAATCACATTTATAGTATTTGAAAGCAGCACCGTCACTATTAATCATATCAGGTATTGGGGGTGTTTGATTCTAAGCATTCAGACAAAAGAAATTTAAAGCCATGCAAATATGTAATACTTTTGTGCCTACGTCAATGTTCACCCCTAAACCAGGTTGACAATCATGCGCAGTCTGATAACCACTCTAGCAGCTTGAACTGCTACTATGACCAAAAAATCAATTCTTCTTTTCCTTTGGATTTCAAAGCTATATTTACTTAACTAAACACTAAGTGACCCAATTAAATTTCAAGCTTTGATTTCAAAAAGACACCTGTTCATTTTAAAGGCCCACCTTCAACCGACAGGCTTTTCGACCGTTTGTTTTTGTTATGGAAATTCGCATTGCTAATCGTAGCGATCTGATTGGATGAATTTCAGCTTTGGCGGGATTTTCATTTTCGAAAACTGTTCCACAGCTCGCAATGCCTGTCGGTTGAAGGTGGGCCTTTAACTGGAATTTCTCCGTCGAATGGCCCGCCATTATTAACTTTAAAATCTTGACAGAGCTGGGGCCTGTTTCTCGAAGATCCCGAAAAGCCAGTGACGAAACTGCCTTCCGCTTGTTTCATTTTAACATGTTCTCTAGATAACAAAAAGTAAAATGAAAGTAAAGTTTGTTGACTTGAAATCTCTTCGTTCTTAAGAGCAGAAATAATGACAACCGAAAAAAGCCCGAAAAGTTTCGCGACTTTCGAGAAACGGGTCCCTATATTGAGGAGAAAGGAAGTTCACGATGACTGATGGTCTGCCATCGTCCTTTTGATTCTAAGGCCAAGGAGCGAGATTATTTTCATGATGCTTTAAAGGTCACACAAGATAGGAGTGTGGAAACGCTCGGTCTTTAAATTGTCACTTTTAAGCCACATTCATGATTCTCCAAACCCGAGCAATATCAAACTATGTCTGATTTTTGCTCCTTTTTAGAGAACCGAAACTCTGACTTCGGAAAAAAAAAGAACCTCAACACCAGAATTGGAAAAAGAAGGGCTTCAGTCAGTTAAAATGCGAGAACTCCCCACCAGGCTAAAAACAAATATATAAATCAATAAAAACAGCAACAAAAACGAACAAAAGAACCGCCAATTTTCCATTTTGACTCGAACACCATCTTAAAGTATCATTCTAGCCGGCGTCGAAATTTGTTTTATCTTCCATTGGTAATTTCTCAGGGACGTTGCAAAAAATGTCCACTTTACCGAAAATTCGCACGGAACATTCCGGCTCACATCATCAACGCGTCACTAACCTCCAGGGCTTGCCTTCGCTTGCGCGTTTCCCGCGTTTGTGAGGCTGCCTTTCGCAGACTGCTGTAGGATTGAGACAAAGTTTCCCGTCCAACAAGACTCTTAATGAGTTCAAGAGCTTCTTGCGCGAGAGCTCTTAAATCAGAATCTAAAGGAGAGAGAAGTTTCATTAAATGTTTCACAAGAATCTGGAAATCACAATTTTTATTATACACAAGGCAAAATACATGAATAAATGTTAAACGAAGAGATACGGATTTGTCCCTTTAATTCCGTTCAGGTTGCCTAAGTGCTACCAAATAATGCCTTTTTACGCCAAGTCATGTGAGACTTTTCAGGTCTCCATTTCCATAAAAGCAATGAATTTTTCACAACAAATGAGATATTTGTATTTCTTTCTAACTAAAGCAGAGATCGAGTGTCATTACGATTCACTACCATCTCCAGCTAGATAAATGATCTCCCTGTACATTTAGCTCTTAGAATGATCGCTGTTGCATTAACTTGATCCTTTTGAAAGGAAGTGGAGTCAATACCTTTGAAAGTTGCAGGAATTTCCAGCTCCCTGTAGATAGGTCTTAAAATGTCCACAAGGTACGGTTCAATGCCATCTTTCCCAAAATGAACTGAGATTGCAGCCATCAACCTCAGCACACAAGATCTCTACAAATAAAAGAATTATTCCTTGAAATAAGTAATAGCCAATCACTGACCTTGACACTTAGGTCAAACAAATTATCTGTGACATACAAAAAGGGAAGCAAATCAGCAACGCGAGCACCCTTCACAATCTTGACTGACGTGAAGTATACTCGACCTATGGTCTTGCTTTGCTGAAACTATATTGTGCAATTGAATATACTGTAAGTTCATACTTGCTGTGTTCTCAACATCCTCATCATTGGCCTTGAGAATAAGCATCAAGTGGTCTATTATGAGTTGACCTTACCCACGGTTTCAAAACGAGTCCAAGTGCGAATTTTGTGTGATGATAACGAATCCTCCTTTTCATTAATAATAATATGACAGTTGTTGTCATGCCTGAATGTACTCCTACACTATCTAAATGAGATTTGTAGTTTTGGTTACATACCAAATAACTTCAAATCTCACTAACAGCATAGGAATAACTCCAGGCACAACAACACCACAGAAATGCGCGCTTCTTGGCACAGCCAATATCCTGCAAAAGGTGCTCTCCAACTGAGGTCTCCTGGACTTGATGGAGAGTTTCACATTGTAAAATCTCCTGTTTAATTTAAACTGTTCAAATGGTAACGATGACGATAATGACAAGAAGAAGAAGAAGAAGAATAAGAAAAAGAAGAAGAAGAAGAATAGAAGTTCTTCCGGCGCATTTCAATAAAATAATATTACTTAACTTGAATACTGATGTAACACGACGTAACTAATAACAAGCTAACACATTATTGTTAAAACATTCAACGGCAGGTGCAGTTTTAACTCGTTCAGGAATCGAGATTCAAAGTACAGGAGCTGAGTGGGCGAAACTGATCGTCCAAAAACATTTTCGCAGTCGATCGGAAATCATGTTTTGGTAATGCAGCTCCGTTTTTCTTGTCAGCTTAAAACATTAATGAGCGCGAGGTAAATATGAAACCAATGTTCCAGAAGTACTCAATCTTGCCATACAATAACACTGGACGAATGCCAAACGAAACTAAGGAAACGAACAAGAGCGCGACAGAGTTAAGATCTGACCTTCTGAGTTTGTTTCGGGGTTTTGGAAGCTTCCAAAGTTGCTAACTTATTCACGTTGTACAACACATCTTTAAGAGTTAGATCTTCCCGACGATTCCCATTTTCTTTGGTTGCAGAAGGATCCTCTCGGTCATTCTTGGTACCTGAGTCGTCTTCAGTGTGCAGAATCTGCAGTATTTTGGCCAGGAAGACTAAATTCTTAACAATCTGTAAAGATGAGCAAAGTACTGTTTGTTGTTAAAACAAGAAATCGACGACGCGAAGGTTAAGAGAAAATTATTTCAATTAAATGGCCAATTCGTGTGTTGCTGTGGCGCAAGTAGGTTGTTACACATCTGTCCAGGAACGGTAGTGGCATGAAAGCCGAAAAAGGTTTGAAAAAGTCATTGTGATATACTTAATCCTGCACAAATTTTCGTCATGGATTTCTTCCACGATTTTCATAGGGCGGGGTATAGTAAATTTATTCGGAGCAGGGCTGGTGCTGAGATGAGATCATTCGCCTCCCACGCATGTGGCCCGAGTTCGATTGTCAGACATGAGGTCATTCGGGTTGAGGGTTCTCTACTCTGGTCAGACAGGTTTTTCTCCAGTTAATCCGGCTTTCCCTCTCCTCAAACCCAGTGTTCGAATTGATCTAAGTTGATTTGATTTGATTTGATTTCTATGATCAGTGTCTCCAATAAGTGTCCAAGCGCGAGAAGACTTGACACCATAATAACATTTTGACATTATTATTGAGAAGCTGAAGAACCAAGCTTGAATCCATACATCAATAATTGGTACAACAGTCTCTGTGACCGAAACAAAGCAACGGCACTTTATCGGAATGGCACAAGTGAATAGAAGTCAGTTACAAGGGACCGTTAGTGGAGCGTATCTGTTTACCATATTCCTCAATGACCTTACCTGTTCCCCCAATTCGTTGTCCAAAAGTGGTGAACGTAGCTGCGTGGACATGTCCCTACAGAGTTTCGCTACCTAAAAAATAAAGTTGTAGAACCAAAAATACTTCATTCTGAAGTTTCCTTCACACTGAAGCCAAAGAAAGCAACGACACTTTGTGCAACGAAGAATTTCTTTAAATCCCTTCAATGGATATCTGAGAAAAATCAGTATTGCATTTGTGAAAATAGTATGCTACAATCGGCGACAAAATTGTTGACACATTGACCATTTCTACCCCCTATGCCGCATTTCTTGTATCTTTTAGCCTTCTTAGGTAGTCCAATTCGCCCCCTCCCCCCCCCCCCCCCCACTAAACAGTGCTGTAGCGTGATTCCCGGGATATAGGCAACATTGCATGGGGAAGGTGGGGGGAAGGGGGGGGAGGAGGGGGGTCTTATCAATAATTTAGAGCATGATTCAAATTATATTGTTATTTTACACTTACAAAGAACTGTTTAACCACAATGTGTCAACTAATTTTGTCGCTGATTGTAGCTTTCACCTTGTGCCAAAAAGATAAATTGTCAGACAAATGGATAAGACCTCAACAACAACAAACACAGCATGATCAAGTTACTTTCGTGGAGAGCGGCAATTTTCCATTTGATTGCCTCCTATGGCTGCTTCTTACAGATTTTACTCTGCCTAACGGCAGACTCAATGAGGAACCCGTAAGGGGAACCCCTTAGGGTATCCCTGTGCACATGATAATTGCGCGCCTGTGCTGTGAAGGTTATTTTTATCTGTTGTTACTATGACAGCGCGATCCACTTTCAGACCAAGTGACCGACAAGGTGTCGTCTTTGGAATAATCGAGAAGTATTACACGGAACTAATAATTGATTTCAAATAATTTACATCACAATTGGGCAAAATATAAGGAATTCGCTCTCTTACGTTATATTCTCTTCTAATGAATCTCAGAAAGATCACATTCCCGACAACGACAGCAGAACATATCAAAAGAACTTTAACAGAACGAGACATGCAGGGCATATATTGAGTTACGCGCTTTTCGCAAAATACCGAGACCGAATTTGAAAAAGTTGGCCAACATTGTTAAATTTCAACCAATTTCTATCATTCAGCTTTTAATATTCAATTTTACGAAAGCTTGGTTACAGTCAAATCGCGTTGTGACAAACCTTCCCCGGCAAATCCTCCTGAAGATAATTCACTGACGTCTTTCCGCTCTGAAAACCAATCACCAGTTCCTCAGCTTTGCATGCAGCAAAGAGAAGACCGAGCAAACGACTGGAAACAAGTCGGATCCAAGAATGTGGATGCAGTAAATGCGCTTCAACAGATACTATTCAAAATGGTGAAAACAAAGGTGATTAAGGACAGACCTGGGGATTGCTTTGTAAAGACAATTCGAGAAAACTGTGACAAACAGCTTTGGGCTGAAAATCTCAAGATGTCCTTTAACAAAGTTAGTCACACGGAAGATCAATGACAAGAAATAAACATTCGATTGAATGTGAATGACACAGATATTTTTTTTAATCCTCAGAATGTCGAAAATCAAATTCCCTTACGGAAACTAAAAACACTTGAAAAAAGAAAACGGAAAATTATTTTAAAGTAAATGTATTTTACCAGAAAAAGTTTCCAAGAAGGGAAAAACTGCCTTGTGCTTCATTTTAATTCTTGGAAGTAATAGAGTCAAAATTAGCTAAATTAGAAAACCCAGTCAGTCAGTTGGTACTGCATCTAAAATAATAGCATCTTCCCTTTCTAACTTATGGTATCACTACCCGTCCTCCGCCTCGATTAGGATTTGCTGTACACGGGTGTAAATTCTTAAGTCCCTGTTAATAATAGTGAATAAAGTTTCAAGAACAAGCCATTGAATATAAAGTAGGAAAACAACATCTCAACTCACTTCTAACTCATACAAAAAGTCCAAATTTGCTAGATTGCACATCGTAGACCGAGTTTAAAAACTATCCAGCAATTCAGATTCCCAAAATGGCGATCAATTCACTCAAATTTTGTTAACCGAAAAATACCACAGCCAACTGAGTTCGTCAAGCAACTAACTCACCCCATATTGTTTCCATTTCTTGTTGTCTGCCTGGATTCTTAATGACATTACATTCCTTGATGATTTTTGCCAGAAGCGAGAGCGCGTTAAAGAGCAAATGATCTTTGGTTCGCTGGGATACTTGGGAATTGCCGTGGGATTCTTCATCTTCCACAGGCTCTTCCTAAAGAGACAATCAATCACTTAACAAATGACTAAATGTTTCTTAAAGTGCCACCAAGATCACCTTTCCTTTTTCTAAGAATTTTGGAAGTTCGTTCGCTTAACACCCGCAGTAGTGTTGCAGCTCTCGTTTGGTATTGTAAGCGGCCTCTAACGTTTTAAGTCTTAGTCATCGTTTCAATTGTTTAAGTACAAGGAAGGGTTACGTTTTAAGAAACGTTGGCCGTGCAGCACTTGTATTTCAACACACTTAACTGATTAGAGTGTAATGTGAAGTGCAAGGTTTCTACCCCATATGAACCATGTGAGCGTTAGCCCTACTAATAGAAATGGGCCCACACAAGGACAGAGAAAAACTCTGACCAGGGTGAGAATTAAACCCACGACCTCGCTCGCGCGTGCACATTTTCCCACGCTTTGTGTCGGCTATGTGTAATTACTTCGAGTTTTGATTGGCCAAAGTAATTACTTTGGAATTGGTTTTACGACACTCGATTGAAACTCGCTCTATCAATGGTGTGTTCCTAGACCATTGAGTACCTCAAGATCTTAAAGTTAGTAATGGCGGATCTCGAGAACACTTTCAATTTTAAACGATCTTCTGCTCGAAAAAAGTGTTTAAAATTTCGCCGATATTGATAATGAAACACACTTCAAAAACGGGAAGTGAAGCAGCACCTTCAGGAAGGCTATAAGCTCTGTTAGCACGCACCAGTGCCTTTTCTGATTAGTAAACTCGCAGGGGGATTAGAAAACCGAGTTCTATTAACCTCCGAGCATCCGCAGACAATAAAATGACCTCTCGCAATCCCCCAATAGGCTCGGAAAGTATTTCTTGGTCCGTTAAGTATTGAAATGAATACAATACAATACAATACAATACATACTTAATTGACCGCTCCCCATAGGGGCTTTTCAGGGCCAATGAAACACAACGAAACGACAGAACAGAACAACAACAACTGTTAAGAATCCCAACTGGCTGGAGGCAAACCAGTTGGCTATTTACAACTGCGGCTGGGAAGTTGAACCAGGGACTACCAGGAACAAATTCAACGAGTGGTCAGAGCGGGTCTTGAACCCGGGATCTCCGGATCTCAAGGCAAGCGCTCTAACCACTCGGCCACACTGCCTCCATGCATGTACTAGAGCAATCTTTCACCTTAGTGTCGGTGAATAAAAGCAAATCATCACTTTTTCTGACATACTACCCGCTCTATGATCGGCCAGCTCGACATAATAGGCTGATTTAGCAACAGAACGGGACGTCGCGCGCAGCAAAACTACCAATGAGAATTTAGAATAGAGAAGAAAAGAATGGAGTCTATTCTTATTCTGAATTCTCATTGGTGTTTTTTCTGCGCGCGCCGTCGCCACTGACGTTCCCGTTCTGTTGCTAAATCAGCCTAATATTTCCGACAGTACAACCCGCTAAACAAGGGGAATCAACCTGCAACTTGTCACATGACTTCTAGCAAATGGGGTTCGCTATTTACCGTTTCAACTTGCTCAGGAGCTATCGCGTTAGATATGATTGGCAGCAAAGTCACCAGTTTTTTTTCGAAGTTCTTCCCTTCAACTTCGACAAACAAGCCGCAAACTTGGGCAGCAAGGCGCTGAAGAGAAACCTGCATGAAGGTAAAAGGAAAATTCAACTGGAGAGCCTGAGCAAGGAACACGACCACGGCTAAGAGAACGTTGTCCAAACATACAACTTTATGTTATTCCAACCATTTCGCGATGATATCAAGTCTTTTGGCATTGGAAGAGAGAAACGTTCACAATAACCACCAATGTGGTTAACTCACATCGTTGTTAAACGGGACTGGTGCACGTGCAGTACCGACGCAAGCATAAACAAAAGCAGCATGCACAGACTCACATGGGCGTAGCCAGGATTTTTCAAAGGGGAGGGGGGGGGGGGGGGTCACACTGTGTCAAACAGAGGGTACTCGCGTTTTCGCAACGTGAATATTGTAGGTTGTTTGCGTAAAAAAAGGCTTACAAAGGGGGGGTCACGGGCACCCCAGGACCCCCCCCCCCCCCCTAGCTACGCCCTTGGACTCATAAGATTTTAGTTTATTAGTGTCTTTTGTCCCAGCAAAAGGTACTCGTGACCGAAATTCTACTGAGTTTGGGTATGTTGCTTATGATTTTTATGCTTGCGTCATTAGTGAGAATAGGGAGGCTTTGGGACGAGAAAGGCAAAGAAATGTGCTAAAATGTAGAACGCACGTTCAGAGCGTGCGCATCCTTTGTTTCTGGCCATTAAACACTTGTGAGGTGCTCTTAGCCATGGCCGTCGTCCCAGCTTAAGCTCCCTAATCAGTCCTAGTAAGATGAAAACTACATCAACAACCATAACGCCCATATCAGTAAAACACTAAGGTTATTTACAACGACGAGTTGTGAGAATTTCTGGAAAGAAAGAGGACAAACAAAAGTCCATTTGCATTGGACCACGTGTCCAGGTTTAGGTTTACCAGTTTCAGCACTTGAACTCCTTCAATTTGACTACTGTCAGTTTTGCTGAAACGTGGTCTCGTGGCCCATTCACAGGATTAATTACGCCAAGCCGAACACATTGCTTAAGGAAAGGCCAGACCTCAACAACGGGAACTCCGTGCCCTACTATTTTCGAATAGTGTCAGGGATATTTAAGGTCCCACTGAGTTTATGAACAAGGACTGTGAGATGGGGCCTAGGGTTTATAGTCCTTATCCCAGAAGACTTGAAAGTCTTACCATTTGAGGATGTAATCACAAAGGCAGTACTTTCTCTTTTGAGAAACCAACCGAGTGACTGGTGCACGGTGAGCTTTACCGTGGTGCGCGGTGAGCTTGAGCTTTAAGCCGGTGATACACGGTTCAACATTTGTAGATCAACAATTGTTGAGCAGTGTGTCATGTCATGTTGAATGTTGAAATATGCCATCCAAATCGTTGAACGTTGTTGAACGATGTTGAACGAAAATAGAGACCAGCTCTATTTCGTTCAACACGTCTGAACAACAAGATGTTGAACAGTGTGTCACCGGCTTTACTCTCACCAGAGGGTAACCACCTTGTTACCTTTGCGTTTCTCATGAATTAAACGCCTCTGTTCTATATTCACACTTATAGGCCTTAATCACACGGCGGCCATGTTGAGTCCCGCGGAATTGAAAACTTTTGTTTTTGCGTACCGAAACTCGTTCCCAAACATTTCAACTCGAGGCTCGGAGTAGGAAATCTATTGCCTACGGCCAACATGGCCGCCACGCGAATAACGCCCATTCACACAACTGACGGGATATAACAAGATCTCGCAATTTAGCAGCCCCTGGATGGCTTGTTAGCTCAGTTGTTGGAGCAAGATGCAGTGCAACTGCACGGTCATGGCTTGGGGTCCCGTTCAAGACTGCACTTTGATATACGCATTTAATGTAGAAACATCTTGATATTTATATTCATAAACTGAATTACAATTTCTTTGGAGTAATTATCTCACAAAAGCAGTGTTTTTACCTTGTCATCCTTGAACCACAAAAGCACAATAGAAAACAACTTGTTTCTTTGATCTGCGTCAAGCTGTGATAGCAACAAAAGGTTTGTGTGAAATTAAAGTCAGGAAGATCATTGCAGTTAGTTGAGCCAAGCAAGCAAGCCTGAAAAAAATCCAGGCTTGAACGGGATTGGAACTGCGCATGACCGTGCGATTGCGCAGCACTTTCTGTATCAACTGGGCCCCAAAGCCAGCTGGCTGCTTTCAAGCTTGCTTGCAACTGCTCAAGTCACTTAGTTAACCGCGATGATCTTCCTAACTTTCATTTCACGTTCATTCTGAAGTTCAAATATGTCAAATTTCCAAAACTCGAAATCGTTTCAGAAAATTATGACAGGCAAAGCGATTCCAACACGTTTAATACTTGACACGTTGATAAATTTCATGATTTGATACCTTAAGGAACCTCCCCTCCAATTAAAAAAAACAACTCTAAAATCACAGTAAAATTAGTTAAGTTTTTCTCAAAGAAATAGTTTGTATATTAAATTTAAAAAGTCCTAGAATCGCCCGTGTTTGTTTTTAAATTTCGAATGAGCCGCCATCTTGAATAACTGTGACGTATTACGGTAGTTCTATTGTCATTAAAGCTCTTTGTTTCAGAACGATCGGGCAACCGTAACACATCACAGTTATTCAAGATGGCCGCACCCAGAAAATTTGACAACCTCGTTTCCAGGGTCTCTCTTCTCTGCCTCCCTTGTCCTCAACGACAAGGGAGACAGGGAAAAGAGACCCTGGAAACGAGGTTGAAAATTTGAAACTGAATATAAGCGATCCCGAAATTCAATTTTCCAGATGCAAACACATTTCTTAGAAAGAAAAATTTGAAAAAAAATGTTTACAAACATTTCCCCAAGTTTAGACTTATTCTGTAGTAAGAGTGGAAGTTTCATTTAACTGTTTCTCTTGAATGGAAAAAGTTAAAAGCGAATAATTTTTGATAACGTATCAAGGAATACTCCATAGTCCGCCATTTCCGAGCTGCTTTTAGCCATATTTCGGAAGCAAGTATGAGTGCGCAGTAACGATAAAAATAGACCTTTTCACGCCTTCTGACGGTTTCTTAATGGTTGGGGGCATACGCGACTTAAATTTCAGTGAATGTATGGGATTTTGGCCGAAATCAAACCTCTATAACTCCGCTGCAAAAAGGCAGATTTCAAAAACTTCAAAATAATTTTAATCGTTTTATTAATATCATTCACTCAACGGAAAATTAGATCTTTGCACAAGTCACAACGTCTGAAAATCTCATGTCGCACCAAATTACGGGGAATTTGCATAATTTTGTTGACAAGGGTTAACTTACTTCGTATGAAATTTACAAATTTCGTTTACGGTCGTTGTGGCTTCTGATCGTCATACGTTGCGAAAATAATCTCAATAGAAGTGCTTTTTGAGAGGTATTCTCGCTATCCACAATCGTTAGACCTTAAAGGATTTATAACGGTTCAAAGTCGGCAAAATTCCCATACATTCACTGTAATTTAAGCCGTGTTTACCCCCCCCCCCCCCCCCAACCAATATGGCGTCAGAAACCGTGAAAAGGTCTATTAATTTTCATTCATGTGATAAGGAAAAAATAGTTAGAAAAAAAAACGATTTGCACTTCGCTTCGCTTTAAAAAACAGGCTCAAGTCTCGTAAATGAGCCTCAATCGAGCGGCGGCCATATTGGCCATAGACAATAGATTTCGTACCCGGAGCCTCGAGTTGAAATGTTTGGGGACGAGTTTCGGTGCGCAAAAACAAAAGTTTTCAATCCCTCGGGACTCAACATGGCCGCCGCGTGATTAAGGCCTATGGCCAGCTGCACATCAATTGTTTTCGTACCTTCTCCAACAGCGACTTTATTGTAAGAGCCGTCACCTTGCGGCAATTAGCCGAGTCATCATTCACCATGTGAAAGGTCAGCGGCACAAAAAAGAAACCAGCATACTCTGCAAGCATTGTCTGATAGAAAACAATAAGTCAGTGAGGATGAAGGTACACTAGGCGTCCATTTTTGGTTTCTTTCCTTTTTTTAGAGGGTACGGGGTGGTCGTCGACAGAGGAGCGACTTGTATACCGCGTTATGCCACAAATGCTTGCCAATCAGATTTTACTGGAAACTTACTCAGTGCATGCAGTTTGGGAAATTATGATTTTGTCAACCTTTGATTTAAGACCGTTACGAGAAACAATTACAAGGGAAAACTCTAGAAGTTAATACTCTATTTCATCAAGAGTGATGAAAAGGTTTGAAGATTATTTTATTGTTTTTAACACCAAAAATACACCTTATTCCAAAATGGCCGCTGATTTATGCGCATACAAATTGGCCCTTGTTGCCTCGTTCAAGATAAAATATTCTTTTGAATTTTAAGCTTAAGAACGAGGCATCAAGGGCTAATTTGAATAAAAACAAAAGAATATTTAAATGGCGGCCATTTAGGAATAAGGTGTATAGGGAGCAGAGATAGCTGGCAGAAAGCCGCAGTTAGAAAAAAAAGTCAATCGCAGAGCCTGAGCTGTCTGTGCTTGAAACTGTCTATGTAATGATCTCACCTCGGGAAAGGACGAAAACATAGATGCCAGCATTTCCAGAGCTGATTCCCGACCTGTCTCGTGTTCATACCTTGAATTAAAGACATAAAAATATACTGTAACGATTTATTACTCATATATGATTTGGAATTTTAATCGGTAGGGAGACAGAGAAACGATAAGGTGCTGGTGAATAAAGTGACCGTTGATGTTCACAGCACTTACCCAAGCTGAGATACATAAAACTCTAGGTATCTTTGTAGCTTTTTCCCCAGTGGATAGTCCAGAAGAAATTGAAGCATACACTGCGAAAAAAAGTGAACAAGACCGAGTATTGCGAAAAGAACTCGCCTTGAGGAACACAAAAAGATAACTAATGGCTCTCTTGTTCTCACCTGTCTGGATTGAAGCTGAATGTTGGCCGAGCTACTGGTGATTGAGAGTTGGCCTACTTTTCCCATGACGTCATGAATTTCAGGTACGACGAGCTTTCTGGAAAGAATAGCCTGGGCAAAACAAGACAACCCTCTCAACCAATTAAACAAATCAGTGTCATATCTAAATATAAGTTTAACGAATATTATGTCGCCGGCTGCGAGAACGTTTCGCGTGGAGGTATCAAGGTGGCAATTTACGGTTTTGCGGGGGGGAAGGCGGAACGTCTATTGGCGTCTGGTACTGCTTTTACATTCCTACTTTTCAAGGAATTAAAATCAGTCATAATTATATAGCTGGTAGTTAATCCGCAATTGTCAGCATAGCTTTATTCTTTAAAACTGTCCAATTAAGGATTAATTTTGGATAGTTTCAGATAGGGTTTTCCTTTAAAAAAAAGGCAAACTGTCCAATTTAGAAAATATAGGACAGTTTGTGTTAGCCAATCAAATCCCAGAAAATACAATAGGTAATACATACTAGCCAGTCAGCACAAAACCTAGCGCCAGCGCTGTTGTCTCTGTGATTAGTAGTTGACAATGGCGGAGTTTAGGCACTGAGATATCACCGCAAATAAGAGATTTCCTACACTGCCAGAAGAAGAGCTTGCCAACATGAGAGGCAAAAGCCAAAACTAAAACACCTCCAAGAGTACAAAAACTTGGCTGAATGTTCTCAGAGTGGAAGGTGCAGCGTAACAAAGCGAGAAAGTTGGAAGATATCCCTTTTCATGAGCCACCCTGGTCCCAGAGGTTTTTCTTGAGCCGCGAGAGAGCCGCGAAGCGACGAGAAGAGCCAATCAAACCTCTGGTTACCTTGGATTTGAATCTCACTTTCATGCAGACGCCAGCTGTCAAACGCGTCAAATTGATAATTACAAAAGGGACCAATGCCAACTTAGCAATCACGCGTCGCCTCGGTATTACCAATCAAACGACCCAATCATATTGATTTGCATGTTTGTAAAAATATCAACTAATCCGAGCCTGAGGGTCAGATCCTGACCCTGGCGTCTGCATGAAAGTGAGATTCAAGTCCAAGGTAACCAGAGGTTTTTCTCTTCTCGCCGCTTCGCGGTTCTCTCGCGGCTCAAGAAAAACCTCTGGGACCAGGGTAGTCATGAGCTAGATGCAGTTCTTTGGCGCGTTTTCGATGAAATTAGAAAAAAGGACGGTCACGAATACGAACCAGAAATTTTGGCTGTCATCATTGCAGTGCTCGATGGGACCGTCATTTAAAAAACTGCTGCAAAAACTACAGTATTTTGCGAGATCGTGAATTTGCAAACTTGAAGCGAGCGCAAGGTTACGGAAAGCAAAAAAAATGCCTCTCGTTCTTTAAGCGAAGCAGACGAAGAATTCCTCTGGACTTCAGGTAATATTTTGAAAATAAAAATAATTCACAAAGTTTGCCTTTCTTTAACGATAATAGCGTGACTGAGCAATGCCCAATTACAACTGACTAGCTATATAATTAATAGGTGACAGGACTACATGCTTGTCCAATTTGGAAATAATTGGATTAAAAAAAATTCCTCGGACTGCCAAATTGGACGAGGCCGTCTCATCCAGTTATTTCCAAATTGGACTTCATGTAGTCCTATTACATATACTAACCAAAGTAGGAAATGTATAATCCAAAAAAAAGGAGCTTTTAGCCTAAACGTCTCCAAATTATTGGTCAAACGTTGGAGCAAATTATGCTAAAAGCTCAGTTTACTTCATTCTTCCCAGCCCAACAAGGATATTCGCACGATGTAGATCCCACATATATATGGCCAACGGTATTTGTACGTTTAGCTGCAGGTCCAACTTCGTCAACCAATAAACGTCGGCTAGTGATGTTCCAACGTTACTTTACATTTGTCTGGGGCTTCAAGTTAACAATAAAGCTGGCCGAGCGACGGTTTTTTCGGCCGATCCATTTTGCAAGCGCACCTTGAGAAGAGAAAAGGCTGTCCCCTGTTTGGTGTGATCGTGGATATCTTCTTCCACAAATCCTAACAGGACCTGAAGATGCTTCTCCGCCACCTTGAAATGTTTGAAGTCCCGGATGATAACCGTCATGGCCTGAAAAAAAAAACGAAAATTACTTCTACTCATTGGTTGCTTATACTGTACTTTCTGAATTGAGTTTGACTGGGCCAATAACGCAACCTTGTTTCTGCATTTGAGAACATAACGATTTCTATTTGATGTACCGTCCGTGCAACGCGTAGACTGTTTGAGCAAAAAGTTCGGGAGAATTAGCGACCAGAACTGAGGTGAAATGATAAGATAAAGCAGCCTGGAGAATAATGCACGAATGATTCCACTCGGATTGTCTCCCTTGTGCATCAGTCACTTAAGGGGAGAACAAAACCTTCTGCTGCCTAACCAAGGTTTAAGGTCACGCAAGAGAGGATGAGTGGAGACAACACATCCACGATACATGGGCCTCTCCCAATAAAATTTTGTTTCAACCTAATCATGACAGACACCCGATTGGTTAGTTGTAACTGATCATTGGCTGCGGGACCATGGGCACGAGACCAAAATAACTTCATCATGGGGTAGGGGATATGTTCTCTCCCCTCATACCGTCTTGGGTAACGTTAATGTACCACTTTAGAGAGCTTTCCATTGTAAGAAAATAGTAATGAAGCCAAATCTTTGGAGCGATGTCATCTTTTTTGAAAACCGTGCCGTTAACCGCTCAGTTGCAACAAAATTTGCCAAACGAAAGTAATCCTAAATCTGTTTGTGACGCCATAAAAGTGTTTCCCACAATTTCACTCCAGTACAATTAAATCCAAAATCATGAAAAGCAAGTTCGAATGATAAATGCATGTTTTCGCAGTTAAAAGAGTCCCTGCATCCGTATGTCCCTTGTAATTTCACCAATTAAAATTCGTGCTTTACACCATGTTGCTTTCAGTCGAATTAAAAAACCAATTTACATGGCTTACAAGTGAAGGACACCACAATAACGATCTAATCCCAAGGCATCCAGAGCACGAAAGGAGATCGTTTACCTTGAAGGCAGACAGAACCATCTCAAAGTTCTCGCCAACTTTTGCACCAGCTTTAGCGTAATTCTTGAGTAATTTGAAGAGGTTCTTTCCTATTTTAGGAACACAACGGGTTAATGAGGGCAGTGGAAACTTAACCAAGCCGCTGACACAACGAAGGGAAATGGTCACCACCTGACGGGAAAAAAACAAAAAAATCTCGTCACAACACAAAAAGAAGAAACAGATTTGAGTCTTACCAAAGCCCACGCTGCATGTGATCTTTTTCTCTGGTTTTGAAACGTGGATCAAGGAGGACTTGCACCTTACATAGGTTTCGAACTAAGACCGCTGGATTTCGGATAAGAGTGCCGGTAAGACCTACAGTAGCAGAGTGCTTCGTAGGGGTTTAGGCATAAGTTAACCTTTACCTCAGTTCCACTGTCTCTCTTTTTCTCGGTCTTTGTATGTTTTGAGAGACAGAGAAAAAGATTTGGAACGATTGTGTCAACAGCAGTTAAGGACGCCAGGGCGGGGGGTTTTTCTGACGTCCTTCTCTACATTGTTTCGTTAACATACGAATTTGCATGAAGAAGGCGACTTGCTACACACAAACTGACTTTAAATGTCTAAAGCTGAGCCATACATTCTTTGTATAATTTCGAAGCTTTACACAAAAATTCCACTAATATTATCTGATAAATCGGGCACAAATTTTCACAGAGAGCTCGTGATTAGACAAAGCACTTAAAAAAATTAAAATATTTGTAAACAAAGATTCCCCTGTACACCTCACCGACAACTCTTCAGTATTTCGCTCATTCTGGAAAAACAGACGTTTCTTGCGGTGGAAAAAAAAAACGACTTTTACGACTAGACTTCCGGTTAGTGCATCTGCCTACGCTCGCCGCTAAAAAACTGGAAACTGATAGTGTCTTCAGACAACCGCAAGATCTCAAACCTTATTGTACTTGGACTCCAGGCAGCCAGTAAGCAACTCAACAAATGGATCCAACATCTGCAGATGTTCCTGGTCTGACGTGGAAAGTTTTCCATGTTTAAGCATCATGTAAAGCATCTGCCAAAATACAATGACGACATCTCACAGAACTTATTTAGTCTTGCTCCCGTCTGACCTTGTACCTCAGTCGGTAGAGCATGCTGGCGGTGATCTAAGCCGAAGGTCGTGGGTTCAATTCCCACCCTGGTCAGAGTTTTTCTCTGTCCTTGTGTGGGCCCATTTCCATTAGTAGGGATAACCCTCACATGGTTCATATGGGGTACAAAACTAGCACTTCACATTACACTCTAATCAGTTAAGTCTGTTGAAATTTATAGTGCAACACGGCCAACGTTTGTAAAAACGTAACCCTCCCTCTGAGGTCCAATCGGTTAGTTTTGAACGTTAGCAATTGCGGACTGTCAAATCCAAAACTGACACTCAAAGTAAACAGCCTTTGGATAAAAATCAAAGCTCAAAAGTTTACTACGCAGGTGTTAAGCAAAAACGCTTTCAAAATCTAAAGGAAAAAAGAAAGTGATTTCTTGATCATAGTACCACTTTAAAAACGGTTCATTAGAACGATCTCTAGTACAGCATCACGTTTATAGCAAAAGTCTAATATTGAGCTGGAAGTTACGTTCTGCAAAAAAGTGAAGCGTTAAAAGTTCCAAAAGGCCTAAACTAAGTTAGAATGACAGAAATTTCACAGTTAATAAAAAGCAGCGACCTGTTGCTTGGCGGTAGCCACAAACGCCACTCAAATCACCGACCGATTCGCTCGGTTCGTTGAGCATCGGACAACCGAACAATACCAGGGGTCGCCTATTCGAGTCTCGGAGGGCACCTCAAGTTAAATTCTATTTCACCTTGCATTTCTGAGTAAATTCAACAGGCCACTTTCGAAATATTAAAATTCAGCTAGGCAAAGGAAAGTGGATGATACATAAATATATTTCACATTCGTTCCAACTTGCTTCTATTGTTTTTCTCCTCTCTGCCTCACTATGAAGCTGAATATTGATATTCCGAAAATGGCCTATGCTAATCTCAGTCTTTCATTACCATGTTTGTTTCACTCGCTTTACAGGACACAAATCTTTACGCACCTGAAGGCCGAACTCAACCACAATGTGATGATTTGTCTTTGTGCTGGTTTGTGGCACGTTTCCTCCCCGTGTGGGATTGGGTGGAAGAAGAAGAGAGTTTTCTGGGTGGAGCCTGGGGTTATTTGTCTCTGGTGCGGCCGCCTTTTTGCTATAAATACCGAAGAACGAGTAAAGTTGAAGTGTCTTTTTTTTTTGTGACCACTGCGACAAATGAGTTGTCTAGAATAAACCCAAGTAATGCAAAATAGCTGTGGTTCTTACATTGGTTTAGGTTTCATCAGTGGCATATTCTCGCTGGCAAGTCCGTGAATAAATATCAACTGCACTGGCGGTGTCATGTTTTGGTTAGATTGTAAACCAACGCTAATCCGCCTCAAAACCTCCTCAACACGATGGGCTGTTTTGTGACTTTGAGTTGAATCAAGAACCTGCAAAGGACAAATACCACATATGGAGTAATCGCGGATCACCTGTTGTCTTGGGCTAATAGGTAAAAAGAAAGACAAAAAGCATTATCTTTTTCCATAAACGGTTGTATTTAAAGCTTGAATATTATGGAGTGGCGAGTAGCCGGACAGCTTTGAGAAATCCCGAGGATACTGAGGAGGTCAATCACTGGGATTTACGAAAAGTAGAGGAGTTGAATTCTAGACCAACGAAAAAACCTAGGTACCAAAAATAGCTAAATTTAAACCCGAATAATTCACACACAACTAAAACTACGCCTCTGATACGGACTGTGTGGTTTAAAGGAACCGTCCACGATACCTCAAACACAGCTCTGAGGAACTACCACACTAACCGAAAGTCATTTTTCAACTTCCTAAATCGGTTGCAAAGAGTCAAGCAATACCAAAAGAGAGTTAGAAAGTGAGACGCTAGCATCAACACAAAGGTTATTCCCAGTCTATTAAAAGACTATTCCCGGAACAAAACCTCCCTTTTCTCAGTACATTTTAGCAGCTGACAACCTGGAGCATTTATATGCAATTTTTTTGAGAGTGGTAAATTAATTTTCAAGGGGAGGTGATGGCTTAAAACAAACCGCTTTCAAAGGAGAAACCAAAAGAGTCAACGACCGCGTCCCAGCAAATTTTCCAAGAATTTCGAAAGCGTCATAGCTCTTGCAGGTCTTTGCCTCAGGTAGCTTGTTTGCAATCTTCTCTACCTCCCGATTTGTGGCTGCAGCACCAAAAAGGTCTTCAATGAGTACCTACAACAACAAAAATACAAGAGTTGAGCCTGGTTACAGGTGAAATACAAATGCAATCGCAAGCGACGCAAAAACGTAGAACACACACACAAGGATGGATACGCTGACGCAGGTGGGGTCATTTTTCAAAATGACTGGCGACGTTGACGCCATCTGTTTCAACATCAACCGAGCTGGCATCGAACTGGAATTGTCACCTTGAATTTGCGTTGCCTCAGTTCAAAAGCAAACGCGAATGCAACTGTGTTCGAGAGAAGAATTTTGTTTTCACTTCTTGCATTGGCATACTTGTTTTTGCTCTGGCTTGCCTTTGATTTGCGGAAGTTTCCAAGCGTATTTCCTTTCCTTATGACGTGGATGATGAGCGATCATAAGGGATTGCCGCTGAGAGTTTTAACAGTCGCTCTATCATCACTTGGCCTAAAACCCACATGCGCTCTTGGTGGAAGCTAAAGTGGTGTTCAACAGCGCTTATTCCGTCATTTCTACAACTGAAATCCACAAAAGCCACTACTTCGATTTCTTCCACATCTCCACCTTTAATCAATGAGGGTACAGACAGGTGAAATTTGCATTAAAGCGTCCGCATTTGCAATTTGCGATTATTTTAGGTTTTGCTGTCGTAAAAAATGGACATCAGTTTTTTTTTCCTTTTTTAATGGGTTCTGTGGATTCATGAGCCTAAGACGAGAGAATCCACAGAAAATGTAACCTCGCTTCGCGCGTGCTGTAGAACACAACTCGCCGGTGAATGAATCCAAAGCACTGACAATGCGATGACAAAATCCGCCTTAATACGACGCCTGACGCAGCACAAAAAAATTATAAAATGACGATACTTTGTCAAAGTAAGCTGTCAACCACTTATCACCTATCTTTGTGGCTTAACTGTCGGTTTTGAGATAAATGTTACACTGTCTTCCTGTCCACTCAGCTGTTTAAATAAGTACTGACTTTACCACTGTAGTCAGACAGAGGGGGAATGGAAAGGAATCCTTCATTTCATCGGGATTATGCTATACTTGCCGTTGTTTCGTGATAAGCTCAGGCCACGTGAAACCGCGTAACTTGTATATGAGCAGCCCTCTTTCGGTAGTAAATTGTCATGCGTCTTTCAGTGAGTGCACTGCCTGTTACAGCCTCCTAAGGAGGGAGCTTTATATATGATTAGGCTTATTCACTCATTTTAAAGTACCACTGTGACCAAAAAATCAATTCTTATTTTTCTTTCGATTTCCCGCAAACTAAGGCCGTGTTTTCACGAGCGGATTTTCAGGTCGTTTAGCGAGTGACAACCGGAAACTCCGTGAAAACAGTTCCTTTCCCAACTCACTTAAAGTTAAGCGAGTCGGCAAATTTCAATGCAATACAATTCTGATTAAATTTAAGCCACCAAACCAGACAGCTTAAGCCAGTTGGCATTGATTTCGGCCAATGAGAAGTCGCTTGCGGTTATTCAAATCGGAAATACAACAGGCGTGATATTTTTATTTTATTATTGCAATGGCACGTGCTCTCTCCTCATTTAATCGTACCAGTGAAAACACGCATCATTTTGAAGTCCCTTAACGAAGTCTGAAAACAAACCACGGTCTATGTCAACTAAACACTAAGCGACCAAAGTTTTAAGCCTTGATTTCAAAAAGGCACCTGATTATTTTAACCGGAATTTTCCTATTTAATGGTCCGCCGTTACTAACTCTACGATCTTGAGACGGAGCTGCACCGAGGAGAAAATTACGTCAAGGGCTCACTAGTTTAAGAATGCAATGCGTGACTGTGTATGCCACGGTTTTGCATACTGTATATAATAAGCTGCATTCACAAGCTGAAATTTTAAGCTAGTGAGTAAATGACGTCACTTTTCCCTGGATCCAACCCTCTGAGGTCCAATCGGTCAGTTTTGGACGCGAGTAATGGCGGACTGTGAAATCCAAAACTTACACTCAAAGCAAACGGCCTTTGGATAAAAATCAAGGTTCAAATTTTTGCCAGTCAGGTGTTAAGCAAACACACCTTCAAAATCTTTATCACAGGGGCACTTTAAATTTGTTACAATTCCACTAATGTCTCTGTAATCGAGCTAAATATAACCCACAACAAATGTTGGTGAATCCGCTGTAAACCTATGTAATTAACCGTTCCCCTGGGTAAAAACATTGAGAAGAGTGACTGGATACTCACTCATCACTTCATCTTTTTCAATTGAATTTTTGCTTAAGTTTGCTTAAAGCTCTCTCGTTTAAGGATATCATGCCGGTTTGCCTTACACTGACTGAAACAAAGAATAAAAACCAATTACGCCTAATTAAGACAACGGCACACTCATCAATTTCGAAGCTTCGTTTGCCGTGGAAGCCGGCAATTTTCTGCATGCTTTTCCTGTTACCAAATGAAAGTTACATCTAAAAGAAGTCGTCATCTGCGAGGGAACTAAATTATAATCAGAACATGATATGCCTGGAGAAAGGAAAGACAAAGTTACAGCAAGAGAATTAGGCCCGAAGTTAGAGTAAAATAAATCCGCTTTCAGAAACAGACCGAAAATGGTTCCACAAGCGAATAGAGTAAGATATGCGCATGTCCGTTTCAAACTGTTTCCTAATGTTAATCTTGCTAAGATCACTCCCTATAGAGCAATATTTATGACGTAATTCGTAATTCACACGTATTATTATTTTATTATTAGTCAAACTTTACTGAATGGGCAAGATTGTTGCTCATTTCGTCAAAGTGAGTGTTTGAGGCAAACTGGATAAGCTACGATAGACAAGCAGGGCGGAGAAGTTGGTTGTCTCTTTATAAATGAGGAATCCCTTCTTTGGGGATTTTCTACCGGATTAATTCGCAAAAATACCCTACTATATTACAAAACTGGAAGGAATTTCAAATGTCAGAAAAAAAAGACAATGACAAATAACTTGTAAGCGATGCCAGTTCTAATCACATTGTACGGCCCAACATGAACAGCAGCGCCGAACCGGTGGCGGCTACCCTGGTTCTAGCAATTAAAGTAAGCACTGCAATTATAGATTTACTGCTTGGATTTTCTTTACACACTCCAAGTTTTATTCCCAAAGCCAATAAACATGCAGCTCGAAACATTTCTCAAGATAACTCTCCACTGACTGTATGGAGCGAACGAAGATATAAAAAGTTCAAGTTTGAGCTATACTTTGCCTTGGGGACAATAAACTTAAAATACTTGACTCATGCAGAGGCGACCAAATAGAAGCAAAGTTCAAAGTAATCCTGATTGTGGGCTACTTTCCTATAATCAAAGTAAAGGATTGTTGAAGACATCATGCCCCTGAAGTTAACAAGATACAAGTATTTACAAGATGACTTGAGAAAAAAGGTCCGGAATGAACGAACTTATACTACATCGAGCAAAAATTTAGCACGTTCTAACGTGGTTTCTTAGATCCAATCCTCAATTGCCAAACCAGGCTTGGAGCGCTAATAATCACGGTCAGTCTTTACAATAAGTTTCGAAATCTTGGAACTTGCCGAGGGTACTCACTTGTTTTCACTCAATTTCACACTAAGGACAAATTCGCATTAATCACCCCCAGTTCGTTCGTAATTTATGTTACATTGACGAAGTGTTCGTGCCAAAGGCTGTCCTTGTTCGGTGTTTGAATGCACTCCAATCTGCCAAGTGTGAGACTTTCAGAATCCTCTCCTATCATCCGAAACACTTAAACTACCAAGGGGTTCAACTCTAGAACTTGAAAATGGGAAACGGTGACATTTCCGACAAAGCGAGTTAAATATCGTGCGAAAACCGCGCCGATAATTTTCAATGTACAGGAGGTAAATACAGGGATTTATTGCACTGGTAACGTGACCGAGAAAGAAAGCTGGAAAAACTAAAAAGCAAACCTTGGTTTGGAAACGAAAAAATAATATAGGCAAGAAGAAGTGCAGGCACCACCCCAAAGCGAAAACTAACACGATCGCAAAAAGCATATTCATAACCTTGCGAGTGCGTATGAAGTGACGACTGTACTTGCGTCGAATACTAGACAAGTTTACGCCAACAGGTTTTCGATTTTTAAGTGAAATCAAAACAGCGCTGTAGAGAACCACGATGACGAACAAAGGAATCACATAGAACATGACAAATGCGAACTTCACATAAAGATTGAAAGCCACTTCGGAGTCGAATTCTAAGGAACAGAAAGTTTGGCCTTCTTCTCCAATTCTGAAATGAAGGCCGTGGAACATGGATGATCGAATTGCCACAGCGGTAAGCCAAACAACCACAATTAAACAGTACGCAAGATGATTTGTAACGATGCGTTTAAAGGGAAACAGAACTGCGAAAAAGCGATCCAACGCCATAACCATAAGAGTGAGTGTTGATACAGAAGCTGAAAGTTCTTGCGTGAAAGGCGCCACTTTACAGAGAATCAGTCCAAGAGCCCCACTAATTCCCCACTTCGTGCCGAGAAAAGTTCTTGAAATCATTCTTGGCATGTAAAAAATGGTGATGAGGATATCTGCGACGCTCATGTTGACTAAAAAGAAATTCACTGGCGTTCGCATTCGGCCATTCTTACAGACAACAGCTACAATGAAGGAGTTTCCCATTAAAGACACCAGCATCACCACCACATAAAGAGATACCTTAATTGACTGGACTGCCACTATGGATTCCGCGCTGCAAAACAGATCATCGACTTTGCATGTTTCGTTTGAGGAATTCATTTCCTGATTGCGACAAAGACAAACCGAAGCAACGGTCTTTTCCTAATGGAGTTTGAAGTTTGAATACGTTTTGAGTAACGTTCTCCTAAAAAGTTCCACTTTATTTGGCCAACGTCGGAAAGGAGCGTGTTTCACATTGAGAAAAAAAAACGTAAAAGTGTATAGGATCGTACGCAGGAGATGAGTTCCCGTGGATAACTGGTATTACAAGATTGTGTGAAGAAAAAACGAAAGTTGTGGCTTACTCCCCTCAACGTGTCTAAGAAGTAAAGATTCCTTTGGAAATGTTGACCGAGAGACTATAAAAATACAAGTCAAGCCTTCTTCGGTCTCTTACAACGGTATCTTGCTGATCCTCAAACACGCGAAACTAGACGCATGCAAGACGACAGGTCCGTGGTGGGGATGGAAGGAAAAAGGTCGATTGCTTTTAGCCAGTAAGTTCTCTCACTGGTTACCGAAAATACTGGATAAACTTTCAGGACAGGTAGTCCTGAATTATCCGGGAATTGCGTCTGATATGCTCTCTGCAAACAGCGACTCTTTATTGTCCAACAAAGGTTTATCAGATACAACCGCTTGATAACTTCATCATCCGCACCAGTACAAATCAAGGGAAGCAATATGACTTCTTTTCTACGACAGACAAAATGTCGCCGTCAAGAAAATTTCAGAGACGAATAGCGCCCATCATCATGATCTTTATGAAGGGTATCCTCCTCACTATGCGTTGTTACTTTGCTCCACCGTCATCTATCAAAAAACGCTCTTGCGAACCCGATTTAAACTAAGACCAATACTAGCGCCCGTGAAGTGTCGCGTTTCGCATACGCCGACGAGAAACCTTAAAATAATCCTCGAAAACGTTCTCGGCCGGCACTAGGCAGCTTCTTAGACAAATGTTCCCAGTAAAAATCTACGTTGCGTGTTTACTGTAAGTCAGCAAGTTGCTTTCTTGTTAATTAAAAAAACGGAAGTTCTTAGTATATGAGCTTAAAGATAAGGAACCTAAACCTCAAATTGTCAATCAGCAAAACGTTGTGATCTGTGTGATGCAGATTGTGATTGTGACCAAGCCAAAATTAAACAAACAGAGCGATTCCATCCGCGCAAAGCTGTTTGCTTAACACTTGTAATAGTTTTATTCTCTTCACCTCTTATTTACCCTTCATTTTCGCATTCTGTTATTTTTATTGTTCGTATGTCAATACTTAGCTTTTTACCTTTCATTCCGTTGTTTCAGAAATTGTATATATGCGGAATTTTTATCTATGAACTTGAACTTGAAAATGACCGTAGAGCGGTCGAAACGTCGTTCTCCTCATTTTTTATCGCTCGTTTTTATAACCAAATGAAAAACAAAGGTCACGGAAATGAAAACATGAAGACGGTGGGAATGACAAGAACAGTTTATTTGTTAATTTTGAAAATGAGGGTGGAGAGAATAAAGAAATGGTTTATTCTACGTCCTATTTCTTTAAACAAAAGATAATGCCATCAGTCAGAAAAAGGGTTGCGTTATTAAGTCACAACGCAGCTGCAGCCGAAAGCCATCGCTAAAATCGCCGGCAGCCCAAATGGAAACAAACTACAAAGAAATCTGCTAATTTAGCTTGCAGGGAAGAAAGACACTCAATCAGAGAATTTAGACTTAGCTCAGTAGGTGGAGCATAGGATACCATGCGAAGAGGGGTTGTAAGTTCAATACACTTATCAAATTAACTTAATTTTGATGCATGTCGGGTTCATTTTGTTTGCTTGAGGCGATGTCGCCCGGGTTTGGGAATATTTTAAGAGGATCGAAAAACCAGCCTCAATTGCCCTAAGATACAAGACAGAGCTGGAGTAACGTTAGCTGTAAACGGAGATGAGCTTTTTGTGAAGCAATTGGGATTTTGGGCTGACTGTGAATTAATTACACAGTTATCATGCGTACAGTGTACTTCCTTGCGTTGGGCCTGCTGTCTTTTGAAAAATTATTCTAAAAAATTCCTAGCTCGCACTCACGTGATTAGACGACCGCGTTGGTGCAGAAAACAAAGGCAAAATGTCGCTCGCTGCATAATAATAGAGCCAAATTCCCAAAATATTTTTTTGCTGTTGTTCAGTACACAAACATGGCTGCCATGACGTCAGGTGCCAGCAAAGGATCGCGGTGCATTCCGGTTTCGAAACAGAGAGACTACACCACAAAGAAACAATGTGCACAAAGTGCAATGAATAGTTACCAGGAACAATTTAAAACAAACTCGGTTGTCTGAAACACTGCAGAATAAAAGAAAGCCAAAAGAAAAACAAACAAGAATTAATTACACTAAATTTAATTAAGGAAACTCGGAAATGTTTATTTAAGGTGCAGGTCATGGACGAAAGATTGAAAGTGATGCTCACACTTAGCTGAACAATTTAAACAACAGTCTCATGTAGATACCTGAAAAATTCAGGCGGCTTTAACGAGATTCGAACCCAAGATATCTCTGCAATGCCGGTGCAATGCTATAACAACTGAACTATGAAACCACGCAGGTCAATTTGTTGGGCTCATGTGTTCCCGTCAAAAGAATAATGAAGGAAAAAAAATGTTTATTTGAATTGATGGTTATAGACGAAAGATTGAAAGTGATGCTCACACTTCTCAGGGCAATTTAAGCAATTGTCTCGTATAGAGTGGCCGTTTTTTTTTTTTTGGTTTAACTGAAACGGCATCTACGATAAGAAAAGACTTCACGTGAACCCATGCAAAATTTATTTGTGTTTGAAGAAAGTGGAGATCTTTGCGCAGCAAGACTTTGCCGACACCTGAAGAATCGCGCCAGAAGTGTTAAAAAATCCCCCCTCGTTTGAGGTAAAAGAATCGCGCAAAATAAAGAAGAGGTTTTTTCGGTTTTCGCAAGACGACAAGGTGGTCAAGTTGGCAAATTTGTACAGGTTAGACGGTACCTGTAAGACTTTAGTGTTTTATGAATTTGTACTTTTGGTTTCAATTTGATTGTTCACAACCCACCAACGTAGCACCGACACAGTCTCTTTAGAAACAAACCCCTTCGTTGAATTCTCATTAATTCATGTAGTCCTCGACTTTCTGCAAAGATCTGGATAAAGGGTAAACTAATAGGGCGAGAGTTGAGGGATCGCGCTAGATATGTCGAGGAGTCACGCGAGAGAGGTCGAGGAATCGCACAGAATTTGACAAAAGGCGTAAACAAGTCACAAACAATTAAAAATGAAACCCTTACCTCCACTAAACCCTTAAGAGTCGGGTCCAGATCACCAGGGCTGAGATTATCGTTCATTTTGTCCAACAACGTATGTAACGTGAAACTGAGGACATGAAGCTGGAAACAATGTGTGCATATTAGCAAATTGTATTAACAAGACGGTGGCCAAGCCTCCATAACTGGTCCAGTAGTTACTGATGTCTTTTAATTCAAAATTTGAAAACGATAACAACAACAGAAGATACGAAATTATCAAAGCGCTGATAATCATTGCTTTTCTTGCTGCAGAGTTGTACGTGTCGCGTGAAATGTCGTCTTCTGGAAATTGTTCAAAAAAAAAAGCGTTAAAATGGTTATCACCTGGTATCCTCTTTTCAGTGAACTTCTAAGTTCCTTCAGCATAAAAGGGAAATACTTGATTCCAAGAGAAATCATGATTTTTGCCAGAGTATCCCGTGCTGCAGTACGCACGTCACTAGCTCTGCTCGTCAATGTGAGGCACACGCGCATCAGAAGTCTAGAAATTAAGTGAAACAGAAGTTTATACAATTCGAACTCAGCACGAAACTCAGAACAGAGCGTTTGAGACTCGAAAAAAACCACCTTATCGTCACCTTACTCGAAAGATTCGACTGCTTTGCTTTCGGATAAAGCAGATATTCAAACACAGACAGCACAGCCGACTGTTGGCAGGCAGACGAACAGACAAACAGGAGACGGTTGTTTAACCAGACGGACAGGCCGACTGTCTAACATTGGAAATGTTTTTTAAAGGAAAGTATTCGGGATAAATAAGCGTTCTCAATCCTTTCGCCTCTAGTGAATTTGCTCTCCAGTTCTGTAAAGAAATTGAAATAGAAAAGAACGTTGTGCATCTTCACGTCCGACCTAAAAAAAGAACTTAATTAAACAGTGGTTATATTTAGTGTCTTCTGTACTCATGAAAGGTATGACCGAGACGCTACTAAGTTTGAGCATGTTCCTCGTGCTTATTGCTTGTGTTGCTGGCGAAAACCTGCCTTTGTTGGGATGTGCTTTCTTACCCAGGCAGATGTAAGTGGAGAGCACGCTCAGGCAGGGCTTGGAGAAGTTTGACGGCAGCAAGAATGATAGGAACACGCAATACTTCCTCTTCATCTTCAGCTTTCATCTGACTCAGACGATGAAAACTATCTGACTTCCTCTGCAACAAGAAAGTTAAATTATTAAGTGCCGTAACGCTGGATGAAAGAAAAGGGTCAAGATCGAAACGACCGAAGTCAGCCATTTTCGCAAAGCGATTGAGCAACAATCTCCAGCCCAGGCTCCCTCGATCACTTCCAGTCTTGTCTTAGAGAAAAGGAGAGAGAGCTTGGGTTTGAAGTTGGTTGAAAACTGGAATACCGCAAGAGAAGTCGTGGGTTCAAAACGCGACTTTAAATAACTGACTAAAAACAAGTCTTGAAGTCCTGCCTTTGAAGTGACATCTGCAAATGTCTTCTGCTATATTCCACAAACACCTGTGGGATGTTACAGAACTCACACTGACACAGGGCTTGAAAGAGAAGAACAAACAGTCTCTGGTATTGTGGTTTGGCATCTGTTGTAAAGCTCTCTCGCCACCGGTCGTGGATCACTATAAGGTATCCCATTCTCAGACATGTTCCCTAAAATGCTTTTAAACAAAACAACGACAACCCAACGGACAAAGAAAAAAATGAGTGAAGCAACGAAGAGAAAATGAGACGGAAACCCAACCCTTGTGATCGCTGATTACACATCTCCTAGGAACTGCGCAATAGACCATTTCCGAGTTCATGCCTGCCTCCTCTTCAAAGCGAGTCTAAGTGCAAAAGTTCTTCTCATAAAAATTAGTTTTTATTCATGTCTAAAGTAGACCTAATTACCATCACAAAAACTTCGCGCTTAGATTCGCTTTGAAGCGGAAACCGACATGAACTCGGAAATGGCCAGTTGTTTCCTCTTGAAACAGCACCATTGTTTCCTTATAAAATCTGACGCTGTCGTAAACTACATAAACTAACCTTCTTGGTAATATACTTCCGCAACTGAGGCAGAATGGTTGTCGTGATCGTGTTATAAATACGCAACGGAAGATCCTTGTTAGAGGCGTCTTGTGTGTTTCCTTTAGCAAGATCATCGTTATCGTCGTCATCATCCTCATGGTCGTCATTTTCGCCACTTTCCATCAGTACACTACCATCATTGCTTTCATCAGCTCCGTCGTGACTTTGGTCTTTGCGATCTCCTCCCGCTTTTTCGTCGGCAGCATTAACGTTTTCGCGTAGTCTTTTCTTTTCTGCGTAGCTTGCTGTACAGACAAGAACAAAATGCGCATATATGGAATACAAGTGTACACACGTTCGAAAAAACCATGCACTAGATCCAACAAAGAACGACAAAAATCAGTTTTTTCTGATTCTCATCCAACCAGGATACATACTGGTGGTTTTGTTGCTTTCAACTTGAATCGAAACGGAGCTGAGGTCAAAGTGGAAATTGTTCAAAATGGCCACAACGATTCTGTTGAAATAAAGCAAAGTAACAATAAAAAGAGGTGATAGAGATGAATCTGTTATCCCCGGTTTGCCTTTCACATAAAGACACCACGTTGGTGTCCCTAAACATAGAAATGTGGAGGCCATAATGGTATCCCAGATTCGTCGGGGAATTATACTTTGGTTTTAAACAAGTGCCTGGTAACTTTTGACTGTTGATCACGTGAGAAAACGTAGCATTGACCACGCCCCTTCAGAGGCAGAGCCAATGAAACGGATTATCCAAATGAACTGAAAGATGTAAGGAGTTCAACTGGCAGGAAGCAGACCAGTTAGCTACTCAACAAGAAAAACCGATAGCGGTGGAGGTGGGGTTTGGTCAGAGAGGGACTTGCCTTCGTTAACACCCCCCACACTCGCCCCCCCTCCCCGGATTCTAATTCCAATGCCTAAGCATTCGACCACACCGCCTTCTTTTATCAAAACACCGCCGGTTGTCATACTCCTCACCTAACAATCACTTTCTGAAACTGCTTTTCCACAGGAAGTAATTTTAAATAGCGTCTTAGCAGAGAACAGTATTTGGACCAGGGAAGGCTCGCCGATATCACTCCAATGGTGGTGATTGCCTCGGTAACTGTATTATGCTCCTTGGGAGCCGTGTGATCAAATATACAGTGAGTTACCAATGGCAACAAGAATGACGTCAGCGTCGTGGTCCTGAGGGCATGCTGCTGACAATGGGACTGCAGGCGACGAAGCGCTCGATTACGGCGATGAAGCTGGAAGAGTAAAACGGAATGCGATTTCAGCTTTCAACCTCTTAAGATAGAGCTCGAAGTCGACATAAAGTCGAAAAATACTGAAAGGGCCGATGTTACGCCATTGCAGTCTTATTTCAATGACTTAAGAGCGTCTTTGCATTTATGATCAACAACAACTCATGTTTTTTATAAAGTCAGAGATTTTGCGGCAATGGAAGGCTTAAACTTACAAGTAATCGAAGAGAGAAGCACACACAGTGCATTTTTACCTTCGACCCACTCATCCGAAAAATTGGTTTCTGCCTTGAGCGGGACTCGAACCCACGTCTCCCTGATTACTAGTCGGGAGAGGGACGTGGGTTCAAGTCCCGCTCAAGGCAGAACCCAATTTTTCGGATGAGTGTGTCGAAGGTAAAAATGCACTGTGTGTGTTTCTCTCTTCAATTACGTATATGTTTTTTTATCATCTTCACCAAGAACCACAATAGTGCAGTCAAGATATGTTTTGTTTTGTCATGTATTGTTTGGGATTAGGGGCGGGAACGAAAGAGTGTTGAAGCTTCAAAACATTGACATTTTGCCCATTTTCGTTGTAGCTTCAACATCACTTCTTCAAAACGGTTGCTCAAAATTTTAATATAGGTTGATCTTTTCTTAAAATTTCATCTCCTTGGTATGTCAGGCGAGCAATTTTTTTAAAATTATTTCCCACTCTCATTTAGTTAAAAACCGTAGCGCAAATACACTAAATTTCACTTCAAAGCTATGACTGTCTTTTACCGCTACTTCAAAACTAAGAAAAAAAGCCGCAAGCATGTGGTATACAGTAGTGCGCATGGACGCTCTTCACCTGAATGTGTTTGATGTTCTCAAAAAAGTCTTTCTCGGGATCCTCGTCCAGTAAAACTTTTAGGTCTGACATGGAGTCATGGTTAAACTCGCGAACCATTGTGGACAGCAGAGTGAGAAACTCGTTCCTAGCAACCTAAAGACAAAATTTTCACAAATTTACAGTACGTCTTTACAGCTAAAATACCACTAGCTAGGATGAATTGACGGACGGACGAACGCCTGCTCGTCTAACGGACCAATTGAGTGACTGACCGAGCGACCGTGAGTCTGTCTAACTGAATCACGAGAGATAATGAGAAAGGTATGCGCAACGTACCTCCTTTTTCGAAGCGAGTCCTTTCTTGCACATTGGAAGCAGATTTTTCATGATCAGAACATGAAAAGCGTCATCCTTTTCTGCCTTCCGCTGTACAACATGTCGCACGATACAACTCATACAGTTCCCAGCACTGTCTCGCAGTGACAAGTCATCGCTGTTTAAAACGAAGTATACACTGTTGTGTAGCAATGGCAGAATCTCCTCTGTTTTCAGTGCTCCTTGCTCAAGAAGAGCTCTTGCATTGGCAAAGGCAGAGAGTCTTGTATCATAGTCAGGTTCCTCGAGTCGCTTCGGATTCCACGAGTTAAGTTGGCCGAGTAACTCGGACGACTTCAAAGAGAAGCTAACGTCAACATTTGCAAGCTCCAAAAATACTTCACACAAGCACTGTCTTGTGCTTCGAAAGTTAATCTGCGAGAAAAGCTTCGACAGAAGCATGGCAACCTTTCTAGGTGAGTCAACATTTGCTAACAGACCTTTGACAGTTGACAGGATGTTGTTCGCCGATTCTTCCTTTTGAGAGGAATTTAACAAAGGTATCAGTACTTCCAGCAGAGTTGTAGACTGCTGGGCGTCCTTCACAAATGGACTTATCTTGGACAGAACTGAAAGCTCGCGTGATGGAAGGACCAATTTGCCTTTGTTCTTGCCTTTGTTTTCAACTGCTTGTTTCACTGTCCGATTGAGGTATTCCAGGATTTCCGACAGGTGAGGAAGGACCAACATGGTTCCATAAGTTGGTCTGTTTTTCTGGCTGTAATCTGTGGGCAGTCTAATATAAAATTTACACAATTGACTAAGTGAAGGGATTGAAAATTAACTTAACTCTGAAGGGAAATTTAAATTTTGAGAGTGTAAGGGGAGACCACGATAAACCTTATTTTCGTGATCAACAGCCCGCGCTAGGAAGCCGGAGATCTAAAGCTGATGATGCAGTTTCTCGGCGGTTCTCCGTTCCATTAGCTTCTTTTCGTATTGTCTCCCAATCCTTCCTTCCCAACGAAATGCGCAACGGAAATCTAAAGACAGATGCTAGCTAGGCTGCAATTTCTGTTTTGGCCCAGGGCATTGAAGTGGTGTTTCTAGTTGTGTTCGCCGAAGTTCGGTGCCTTTCGATCGCATTCCAAGGAAACAATAAAACCTAAGATGGCGCTCTTTCAACGTGACCTCTTCACTAGGGGCGGAGGCACCCTTGGGACGACAATTGCAGTTTAATAAACCTTTTTTTTTTCTAGAAGGCCAAACATTACTTTCACTAAAGCAATGTAAAAAGGAGTTTGTGGTGCAAATTTGGAAAGACGAAACTAAACCACCAAATTCAATCAATAAAGCTGCTTACTCTAGTTCAGAGCCACATTCCAGAAAATCAATTTCTTCTTCTGCAACGTTTGACAGAAGATTGTCTGTCATCTCCATTACCATAGCAACTACCTCTGCTGACACTAAAGGAACGCGCAGACAGGCAAACACGCACGACATGATTGACAAGTTTGGGTTTTCAACTGGTTTCCTTGATAGCAAAGGGAAAAAGCGGGAATTCTTTGACCAAGCGAACAAAAGCCTGAGTAGTGCTGTTGGACGTTGAATGCTTTCTTGATGAAGTTTCTCTATCTGGAAACAAAATCAAACCTACATTACCACGGTTTGAATGAATAAATTACATAATGACATACGCATTATAACATTTAAAGGTGCAAATTCTACGCGAATAAAAAAATGAAAAGCGCTTTACAGCACGTGCGATGTGACCAGGACACGTCATCGGAGGCCACGTTCCCCACTCTTTACCAACAGTCCATCGGTTCCTTAATGTCAAAAAGGTTATGCGACAAGGACTATGAGCTCCTCCCCGACTAATGTTAGAGCATCGTGCAGGGCGTCTTCGGTTAAACAATAGACATCATAGTCTTTGAGGAAAAACAGCTGTTTTTAAAAAGTTATGTGCAAAATTATGAACAGCTAGTTGCTTGGCAACAGGCGAAAGGAGGAAAAAAAATAAAGTTCCTGGCAAGATTCGATCCTGCGACCTCCGTATTACTGGGCAGGTGCACAACCTATTGAGCTACACAAACTCCTTAGGAACAATTTGCTTATTTACGACCTTTATTGGACAAGGTGTCCAACTGGTCTGCGGGCTCGAAAACATCAAGCGGCTGAAACGTGCAAACTCAACTGTAGGTGGTGTAATGCCCCCATGCGCAGTCCCAACCATCTAGCATCCACAGTTATAACATATGCAATTAGTTTGGCCCCGTTTCACACAGTTGACTACTGACAAAGCTTGAAGCTGAATTCGGGGCAATCAGACACATTCAGTTAGAGGTAAAAGCCCGGTCCATGAGCATGTAAGAAAAGATAAAAGCCGGCTCGTTTATCACCTGTGGCCACACGGCGGACGAGAACAGAACGTCACAAATGGGTCTGATGTCAAAATCCAACTCCAATTCAAAGAATTCAGTGAGTCGATTTATGGATAACTGCCGAATGGTCTTCAGTTGAGATATCAGATGTGGTAGAACCTGCCAAGAAAGATCGCAACCGTAAAATGTAAGTAAATTTCGAAAAAAAAAAAAACAAATAAAACGATTTACATAACGTTACGTTTACTTTGAATTCCCCACGTTCGAACCAGAAGCACAGGTCAACAACAACAACTTAGTTGTACAATTAATTACGATGGAAACATATTATAGTCGAGAGTACTGGCTGCCTGGAATAACCATAAGGGTGAGCGGAGCTACATGTACGCATGCAGCCTATTTCTCAAAATCGATTGCATAGAAACACGAAGCCTGCCGCTGTCAAATAGTTGGCATCCAATAATCTGCATTCTCATCCGATTTTTAAAGTGTGCTATGTTTTAAGTTTGAAGTAAATACACTTAAATGGGCCCTTTGCAGCTGGCGATCACATGGTACAAAACCCGCAATACTGGAGAGCAAATTGCGCACTGGGGCATCTGAGGCAGCGTTCACACGAACACGGTTACACCTTCCGTTTACACGACATCGATTGATACTGTTATCGAAACCGTGTCGATTTGAAACCGCTGCCAAAAGTGGAACGTTTTCAAAGCGGCGCGGTTTCATCTGTCGTGTAAACAGCGAAACCGCATCGATTTGAATACGGTTACTACTTGGCACGAAATTTGCATTGTTCAATTCAAAATAGTGAATTTAACACGTAGTACAGCGCTCGCTTATACCACCAAGACTTGGATTTTCTGGCGAAAACGGTTCCGTGTAAACATTTCCAAACCGCATCGATTTTGACGCGGTTTCGAAGTAATGAAACCGTGTCGATATGAAACCGCTTTCGTGTAAACGCTGCCTGAAACAAAGCAGCTTCATTTAAATTTTTGTAATTCCAGTATGGCGGTCTTTGTACCATGTGATCACCAGCTGCAAGGGGCCCATTTAAGTGTATTTACTTCAAACTTAAAACATAGCACACTTTAAAAATCTTTGATACTCGTGACAGGACCCCTACTTGTTTAGAACATGTAAATACATTGCTTTTGAGTACTAGCGCGAAGGGAACCGGAAACGTTAATTTTGTAGTTCGCTCAGTTGGCTTACCATGTCTCTTTGCTCAAGAGCCAGAACACATGTTGAGAGAAGGGAGAGCATGATTTGCAGAATTGGAGAATGAAATGAAGAGGCAACGTCTTGTTCTCCTAGTTTGTTCAGAATTTCAGAGACCATTCCAAAAAATCCCAGCTGTTTCTTTAGAGGAACGACATTTGACAGATCCTTCGTGGTAATAATCAGACCTGGATTGTCCACTGTTAAAAAAAATAAGCAGTAGGAGAGAGAAGAATTGTAAATGAGGCCGTCGTCAATAGTTGAGCCTTCCGGCACGTTTTCTTTTGTTTAAAACTATATGTACAAGAAGCTTAAGGGTCAACTCGATACAAAATGACCCCTTAGCCTCGTTTATGTGGCAAAACCGCTGATAGCTCCGTTGTCGTGTTAAAATTCAAGACAACGCCCAGAATAACAAAGGCTTGGCAAGCGATTTGACAGAAACAGAATTCGACTCTCCTTTTTTTTTTCAACTTTCTTTGTAGCGAGAACGACCGCCGTTCAGAGCAAAAAATTTGCTTGAAATGAATGACTTCTCGCACCGGTCGCGTCATTGCCGCGTTTAATATCAAACGTCAGTTATCATTTATAAAGAGCGGTTTCAAGTTACAGCGTACTGTAAGTGCCATAAATCTTAAAACCAATAATAAGACCAGATGAGCAACCAAGACAGCTGTAACGCAGAGCAATTAACTAAATACTAAATGTCAATCAATCATGTCCTGCTAAACTAATCGATGCAACATCTCGATATTTTTCTTTCCTTGTTGCCTACATGTGGCCGACACTAATTGCGTAAAACGCATGCCTATTAGTTTTATTGATCATGTGATAGTTGAGACCGAGCTGTAAGATTTCATAGCCCACCTCTGATCACAAGGATGTGATATTGCGGTGTTACGTTATCCTTAATGTAAGTCACTAAATGGGTCTTCACACATCAAAAAAAACTTTGAAAGTTTTCGTTTTCGTTGCCACGAAGTCGTAGACGTTAAAGTGATCACATATTCACCTGTGTAAAGGTGCTTGAATGGCGCTAAAATCAAATCCATGAATATTTGCATTTCATGCTGAGGACAAGAGGCCAGGAACCTCAGCACCACGGATCGCCTCGTACCGACACCAGCCTTTCCACCTGTGCCAGTCCCAGTCCATCTCTTCATTTTGCCGTACAAAAGCCTGTGACAATCCACAAGATGTTTAATATGCATCATAGGTGATAAACTGTGTTGCCTACCAGCAGGTAAAAAGACAACTCAAAGGTCATTCTCAGACAAGATCCAAGCCTTCATGTACGACGTCCGTAACTCCGGTGGATGTTCTACCCATTGAACTTTAAGAACTCTTTTAAAGTTAAAAGAAAGCAGATTGCTTATGGCTCAATGGGCTAAAAGACAGACCGGTAAACAGGTCGTGGGTTGGAATCCTGTCTGGGACCACGTTAATTTCTCACCAAGCACCCCTTCAATATGAACACGATCAGCCTGAAACTTGAAATTCGTGTTCTTATATGCGGGTGTTTACTGTATCTCATGTATGGACAAGAGTGTGAGATTTACCATGGCTCGCCTATGGGTCACTGTTGCAGATGCTGATACATATCTGCCGATCATATTGTATCAATCACTTAAATGCAAAAGGGGGGCGGGGGCGATAGGGGGTATTTAAAACATGACACATGTGCGATACCGCGCGTTGTGTTACGTCACATGTTACTACTAACCTTATAAGGATTGGCATAAGCCCCTCTCGATGATTCGAGTCCACGATGCCTCTCTCCTCGTCAACGGAGAAATGTGCCAACTCTTCTCGAAAGTTCTCGTCCTCCAATAAGCGCTCAACATTCTCCTTGTACGGCTGAAGGTAATTAAACTTGTAAGTCGTGAGACACTTCACCGCAAGCTTTTGAACTTCGCTCTCTTTTTGCGTCAAGAATCTCATATATAACTGTCTCAGCTCAGGTTCTTTGAACAGTGATTTTGGTCCTTTAAATGCCGTGAATAAGCTGAGATGAATGCACAAGGATTTCGCAGCTGCTCTGTGGCTCTTTCTGTACACGATGTTTTGTGGTTCAGTACAGGGATTCTCTGCTTGTGGTGCTTCGAGCTCTGATTGGTTGATCTCATTTGTGGGGGGTACCTCTTGCAGATCAGACGAGTGCTTGGCTCTGATGTCTTGAGAAGGTGCTGAGCTTTCATTCGCCACGAAATATTCATTGCTAAACAAGGAACAAAGACAAACACAGCAGCGAATGGTTACTCCAGACAAATAAAACAGTCCAAAGGGTGTCTTTCAACAAATAAATAAAACAGTGAAGCCTCGATCACGATTAGCTTTTAACATTAGCGACAAGGTATCTTCCTCCCAACTGCAAGGCTAACAAAACCGTTTTGAAGAACGAAAAGTGAACTATTGATAATAGTGGCACTTTAAAATGCGCGCACAGAGGAGCCGGTTTGCTCAGTAAATGCAATTGTTTATTGCCTTTCTCGTTGACATTGCTGTCGTAAAATCGTAAGGTCTACAATAAAACAATAATTTGGTCAAATAATTCTAGAGCTTAAAAAAAAAGAGAGCGCATGCGCATTGATAACGTCCCAAAAGCCTTGCTTTTTTTATCGAGCCACTTCTCAAAAGAAAGAGGAAAGTCTGAATTTCGTTGCGTTTCACGTGATACTAACTTACTCTCTCTCTCTCTCTCTCTCGCTACTGAATTCGATTCCTGCTTGGCGTTCCCGTAACATTTCTCACCTGACAAATCTAAGAAACAACGGTACTACATCGCGTGAATTCTGCTCCGCAACCTCAGGAAAGGAGGCCATTGCTTTCCATAACAGATAACGAAAGTTGGCGTGGTCGGCTCTGTTTTCTTGTCGTGGACCCAGAGAGTCGCTGTTGAGCCAAGCAAATATATCATCAAGGGTCTTCACGGGCTTGGTGCCTGCCAATTCGCTATATCTGATGGCTGCTTGCTCATGGACGGCTGAGTCTTGGTTTACTTCCTTCTCTAAAAGTAAAAGTAAAAGTAAAAGTAAACTTAGATTGGAAAAAAATGAGATTATAAACTTTCTGGAAACAAATGAATCAGACGCACAGAATCGCCACTTAGGTGGGAAACTTAACCGCCTTGCTTAATTTGCATGGTTGATGCCGATAGTTGTTTTTTTAGAATTTATGAAAACCCTTCGGAATCAGATGTAATGGATTCCTGATAATAGCACTCGGCCATCCGAGTATGCTCGCAATACCCGCTCATCACGTCGCGTAATAATTTATTATTTTTCCTTGTACAGCTAAATGTCTTCAAAACTGTTGAAAACAACGAGAGGTTACAAAGTTAGTACAGTATATATGTAGCTCCGTGAAATTTTGCACATGAATGAACATGGGCATCCTGATGCGTCATAAACAATAGCTTCAATACACGCGTGGAAAACTTATTGGGATAAAAAACTGAGGGTTATGAGAACGTTTCAGCAAGCAGTCTGGGCTAGTTGCGAAATCCACACAGCACAATTCCTGGATTTGGATTGTCGCGCTCATTGCACGTTGAGTCCGTACAATATTTTTTACTGTGCAACAAACGAACCCTTTTCAAGGTCACAGGTGCAATCTCGAAAACTGGCAGCCGTAATGGAAAGATTTCACGAAACCGTACTGAACTAAAATAAATCTCGAGTGGAAACACGACAGACCTCGGTTTACCGATGGAGTCGGGTCACAAGAGCTTCCACTTGAATGTTTTGTTGGGCTGCACTAAATTAAAAATGACTATCACAGAACGGCGGGGAAAAACGATTTTACGGTTGCATTCACTTAGTTTCGGCATTAAAACATCCGTGTTTCCCGGGTCTTTCCCCCACCCCCGCGGTTTAGACAACAATCCTCTGTTTTAACATTCTTTTTGTCTTACTCAAATTAACTAAATGTATGTTGCTTGTGTCTGAAGCTTGAAATATTACTTTCAAAAAATTCCCTTAAATGATCTAACAAGGGCTAATTTGAGTGAACTCGAAAAAGAAGAATTAAGTAACGACCATTTAGGAATAAAATGTATGCACCTGTTTTCTCTGCTGCTGCAATCAGACGCTCGCTATAAACTTTCCAAAAAAGCTTTTTATTGCAACCTTGAGTGAAACTGGAGATGATTTCAATGACAGGATCCCACAGAAGATTTAAATTCACGTAAAGCATGCCGAACAGGTAGAGAAGAGTAGCTTCAAGGCAAAACTCTGGCATGGTGTCATAATAAGCTCTAATGAAGCGAAGTTTCTGAAGACAAGCTAGCCGGTCTCTGTAAGTTTCGAAATGTGCAGGAATTTCTTCAGCTTCCACGCACAATTGAAACAGCGAGCCTTGGGTGGAAGAAGGAGCCTGGAAAAGAAAATAGAAACTCAGAAAGACTGAAGCAACGACGTTGAAATACTAAAGTGTTCAAGTGCTGTAAATAACCATTTTTCTTCTTGTTCGTGACTGAATATCAGTCGGTCATGTTTTTATTAATCCTGGAATATGAAATGTTTAAGCAGCCCACCCTTACTGTAAAGCGATGCTAAGGCTCAAAAAGCGAAGGCGATAACAAGTTCATTTTGTGAGTTTAAGAGCGGAACATACTGAATTGAAAATGTGGATCCGCCCCTCTTACTGGTACACGTGCAAGGCATCCGGTACTCGCCTTTACTGTAGATTTAGTACGATTCTTTCATCCAATTTTTCTTTCAAGTTTAGATTGTCCCGAGCACAAGAAGGAAGGATCCCCCCTTATCGTACCCCACTCACGACTTACTCTGGTGCTACCGTAAGGATACGAATACGGCGCATTTACCTTTTCTTCTTGATCAAAACAGGCCAGTATCTTAAGAGTCAGAAGGCGTGTAACGTGACTAGCCGAGCACAGATTTAGCCGGGCATAGCCGTAGATCTCCTGGAGGTTTCCGGCGGCTAGAAAGCTTTGTATTCCTTGTTTTCTTGCCACTGTCACTAGTTTGTAACATGCTTGAAGAACGAAAACATTGTCAGGCCATGAGCTGCAAAGAGATTTTATGACGCGCCATTAGAGGGGACATGTAACGGCCTTCTTTAAATCCAAGGTTGGTGACTGGTACTTGTTCCTACAAAATTGGAACACTTCGTATCCAAAAGGCCACTTAGGAACCTAGATTAAGGGCCTAGCTCCCTCGAGTATCCTTTTGCTCATTTGTGAACCATTTAAAATAGTGCCTGAAAGGGCATCAGTGCTTTAGCATTTTTTTCCGAGAAGTCCTGTGTATGTCATCATCCTCAAAGGACAACCTCATATTCTATAACGCTCGGCTTTTAACATAACTGTTCTCCAGATAGGAAGTGTCTGCAGGAAATTATGCCTCCTAAAATACACCTAAAAAGCTTCGGGGCTTTCAAAAAACGCACATGTGATGTTTCTGGGGAGTTCCATTGTGACGTTTTTCAAGTTTATGGCAAAACGCCCGGATTAACAACGTTTTTGCTCGGAATCATCTTGTTTGCGATGTAACAATAATATTATCAGTAAAGGAATTCCACATTACCATTTTCGAGTTTTCAATTCATGATTAACTAAAGATTTCCCCTATACACCCGAAAACAACGTGACTTAGCTGTAAGAAGTAGCAACGATCTACTAGAGCCTTCATCAATTCGATGCTCTTACCACTGACCCGGTGAGCTGGCGAAACTTAATATTGTTCAATGGAAAACTTCCCCGCACAAAAGTTTACCTGACTAACTTCTGAGCGAAATTGTAATCTAGGAGGATTGTAAGCTGCTCTTCTCTGGACACTAGCCAACAATACGACTGAATGGCTTGACTAAGCATACTCAGACATGCTGCGGAGTTTCTTGTTTCTTTATTACTTGATAAAAGCTGCTCAGTAACTGAATGAATCAATTCAAGCAGCTTCTCACAACAGCGAGCAATGTCTAATGGGCTGTAAAGAAAATCGAACATTAAAAAGAATCAGTAGTATTCTGTATCTCTCACTGGGAAAGTGCAAACCCTGCGATTGGTCAATTAAGCCAGCCATATTCAACTTTATTATATGGCTCTGTCTCACAAGGACTGGGAACTACCAAATTGACGAATTTGATTGGCTAAAATCTATATTGACCGCGGTCTAGATTTTCCCATCTATGTAGACTGGTAATGTTTTGCGGTGAAAAGATGCAAAGTAAAATGCAAAAATATTGAGTATTTTCTTCTACCAATATTTATTTATGGAAGTGCCAAACAGCATGATGACAAAAGAGAGGATGACGAGCAAACTTTGACAGAATTAAATTCAGTTCATCGCCACTCATCGCCGTTCGCAAGCAAAATGTCAGTTAGTACAAACCAGTTACATTAAACGAATTAAATTGTTCTTGTTTGCCATATAATAAACATCTCATTAACCGAGCTTAGTCAGTAAGATTCTCCTATACAGACCTCCTGCTCGGTTAATAAGAGCTAAGTAATGACCGAATGACGTCAGAGCTTAAACTCCAGCTCAATTCCTCGACTCGTAACTATATTTATTATTTAACCCACAGACTCCCAAAATACCAACTTCAAGTTTTTAAAATTGATCTCATGTCCTCAACGTAAGCTTTATTGATCGAAACATTTTTATCGGCAAATTTGGCGTGCTGTAACAATTTCCAAGCAACCAATACAAATGATTGAAAAAGCCTCAACGGTTCTAAAAAAGAACACTTTAAAAATAAAAAAATGCAGAAGCTTTTATAGTGCGGTCAAATGCTGTGTAATACGTAAATTTGATACACGTGACATCAGTCACTTCAAGTTTTTCGTGTCTGCTTCACTTACAACGAAAAATAAACAACTTTTGAAAACAACGTTTGAAAGTGCATTATACATTATTTTATAACCTCTCCAACTTTATGACATGCATGTATAGGTTATGGTTGTCGTGCTTAACACAGACCGTTAAATATTTTTTTCTGCAAACAATACGGGTTAAGTTGAGATCTTTGGTGGGTATAGGAGAGAACGCTCAGCGATTCCAAATCAACCCACCTGATGCATGAAAGACACAAAACAGTGCCCCATATCAATGATAACTGGCTATTTTCAACTAAAGCATCACTCTGCACTGTCAAATTATCCAGAAAAGCCTCTAATATCTCTGCACCTTGCTTGCTGCCACATTTTGGAAAGAACAGAAGGCCTTGTATATTCCCCAGTTGAAGACCACTGACATCCACTGTACAAGTGTGTAAAATGACCTCTGTCAACATTTGCACAACTTCCCGAAAGTGGCTAGGGCCTTTTAATAGCTCTGACTGGCAGCGGATAAACAACAAAGGTAATACATCCTTATTAAAGTCCTGCCATGGTAATAAATGTCTACAAAATGTAAACAATGACTCAAGATCACTAGTGGTATTGAACACTCTTAATGTCATCGCCTTATGGTGTTCATCTCTTGGGAGTTTGGAAAATGATGCCAGCAGAAGGGATGATGCAAGCTTGAGCAATGGGAAGGCAACAGGATTGGATAAGAAATCCTTTGAAAACATTCCTTGAAGAACCTGTGAGCAAAAATGTTAAGTGCCAATTAATTTACATATACAGTACACAACAGCACCAACAAAAAGCAAAGTGGACATTCCCTTGAACTAAATTTAGGAAAAGCTGATGATCATGAAAGGACAAGCAAAACGCATAGTATGCACCGATTGTGATCCCGGAAATGCTACGCTTCATACAGGAAAGAAGGAGTGCAACAGTTAAGATAAAATGATACAAGTGTCTCCTTGATTGCATCGAGGAAACAAGCTACATGTAGTTTCAAGACGTTGTTTTAACGATTTTTGCTGTCGAGTTTCGAGTCTTTCATACCACAATTTAAGCAAAGGTCCTTTGAAGAGTTCATCTTTCACATCTCACTTCGATCTACATGTACACTGTAGTTTGTAGCCAGGTAGATTTACAGTATTTTGGTTCCATAGTTCTTTTTTGTTAAAGTCAACAGTACGCCTTACTGTACATCTCACAGAGGTTTTAAAGGTGGGCATTAGAGCGAGTTTCAATCGAGTGGCGTAAAATCAAAACCAAAGTAATTACTTTGGCAAATCAAAAAGGACAGAGACAATCCAGTAAACCAATCAAAACTCAAAGTAATTACACGTAGCCGACACAAAGAGCTGGAAAATGTGCACAAGCGAGCCACAATTGGTGTCGGTTTCACTTCTGATTGGTTGAAAAAGTGGAGGGAAAACTTTGAACCAATCAATGAGTGACGAAATCAAAAACCAAAGCAATTAATTTTGCTAATTACTTTTGACAATCAATAGCCCTTTTCACAGTTAGTTTTTCTCATTTGCATTACAATATAATGTACACTGTAGCATGTATGGGAGGCAATTTCGGGCTATTTTGTAGTTTTAACCCGAAATTGCCTCGCACCCACGTTAGATTACATTGTAATGCAAATGAGAAAAACTAACTGTGAAAAGGGCTATTGAAAACTGCTCTATTATTGATTTTTCTAAGTAGACAACATGAAAAACAGTCAGCAAAGTCATGAGAAAGTCATTATCACTACATGTACATGTACTTCCACCATACATGTACAATGAAGTTGAACCAGCCATAAAACACACAAAATAGTGGTTTGCTCTGGAATTTTAGCCATGTCAACTGAGTAAACACATTGCCCTGAATACCCACATGAAACAGGTGAAACGGAAAAGCCAATCTGAGCCACAGTGAAAGAAGATTTACCTTAATTGGGGAACAAGGATTGATGTTACAGTAGGTTTAAAAACAAGCAGCAGTGTTTTAGCGGGTTTAAAACATGAGGTGTAGCCGTGTGCTTTTAGACCCAATAAACCACGTGCTGGGAATTATTTTAATGGCTTTTAACTGCCTTGGGAGTCAGAACAAAGGTTGAAATTGTAGAGGAGAATGTTAGCATACAAGACAACAAGGTACAACTGTACAGTCAGTGTATGCCTTATTAGTATGCTTTATATAAAGAATTCTCAGAATTCTATTAATGTCCTGATAGGCTGTTTCAGTCATTAATTATTAATGAGTTTTTGAGGCAGTGGTCAGAGCACTTGTACATGTACAGGCATTATAGCCCTTAGACTCTAGCAAATTAAAGTACCGGTGGTTATTATTCAAAAGATATCAAGGACGGTGCCTACTATTGTTATTGCGCATACATTCTGCGCATCTTGAGATACTCGCATTTCCTATCGGCGGTGCTTATTAATACAGGGATATTTTTGCATGGTTCAAAACTATGCGGAGAAAGCAGAACTTAGCAAGTTCTCTTGGTATCCAAAAAGAAAATCGAGGGTAACCACACATTTTTTAGAGATAATTAAGCTTTAATTTGGCAAAGAACGCCACACATTGCTTTGTATTTTAAAGCTTTTTACAAATATTGTTTATTAATTATCTTCGAAAAATGTGTGGTTACTACCAATTTTCTTTTGGGATTTCAGTAATGCTTGTTAAGATCTGCTTTTCCCGCATATTCAGTAAACCACGCAAAAATACCTTTGAATTAGTAGGCACCGTCCTTAATACTCACACAAAACATCTTAGCTGGATCAGAGATAAGGCGTCCTGAATTCCAGGAAACCCAAACATCCATTAACTTCAAAACGAAGGCTATCTGACTCCTTAGGGATTCCTGTTGGTCACTGTGGATTTGATTTTCACCATAAATACTCCAAAGTCTCTCCTGTTCTTGAATTAAGATGTTCTCCACAACTTGACAGTGTTTCCTGACAGTGTGCTGAGCCATTCTCTCAAGCATGTGAACAAGAGATTTACACACCTTTCCAAAGAAATTGAAACATAATTAGCAAAATAACTTTGCTAAAGAAGCTCAAAGTGTACACATTACTGCATTCAAGGTGTTTTCGATAACAATTATTGTTTTCACACAATACCTCTACCCTTTAACAACAATAGTTCTCTCATTACTTTGTTCGAAGAACAAAGTATAGTTTTTGGACTTAGAACTTTTTTTTTTTTTTCAGGTCGCACTCTGGCTGTGCATGCGTAAGATTTCTCTGTCTCATAGATGGCAATTCAAGTGGGGTTCAAACTCCATATCTGTTCATTCAGAGGCAATCGATATGACCAATAAACCACAGAAGACTAAGTGACATATAAATGAGGAAATATGTATTAAACAATTGTGTGAGCGACTGGAAACAAGTTTTTGTGTTTCCGTTCCATGCAATGCAATATCCGGTTATCGTATGACTCTGTAACATGTATAGTAATTTTAAAATTCTCCCAGTATTGTTAACAAAAAGTATTAAATATTTTTAAATATCATCATAATCATGAGAAACTGTAGCAAACACTGCTAAAGAGTGCTCAATACACGTTTGTGTAGAGCGAAGTATAGAATTAGATGACTAAATGAAAATACACAAGATTCCCTGCGACTCTGAGTTTCGTGCGTATGCACTCATCAGGCAGATTTAATGAAGAACAGACTTATTAGCTAGCTATATATACATGTTTACTATAAGTAGAACAATGGGGTTCTAATTACAATGGGTGAGAAGGGCAGAACTATTACAAAACATGGGGGTGTGATGTAAGACTGGCTGAGCTAAAACAAGCGCAATACACAATAGCTATTGCACGATACTCAGAGTCCCAGGGAATCTTGTGTATTTTCATTTAGTCATCTAATTCTAAATACAGTGTATCATCATAGAGACTTGCAGAGCATCTGTTTCCTGGTTTTGATTGGAATCAATGCCGTTAACAACAGTTTTAAATGTAAACAAATATCCACAATCGCACTTTAATAAACCTATAATTGGGTCACCAAATGTGGACTGTGGACTTCGGACCACAGAATTGAAACTGGATATTTACCAAGACATTGTAACATAAAAAAACAACCCACTGAAATACTGTGAACTTAAAGAAAGTTGACTAAAGATTGTTCAAAAAAAGTGTAGGCTACCCATAGCCTCATGTTCAAAATAGAAAAATAATGACCTTTTTCCTCACCAGTTTAAAACTATGGCAATATATGAAAAGAACTTTCAAAAGAATACAAACCACTAATTTGAGCAGCTAAAAACCCACACTCTGCATACTAAAATCAGGCACATACCAAACCATTTGTATTTCTAACAGCTACATCAAAAAGAGTGTTACTTTCAAACTGCTGGTTTTTTTTTTTTAGTGAAATGAAAGTCAGAAACTACAACCCATCTTCAAATATATAAATTTGTTCCATTTCATTCATCAAGTCCTTCACAGAAACAAATGAGCCAAACAAATCGATCTGCGCCCAACTGTGTGGCTTCATAGCTCGGTTGGTAGAACATTGCACCAGCATCTCGGAGGTCGTTGAAGCCATCAGAATTTTTCAGTTGTCTATTCATTTATTCATTTATTTTATTTCATTTATTCATTTATTCCATTTTCACTGCATTAGAGAAAACAATTCATACTACATACTAAATACTACATGCTAAAAGAGAAAGAAAAACATACTGCAGTCGGGAAGGACTAGAAGGGAACATACGAACCATTCAAGCTAGTCCACCCAAAAAACTACAACAGACATTTACCGGTAATTAAAGAAGAAGAAGGGAAAAAAAAATTAAAATATGTCTTAAATGTGAAAAGTATAATTGCTAATATGTCATATCCTAGATTATTCTAATCAGAAAATAATTGTTGCATCAATCACTACATCCAAGTCAAGTGACATGGGAGCGGTCAGGGTCGAAGCTCTTCTTCTTAAAGCAACACTTGCTTCAAAATTGTCCAGCTAAATGTGAGGATCACTCAGCTCTCTCGTTCATATTCACTTTGTACTATGTACTTGTACTTACCAATTCCCATCGTAAAATTTTGACTGAGCAACCAGCTAGGTTCTTCTGAAAAGTTCCAAGTTTACTAAACAACACTGGCAAAATTACATCTGTCATGGAATGGAACTGTTTCTTCACCCCCTTAAGCATTTCAAAACATAATAAACCAAGTCCTTCACTCAAATCTGGTCTAGTGTCAAGCCCAGAAAAAATTATGTCAAATAGCTGACCAGTGTCTTTTGTTTTGCGCATCACAAAGGAACAACTCTCTGCTGCAAATTGGCGAATGTAATACTTCTGCTCGCCCACAAGCAATGGACTGTACCAACTGTTTCAAAAAGGAAAAATAAGTTCAACTGTTATTTTAATTATTGCACTAAATTGAAGTCATGTACCTTAAACATGTCTATCTCTACATTAAATATCTGTACACTGTAGGTTGATAAGCCTGGAAATTGTTGGTCTCTTTTTTTCTACATCATACCCACAGTGCATATACATGTACAGTACATGTAACTAATAATATTATGTAAAGACATATTACAATAATATTATTGTTATGGCACAGTATATTTCCAGAAGTGCTTTCAATCTGGTCTGAAAACATCTACATTTTTTATTAATGCTGAACAAAATTTTAATACCCACAAATGCAATTACAACATTTTCAGCTGGAGCCCCTTGAAACAAACATTTCTTGCACTTAAATAAATGGTCCTTATTCCAGCACATTTATCCCTGGAATAGAGTTATTACACCTTTCAGGAACCGGCCCCTGGGATATTACTCTTTTTATCCTCTATTAGCAACTCTGCGATCAAAAATGGTCTAAAGACAGAGATAATGATAATGTCACATGCTCACAGCATCTTTGCGCATTAATCTCCAAGTTCATGTGCTAGTCACACCCCTAAATTCATGGCTAGATTCTAGAATACCCATCCACTTAATTTGCATATGAATAGCGTCTATTGTGCCTCGTTCTTACAATAGTGGCAGTGTATGCTAGAGTCGCTCCAAATTCATGACTTATCAGTCCCTCTCTCCAGTTCATTCATATCCAAAGGCATTTTGCTTACAATTATTGTTCATTCAATCTCTTAAATCTAATTCTACACATACCTAACCCTTACCTTGACATCGATGCTCAGTAAACCAAGCCTATCTAAATACTAGATCCCGCAAAATCTTAAGAAGACAGAACGCAGGTGGTAGGCAGGGACTGGTTAGCGCAGTAGTTTCGCTTTAACAGCATTGTTGTCATGTAAGTTGAGTACCCAAATTGATGAAAACTCATCTGAATCAAATACAGCTGTACATGTACATGTATGTTGGTGGAACGAATTTTTCATTTGCAACAGGGGTGTTGACAAAAGAAATCCTTGGCCAACCGGCCAGCTACCAATTTGGGAAAACTTCTCCATAACACGTACATCGTCACAGTCCCTTACCTGAACACGTTCCGAATATCTTTCACCATGTCTCTCCAAAGAAACTTGAATAAGTAGCCGAGAGTTGTAAATATGCATTCTAAAACGGTCACATCTTGTGAAAAGCGACTCAGCAGGGATAAAAATATTTTAAAGAAATCAGAAAAATGAGGGTAAAAGTCTCCTTCCAAGTCCCTTGCCAACTGAACGACGAGATCTAGCAGTGGTTCCAAAGCGAGACCTTCCGGATCTTGAAGATGCTCTTTCAGCAATTCCATAACCTTTTCTTTATGATACACAAGCTGGGCAAGACTTTTCACAAGCTCTTTCACCTTGCAGGAGAAATCTTGAAAGTGCAAAGTGCAGTTTAATTGTGTCCATTTCAAAAGAGCTAGACAAAAGAAAGTGTCTTCGTTCTCAGGAGTTTCTGTGCGTTGGTGGATTTTGTGGGTCACATCGATCTTTATAGCTGCAATACGCTCATAAAAGCCCCTAAATCGGTACGGGTTAATTTCCTTTCTGTTTGCCATAGCATCTGGATAAAGAGAGAAGCAAAAGTATTCTGTTCAGCTATAATAAAGTTCTTGAAAACTCATTCACCATGTGGCTTCAGCACGACGGCCATGTTGAACTTGACGCGTGAAGGACTGGGTCTAATTACAAAATCATTCAAATCGAGGCACAGTTTGCCCAAGCGCTCACAGGTGACCCATGTCCATAATTTGGAATGCTCAGCCAACGTGACGATTTGTAGGGTTTATAAGGGAAACATGAAATGCCGAAAAAATCGGTTAATCCTAGTTACAGCGACGAAAATAAATAAAATAAACTTGCTTTTACTGCACCTTGTGTCCTTGTGTCGATTTGAGGCGCATATAACTAATAATATTACGTAAAGACATATTTCAATAATATTATTAAATTGTTATTGCACAGTATATTTCCAGAGACGTGCTTTCAATCTGGTCTGAAAAAAAAAAACATTCTTGATTAATGCTGAACAAAATTTTAATACCCACAAATGCAATTACAACATTTTCTAATGGAGCCCCTTGAAACAAACATTTCTTATACTTCTGGGTTATTACTTGTTTACATGAAATGCCGAAAAAATCGGTTAATCCTAGTTAAAGCGCCGAAAATAATTAAAATAAACTTACTTTTACTGCACCTTGTGTCCTTGTGTCGATTTGAGGCGTTCTGGGCAAGTTTTCAAATTTGCTCTTATCCTTCATTAAAAGAGAACAAGGCTGGAGACTCAGAACCTCTCAAGCCAGTGATCACTCCGTGGTCAAGGACGATTTAATTTGAAGAATCAGCTTGATTTGACCACTGGGCACAAAAATGTTCGAAAACAAATTTGAAATTTCTCCAAAGATCTGTTTAATGATGTGAAAAGTAAGGCGTTGATTGACTTGGTGAATTTAGAAGCAATGGCACAATGGGCAAAAAACCCGAGCTTCCCTGATAAACTTGGACTGAAACGTAAAACGTTTCGATGTTCAGTTTGAATTATTTACCACTTATGTAACAACGTTACTGGAGATTCGCTAGTAGAGTCCGCTAAGTGTGACGTACTAAGAGTTCTGCCTAATCAGTCGACCTTAGGCAATCGGTCGGGTATGAATAGGTAAATGAATAAATACATAGTCAATAATTACAAAATAAAGCTGAAAACCTACTTAAATGTACAAATGGAAAATAAATATTTACATTGTGAAATCTACCTGGTTAATATACAAATTTGTAATTAATGGTTTGCCTAACTGATAATATTATCTAGCTTAAAACTTCCTACAAGGAGGGGCCGTTAAGATTTTCGGTTTTAGCACTTCAGCTTTTCGGTTTTTCTGTCTTTTACGGTTTCGGGTTTTCTTTTTTTTAGTTAGCGTTTGGTTTTCGGTTTTCGGCCAAAATAGAGGCCGGGTTTTTCGGATCTGGTATCCAACGCGGTTTTCGGTTTTGCCTATTCGGTTTCTGGCTTCTGGTTTCCTCAATCGAGAGCGCGTGCCGCCGGAGTTCTCAAATAGACTCCAAACGCAGACGTCAAGTGAATGACTTTTTTTCTTACCACAGTAAACGTCACGCTAAGTTCCCGATGACCGTCAAAAAGGTAACAAGCTGTGCAAATTTTATGTTACACCATTTTACAGTCAATACAGGTCGCAGATCGACTGATGACTCGAATCTCTGCATTCACTTCTAAATTCTCCAAATTCTTGATTTTCTATTGTAGTTTTCAGAGCTATAGGATAGCTTTTTGTGATTGCGAAATGCCTAATTTAAACACAGACTAGAAGATATGCCTGATTCACAAATAGCATCCACATGCAGTGATGACATTAACATACTTTAGTCCGTATCCTCCAGGTGCCAGTAATGTATGAGATCGATTAAGGTGGCTGAACACAATTTTGATACCTATGTTTAATTTACCTTTTTCTCTAAAACCCTTAATCCTTTGGTTGCCAAAAATGGTAGCAAGCAAGTTAACAACACGAACTTCGGTTTTTTGATAGTTAAGCTGACGTATATGCCGTTGCCTTGCAGATTTTTGCAGAAAATCTGGTCGTCAGATTTTCTTTATAATTTTCACGCAACAAGCTTGTATGTAACGATGCTCACAAGTTAACAATATTTTAATAATAATTTGACAGAGAGATCTTTACTTATCCCTTGTTGAAGTTTCACTGGAATATCCAGAATTTCCTCTTTAAAGTTCAAATTTCGTATTTCCTAAAGTGTTTTCGTGCCAAATTTCGTTAAATTCTAACGAGCGGTTCTCGAGAAATAGGCGTATTTCCGACAAAGCTATTCCGCATTCAATTGCAATTTTTAAACTTACTACGCATGCGCTGCATTTAACTGGGTTCTTTAGATAAGAAAGAAAAATTGCGGAGTTCTTTGCATCGTTACCTTTTCTAACATACATTTCTCATAAAAGACTAAAACTATCAAAACACTTTGTTCGCTTATGGGGAAAAATAGTACAGATAACGGAAGCATTGAGCAAATAAAATGATTGCTGTGTCGAAGCCACGTTTAAGGACGGTGCCTACTAATTCAAAGGTATTTTTGCGCGGTTTACTGACTGTGCGGGAAAAGCAGATCTTAACAAGTGTTATTGAAATCCAAAAAGAAAATTGGGGGTACCCACGCATTTTTGGAAGATAATTAATCAACAATATTTGTAAAAAGCTCTAAAATACAAAGCAATGTATGGCGTTTTTTTCCAAATTCAAGCTTGATTATCTCTGAAAAATGCGTGGTTACCCCCAATTTTCTTTTTGGATACCAAGAGCACTTGCTAAGTTTTGCTTTCTCCGCATAGTTTTGAACCGCGCAAAAAAAACCCGGTATTAATAAACACGGCCGATAGGAAATCCGAGTATCTCGAGATGCGCAGAACGTTTGCGCAATAACAATAGTAGGCACCGTCCTTAATCGAAATTCAATTCGGTTTTTCGGTTTTGGGCGAATTTTTGTGCGGTTTTTTTGGTTTCTAATAGACCCCAGTCCCCCCTAAAAGCAGCAGCTATCTACCACCGCGTAAGTTGTCAAAATCAATGTCCCTGACCAAGGTAAGTTTGTTAATCATCCTGGAGAAACGTTTCATTCACACTGTTCGCCTTACCACACTCACTCGGCAAGTAATTGCACAGAATTTAACCTCTGTACGATGTGGAAAAGTTCTTGATATTCGATTTGAAAGGTGGGATTTCCAGCTTAAGGCTACTTATTAAATTATAAGAGGGTTGCAATTTTACGATATGTGCTGTCATGCAGGGTAGGGAATCATTGCGGTACATCTTATAAGTTAATTTCAGGATAGATTGCTTATGGCAAGTTCTTAGAGTGTCCCAGTTAGCCCTGGTGAGGACTTCCGCTCATGGAAGGTCCGAGGCAAAAATTGAAAATGAAAATGACTCTTTTTAGGGGAGGGGAAAACCGGACTTGTACCCACGGAGAAAAAACTCTCGGACCAAGAAAGTCAAGGCACATGTGAGCCCGAGACTGGGTCACATTGGTGGGAGGAGAGTGCCGCTCTCACCACATCGCCATCCCTGCTCAAATGGTTGCATATTTGCTGTAAAAGAAACTATGATGATGAGATGTCAGCCCGGTGAATAAGTGAAATATATTTTGAATACTCATTATTGAGGTGCTAATTATGAACAACTCTGTTGGCGAAGTGTTGTGAAAAGTGTCAAGGGTCCTACTAAAGCATTCAATGATATTGATGATTTAGATGTCAAGTGTTCTTTAGAAAACAAAATTGATCAGAAGAGCTAATGGGAATTTAGTGTCGAGCAGGTGCTAAGTAAAACATTTTTCTCTTTAGTTGATGGGTTCACAATACACTATTCGATAAAGCAAACCGAGGCCAAAAAGTCGAGAAAAGCGCCGAACCAGGCCTGTCATTTGAACAGATCATTGACTGCAACCCTGGAAGTACCTCTTGACTAGAAAAACAAAGGATTTCAATCAAGGTAGGACTTTTACTCTTAGATACTTGCTGGCAAAGACAAAAAATGTTTTTTTTTGGTCGCAGGTAATCCTCGTTTTCTTTCGACTTTAGAGTCGTTCTAAAATTACCTCTTTTATGAAAAGGTTTCAGCCAGCATTCTAACTGATCTGTGTGTTAAAGATGGCAGAACTAGAAACAATAGCATTGAAGCATACTTGCATTTTAATAGAAATTCACCCGATTAAATCATCAGCTTGTATGTTCCTACCACTTTGGAACACACGTTCTTTTCGTAGATTTTATGTTTTGGCCTTTAACGTTTAAATGTAAGATCGGTAACGTTTGAAAAACAAAAAGAGTAATCCTCTCAGCGATAGAAATCCCCCTACCTGAACAGTATTTATGCGCCATGAAAAGTATGACTTACTTTACGTAAGCAAAAGTAATAGCTTTCTCTAGAGCTACAAGTTTGGTTCAGACATCAACATTTTTGTAAGAGGTGTAAAATACTTTCGTCTGCATTGAATCAGAAAGCAAAGAAGCCGGCCGAATTATACATGTTTTTTTTAGCTAACAGCATTTTTAAAGAAACACTTATGTATAAATTAAAGCGAGAAAGCCGAGCGAGTAAGAGTCGAAATGTGAACACATTTTTATTTTAAAAAATTTCCGACATTAAAATTTCCCACAGAAGTTGCATTTTATGACGGCGTTCATACAGGTGCAACGCATTAGTGAAAGGCTGAAAGCATTTTTTTTCAGGAGAAAAGTTGACTTTATCTTCAGTTAATGACGCCCTGGTACTCGGAACTCAAGATCCGTAAGCGTTGCCATAGAAACACCAATCATGATACCACATCGATAACTAATTATCAATGTTATGGGAGGTGAAATGTGTTAATTACTGGTGAATTTAGTTTAAGAGTTTCTCGTCATTCTTATTTAGGATTCGAGGTTTTGGATCATTTGTCAGGAGCAAAATGAAGAGCAAAGACCGCTGCGTTTTCGCTTTTCTTCTGATCTTTTGTCATTACTGCCAAAGCAAAGAGACTCTGTTTATTGGAGGGCTATTCGGCCTCGACACGATTCTTGGAGGATGGAATTCGGCAGGGATCATACCCGCTGTTCAAATGGCTATCGATCACATCAACAACAGTTCACAATACCTGAGAGACTACCATTTGGAACTTCTAATAAAGGACTCCAAGGTTTGTCAGAAGTTTTCAGAGAAAACCCATTCGAACACTTTATTTTACTGTTCAGTCTTGACAATGACTTATAAAGATAAACTACTTTTATTTTTAGTGGATGCATTTTTCTTTTTTATACACAATCATTTTTATGTCACTTAAGCAATAATTATAACTATGCATTGAGAACAACAACTTATATTAACATAGACGGTGCACAGAGACAAAAAAGTTTTCACTGTGACAAAAGTAGCCATATAAGAAAGCTTTCGCGTTAGGTTATGCCATGATAGCAATCATTAAGAACAGTCGCTGCAAAAAGAAGTCTTGCACATTTGGGTTTAAAAAAACAATCATAGTTTCAGTCAGACAAAATGAGTGAATTCCTAATTCAATCTTTTCAGATTTTCGATTTACAAGTTACTTTTGCAGCAGACAGTGGCCGTACGTGACGATTTGCCCATAACCCGGCAGACATTTACAAATATGAAAAATCTCCAAAATTTTAACAGTCAAATCAACTACGATCTTTTCCGTAAATTGTCATACATGTCAAGGAAATTGCCGGAAGATTTCACAGGAAGGGTAGATGATAGCTGAAAACACGTTTGCTACATGAACACGTAGGCTAAGCATTTTTTCAACAACTCTTGGGGGAGAAATACGCAACGCGCGACTCACACGATTCAAGCCATACTGATCTGAGAGACGGACCAGATGCTCCGAGCCTGTGAAGTGAAGTTATAAGTCTCACCCCTCGGGGCTTTTCAGGACTAATTTGCAATGTTTTTTGTGGGGGACATTTGCCAAACTGCTTGTTACGCAGTTTACAATTTATTTAGGAAGTGAAAGATGCCCCCGACCAGATTAGGTCAGACCACAACACCGAGGACAACGTTCCCTACTCTTTTCGAGAAGTGCGTGGGTTCTTTAACGTCCCATACCATTTGGTTTCCAACAAGGGCCATGAGACGGGACCTCTGGTTTAAAGTCCTTATCCGAGACTTGAAAGTATAACCATTTGCGGGTGTAATTACAAAGGCAGCACTTCAACCTCAGTTATTTTAAGACCCTGAGTGTTGGTCCGGCCTAGGTCAAACTCTCGACCTCCCGCATGAAAGCCCGATGTACAACCAACTGAGCTACCTGTGCGCGGTAACGCGTGTACGTGTGCGTGTAATGATGAGAAACTTGTCACAGTTATTACAGCATTGATTGCAAATTTAAACTACTCCTTTTCCAGCCAATGAAAGTCGGCCCTCGGCACAATTTCAGGCCCTTTCTGTCAAGACATGCAAATTAAGTTATTTTCTCCACTGGTAAAGACATGTGCAAGTAAAGCCGCTATTGTAACCTGGCCTTTGGTCCAACAAAAGCCTTTGGTCTTGCTAACAATGTTATCGACAGTAACATAAGTAAGAGCGTAGCAATCAAACTGACAAGTTCATTTTGTATCTTATAGCAAATTAGCGCTCAATCCATACTGTCGTCATGGTTAACTTTCAGACATTTAATCAAATGCAACGTGACCTTTCGTGGCCTTTTCCTTAGTTTCCTCAAGTCTCTCGCATAACGGCCAGATGATGTTTAAATGAATCAAGGGAAACGAAGTGTCTTTCCTTTTATACGCATCATTATTTTATTCCATCAGGCTATTCGTTTACAATATATATGTTTTTCTCGAAATTAGTTTTAGGCGTCCAACGTTTCTGTTATTAAGAAATCTCTACCTTTCAACGAAATTCCTTTAATTTCGAAGGGCTTAATGACCTTAATCACAGAAAGCACTATCGTTGTTTATGATGTTCGAGCTACTACTTTATCTAAAAATATATAGATTTAGCCAAGCCTAAAAGCGGAGTTCCCGATCATCGTGAATTTTTAATTCGCTATAAATTCAATATTATCGTGAATGTTTGATTGGGGAGGCGCGGTGGCCTCATGGTTAGTGCGCTCGACACCGGATCGAGTGGTCCGGGTTCGGGGCCTGGCCGGGGACATTGTGTTGTGTTCTTGGGAAAGACACTTTACTCTCACGGTGCCTCTCTCCACCCAGGTGTATAAATGGGTACCGGCGTAATGCCGGGGGTAACCCTGCGATGGACCAGCATCCCATCCAGGGGGGAGTGTAAATACTCCTGGTCGCTTCATGCTAAGGAGACTGGTGATAAGCGCCGGCCTGATGAGCCTTCTAGGCTCGTAAGCAGTGACTTTACCTTACTTTGAAGGCTTGATATGGATCATCATATGTTTTTTAAAAGACAACTCAAGTGTTTTGGACTCGAACCTGAGAAGGATTCGAACCTGGGAAAGTTGATTAACCCGTCACATTACCACTTGACCACCACACCGCTAGCAGCACAGGGGAAATATTTTAAACACTATTAGTTTTATAATGCTGTATTATCACTTGGCAAAAAACAATATTAAACACTGCAAAAGGTCAGTTGCCATGCTTCACGACAAAGCTAACTATTTTAAAATGAAAGCTTAGGCCTAAATTATTAATCTAACTTACGTCTTTGAAGTTTAAGGGAGGACATGAGGGCTTGACGATGAGTATTCCATACCATTTTCAGATTTAATTTCACAGTGCGGAAATTACGTACAAAACGAGTTCCCATGGTCGCGAACTCATTAAACTCGCTTAAGTCTATCCTAAGATGATATCGTTGCCGTAACTGTCGTCGCCGATCTTACGTAATTCAACTCACCATCGACATCAACGAATATAACATTTGAATTTTTAATCATTACAGTGCAGTGTTGGCGAAGCAGTACGGAGATCGATGGAGTACATTTCATCTGGGAGACCTATGATTATGTTCTTAGGTCCCGGATGTTCCAAGGCAGCGATACCAGTGGCTGAGTCGATTCATTACTGGAATATAGTGCAAGTAAGTTTGACATTGCTGTGGAAATGTGATTGGCCCAGTAAAAAGGCCCTTGTTGCCTTGTCTTTAATTAAGCTCAAAATTACAAGAACAGATTGATCTTCACTGTAGGCTTCTCAAGTGAGAGAGCACGACAGAAGACGTTGAAATATGATAAAAACATCGGTGATATTCTCGCTGGACAGCTTGTATTGCTTTTAATGTTTCGTTTTCTCAGATTTTGACATCACCTCAGTACGGTGGCCCACAAGGAACATGCTGCAAAATTAAAGAATTGCTGCAAATTAAAAAAAAGGTGCTGCAAATAAAATAAAATTGCTGCACATTATATAAAGTTACTGCAAATTTAAAATAGTTGCTGCAAATTAAAACACCAAAAGTAGGCGCGCGCACTGAAGGAAGGACAGGTACAAACACAGGTCATTGTTTTACCAACACAGAAACAACCCTAACTGTTTACAAATGCTAACGTTAGGCCTAATTAGGCCTAAGGTTAGCTCTGATGGATGTTTAGGATACTTTCTGTATTGTTGAAACAATGACCTGTCTTTTGTACCTGCCCTTCCTTCAGTGCGTGCGCATACTTTTGATGTTTTCGTTTCCAGCAACTATTCTGAACTTGCAGCAACTCTTGAATTTGCAGCATGTCACTTGTGGGCCACCGTACCTCTGAGATCCTCTTCCGTATTACTGAATTGATACGCAGATCTGATATGAAACGCACTTATGCGTCGCGGTGTAAGGCTGAGAAGAATGAAGTCTAACATTTTGGTTACATAAAAATACTGCATTCGGCTCTGATTGGCAAGAAAATGTGTACTGGATATTCTAAGAAAATCACCCAGCTTAGAATAATTCATTCATTACTCGTGGTACAACGTGAATTATCAATTTTATTTATTAATTCAAGATGGTGCCCAATGTCTTTTTATTATTCCAGATTGGATTCTCCAACTCCTCGCCCCTGCTTTCTTCAAAATTACTCTATCCCCTGTATTTCCGAACAAATCCCTCAGAAACGTTCTCCAACCTTGGTCGGATTGCAATTTTGCGGCGATTCAAATGGAAGAGAGTTGCCATCCTACAACAAAACAACGACGTGTTTACGGGAATCAGCAATTCTTTGGTTGATTTACTGGAGGCTGCTAACTTTTCTGTTCTCGCTTATGAGAGCTTTAAAGATCACCCAAGATTTGCCATAGAAAACCTTAAGGTAAAAGAGTCCATGCCTCAGTTAACTATGTCCAGATGAGATGCACGAACACATTTACAATCATGTAAATGCCGTGTGTACATGTACATTGTCAATCTTAATTTCAGCGATAACCATGCTTTCAGTGACTCTACCCAAAATTTCAACAACCACAACATCCCGCCTCAAAAATCATCTGCTGGCAGAGACCTCCTTTTTCTCTTTTATTTGCTTTGCTGGAGCGCAGGAGGACAAGAGACATCTGCTCTTTTGTCGGAACTCGCTTTGATTTAACTGTTGTCCACGATCTTGGACGCATGCTCACTTTTATGTTTGCTGGCCGTAACTCAAAACCACTCTGTTCCACGCATTCCTATATAGTAGTTCCGCTATCTTCAAGTCCTACCGCATTCTTTCATGGCTATGTGACAGCGGTGCGTGTTCAACAAAGCCAGTTTGGACTCAGGGTAGAGACCTCTTTTCATGCCGTCCGTCATCGAAGCAATTCGCATAAAGAACGATTCGACACCAATATATTTTAAGCTTTTTTTTCATTTTTATACGGGTAATTTACTTTCGAGTAAACCTCAATATACCCTCACTATAAGCGTACTATACAGTCAACATGATCTTACTTTAAATCCGGCGTCAAGTTCGTCTAAAAAAACTAGGGCTAAGAGTAGAATGTTTTGTCAGTCCTGAAATACACAAACTTACAATATTAATATTTACACTTCACAGTTTTCTCGTGCTTTCCTACACCACTGACAAATTATAAAAAAAAGTTTCAGTTGTTGTGCTTCAGTCCACTTAATGTAACTTTTTAAATTACTTTCTTGTTTCAGAAAAAGGATGCTCGCGTAATATTCGCGTTTTTCTATCCATATCAACATTACATCACCTTTTGCGAGGTAAATAACTGACCTGCGTTTCCTAGATATTGAATTTGAAAGTCTGTTTCGAGAACACTGTCAAAATAAGCGCTCATCTTATTACGCGCATTTCAGGGGCTATTGATTGAAATAAAACGTCTTTGATATCTCACACAGGCATACAAGCAGGGCATGTACGGACCCAAATACGTATGGATTTTAATTTCTGGTCGGAACCAAGCCAATTGGTGGAAACAGCAAAGTCATCTTGTTGACTGTACACCAGAGCAAGTCCGCAAAGGCCTTAGCAACAACATTGGAACGGGAGAATTAAAGCTTAGTCCACTTCCGGGACCAACCATTTGTGGCAAGGTATGCATCGATAAGTCCGATAAGATTTGACTGAAAGGAAGGTCAGCGAAGAAGTTGCTGAATAAACCTTAATATAATAAAAATAAAGGAATAACGGAGAACCTCAAAAGCCAAATGAGCACATGGTCAGAGCTTATCCCCTCTCTATCACAAGAAAGTGTCAAGACGAAGTATTATTCCATTCCAGTGCATCATGATGATGTGATCATCAGCTATGGGTAGATAACTATTATGTCAGTGAGGAGCGACTGAACTTACAGTTGAAGTCTTTTTCTAATAATGGAACTCTCTTCATCCTGAGTGGCGCTTGATTGCAAAAAGGCCGCTCAAAAAACGACCTAGCAAATTTCAGCTTAGTACAATACTCGGAGTTAAGGATGCTTATGTGGACGCCCACCCATTGATTACTCATTACTATCGTACCCTATAATTCTGTTATATTCCTTTATTTGTCCACTTATTTTAATATATATGTACGTATGCAACTTTTCTTTATAGTTTGTCTATTGTATAATCGCACAATGTATTGTTAGGTTTCTTGTTATCATAATGTCGTGTCTTGTAAGTTTACTTTCATGTGCGCCATTACATTACACGTTTCAATTAGTATTGCTATACGCTGGTTATCTTAAATTTTGAAAATAAACTTGAAAAATGGGCTAAAACATCGCATCGTGGTCTCTGCGGCTAAAGTGTGAATCTGATTCGTAATGTTCGTAATTCTTAGGCAAAGTGTGTAAACCCATTCATAAATTCCGTTAAAGGACCAACATATATGGGCCTAGGTGAGCGATTCTAAACTAATAAATTAGACGTAATCCTAAAAAAACTTGATGTCTTTCTTAAGACTCCCCAGGAACTATACAACACCTACCGGAGGCGATTAAACGAGTCAGGGTATACAGAAAATACGTTTGCGTCGTTCGGATACGATGCTGCTTGGACATGCGCATTAACACTCGACGCTTCGATCCAAGAGCTTGAGCAACAGAACCTAAACTTGAGTGACTTCACTTACAGTCAAGCTAACATGAGCAAAATCTTTGTCAATACTATGAAAAGAATTTCATTCCGTGGTATGACGGTGAGTAACATCTATGGTAAGTGAGCTTTGTTCCCATCCCCTTCTCCACCGAGTTAGCTACACCAACATGGCCACCGTGGACGTCAAGTGAAAACACACTATACAGGGGTGGACGGAGGATTTTGTGATAGAGGGGGCCGCGAGATATAGTATGACCGGCGGGTATGGGCACGATAGCGCTCATCAGGACTGCGAACGGCGTACTCTCTAAGGAGTTTCCGACACATGCTCCTCAGGGAAAATTTTCGAGACTGAAGTTCTCTGAGATGCAATCTAGTGTCTTCTGGACGGTTAAATTTAGCAAATGCCTGGATTCCATACTGAATATGTAACGCTGAAATATTTAATAAACTAAAGGTGTGGTTGTGGTTAAAGAAGTAATTAACACTTTATGGTGTTAGGAGGGGCCGAAACGATCGCGGCAAGAGCACAACCTCCCGCCAAAGGCGGCAACATTGTCAAATCCAGTTTGTTTGAGACGGATATTTACTGCATGCATTCTGGGAGATTTGGTCATTTGCGACTAAAAATGTACGCGTCAAACACAGATTCTAAGAAGATTGACATCAACAATCAACAATTTCGACAAAGGAAATGCATCCCAAGGATAGACCAATCATAAGAGAATTTATAACTACATGTGATTAATTGTTTTCTTGGGCAGCCAAAGAAACAATGACTTTCGTCGGCTTTCTTATTTCTGTAAAGTTGAACAGCGCACTTCTATGGACGTGCAGTTAAAGTAAATTTCTACTTGAAGAATAAATCTCTAAGTTTGATTGTTACTTGCTGAGTTAAGATACATGTACAGTTGCAGCCGCGGCATTGATTGCTTAGATGCCCACCTTCAACCGACAGGTAATGCGTGCCGTGGAAAAATTTTCATATATGAAAATCCCGTCAAAGCTGAAATTCACCAAATCAGATCGCTACGATAAGCAATGCGAAATTTCCATAACAAAAACAAAACGGTAAAAAAGCCTGACGGTTGAAGGAGGGCCTTTAGTATTTTCTTTGTTCATTTTGCTTTTTGACTAACACTCAAGTAAGCGGTTTGCAGAACTGAATAACCTGGATTCCGTAGGGCAGCGAGGCCATCGGCGGAGATAAAATGTGGCTAAAAGCTAAGTAAATCTAAAATTGCTTATATTGTAACTTGCGTAGAAATCTTCTTATAATCAGGAAGGCGATAAAATGTAACCTACAGTTGCTACTCACTTGGTTAATCAGGGTTTTCAATAAGAATTTGAGTAGGCGGAGAATGGACAACGCGCCCCGAAGGGGGGCTTTTCGAGGGCCGAAGGCACGAGCCTGTAGGGTGGTCGGGGAGCATCCTCTCTCGGGAAAATTTTGCAAATTTGGGCCTCTTAGAATGCATTTCCTGCATTCTGGAGCACGAATTAAGGTATTTGAACAGAACAATAATATCATTAAATTTGGCTTTTTTAATTCAGAGAGAGTACTCCAAAATACTCTAAGTTCTTTTGGAAATTCAGCTGACGGCAAGACATATTTTGGGTTCTGAACAGACGCATTCTATACAGCTGCGTGAAATGTATTTCATTTGTCATGACCGAAAATGTCGTCTTGTCACGCTTCACATGTAGTTAGCAAATCAGACAGCTTACATCACGAACTGGATTGCTGAACCGCTGCAACCAAAAACGCGATCGCCGCCTTTGACAGGGACAGGGAAATCGCCGCCGACATGCATTACTCGGAATTCACGCGTCTCTTTTGTTTTTCATCAACAAAACTTTGCCGATCCAAAGCTCATGTTCTTTGCGAATGGTTCTCATGTTATTCGTAATATTTAAGGTAATTTCTAAGGAAAAGTAGCCGGCTAGTTCACGTGCAATAGCCGGCGAATGTCCTCCGGCCGCCGGCCCTTATTTAAAGCCCTGGGTTTACGAGTGTCAATGGGATCGTTCTTTTGGCAACTGCTGCTCCGTCACAAAGCCTACCTTCACTGGTACAACTGTATGTAAGACAAAATGTAGAACAGAATTCGTATCCAGCCTCCCTCGTCTTTTTGCGGAATAAAATGCGACGCCTGTAACATCTTCCAGCTTGTCGGTTTGAAGCTAGTTTATAAGGGCCGTTGATTCGAACAACATTCTATAATTTTTCTTATTAACAATGTTTATTAAATAAAATGTAGGTAAGCAAAAAAGCTCGAAGTACCACCCGACACACGTTTACAAAAGAAAAAAACTCTTGGACAAAACAGGGAGGTGGGGAAAGCGGGGCCTGCTGGGCCACCCATAAATCTGACCTTGCTATAAAGGTGTGCGCAGTCACCAAGTTTTCAAGTTACATCATTCCCGCCATGAAAACAAAAGATCTCTCATTAGCTCCTTTTGTTCGCCAGTCTCTAGAGACTGGTTGCAAACCACCTACAGACGAAACTACTAAGGCTAGAGCTCTGTGTTCAAAATACCCACAACCTGCTCCTCTGATTAGGCTTGCTTGGACGGCCCCGCTTCCAAAACGAAAGCTCCACAAAAGGAAATAATGGTGTCTTGTGCTATTTTGGTTTGGGAATTCGAGGAATAAATGGCTCGATTTCACTGTAAATACCGCTCTACACAGACAAAAGTAGTTCGGTCTCAAGAAGACAAGGACTTATTTAATTTATCCTTACATGTTGCAATTTATGTACTATAGATTGCTCAGTTTGCAACACAAAAATTGAGCAGATTACAATCCCATTTACTCTATGCTCTTTGTTTAAAATGCCCATCCTCGCAAGACATTTTGTGAAAGTTGAACATGTTAACCCCGGTGAATGAAATTGACCGTTTTCACATTCCCCAATACACTTTGTTTGCCCCCCAAATTTTGCAGAGACCATTTCTTTCCGAATGCCCTTGGGAATATGCAGTGTCCCAAGAGCATTTAAAAACAATGGTTTATGCAAAATTTGGGGGCAAACAAAATGTATTATGGGGAATGTGAAAATGGTGAATGGAGAAATTTATTTTTTGATGTTGACTAGTGGATACTCGGAAAAAGTTGCAGGAATCGAACCTTTAACTGCGCATTTAACCGCGAACCGGTGGCTCAGTTGGTTGAGCACCGGGCTGTCACGCGGGAGGTCGTGAGTTCGACTCCGGCCAGACCAACACTCAGGGTCTTTAAATAACTGAGGAGAAAGTGCTACCTTTGTAATTACATCTGCAAATGGTTAGACTCTCTAGTCTTCTCGGATAAGGACGATAAACCGTAGGTTCCGTCTCACAACCCTTCAATGTTCATAATCATGTGGGACGTAAAAGAACCCACACAGTTGTCGCTAAGAGTAGGGGACGTAGTACCCGGTGTTGTGGTCTGTATCATGGTTGGGAGGGTTAAAAAAGGGGCCACAGTAATTGGCGCAAGCAGTTGTGGCGCTCTGTCACCTTGACTGGCAAAGTTAAATAAAATAAATAAATAAACCTACGTCCTTCCGATTACTAGTTCGGATGGTCCACCACTGATCTATATAGGAGACTCGAAAGAGCTACAATAGGACTCGGGGATCCTCGGAAAAAATCCGATTTCTCCTCTGTAGGAGTCGAACCTACGACCTTCCGATTACTACTTCGGATGTTCTACCACTGAGCCATACTGAGGAGACTCGTGGAAGCCAGGCCATTATAAACTAGGTTCCTGTGACACTTGTCCCGCCACACTGCTAGGCTCTATCAATAGACTGTATTTATATTCTCAGTAATGGACTGGAACCTGTAACTTGCAATGGAGGCTAATGGGGGGGGGGGGGAACTTTTCACATGCAAATACTTTTTAATATATTCCCCCGCGTTAGCCTCCATTGCAAGCTAGTTCCAGTCCAATACTGAGAATACGAATATGGTCTATTGTCGAAATGGAGCATAATTTTAAGGGCTTAGGTTCCACGAGTCTCCTGTAGCTCAGTGTGGTAGAGCATCCGAACTAGTAATCGGAAGGTCTTAAGTTCGACTCTTGCGAAGGAGTGCTCGGGATTTTCCGAGTATCCCCGAGTCCTAACTCCCATGAGTCTTTTATAGCTCAGCGGTAGAGCTTCCGAACTAGTAATCGAAAGGTCGCAGTTTCGGCTCCTTCAAAAGATCTCTCGGATTTTCTCCGGGTATCCCCAGTCAACATGAAAAAATAAAAATCCTCGTTGAATTGTTTTGTTCTGATATTTAGGGCCACGTGAAATTTGACAGTAACAACGATCGAATATCAAAGCTAGAAGTGCGTCAAATACAAGGCGAGTATTCACTATAATGTCCTTTCTAAAGTATACATATACTAGACGTCTTTTGTTTACGTATTTTGATGCTCTTCGTTTTGGAGGCTCTTAACTTTCGAATTTTTTAAACAACTATTAGATAAGCGCCTATTCGGCCTGAGAGAGTAAATAACCAACTGTTTTATTATACTTTAATAAAATCCGAAAGTTCGGATACTCTGGAATTTTGCTTCCCGCTCAAAAACTTTGTGTTTATGGCAACACTGGACGCGATCTTACAGTACATGAGCTCATCAGTGAGATTTAGTTTCTAAATCGGAACGCTGGGAACGTTAGAAACGCAATTTCTGAAGTTGGATAATTAATGCTTTCCTTTATTCAGTCCCTTTTCTAATAAACGATAAATTATAGATTACAGTCGTTGTAGCTATTAAATACAGGCTCAGCGACTCGCTATTCAGTAACGAGCCACCGAGTAGCACCAAAATGAATACCTTGCTTCGTTTTTTCTGACTGTCTAAGCATTCACAAGCCACTTTCAATCAACCCTTTGGCCTTGTATATTATTATCCAATTCAATACTGGACACAGACACTGAACATTTCATGCTTTGCGCGCTTTACTTTTATCAGGTGACACAGAGAGAAGGGTGGGGTTTTACGACATGGAAACTGGAAAGTACGAAGACAATGGCAACGGCGATTACGTGTGGGAAGGTACAACTAAAACACATGTTCATCTTCACTCATGATGAAACACATTTACCCTACTTTCTCGTCTGAACACCGGACTCCGATTAAACTTCAGCCTCGAAAAAAACGCCGGGTCAAAACTGCCGACACTTAAATAAACTCCTGGGGCATTTAATCGAGAAAATACGGTAGATTCGATTCATAAAAGCGGTTTATTATGGAGAGCTTCGTTAACTTTAAACGAATAACTTTATAATAAAGGTGCTGCGTCACGAAACTTAGTCAAATTTAACGACTTTGAAATGGCAAGCGAAAGAAGGTTTGAACAAAAAAACAAATACAAAAGGAGGCAGGGATGGGCAAAACTGAAGAAGATTAAAATGGATTGCATTTGGGGTTTTTGAAAACTTTTAAGCGTAACAAAGTTTATCTTTGTGTGTAACTTAAATTACATATATGGTCTAGACCTTTTATCGTCATGAAACTTTGTTTTGTCTTGTTTAAAAGTAATTTCTGTGTTAACGTTAACTTGCATAGCGAAAAGGGGCGAGTATAACTGGTAAAAATTACACAAAATCAACTGCACTATCGTGACACAGAGCCTTTAATCAATCACGAAAGACGTGAATGATCACTGAAAACGCAACGAAACTTAAAAAGTAAAGCAACACGTGAAACCGTTGCAGGATCCCAATGGCATGACTTGGTGTTTCAAATATCAAAAGTGAATTATCCGTCCCTCAGACCACCAAAATCTAGAGACAGCTTCTCTCACCAAGTATAGTCAACTTCGCAAATCAGTGTCTCCGATTGCGTGACATTAATAATAATTTTATGTTTAATAGCAATCCAAAAACAATCATGACTTCGAAAACGATGGCTACAATTGGAGGTACAAGTTAATGACCCCCAGTCAATGGTTGCTGACCTCTGCTAGGGGCAGGAAAACACGTTCGCCATCAAGTCTTATTTCAGTTTGCTCTCAATTCTGATTGGCTTAGGTTGTGGTCCAGATTCTTTTAAAGCCAATCATCGAACGGATTAATGCAAAAACAAGGGCGGTGACAAAATAACTTTCGACACTGAATTGAAAAGCGGTCTATCCCCTACTTTCTCAAATCCCATTACACACCTCTTTTATCCCCCAAAAATTTTGCTTAATTATAATTTGCAATTTTAAATCGAAAACAAATGCCTACTTATTTTTTTATTTTTTTATTTTTTGAGGGGGGAGGGGGGGGGGGAGGGGGGTAGGGAGGGAGGTAAAAGAGGTGTATGACGCTCTGAGGGTCTTTGTCCTTGACCTTAAATTTCCATTGTTTTGACACCGAATCCGTGTTTATATAGAGTTAGTTTCAAAATAGATTTTCATTAGACAAATTTCATCGCTGTTTCAGTCATCAGTTGTGATAGAAAGGCCTGAAATGTCTATTTCTTTAATAAAGATTTAAACCTTTTTCAGATCTGTTTGTTTTTGACCAAGAGCTTTCTTTTCAATGTCAAGGTGGAAAAATCCCTGTGGATGGCTTGTACATTGAGGAGAAGCGGGAGGGTGTCCACCCAATTTTGTTTTGGTCCGTATTCACTTTATCAACTCTTGGTGTGATTATGGCACTGACCTTTCTCATATTCAATGTTTACCATCAAAATGTCAGGTAAGACCCCCATTTGAACCTGAACCCAGTTTAATTTCATATAGCTGCCTCGAGCTAGGTCTGCAGTTGCAGTTATGATGTCCGAATTTGTAATTGGAAGGTCAATGATTCGGTTTCTGTTAGGAACACTAGCATTTCAGTTTTTCGATTATTTCCGGGGCATTATCAAAAAAATAAGTCTCTTTCTTCCATAGCATGTTTCTCCCTTTCCCTTGCCGACATTCAAAAAAGCCACTCTTCAACTCGTTCCCCTATTTAGCAAATACAGTTTCATTTCTTTTTCAATGAAGGACCTTTTAACAATTGAGGTCATAAAAATCATCGTCGACGTCACTCAACTTCCTTTTTCTATTTTCTGTGTCGGTATCGAACCCCAGGGCCATTTATGAAGCTTTCACTATTTTTTTTCTTCGCAGATATATCAAAATGTCCTCTCCCAATATGAACAACATAATTATTGTCGGTTGCATACTGGTGTATATCTCCGGTGTGCTATTCGGTTTGAACAAAGAGGACCATCGCACAGGTTGTCAGGTCAGTTGAGTATGGAAATAAAAGGCTGTCGAAGAAAGGAAAAATCGAATGAGAGACGCATAATCAGTCACGACGATTTATCTGTCGGTCATTTTATTCGTCAAGGGTCTAAACAGGACGGAGTATGCGAGAAGCAAAAATTCGTTTAGGACGAACCTTAGCACATAGGTTAAGAGAGTCTGCTCAATACGTGTAGAATAAGGATGGGCACAAGAAGCATTGAGTCTAAACGAACTTTCCACGGTGATATCTCTTCAGTGGAAAGCGGACGAAACAATCCTGCCGGTTGTGCCCGCCTTGGTGATAAATGTTTGCCCAAGTTAATCCTTTCCAGATATATGATGCGTTTCTGTAACAACGTTATTTGACTGAAAACACGGAATCCCGAGAGAGGAAATGTGACTTTGTCCAAGTGCTGATGTGTAAACAACAGCTTAAAATAAAGTCATGTTGATTTGAATGGGGTAGCATGGATGACACCTGATGTAGTGAGAGGAACTAAAAACCGTGGAGTGCTTTTAATTTCATTTAACGTCAAATGATAATGAATGGTAAATGATAAAATATTTTCCAATCGCAAGTAGTTTCAACAGATTTACAAACGGTGTATAAAGGTTTACGTTCTTGCTTGAACAGGGGTACTTTTGGGTAATGCTCTTCGTTTTAAAAACAAGCACAATTATTCAGCACTTCATGAAGTTTATGACGTCAAAACCGTTAGCGAAATAGAGCTGATAAGCACCCTTATGCGTATCACAACATAGCACCCCGGGGTTTTCAAGGCTCTCACAACAAAAGGTATGATAATTTTATGCTACTCCGTAGAAACCAGTATTACTCCACGCTCTTGCTTAACATGATGGTTTTTACAATTTGAATTTTTATCACGTCAATTCAAGTGAGACTAGTCACTGGACTACTTGAAAACCACCAAGAGTTTTTACGATCTTACGACGTTCAAGCAATAGCCCATTTCCGAGTTGCTGCACCTCTCAGTTTCAAAGCGAGTCATGGTGCACAAACATTCAAATGGAAATGAGTTGCGTATTCTTATGCAAATCAAACTCATTTCCCCTTCAATAGTTGAGCACCAAGACTCACTTCGAAACCGAGACAAACAGCAACTCGGAAATGGCCCATTGATAAATGTAGTGCATTGTCCTTTCAAGGTTTCCTGATTGTGGTTCAAGCAACGCACTAACCAAAAAGTGACCCAAAAATTTTTTAAAGTTTTTAATGTAAGAATTTTTAATTCATTAAATAAAATAAAACGTATTCATTTCATTTATCGAGTATTTGACGGGAAAAAATGATCCCAACAAATTGACCCGCTCCTTACTATGTAGCTTCAAAGCTCAGTTGGTAGAGCATTGCACCGGCATCACAGAGGATCATGGGTTCGAATCCGGTTGGAGCCACCTGAAGGTATCTGTAAAGCAAAAATTGCTTAAATACGCCTTTTTCGATATATTAAAATTCAGCTTGAAAGAGAGGTTTAGTGGACAAAGACAAAGGAAAGTGGATGATACGTCTAGCTTTTAATGGAAGAGTTCATTGTTGAACACCAGCTCTTTTTTCGTCTTTCTTCTTTCAGGCAGAAATATGGATTGTAGTGATTGGATTTAGTTTGGGTTTTGGAGCTATGTTTAGCAAGACGTGGCGAGTGCATGTGATTTTCCTTAATTCCAACAGCACCAAGAGAGTAAGGCAATTACAGCACAAGCACTTCTCTTTAGATTGATGTAAACTTATTCCAATAAGTAAATGAACAAACTCCATTTTTTTAGTGGAAAAAGCTGGAACAATCGTCATAAACGAAGAGATTTTATATGTTTACAAAAATTATCAGGCGCTTACATTTTGGATTTATCTTGGTCTATCTTGCCCTGTACGTGTAGGGAATGACGTCGTAAAATTCACAATGTCACTGAACTTTAGATTGTGTGGGACTAGTTCGAATTCGCGAAACTTGAAGTAATTGAAAAGTCGAGTGTCTCCCCTACTTTACCATACCCTGATCCTCAAAGACCACATTAAAAAACAAGTGATTTATTCAGATGGTTCGCCGTATAATTGTTTTCCACAGGTTATCATTCGAGACCGTCAGCTCTTTGGCATGGTTGGTGTCCTTCTCTTTATTGACTTCATTATTCTCCTAACGTGGCAGTTAGTCGATCCATTAACAAATCAGGCTCAGAACTTGGAACTAGAGGTATACACTCTTGCAGTGTTTTCTTCACCGATTGCCAATTGTATTTGTCCACGTCTGTCCCTTTTGCCACTATTTCCTTTGACCGATTTTTTTCATGGCCCAACCAGCTTCACTGAACTCTCGTTCCCTGTACCTTTCGCGTGGCTTTGGCCAAAGCGAAGGGAAAGATCCTAGGAACGAGTTAAAGCTTCAATAAATTAAACAAAAAAATATCTTTGGAATAATAAGTTCTTTACTCACCACATTTTTAGAGTTGATACACCCATCTTTCCTTTTTTCTTTGTCAAAGCCTTAGGATTCGCTAATGAAGCCGATTATCAACCCAGTTGATATAAATATTCTAGTTTTATGACGTTATTTCGCATTTTGCTCAGATATCACCAGATTTTGACACCGCTATACAACTTTATGTAACCACTTGTACCAGCCAACATATAACAATTTGGCAGGGAACCATGTTTGGATATAAAGGTAAGAAGACACGAGTTAAACACCAAAGCAATTGGCAGGAACAGTTATCATATGAACACGCATTTTATTACTTCTTGTTTATAGGATTGCTGCTGTTATTTGGAGCTTACCTCGCCTGGGAAACCCGTAAAGTTCACATTCCTGCCTTAAACGACAGCAAAATGATTGGTTTATCTGTTTACAACGTCATCATTCCTTGCGCACTCGTGATACCTATTTTGGGCCTCGTCCATGATAGACCAACCACCCAGTTCGCTTTAACGTCTTTCCTGACCATCTTCTGTACGACTTTAACCCTTTGCCTCGTATTTGTACCAAAGGTAAGACAGAAAATGAAATTGTTCGATAATTTTAGTATGGAGTATGTGCCATTGTGTGTATGCGCTTGCACCATTTAGTATTGATAACACCGGCAGGTATCTGACAAGTTGAAATAAATTAAATTCACTTGCATCAAAAATTTAGCTTTCTTATTTAAATATGACGTTAACAAGAGAACAAAATCATCTTTGGATAACCCTAAATTTTGAAGGCCCCAATAATAATAATAATAATAATAATAATAATAATAATAATTGGCACTGGGGTAGAGCAGGTCGGTGCCTTAGCCTACCACGGGAATATGGACTCTCCCGCCCACCAGAGTCTTGGGTGGCACCTTTGGCAAGTGCCAACAACCCAAAAAGCCACCCGTGTTAGGGTTACAACAACTTCATTTGATGAGAGAATGTCAAATATTGAATTTCACACTAACGACGTCAACGGGACGGGAGCTTGTAGTGAAGGTGTCGCGTCCGGCAGGTGTCTTGTGGATCAGCAGCGCAGGCCCAGTAGTCATCCTGCTACTGCTGAACGACGACAGAAGAGATTAGGATGGTCAAAGGAGGATAACAAACGGCTGTTTGAATGCTACATCAAGAGTGAACCAGAGAGGCGAAGGTACAGAAAAAGATTGCTAGACCTGTGGAAAGCCCGTAATATCAACAACGAACTAACAGAAGTCACCGAGCATTGAGATTGGCTGATTACGTACGCCAGATTAAGAACAAGAAGGCTAGAGACTGTGGAGCAAGAGGAAAGAGCCATACGAGTAAGACATGAACATCAGGAGATTGAAACTACAGAGCTCCATGCCGCAGATACATCAGACTATGAACATCTGGAGACTGAAACTACGGAGCTTCTTACCACAGATACACCAGACCATGCAACAACATCTGATACCCAAGAAGAACACCAACGTGAAGAGGAACCCAGAGTTTCACTGCTGTAGAACTGGAAGCCCTTTGTGACAGGATCCTAGAAATTATACAACTAGAACACAGAAGAGGATTACCATCACTGAAGTCATGCGAAAGAACGAAGCTGAAAGCAGAAGTTGGAAAAATCAATGAAGCCGTCAAAAGGTTTCAGACGCACAACATCACTGAACTGAATTATTTAATGTATGCAGCTGCATATGTTACTACAGAAAGAATGGGAATGATAAAAGGGAGGAAAGGGAGAAGAACTGAAGAGCCATTCTGGAAGAGAAGGATTAAGGGGAATATCGAAACTTGCCGAAAAGACCTGAGAAAGATTGAGGAAATCCGAAGAGGAAACATGAGACTGAAGCAAAGAGAGAGGGAAACGTTGAACAGAAAATATCATCTTGAGGAAAGGGGCACTTTGTATGTCTCAGGCATATTGAAACAGAAGATCAAGGCAGGTGGAGTTAAGATCAAAAGATACGACGAGAGATGTCAACAGATCGAACAGAACCACCTGTTTAGAACCAAACAGAAGCTGTTCTACAAAACACTAGATGGACAGAAACGAGGAGAAACGGTGTTACCTGATCCCACAGAAGCAACCTCCTTCTGGATCAAGATCTGGTCGGAGGACGTTGGTCACAATGAGAGAGCATCTTGGCTAGAGGATGTAGAGGTGGAGTTCAGTACAACAGAGGTACAAGACGATATCAGCATCACTGTGGAGGATATTAGAAACGGAGTGAGCAAGATGGCAAACTGGAAGGCAGCCAGCCCCGATCTTGGTCAGGGGTTCTGGTTTAAGGATTGCACTCTAGATTGCAAGAATGCTTGCAAGACTGCATATGTCAAGGGAATGAACCAGAGTGGTTGGTCAGGGGAAGAACAGTTTTGATAAAAAAGGATACAGCGAAGGGTGCCCCGGCCAGCAACTACCGCCCTATTGCCTGCCGACCCATGATGTGGAAGCTCTTGACAGGAGTTATGGGAGAGAAGTTATACCACCACTTGGAAAGGAATGGACTGCTAACAGATGAACAGAAGGGGTGCAGGAAGGGATCCCAAGGAACTAAAGATCAATTGCTTGTAGACAAGGCAATCCTGAAGAACTGCCGGAGAAGGTTGACAAACTAGTCAATGGCTTGGATAGACTACAAGACGGCATATGATATGGTGCCGTATTCATGGATCCTGAAATTCCTGGAGATGGTTGGGGCTGCCAAGAATATGATCTCTATAATCAGCAACAGCATGGTGAACTGGACGACCGTATTGACATCAGGAGGAATGGCTCTCGGGCAGGTGGACATTAGGAGAGGAATTTTTCAAGGTGACTCCTTGTCACCACTACTGTTTATAGTGATTGCAAGTTCGAATGAGGCCTAACACTACGGTGAAGTTTTTTTGTACCCAATTATTCCATCAGGGATCAACCCTAGTATTGGAATTGGGCCCACACAAGGACAGAGAAAATCTCTGACCAGGGTGGGATTTGAACCCACGACCTTCGGATTAGATCACCGCTGCTCTACCGACTGAGCTACAAGGCCAGAACGGGAGCTGGCCGTGGGTATGTGAGATGTTATACACAAGGACAAATTCGGCTCGGCCCAAGCCTAATTTTAGGTAATCGCTAGTTGTTGTCCTTCAGTAGCATTTGGAGTAATGATTGCAAGTTCGAATGAGGCCTAACACTACTGTGAAGTTTTTTTGTACCCAATTATTCCATCAGGGATCAACCCTAGTATTGGAATTGGGCCCACACGAGGTCAGAGTTTTTCTCTGTCCTTGTGTGGGCCCAATTCCAATACTAGGGTTGATCCCTGATGGAATAATTGGGTACAAAAAAACTTCACAGTAGTGTTAGGCCTCATTCGAACTGGCAATCATTACTCCAAATGCTACTGAAGGACAACAACTAGCGATTACTGTTTATATTGATCATGTTACCCTTGACCCTAGTGCTACGAAAAATGAGAGCTGGATACAAACTGGCAAAGGACATGAAGCCCATTAAACACCTACTATTCATGGATGATGTGAAGCTGTACGGAGCTAGCAAAGATCAACTAGAGTCACTTGTTCAAGTAGTAAGGATCTTCTCGCAAGACATTAAGATGTCGTTTGGGCTAGATCAAGACTCAATGGAGGAAATTTGATCGATGGCATCAATACCTGGGCTGTAGGTGTAGTACGCTACAGTGTGGGGACTGTGGACTGGACAATGGAGGAGGTAGCCGACAAGGATAGAACAACTAGGACGATCTTGGCAATGAATAGCTGTCTGCACACCAGGAGTCATGTTGCGAGGCTGTACCTACCGAGAAAGGAAGAGGGAAGAGGACTGATCGGCATCGAGGAGTGTGTAAGAAGGGAGAGAAAATCCCTTCATGGCTACCTAAGAGATAGCACAGAGTGGATGCTTCAAGCTGCGTTCAAGGAGAAAGTGATTGTTGAAAAAGAGAGTCTGCAGGACTATACGAGGAGGAGGAAAGACGAGAAAGTTAAAAACTGGAAGGAGAAAGCCCTCCAACAAATATCAAATGAAGCTGGAGAGGAGTCTTGGAGATGGCTCAGGAATGGATTCTTAAAAAAGGAAACAGAAGGTTTGATTCTTGCTGCTCAGGAACAAGCTTCAAGAACAAACTCGATCAAGTACAGCATAGATAAGAGCTCAGAGACACCACTGTGTAGATTGTGTGGAGATGCCACTGAAACAGTACGACACATTGTCAGTGGATGCAAGAAGCTTGCCCAGAGAGAGTATAGGAAGCGCCACGACAAGGTGGCCCTGCGGGTGCACTGGGAGATGTGCAGGAAGTATGGGATAGAGTGTAATGGCAAGTGGTATGACCATCAACCCTTGCCAACCGCAGAAAATGGAGAAGTGAGGATTACCTGGGACATGACTATCTACACAGACAAAGTGCTGAAACATAGTCGGCCAGATATTACTCTAGTGCATAAAGACACACAGAAATGGACACTTATTGACATAGCTATGCCAGAACATCATCAAATTAAAAAGTACCAGAAACTAGCATTTGAAATCAGAAGGATTCGTGGAGCCTCGCAAGTCACAATAATACCTATCGCCACTGATGCTCTTGGAAGCATATCAAAAGGTGCAAAGACCTTGGTTTGGCAAGCTAGATGTACCTGACTTCCTTGGAAGTGTACAATTATCGGCCATCCTTGGAACTGCTCACCTGTTGCGGAAAGTGTTGTCTCTAAGCTATGGGGAGTTGCTGAGACACAATAAACATTACCCAGTAGAACACCAGACAACTGGAGAGAATAGAATAATAATAATAATAATAATAATAATAATAATAATAATAATAATAATAATAATAATAATTATAATAATAATAATATTGCAAGTTTCTTTTCGATGTACATTCCATGAATTCCGAAGTCGTTTTGTAAGGGTTTGTTTTGAAATTTGAGTAACTCTAACCTTCATAAAAATGAAAACGTATGCCTGTCACAAACCTATCTTAATCGTTCATAGATTATGTTCTTGAGAACAGAGGACGCTAACCGCGTTCCAACAGTCAGTGGTTCTATTGGCGTGGAGGGCGCAGGCAACGCATCACCAAATGTGAGTGCGAAAACTATAGATGCCAATTATATTTGTAAATAACAATCTTCTTTCGTGCAAGAACGTCACTTTTTTCCCTTTTTATCCAGGCAGTCCGTAGGAGGCCTGGGTCATAAATTAGGCTTCGTGTTCCACATCATTCTCGTTCCCAGCGCTGCGATCCTCTTGGCCAGCTCAGTCACAAGTCGCCGTTGAGTCTCTAAAACGCATGCGTGCAATCTAGCGGCCTGCGTTACCCTTGTCCAGCGGAGTGGCCTCTCTGGTGCTGACCAAAAGGATTGGAGCTTCTGGGAACGAACTTGATAGCTTGAGATGGCTTCCAAAAAGGCGCTGTCGTTGTCAAAAGTTAAAACGAATACTATGATTCCAAATACGCTCAAACCACACACAAACGCAAACACCGTTCGCGGTAGACCCACTCTAAAAGACGTTGAGCGTTTTCGAACTGGGTCGTCCCGCGAACTTTACGAGAGATCAATTTACGAGCGAATCTTTATGAGTGAACCTATTGAGAATCATGCTGTAACAAATGAGCTATCTGATGTTAATCGAAAGGAGCATCCAAGTAAACATCGTAGTGCACTTAGACGTGATCGTAAACCCAGTAGAATACCAGTTCGAACTCTAAAACGTCCGAGGAACAAGAACAGAAAGGCTAGAGAACTTGCTTACAAATGTATTCGTTCGAGTACACCCGAGTCTTCAAAAATGCGTTGTTTCATCAAGGTTAGAAAGCATCAGAATAAAACGAATTTATCGTTTAAATGCTCTGAGACACTTCTTCAAGGGATAAAAAAAGTAAAACATCGAGATAAGCGATATTCATCATTGTTTTATTGTAACAGAGTGATGTGTCTTTACAAGAGTCAAACCCATGTAGCGAATTATTGTAATTTAAGTTGAGAAGAGATATAGAAAAGAACCCTGGTCCCTAGTCCCCCAATGTACGTTGACCCCAGCAAAACAATAGCAGCACCATATAGCCAAGATAATGAGTTGGTATAGCGAAGATATCGTTGGCGTCACCCATTGTTATTAATATGCAAACCAGAGCCTCATTGGCTGTCGAAACAAAGGGTCTTTTGTTTCTGTGGTTGGCACATTTGAATAACAAAAGCGATGTTTGTAAACAGATATCTTCCCTATTTGGACAAAACGCAGGACAACAACTTGTTGCAAGGAGTGTGTGCTCTTTGATTTATACAAGGGAATCACTTCAACTAATGAACATTGGAAATCAGTTGCATTTAACTTTGTCTCAATCAGACAGAATTACTAACAATGTTAAATCTGTTTGAGACTGACTATGAACTATAGAATATAGTGAAAGCTACACTGGCACTGTACATCAAGAGTCTACAATAGAAGGATATCAGTACCGTGCCTCTTTACGAAGAGCATTTGAATCACTAATATCTCAAAACTAGACCACTTTTATGTTAACAGTGGGATGTACTGGTGTTGCTATCTATTGTAATGGCCATCTGGGATTTAAAATATTTGATTCTCATGCAAGGGAGTTATACGGTAGAGGCCATCCTCAAGGTACATGTGTGCTTCTTGAAGTATCGTGTCTTGATAGCTTAGCATGTTATTTTCAGAGTGATGTATTTGAGGTGCAAGGGGTACCCATTGTGTTTTTTCATTTTCTGACAATTGAGACGACTTACACTTAAACCATGAAACAACTAAATAAGTAAGCAAGACAAACAGTAGCAAAACATCATATTTCAGTCAGAATTCGTGATTTCGCTGAACCAATGGGAGAATATTTCAGATCACGAAGAACTTTACTACACCATCCAGATCCTTAATCCACGAGTTACTTGGCCATTGACGGGTTGGTTAGATTCTAAGGAGCTATTTAACAAAGTTTTCCTCACATTGAAGTTTATACGACTTTGAATGCAATACATGTAATAAAATGATAACAGTGCTTACTTCTTTATAACTAGTGCCTGGGTGCACGTAGCTATGCTTCTAGTTTATATTTTGATTACTGAGGACTTACAGCGATCACCAGT
>OX421445.1:21057772-21067772 GCA_949126865.1 Montipora capitata
GCTACGGGCCTGATTAACCAAAGTGTTAAGAACAAACCGAGGCCGAGAGTCAGTTAAGAACGTCTTTATTTTGTTCATTTGTTTTCTCTTTTTCTCATTTTCTCTTCTCTTGAGAATAGTATAAATACAGGTAGAAGAAATGTAAAACTGTAGTGCAACAGGACAATTAACGCAACTACTTATGGACATCTTTTACCATTAATATGGTTTTCTTATTACATGATACACTACTGATCATACACCGAAGAACAACTGAGTTTGTAGTCTAATTAGCTCTTTTCCACGCAACTTTAGGAACATTTTAAACTCAAGTCACTAAAAAATAAGAACGTTCAGTGTATATCTTTTACTGGGCGATAAACAGACAACACAGGAAACTGGAACCTCAAACAACGCTTATTAGCACTGACGAATAAGCTATTACGAAATTAATGCAGCAAAACAGAGAAAGTGCGACTTATCTTGAGTTTGATATACACAAGAGCGAACCTTCGTCATTTCACTTTGTAAAAGCATGGAACTCGCAACAAGTGATTTCTTTTTCCATTTTTTGTTCTGAACCTCGATGTGTTAAAGTTGTCTGATTCTTCCTTTCATTCTCTGTTTGTTAGCAATTCCCAAGCCCCCGCTGTGACCTCTCTGTAAAACCACTGGAGCAACCACTTTGTACCATTTTGGATAAAGGAATTTTCGTAAATGGAGGTGTAATTGCCATGTTTATAGAGCGTATGACTTTCTTTCGTTTCATTGTTTTCCTAACTTACAGATTAATGTCTGTAGTAATTTACCTTAAAAGGAAACGACAAGAATTTTCTTCGACACGATAACGTCTTTCGTAAGGGGAATGAAGACAAGCAAAAAGTAGCTGCACTCGTCTTAGCAAGTTTTTGTTTCTTTCTTGCTATTGAGTGAGCCACACTTATACTTCCAATACAGAATCCACTGTTTTCTTTGGGACGGCATATGATATCAAACTTCACGTTGGCCTAGGCCATCTCATCTTAACCTACGGCAAGTTTCATTTCTTTATCAGGAGCCGGTTTCCGTCTTTACACGGAAGTAAATTTCGTAGAAGTTATTATTAGATGACGATGTAATAAAAATGCAATTTGCTTGCCTTTTTTTCTTGTTATTGGAACCGGTTTTATCAAGTGATGATTGTATACTTACGAAATAAATTCGAAACTATCATTTGAAACCTGGGTGTATTTAATGTTCTCTCGCATATCAGGTGAATAGCAACGTTAAAAATTAAGTAGAAAATACACAGTTTGTCGACAGGTACAAAATTACTCACTCGCTCACCTCCTACTGTCCTCTCACAAGAATCCAAACATGTAAGACATTACAAGAAGGAAAATGAAAATATGGTGACCAACTCACAGTAGTAATCCACTGGTTATTGTATACACAGTATGGGAGCAATGTAACTGGAATTATTTGAAGACTTAACCTACTCAAGAAATATGATATAATATTAGCGATAGTAGCTCGTCCATTAATGCATCCCCTTGCACTTAATTCCTCATTTCTTCCCCCAAAAGACAGATAATGATAATTTGCAGTATTGCACAGAAATGAAATGAAATGAAGCCACTCCAGGACTATCGAGTGAAACGTTTAATGAGGATAAACACTTTCTCAAGCAATTGTCTTTGAGTTTCAATGCAAAACATATTCGGCAAGGCCACGTTGCTTTAAAGCGCCAGGTGGTTTAGAGTGAATGTGTGTTCAACCACGATCATTAAGAAATATTAAGATTGGTGTCTATGACATCATTTCACTCAGTTGAGACGGCAATTACTTTAACTGGAAACATACGCATTAAAAGCCATCTGGTAGCACACGAAGGGTACAAGTATCAAAGAGAAGACTCGATCAGTCAGTCAGTCATTATTCTTCGAAAGTTAGACCGAACACAGCCGCTCTCAGTCAAAAGATGCGACACGGAAAAGCTATGTTCTTTTTCAGATACGTAAGTTACCTTCTCCTCAGAGACTTACCCGTATTCCAAATTGTAGGTTACTGAAATCGTCGTGATAGGACTTTGCCTGGATCGAAGCATAGATCCAGTTAGAATGAGACAGCGCGTGTTGAGGTGCAAACTCACATGCAGTACATTGGAAGTATTGATCAATTACACGTAGAAGAGCTCCTGATTTTCGTTAGATGTATTCTTAATTTTGCGTTTGACACGCTGACATCTAGATCAATTTTATAGGCAGAGAGAGTGGTTTAAAGCAGTTCCGAAAAATGCCACATTGTCCACACCAATCATAAGAATCCCCAATTCGACCTCGTGCTTCCTAACATGCTTGCGCCAGTTGTTCCACAATCCAAACTAGCCGGCTATCACAATATTTCCCCTTCCTTTACCGCTGACTGATTGGTTCAGCCTTTCACCAAACCGCAGGAGGTCCGTTTTGGAATTTGGAATCCAGATGCTATCGGGATGAACTCTCAGGTTCTTGAACTAACTGAAGGGAAAAAGACTGCCTCTTTAATCAAGTCGGGAATTTATCAGGCCTTTCTTTTTTGTAATTTGTTTATTTTTTAGTGGTGTGGTCTAGCATATGCATTAGAATAACTTTACATAGAAAATGCGCCGTATAACTTTTGTAACATCATAATTACTTTCTTATTCCAAATTTTAGGCGACAATTTTTGTTCTTTATACTCACTTTTCTTTGGCAAAAGAAGGAGAAAAGTACACGGAATCATCGCTGTCAGGTTTAGCGGATGACGTGCATTTGCAAGCTGTGGGTGATCAACCAGCAGAGAAACGCAAAGAAACATCTCCCAAATCAGCGTTTCATGTTCTAAAAGATCAGTACGCCGCAAGAAAATTTAGGGAGGGTTCAATCAGTTCGGTATCTGACAAAACGATGGTGCAGGGAAGTCAGAATGGATGCGTTGAAAGAATCGAATGGAGACCACATGATTGTAATGGCTTGGGTCTGCTAGTTCACGTATGTCGTGTTACAAGCTTGGTTCATTGTCAGTCAGCTATTCCATGCCGTGGGTCTAAAAAATGTGTTCCTATTAAGACACGTTCCCCATCATGTAATCGCAGCGTTGTAACAGGTTGTAGATGCGATACGTGCCCGCCAAAGAACGATTCACGTGTATAATACACGAAATAACGGATGATGTAAACGTTAAGGCAGTTTATTAAAAGAAAAGTACTTCGTCAAGGCGACGTTTGAAATTTTGATCTGGCCGTTCGGGTAATAGAGTTGAGGCTAGCGCGTTTTCTAAGAACCTCCACCCCCTCCCCCTACCCCTCATTAACCCAACCCTCCAATGCCACTTAAATAACGAGTCACGTTACTTGAATTGGGTGTTTACATCTATCCAAGATGGCGTCTGCGTGCATATGCTGTGTGCACCATGTTCGTTGTTGCTGCTGTGCTTATGCAAATGGCACTAGTAGTTGGTCTAAATCTTTGAGGAATTTTCCAAAAGTCGACTGTGGCTCTTGCTTAGACTGGGTAAATCGCGGATGAAAAACAAAAAAAAAACGCCGACGAGAAAAGCTACAAGTTCTTTCGTTAAAGGCATGTTTTTGACATTTACACCGCCGAAGAATATGGAGATTTTTACGTGAAAGCTCGTTGTTATCGATCTCTCAAAAAGAGTAACGAGCCAGATCTCTTGGTAGTAGCGGAGCTGAGACCCATAGTTAACAAAATATGGTAACCCATCGATGCGAGAAATTTTGGTTTTAAAGGCATGACGTCATCAACCGTCCGTACTTCCGTCCACCCCTCCATGTATGCCAATCTGACCAGTATCATGCTAGTTTACAGCATACATCTTTTGATCAATTGACACCTGTCAAAACGAGGTATCCGCTGACCAGTATCACGAGACCAGATTCAGAAGTCAGTGCCCGCAAATACCACAGAAACTCGAAACAGTTTTGAGCCGCTGCGAAATAATGTAGAATTAAAAGTGAGAAATGTTGCCAATCAAAAAGCAAATAGCGGCGACGATGGCCAACAGCGTCTTCCTCACAGCGTAGAACGCGCAAAACTATGCAGACTGTTTCAACTGAATCAGTGTCAAATGATCATGATCAACCACAGCCCAACTGTCGGAAGAAGGTTATCATAGCAGGGAACTCTACACTTAAATATCTTCAAAGCCAAAAAATGTCAAGGAACTTGCAAGTCAAAATAGCCACATTCCCGGGATGCACAACGCAAGACATGAAGGATCATATCAAGCCACTTTTACGTAGGAACTAACAGTTTAAGTTCCAGTAACTCTCCTCGTGAATGTGCAGAAGAAGTGGTTGATCTAGCAAATTTAGTTAGTTCGGAATCCCCAGCCATGATCACAATATCCATTCTCATCAGTAGATCTGACGATGAAGCCTTGGCAAGTAAAGTTCCTACTGTAAATAAAGTTCTTAAGCACTTTTGTCATCAGATGTCCTGGGGCTTTATTGATCATTCAAACATTTAAGAAACTATCCACCTCAATCGGAGTGGTCTTCACTTAAACAACGGTGGCACCTCGCGTCTCGCTCAGAATTTTATTAACTATTTGCGTGTAGATTAGGACAGTGTCGTCTGGGAATCCGATTCGGCTGATGCCTTCAAGTGTGACGAACGCGGTAAGTCCAATCTTTCTAGAATCTTTGGTCGAAGGTTAGTCTTTGCGCCCTTAATATTAATAGTTTGCTGTCCCACAATGACGAGCTTTTTTTTATGTCCTCTTCTAAAGTTGATGGTACGGTAATCAACGAGTCTAAATTAGACTCTACAGTGCATAATAACGAAGTCTATTTACCTGGCTTCGAACTGGTCAGAAAAGATCGCAAAATGAACGGAAGGAATGGTGGCGGTGTTTGTATTTACTTACGCACCAATCTTAACTTTCGAATACGTAATGATTTAAAGAACGATGAGTTGGAATGTCTATTTGTCGAAATTAGTAAGCCGCGGAGTACACCATTCCTGGTCGGGACTTGGTATCGATCTTAAAGCTCTCCACCTGATCCGGCTTTTTGGTGAGTTCTAAAAAATTATTGCCAAAATTGGCGCCGAAAATAAGGCGTTATATATACTTGGTGATGTCAACTGCAATTTGTTGCCTGAAGCAAATGCTCACATTTCTTCCTTTCTGGCAAATATTTTTGATATATATGGTCTTAGCCAGTTAATCAGGGAACCAACACGTGTCACTTCAGTTTCTAATACCCTAATCGATTTATGCATAACAAATTCCCCAGAGAAGGTTACAAAATCGGGTGTCATTCACCTTAATATTAGTGATCATTTTCTTGTCTTCTTGACACGTAAGGCCCACTACGAACGTAATGGTCCTAGCATGATTGAGACACGGCAATTTAAGCAATTCGACAGAAACAAAATTTTGAGTGATCTGAACCAAATGCCATGAGCCATTGTCGATGCGCATTCTGACCCAAACGACACGTGGCGTGAATGGAAAGACATTTTTCTCAGCTGCGTTGATAAACACGCACCACTACAATCGAAATGAGTCCGTAATAAACAATGCCCATGGATTGCTGGTGATCTGCTTTGTAAAACCAGAAGAAGAGATTTCCTTAAAAAGAAGGCAATCTCTTCCAATTATTCAGCCGCATGGGATCAATATAAGCGTGCTAGAAACCAGGCAAATAACGCAATTAAGCACGCAAAGAAACTCTATGTTTCTGACAACCTGGAGGCTAATAAAGGTAATTTGCGCAAAACATGGAACCTAATTAACGAGCTAACCTCCAGTCATAGCAACAAAACGTCCAACATCTTGGAGATCAAAGCTGACAATAAAATCGTTAGTAATCTGGTTGATATAGCAGAAACTATTAATGAACACTTTACAAATATTGTGCAAGTACTAGCAGAAGATATTCCTGGTGTAGATGTAAATCCTGAAGTTTATCTGGAAACCACAGATAAATCGTTCTCTCTGCAAACTTCGAGCGTCGATATTGTATTAAACATTTTAAAGAAAATTGATGATAAAAAAGCCACTGGTCTTGATAAGATTCCGAGTAAAGTGTTAAAGACGGCTGCCGGTATTATCGTACCTTCGCTTACCGTCATATTGTCTAAGCCCATCCTCACTGGGATATACCCAAGCGAATGGAAAATGGCCAAAGTAAATCCAGTTTTTAAAAAGGGTATTAAATCGGATCCTAACAATTATAGGCCAATTTCTGTAATTCCGAAAGTTTCTGAAGTTTTTGAACAAACTGTTTACAACCATTTCTACCATTATCCAAATGAGAACAAATTAATATTAAGTTGCCAATCAGGGTTCCGCTCCTTACACAGTACTGTTACTGCTTTGCTTGAGGCGGCAAATGACTGGTCAGTTAACATCGACAATAGGTTATTAAATGGCATCGTTTTCATTGACCTTACTAAGGCATTCGACAACATTGATCACGAAATCATCTTGCGTAAAATGCCATTCTTGGGTTTTGACCACGTAGCTATCAGGTGGTTCCTGTCGTACCTAAGTGGCCGAATGTCAACGGCAAGCTATCAACTGCTCACGATCTCAGGTGCGGCGTACCGCAGGGCAGATACTGGGTCCTTTGCTAATACTAATTTATATTGATGATCTCCCCAACCGCCTGCGGGCTGCTGCGCCAAGGATGTTTGCTGATGACACAAACATTACGCTATCGGCTAAAACGTTAACGGAACTCAAACAAGCCTTGATCCCTGAACTACGTAAACTGTGCTGCTGGCTGAAAGCCAACAAGCTTACTTTAAATGTTACCAAAACTGAACTTATGATTCTTGCGTCAAGGCAGAGATTATCTGTCCAAAATAAAGACGTTGTAATAAGAATTGACCATCAAATCATCAAGCAGGTTGAACATACCAAATCCTTGGGCGTTACCATAGATGCTCAACTTACTTGGTGCAAACAAGTTGAAGAAATATGCAAGAAGTATCCTCAGCTATAGGTGCCCTCAAACGTGTGGGACCCTTTATTCCAAAAGAAACTGCCATTCAGATTTATAACGCTCTGATTTTGCCTTATTTAAACTAAATAACTTCATTGGATGACACAATTCCTGAAAATTCAGTAGTTTACATTGTGGTCCATTAATAATAATATTGTTAAAGAAAAAAGAAAAAGTTCACATAGTATTCCTAAACTAAAAAACTAAAATTATTAGAAAGTTCTATGAATAGTAAAATGATCGAGCTTGGAATTACTAACTACGCATTTATCACTTATGTACTTTTTAAAATTCCTTAGGGTAATTATACTTCTAGTGCTAACATCTAATGTGTTCCATAGTCGGTTGACACTTGCATAGAAAGTGCGTAGACCAGAGTTGGTACGAAAAAGGGGTATGAATTATTTGTTATCTGTTGACGGCCTTGTATTGTGTATATGTTTATCATTAACATAGGAGATATAATCTTTAAAGTACTGAGGGAAACAGCCATTAACAATTTTTGGTGTTTCCACACACTGTGCAACAATATTCAAAATAACGGCCGGATTAATGCGTTGTATCATAGATTTCTTAGCCGATGATTAAGATATGTCTTAGCTCTCTTAAGCAAGCAAATTCTAGAATTTAATTTATCAATTAGGAAATCGATAAGATTATCCCAGTTCAAATGTTTGTCTCTCTTAACGCCTAAAAGCTTTTCACCCTTGACTACTTCAATCGGAGTGCCACAAAGAGATAGATCAAGAGATGGATTACCAGAATGCAACAGTTTTGGAACAGTTCCTATGATCAAATGTTTAGTCTTTTTTGTGTTCGGAACCATCTTATTCAGAGACAGCCATCTACTAGTTCTGTCAAGGCTGTCTTGAAGACCATGCTAAATAAGCAGCGAGTCACTGTTAGTCTCTCATATGGTAGTGTCATCTGCATATATGTCGACATTTGAGTTGGAGATTCCAATTGGCCCAAAATTGACCCTTGCGGAACTCCTCAGGCCAGCACCAGTGTATCAGACAGTGAGCCATTAATGCAGCAGCGTTGTGTTCGATTACTAAGGTATGATTTAAACCATTCTTGAGATGTATTGGGGCCATGGTATTTGTCGATTTTGGATAGCAATAAACCATGATCCACAAGGTCAAACGCCTTGCATAGATCCAGGAGCACTGAACCCTCAAGCTTTATAGAATCCATAGCCTTAAGCCAGTTATCGGTGAGGTTCAATAGCGCAGTTTGACACGAATGGTGTGGTCAATAAGCCGACTGGTTTCTATGAATATGATTGTTTGAAGTGAGGTACCCGAGATACGATTTTGCCACATGCCTCTCGAGAGGTTTAGAAATAATTGGCAAGATTGAGATTGGGCGATAATTATTTCTGTCGTGAACTGAGTCCTTCTTATAAACAGGAATCAGTTTGGCTTGTTTAAAATTAATTAGAAAAGTACCACTTGCGATACTTGAACGCAAATATTTCAGAGCTATAATTGCTTCTGTGAATAAGGGATAATTAACAATTAGACCCGTAGCCCGCAAGGGCTACGGGTCAATAGCCCATGAGGCGAAGCCGAATAGCTATTGACCCGTGGCCCTTGAGAGCGAAGCTCAGTGGTTAATTATCCCTTATTCACAGAAGCAATTATAGCTCTGAATTATTTGAGTTTAAATTGCCAACTTTTGTTATTGCGTATACGTTCTGCGCATCTTGAGATACTCGGATTTCCTATCGGTGATGCATACTAATACAGGGATACTTTTGCGCGGTTTAAAACTACCCGGAGAAAGTAGATCTTAGTAAGTACTCTTGGTATCCAAAATGAAAATTGGGGATAAACATGCATTTTTCAGAGATAATTAAGCTTCAATTTGAGAAAGAACGCCATACATTGCTTTGTATTTTAAAGCTTTTTACAAATATTATTCATGAATTATCTTTGAAAAATGCGTAGTTACCCCCAATTTTCTTTTTGGATTTCAATAACACTTGTTAAGATCTACATTTCCTGCATAATCACACACCGGGGCAAAAATATTGTTAATTAGTAGGCACCGTCCTTAACTCGACCACATTTTATGAAATGAGCAGTCCTGAATTCAGCTTGATTGTTAGTAAAAATTGAACCATTGACCAACACGTTCACCCACACTGAGAAAAATATTGCTCTGTAGTGTTAGCTAACAACCAATAAACTGACCCTAGTAAGGGGTAGCCTCCGTTCTCCAAGCAAATTTGTGTTACCAGGAAACTATTTGGCTGCAGTATGGAAAAGGTAAGAGCTCCAAAGAATTCTTGAATCGTGCACTGATCCAGGCCATCCAGCATGCACTTCAAGGCAAACCATGTTGTCATAACAAACCAGCTAAAAAGAAAAAACTATTTTTAAAATTTTTATGTTAGGACTATTTGAGATAACCTAATCCCCAACAAACTTTAAATGTTACAAATGGTACAAATCTAAAAACCTAAATGAACTCACCTGATCAGCTTACTTAATTTTCATTCGGTTTATGAAAACATCTGGCTCGTACTCTGGTGCTCGTATAAAGATGTAAGCTAGATGTGGGTGGCCTCAATTAAGCCTATCAGACCAGGAATTTCAAAAAACCATTTCCATAGTCGAGTAATCCGCAAAACTAAAATAAACATTCATAATCCTAGTCTGTAAGACACTTTTTCCGGAAATGAGCCAGCGCTCACTCCCGAAATCATGGCTGGACGCGTGTAGCCTGCGTAGCAAGCGTTCCCGTTCAAAACGGTTTGCCGCAAACTGGCCGCGCGAAAGTTGGGACAAGAGACTGAGGGAGATCTTGACATGTGATGGATGTGACGATGAATACAACAAATAACTGTGAGAATCTGTAGGTTTGTAGTGCACACTGATACATAGCACGTTGCCACTAATCGAAACTTTATACAATACAATACAATACATACTTAATTGACCGCTCCCCATAGGGGCTTTTCAGGGCCAATGAAACACAACGAAACGACAGAACAGAACAACAACAACTGTTAAGAATCCCAACTGGCTGGAGGCAAAC
>OX421445.1:21080272-21095272 GCA_949126865.1 Montipora capitata
GTGACAAATTACTCCTTAATTTAGGCGCGAAATTTCAGCGTTAATTTATAATTTCACATGTGAAATTACAAAATTGCCATGGTAACATCTCTTGTATCTCGATCAGAGCCAAGATGGCGTCTAGATTTAAGACAGTGACCATTGAAGAAGTTACGAAATTAAAAGAAGCGGCAGAAAATTTAAATACGTGAAAGATCACAATTAACTGGGTGAGAGTTTTTGAGAAGTGGTGTGACGAAAATAGCCTTGAGAAAGACCTGGAGATGATTCTTCCCGAGCAGTTGGATAAAGTACTCGAGCGATTTTACAATTACGGTTGTGAGCGTAAATTGTCACCCACGACATTAAAAGGTAATCAAATGGTTTTCTCGTGAAATTAGGAAATAATTTCACTTGCGTTTTGTCAAAATTCTGATAATTTCCCTCGCCTAAAGGCTCGGGAAATAATCAGAATTTTGACAAAACGCGCGTGAAATTATTTCCTAATTTCACTCGTCGCCATTTGATTACACATACTAATAATTATCATATGATATTATTTACAATCAAGTTAATTTAAAAATAGCTTCATTAACTTACACCCGAGATTTCTTTGAAATCTCGGTGAATAGTGGCAGAATATTTACCGAGCCGCACTATTCACCGAGATTGAAACGAATAATTGTTGTAGTATATACTCACTCAGAGGTGTCAACAACATTTGCAAAAGCAAACCACCTCAAGTCACAGGGTTCTTGTTTAGAGCCGGTAACCGGTTATTTTTACAGGCTGTTGAAGTAAGTGTTACCGGCTGTTTCATTGAAATATTTACCGAAATTATCCAACGAATGTTTGTCTGTTCAATGGTGAAACCACATTGCGTTTATGGGAAAATATTCCTTTCCCCTTCCAACCAATCCTGTGAAGATATCTGGCACATGTTATTGCTTCGAAAATATACCATTTCTCAAAGCAATCCAGCTTGTTTTTGCCAACTCATTTCTCAAAACGATGTGCACCATGTTTCCTTTCCATCCCTCCTGCAGCCGGGGGAAACCCCCCTTAATCCATTATTAAAGGTTTATAACATGGCATCCACGCGTGGAAAACGACGGAAAGGTCTGTCGGAATTTGGTTTTCAACCAAAGCGTAAGAAAAGCGGTGGTGAGTGAAAATCAGCAGTCGCATGAGATACATTTTCTCTGACAATCTTTAGGAATAAGACTCTCAGACTGGGATGCTGTTGGAATATAGTAACTTGATTTGAAAATTAAAACTAATTAAACTGAGTAATTTAAGTTTGTTTATTGGCATTAGCAAATTATTTATCTATAGTAGATTGATTACAACATTTTATCAAAAGAGTACATTACTATAACTGATTTCATAAATAAAAATGACGACTTAGACTATAACAATACTTCATTGGCTCGTGAAAAAGAGTGCCACGAGACATGTCAAAAGACAGTTTGAATCACTGAAACCCAGGAGCTCCAGGGGGCTTTGCCCCTGCACCCCCACCAGGGCCCAACGTGGCCCCCACGCCCTCAGAGAGAGGGACAGGTAACAAAGTTACCTGCTATTTATTGTTTTTTACCTCCTGTTCAAAAACTTAGTAAGAACCCTGAAGTCGATTTAACTGACGTCTCAGTTCATGCGTGGAAAACGTGGAAAACGTGCAAGCGGCACAAAGCATGCGCGAAAGAGTTTACAGATGCTTCAAACATGGTAAATCTAAATTACCTTCATTAAAATCCTCCTCACAAACAGAAAAATGGTCATTTAACACCGTTTAAATCAGCAATCTAAACATTTTCACCGTTTGATCAAAGTTAGAAGTTCCATGATTTGAAATGGAAATTGAAAGTGCAGTTGGTAAAAGGATCCACATGAAATGGCGACTCTAATTGAGGTGAGCGTTGGTTTGTTGTAAAATGACCCGTCTTGTTTCCTTGCAGCCATGTGGAACTTTCTGAAACATATTTTTAATTCCTCGATTTCAGCAACAAATTCGTTCTGCTGAGCGACCAGCCCTACAAAATAGAATGACTCCGTGTGAAAGAAATTGTTGGCCTGAAGATTGTTTAATTTTCAGCAATAATTATCTGGAAAAACGAAGTCAAACACTGTTTGGCAAAAGTATGAACTCTTCTCTTACCTTTGAAAACTTGCAGGCCAAATTTTGTGTATTCTCAATATTTCCGATTCAGAAATGCTGGCCAGTTTACGCCGGCCATTTTGTTTTGTTTGGATCACGCATTATTCACTCCCTCAATAGGGAGTGAATAATGCTCAATTACTCCGAGATAGCGAACCAATCAGACATTTTTTTTGGGACGGGGGAAGGCCTTGCGACAAACGACGCCAGAGAAGATTACTTTTTTAGTGTTTATGGCCCTGGATTTACATGCGGATCATTATTGGATTATTTTCTGTGTTTTAGACTTCCTCGTACTGAACTCAACAGTGCAGCTTCGAATCACTAGGCTCCTTAGTTCTACCCCCAAATAAAAGTAATCATTACCTGACTTTGCTTTTGCACCATCTGCAATCAGCTTTCAAGTCTCACTGCGCGACCCAAACATTTGTCTTGAAAATCAGCCGCGTCTGTGTTGATCAGCACAAGCTCTATTAATAGAGGTGAAGGCAATACCTTTTAACTAAATTAGGTTGATGGTGGCGTTCTTTTCTCTTTTTCATATACCAAAGAGAGGAGGATCCTTATTTGCCGCGGCGTCTCAATGTCTGTCGTTGGTATACACCTGTTTTGTCAGTTAAAAATTAAGAGCTTTTAAAGGCAACTTACTTTCGATTTTTTTCACGATTACAGTTTTTTTATCAGAACATTGAAGAGGTTGAGAGTCAGTTAAGAACGTCTTTATTTCGTTCATTTATTTTCGCTTTAATTTTAGTTTTTGTGAGTAGTATCAGAAACCCATAAGGGTTGAAACGTGTAACGCGCGTTCACAGCTTCCGAATATTCAGTGCGAACTGATTGGTTGAATGTTTCGGTGCTAAGTACCATATTTGGAAACCCCTCGATCTTGTTGTTCCAAATATGGTACTTAGCAAATTGAATATTCAGAAGCTTGTTTCCCAGCACACAAGGGGCCGTTACACGTCACGTTTCAACCCTTATGGGTTTCTGGTAGTATAAAATACAGGTAGAAGAAATGTAAAGCCGTAGTCCAACAGGACAATTAACGCAACTACGTATGGGCATCTTTAACCATTATTAGTATAAATATACAGGTGATTATACAAAATCGCGCGCTCTCATTGGCTCGCTATCTCGGTTCGTCTCGGTGAATATTCACCGATAATCACTGAGCCTGAGGCGAATAACTGTTAAATAATATGGTTTTCTTATTCCATGATACACTACTGATCATACACCGAAGAACAACTGCGTTTGTAGTCTAATTAATAACTCTTTTCCATACAACTTTAAGAACGTTTTAAACTCAAATCCCTTAAAAATAAGAACGGTCGGTGTATATCTTATACTGGGCGATAACAACAGAGGAAACTGGAAACTCAAACAACGCTTATTAGCACGAATAAACAATTACGAAATTAGTGCAGCAAAACAGAGAAAATGTGACTTCTCTTGAGTCTGATATACACAAGAGCGAACCTCATTTCACTTTGTAGAAGCATGGAACCCGCAACAAGTGATTTCTTTTTTCCATTTTTTGTTCTGAATCTCGATGTGTTAAAGTTTTCTGATTCTTCCTTTCATTCTCTGTTTGTTAGCAATTCCCAGGCCCCCGCTATTTAAGAAGTTTGTCCTAGAACTCTCTGTAAAACCACTGGAGGAACCACTTTGTACCATTTTGCATAAAGGAATTTTCCTAAATGGAAGTGTAATAATATTGCCATGTTTATCGAGCGCATGACTTTCTTTCCTCTCATTGTTTTCCTAACTTACAGATTAATGTCTGTAGTAATTTACGTTAAAAGGAAACGACAAGAATTTCCGTCGACACGATAACGTCTTTAGTAAAGGGGAATGAAGACAAGCAAAAAGTAGCTGCTCTCGTCTTAGCAAGTTTTTGTTTCTTTCTTGCTATTAAGTGAGCTACACTTATACTTCCAATATGGAACCCACAGTTTTCTTTGGGACGGCATATGATATCAAACTTCACGTTGGCCTAGGCAATCTCATCTTAACCTACGGCAAATTTTATTTCTTTATCAGGAGCCGGTTTCCGTCTTTACACGGAAGTAAATCTCGTAGGAGTTATTATTAGATGACGATGAAATAAAAATGCAATTTGCTTGTTTTTTTTTTTCTTTTTAATGGAACCGTTTTTATCAAGTGATGATGGTATACTCACGAAACAAATTCGAAATTATCATTTCACACCTGGGTTTTTTATGTTCTCTCGCATATCAAGTGAATAGCAAGGTTAAAAATTAAGTAGAAAATGCACAGTTTGTCGACAGGTACAAAATTACTCACTCGCGCACCTGCTACTGTCCTCTCAAAAGAATCCAAACATGTAAGAAGAAGGAAAATAAAGAAAATATAATGACCAACTCACAGTAGTAATGGACTGGTCATTGTATACTCAGTATGGGAGCAATGTGACTGGAACTATTTGAAAACTAAACCTACTCAAGAAATATGATATAATATTAGTGATAGTAGCTCGTCCATTAATGCATCCCCTTGCACTTAATTCCTTCCCCCAAAAGACAGATAATGATAACTCCCGGTATTGCACAGAAAGATTGCTATCATGAAATGAAGCCACTTCAGGACTATCGAGTGAAATGTTGAATGAGGATGAACACTTTCTCGAGCAATTGTCTTTGAGTTTCAGTGCAAAAACATATTCGGCAAGGCCACGTTGCTTTAAAGCGCCATGTGGTTTATGGTGAATGTGTGTTAAACCACGTTCATTAAGAAATATTAAGACTGGTGTCTATGACATCATTTCACTCAATTGAGACGGCAATTGCTTTAACTGGAAAAATACTTATTAAAAGCCATCTGGTAGCACACGAAGGGTACAAGTATCAAAGAGAAGAGTCGATCAGTCAATCAGTCATTATTCTTCGAAAGTTAGACCGAACACAGCCGCTCTCAGTCAAACGATGCGACACGGAAAAGCTATGTTCTTTTTCAGATACGTAAGTTACCTTCTCCTCAGAGACTTGCCGTATTCCAAATTGTAGGTTACTGAAATCATCGTAATAAGACTTTGCCTGGATCGAAGCATGGATCCAGTTAGAATGAGACAGCACGCGTTGAGGTGCAAACTCGCATTGCAGTACACTTGTAGTATTAATCAAGTACACGTAGAAGAGTTCCTGATTTTCGTTAGATGTATGCTTAATTTTGCGTTTGACACAGTGATATCTAGATCAATTTGATAGGTAGAGGGAGTGCTTTAAAGCCACATTGTCAGACATCAATCGTAAGAATCCCCATTTCGACCTCGTGCTTGCTAACATTTGCGCCAGTTGTTCCACAATCCAACCGGCTATCACAATATTTCTCCTTCCTTTACCGCTGACTGATTGGATCAGCCTTTCACCAAACCGCAGGAGGTCCCTTTTGGAATTTGGAATCCAGCTGCTATCGGGATGAACTCTCAGGTTCTTGAACTAACCGATGGGAAAAAGACTGCCTCATTAATCAAATCGGGAATTTATAAGGCCTTCCTTTTTTGTAATTTGTTTATCTTCCAGTGGTGAAGTCTAACATAAGCATTAGAATAACTTTACAGAGAAAATGCGCTGTATAACTGTTATAACATCATAATTACTTTCTTATTCCAAATTTTAGGCTACAATTTTTGTTCTTTGCACTCACTCTTCTTTGGCAAAAGAAGGAGAAAAGTACACGGAATCATCGCTGTCAGGTTTAGCGGATGACGTGCATTTGCAGGCTGTCGGTGATCAACCCGCAGAGAAACGCAAAGAAACATCTCCCAAATCAGCGTTTCACGTTCTGAAAGATCAGTACGCCGCAAGAAAATTTAGGGAGGGTTCAATCAGTTCGGTATCTGACAAATTCAAAACGATGGTGCAGAGAAGTCAGAATGGATGCGTTGAAAGAATCGAATGGAAGCCAAATCATTGTAATGGCTCGGGTGTGCTAGTTCACTTTTGTCGTGATACAAGCTTGGTTCATTGTAAGTCAGCTATTCCATGCCATGGGTTTCAAAAATGTGTTCCTATTAAGACATATTTCGCATCATGTAATCGTAGCTTTGTAACAGGTTGTAGATGCGACGATACGTGCAAATAAAATAACGCTTCACGTGCATAATACACGAAATAACGGAAGATGTAAACGTTAACGTTGTGAAAACCTGCAAAATAGCTATAGCTAAGCGTTTCTCCCACGTTAAATAAAGATTATGTATGTATGTATGTATGTAACGCAGTTTATTAAAAGAAAAGTATTTCGTCAAGGCGACGATTAAAAATTTGATCTGGCCGTTCGGGTAATAGAGTTGAGGTTAGCGCGTTTTGTAAGAACCTGCACCCTCTCCCCCCACCCCTCATTAACCCAACCCTTCAATGCAACTTAATGAGACAAATTCGCCTAACGAGTCACGTTACTTGAATTGGGTGTTTACATCTATCCAAGATGGCCTCTGCGTGCATACGCTGTGTGCACCATGTTCGTTGTTGCTGCTGTGCTTTTGCAAATGGAACCAGTAGTTGGTCTAAATCTTTGAGGAATTTTCCAAAAATCGACTGTGGCTCTTGCTTAGACTGGTTAAATCGCGGAGGAAAAAAAAACGCCGGGGAGAAAAGCTACAAGTTCTTTCTCTAAGGGTATGTTTTTGACATTTACACCGCCGAAGAATATAGAAATTTTTACGTGAAAGCTCCTTGTTATCGATCTCTCCAAAAGAGTAACGAGCCACATCTCTTGGCAGTAATCTTAAAGGAAATAGAAGATAATCAAGCAGCGGTTCATCGATCTCACTGTTCTTGTGAAGGAGGAAGTGGAGGGCACTGTAATCATAAATTTGCGTTGCTTTTTCGATTGAATGATAATTCGTGTTTAAAAATCAAGGATATGCCAAGCGATGTTATTTGCACAAGAGTAGTATACTAAGTGGGGGTTCTGCGGCGGGTGGATCAGTGGATAATGTGGATCTAGCGATTCGATCCACATCCCTCGCCCCTAACCCTTAACCCCAAAGCCTAACGAACAAGTTAGCCCCAACCCTTCCCCTAAACGGGTTAAAAAGCTATTTTTCAACTTTTCGCCTCTCCTCACATGATGTTACTGCGTTAGAGTTGTCGAAAACGCAATAACACTTTTCTTTTCTATGAACCGTCAATTAAATATTTAATAACTTGAACGGGACTGATACACTTGATTGCGCACATACTAAGAGTCCTTATTGTCTTCAATGAGAATATAATGGTCTAATAACTTGAACGGGATCGTCACAATTGATTGCACATATACAAACTGCACAATGAGCTATGTCCACACGCCTAAACATGCCCAATTGACGTCACAATGACAACTACTTTCAGCTAGTTAAATTAGTAATTATACAAAGATAAATTCGGGAAACATTCGTTCATTTCAAAGCGAGTGCTAGCGGAGTGTGGATCAAAGAAGAACTCTTCCTTCGTAAAATGGCTATCATCTCTGAAATTTGTGAGAAAGAGTTCACCCAAATGAGAAACCTAAGGCGGCACAAGAAGACGATTCATGACGACTATTCTTTTACTTGTGAACGGTGTGGCGATGCCTTTAATTGAAAGATGCATTGAAGCGCCACATGGAGAAACGGTCATCACTTCTTTTTATCCCTTAAACTGACATTTCCCCTTTCATTCAACTTATACGACGTACAGTCTACTTTAGAATTCAAATCTACTTCAACGAAACAAAGATTTTAAACAAGCTGAGAAGATTCACAATAAGCGAGGCAAAGAGTTGAACCCGGATCGATGGCTTCACCTTGCAGTTTCCGATATCCACTGGACTAACGAGACAACCTCCCGGAAAATCGAATTTTTTAGAGTATTGAAATGGTAGTACCCAGCAAAACAATTGAAAGTTAACCGTCTTCAACCGGGTTTTTAGACCTAAATACTGTAGATCAGCGTGGCATAGCTTAGAAACGCTATTTCTTGTTGAACTAAAGCTGTAATTCTGCCTGTTGTCATTCTTTTTAGAGCGGTAAGCTTGTCAATATTAACATGGGATATTGGGTCGTGTAACTGTTACGAAATGTCCAATGTTAGTTTGAGGGACGGAAATTAGTGTTGACCTGGAGAAACATTCTCAAGAGAGAGCTCACCAATGTCATTCTTGCTCTCGAAAGTTCTATGGCCATGATAAGTGTTTGGAACACCAGAAGGTATGCGAGTTTGAGAAGTTTCAGGAACGCCGAGACGGCGGCAAGCGAAAATATCTCGAAGGAGAAGAAAATGGAGAGCACACAGGGGGCACCCAACGACCAATTTGTTGTAAAATGTATTATTATACCCCAGTTAATGAAAATAAATGTTATTAAGGCATTTTCAGGTGTTTTTCAGTGTTGCTGGGAAAACATTATCTGTTCCTTTTTCCCAGCAAGACACACAAGAAATTTCCCAGCCAGCTAGATAAAATTGGTTGGTTTCCCAGCCAGCTGATCAAATTTATTTCCCAGCCAGGAATTCCGCGCGCTTTCAAATCCCTCGATCCAAAACGACCGAACAAAAGCGACAAAACCGGGACAAAAGAGGTTTTTTCCGCAAGCGCAATCACTCTGACCAGCCGTCGTATGTTTGTGACTACTCTCTGGGAGAGGGAAGGGGTTCTTTTTTTTTTTTTTTTTAGTCGTCCTCAGTCTTCAGAGTTTCCACAGCCAGCTCGGGTTGAAATGCTAGAAAAAGTCAATAATTCCCAGGTAAAACCTCTATCAATAACAAAATTTCCAAGCCAGCTCATCGAAACACCTGTTTTTTTGCCAGCCAGCAAGATTCCTCTGGGGAACAGATAATGTGAGGAACAGATTCGTTGGGTGCCCCTGAGCACAGAGCAAAACAATCGAGATGGGATGACGCAATGGTCAATACGACTACGGAGGGGAATGATGTACACTCGGGCGAAGATACTGTTTGTTCTGAGAATCCTTGCGCTTTGACGATTGCAATGAAAGACTCCCTCAAAAGCTTCAAGTTAAAGCCTCGAAATCATTACAAGAGAAACACGACTTCAGGATGTTATTACACGGTAAGAAAAAGTCACTGGTCAATCACCTAAGCCAAGAACTAACAACGAAGAGAGGACTCAAGTGGTTCGTGAGTGTTCAAGTTAAGTTAATCAAACCGAAAGCAGATAATTCTGACGAGATCTCAGAGCCTCATTTTCGCAGTTTTTGCATGACAACCGTGAAGGATTACCATGAAGTTGAAAAACAGCTCGACGAAGCAAGCCAGAAGATTTTAAGTGCTTTCTCAACGTATCAGAAGGAAGGAAGTGGTTGGACACTATCTGAAATCCTGCACCTCGATTTGAAAGTAGCTCAGTGCAAACCATTGAAAGGTTCTAGTCATTTGCCTTTACCCAAAAAAATTAAAGGATAAGAAAGCCATCATTAACGTTGAAAACGAGGATAGCAAGTGCTTCATGTGGAGCGTTTTGGCGGCTTTACATCCCATCCAACGCAAAGCTAACCCAGAGCGAATTCATCATTACCGACTCTACGTGAATGAAGTCAACTTGGATGGTATTGAGTATCCTGTAACTGTCAGCAAGATCCCAAAGTTTGAGAAGCAGGACAAGACTGCCGTCAACATGTTTGGACTTGAAGGAGGAGATTTGTTCCCGGTGTACCTCACCAAAGAACGCGAATTTTCGGTGCTGTTGTTTTCCAAAGGGGAAAAACGTCATTACTGCCTCATCAAAAATCTCAACCGACTTCTTTCCAGTCAAACAAGGCACAAAGCTCAAGTGTAGTACTGCCCTTATTGTCCTCACGGCTTTGTGCGGGAACAGCTACTTGAAGACTGGACCTCAGAGAATAGAGCTGCCCAATGAGGATAACATGTTTCTGCATTTTAAGGATTTCCAAAAAAGGCTACGAGCTCCCTTTGTTATTTACGCTGATTTCGAGAGCCTGACCACCAAGATTCAGTCCGCCTCACCAGATCCTAGCCAATCCTCGACGGCGAAATTTCCGAAACATTAAGCATGCGGTTTTTCCTAAAGACCAAAATACTGTAAACCTCCCGTACTCTATCGCGGAGAAGATTCAGTGGATAAATTCCCAGAAGCGTTACAGTAAGAAGAAGAAAAAATTCACGCTCATGAAAGAGATTGTGCCGATGCAATTAAGCCCTTCTAAAGAGCAAGAATTTCAACAAACCACTCATTGTCATATTTGTAGAGAAGAGCTTGGTGCTGATCGGGTTCAAGATCACTGTCACCTCACTGGTAAATTCCGAGGGACGGCCCACAATGCTTGCTATTTGATGTTTCAATTCACGGGTCGAATTCCGGTCATTCGTCATAATCTCAGAGGCTATGACTCACACCTCATTATGCAAGGCGCGGGAAAGTTGAAAAACAAGACCATCAATTGCATTCCAAACAATATGGAAAAGTACATTTCCTTCTCGATTGGCCACTTGGATTTTCTAGACTCGCTTCAATTTACGAAAGCGTCTTTAGAAAAGCTTGTTTCGAATGTGGCAAAGAAGAGAGATGGTAATTTAATGTTCTCAAGCGCTACATCGAGGAAAGCAAAGTACCTCTGCTGTTGAGAAAAAGCGTGTATCCATACGATTATATGGACAATATGAACAAGTTTCAAGAGCGTCAACTCCCACCCAAAGAGGCCTTCTTCAGCTACCTTACCGAAGAACATATCAGCGATGAAGATTACCAGCACAGGCGCGTAGGAGGGGGGGGGGGGGGGGGTTAACAATGGGGGACTGAAAACACAAACTGTTGATTTTCAGCTTTTAGCAAATAGCGGAGGAATGGAAAACAAACTTTGAGTGTTGCAGCTTTTAAATAGACCTTTTTGCAGATACGGAAAAACGCAGATACACCTACGCGCACCGGTGGCTCAGTTAGTTGAGCACCGGGCTGTCACGCGGGAGAGTCGTGAGTTCAACTCCGGCCGGACCAACACTCAGGTTCTTTAAAAAACTGAGGAGAAAGTGCTGCCTTTGTAATTACATCTGCAAATGGTTAGACTCTCTAGTCTTCTCGGATAAGGACGATAAACCGTAGGCCCCGTCTCATAACCCTTCAATGTTCATAAATCCTGTGGGACGTAAAAGAACCGACACACTTGTCGCAAAGAGTAGGGCATGTAGTTCCCGGTGTTGTGGTCTGTCTTCTGTGGTGTATCATGGCTGGGAGGGTAAATGCTCGGAGATATTAGCTACGCCAAGCTACTCTAAAATCCAAGGGTAAAGAAAGCTATATGATATGATATATGATATACGGCGGCCATTTTGATTTCTATTGTTTCGAAAGACATTATGGGATGCTCAGGGGGCAAATTAATATGTATTTGCCCCCTGGGCATCCCATTATAGCTACTTGAAACAATAGAAATCAAAACGGCCACCGTATCTGCAAAAAGGTCTATTACCCTGCAAGAAAACGCTAAAAGTATCGGGAAAGTATTAAATTGTTACGAGAATGGGTACATGTGAAATTCGAGAACCTTACATTAAGTATAGAGTTTAAAAAATGCCCTGTAAACGATCAGCCGGACGATAAGCTTCTATTTTAAGTTACTTTTCCAAAGGTAAGTGACTAATTGTTCAACTTTTATTCCTTTTAGGCTAAAATTCGCAATGTTAGACCACAAAAGCGTGTTTAGGCCCGTATACTGTTGTGTTATATTAAACATCGATCGTTTTACGTGGATATAGACTTACACAATCGCAAGGATCAACAAGGACGGAGCCTCGCTAAACTAGCCGTAGTTACGTACTGAGAGGCCAAGTTACATGTATTCATAATTTAAGCAACTCAAGCCTTCGAAAAGGCCTTTGGATATGTCAACCAGCCGGCAAAACGTAAGCTTAGGCCCGGGCCAAAGGTCGAACTTGTCATGTACACAGAGATTCCAACCCTCCCGATTTGATCGGGAGTCTCCCGATTTGATGTCTTGCCTCCCGCTCTCCCGATTTTTACCAAATTCTCCCGATTTATTATAAAATTCTGAAAACTAGGGAAAAATTGCTAATCTTTAGAATTTTTGGCGATCTGTCACTGTGACACTTACTTTCTTCGCGAAGAGCATTATGGTATGTTATGGTATGTTGTGACCATGTGACATTTGATTGGTTTCATCATGGCTTTTAGGTACCCCAAAGCATAAAGTGAATGAGAAAGCAGCAACGAATAGTTCATCACGCAGGTTTTTGCGGAAACCGGCTGAGAAGGATCCGACAACTGTTCATCCATCAATACAAGCGGAGGTTAAAATAGCCATGATGATCGTTCATCACAATACATTTTTCAATTTATCAGACCATCTGACACAAATTGTTAAATCTGAATTCCAAGGTAGTGCTGCAGCTGAACATTTTGCTTGTGGACGTACTAAGACTTCTGCCCTTATTAGCTGCCTTGGAGACGAATTTAAGGCGGAATTGAATTCCATTCAGTTTTATGATTGATGGAAGTAATGACACTGGAATAGCAAAAATGGATCCCGTCATATTCCGCATTTATGATGTGAACTTCAACAGAGTAATGACAAAGTTTTCGGACATGAGCCTCATTGAAGGAAGTACAATTGGAACAGCTGCGACTATCTTTTCCAGAAATATGAAATTTCTTGGAATTCCGTAACAGGACTGGGAGTTGACAACACCAATCTTAACATTGGTGCACGAGACTCCATTAAAAGTCGGGTGCTGGCAAAACAGCCCAACGTTGTTCTTGCAGGCTGCCTATGTCATATGTTGCACAATGCGGTGGCAAAAGGTGCCACTGCATTTACAGATGCTACTGGTTTTGACTTGGAAGATCATTGTGTTGACTTGTTTTATTGGTTTGACAAATCATCTAAGAGGAAAGGAATTTTGAAGGAGTATTGTATGTTTTGTGATACTGAGTATGAGGCAATGGTAAAGTACGTTTCTGTTAGATGGCTTTGTCTAGAGCGTTGCTTGGATCGAGAATTAAAGAAATACGATGCCCTGAAGTCATACTTTCTGTCAGAACATGAAAGTGATAATCGATTTAAACGCCTGAATGAATCGGTCCAGCGCCCCATGAGTGAAATATATCTCATGTTTTTTCAATCAGCAATTGCCTTGTTAACCAATTTCAACAGGTTTTTGCAAAGGGAAGATCCTCTCATATACTTGATGCATACACAGATGGAAACTTTCGTAAACAGGTTGGCTGTTAAATAAACACCAGAGAAAGTCATGGAACACAAAGAAAAGTTTGGAACTTTGAAGGGTTTGGACATTACTTTGGAGAATCAGAAAGCAGACGCCGCTGTGACAATTGGTATGGTAACAAAGGGACGACTCAGAAAGTTTCTGGATGAAGGAGACATTGACATTCGTGATGTTCACAAATTTTATGATGGTGTCAGAAGGTTTTATATCACAGTTTTCACATACTGCACAAAATGGTTACCACTTGGCAACCCCCTGATGAAAAACTGTGTTTTCATTGATTTCAGTTTAAGGAATGAATGCAGTATGGACAATAGAGAAGAGGTGCTGTCTTCTCTAGAGCACATACACAAAGAGGTGATCAATAATCCTCGAACAATGGATACCTTAGAAGAGGAATTCTTTGTCTATCAGGCCATGAGTGATGCAGACGTCCCAGCGCATATCTGGAAAGAATCAAAAGTTGTCGAAAAGTTGGATGATGACGGCAATGAGGTTTCATATCACCGGATGGACATGATATGGGGAAGTTTGCAAGAGAAACTTCCAAATCTTAGCAAGGTGGCATTGGCTGTTTTGACAATACCACATAGTAATGCAGGAGAAGATGTTGTTGACTACTCTCAATGCTCGCTCTGTTAGGAATAAAACAGTGGATATTTTTGATTTTATTTGCGAAAGCAAAGCAGATCTCATTGCTATTACAGAGACTTAGCTTACAAAAAATGACCTAGCTGTCAAAGTGGAGTTATGCCCTGTTGGATATAAAATAGTAGATCATCCACGAACTGGACGTACTGGTGGTGGGACTGCTCTTATATTTCGTGATACACTGAATGTAAAAAAAGTGGATGGTGGTCAAAAAGACTCGTTTGAATTCTCAGAGTGGATTGTGACATCATCATCCCATAATGTGCGCATTGTTATAGTTTACCGACCACCATATTCCGAAGATCATAAAGTCTCTACATCTGTATTCTTTGACGAGTTCTCTGATTATCTGGAATCTCTTTTACTTTGCAAAGAACAACTGCTAATCACAGGAGATTTTAATATTCATACAGACAAAGGTCATCAGGATCCGATTTCTTCGATTTTTCTAAACTTACTTGAATCATTCAATCTACAACAACATGTTACTATGCCTACGCACCTCCATGGTCATATTTTAGATCTTATCATCACTCGTATGTCTGAAAAACTTGTACATGGATCACCTCAAATTGATCGCTACATCTCTGATCATGCTGCCATTTTATGCTGGTTATCATCATACAAACCTGACCTTTCTGTTAAGTCCATCACCTACAGAAAGCTAAAATCGATTGATATGAATCAAATGAAAAGTGATTTGAAAGATTCCGACATGTGTGCGGTTAATCATTTGTATGTAGAAGATTTGAGTGGAACAGATTTGAATGCTATGGCCTTAAAATATAATGCTACACTATCATCAGTGCTGGAGCATCATGCCCCCTTAAAAGTTGTTACTAAGACTTTAAGACCTACTGTCCCATGGTATAATGAGCTCATTGTTTGTGCGAGAAAGTTGCGAAGGAAAGCTGAGAGAAAATGGAGAAGAACTAGAACAATGGAAGACCTACAAGTATTTAAAACTAGAAGAAACTATGTGACTTTCCTGTTGAATAAGGCAAGACGTCA
>OX421445.1:21100272-21107772 GCA_949126865.1 Montipora capitata
TTAGGATCGAGAGGGTAGTGGAAACGCGTAGATTTCTCTGGTGGACACAGGAGAATCATTAACTTAGCCTAAAATGGCGTCGAAAGTCATGTAACGCGAATGGCGTTTTAGTGGATCTTTGAATAAAATATACCCTTATGAAGATCAATAATGGAAAGTCAGTTGGATAAACTAGGCAGGCGGTGAAAAACCAACACCTGGAATCTCAAAAGCGAAGAGTAATGGACTTCGACAACAATCTATTGCCCGTCGAGCCGAAATCAAAGTGAGCTGTATTTACCTGAAGTAATATTTAACCAAGTGTGCTGTTATGTAGAACACTGAAACCAAATGGAAAATTCTCTGGTAACTTATGGGTTCAACAAAGACAGAGGAGCAACTCTGCACGGTCTTCAGGTAAAAAAAATAATTGGAAATGTAACAGCCAAGAATTATTTGAAAGAAAGCTTGTCATGTATTTTGTGCTTCATTATTTAAGGAAAGGGTTCTTCATGGAAACGGTTTGATCCTGAAATTTAGTTTGTTGCAATATTGCGCATATTTGACACGATTGAGTTTCTTCTCTTCACGCACGTAATGAAATAGAAGGGGTTTTTGCCTCTAATAGCAAATATGTTGTTTGTTTCAAAAAATTGTTCGCTGGAAAAGGTGGCCTTTATGAATTCATCATGTTTTATGATATGCGAGCTTAACTGGATAGTTTTTTATGGCAATAGTAAAGCATTTTCTTGTCAAAATGAGGTTAGCGTCTTTCTGGTGTGTTAACTGAATTAAATCGTGAGTATGTATTTGCCGTCTGCCGCGTAACCTTGATTCCCACTCTCAAAATTACCTCCAGAACCTACTTTTTGCGTAGAATAAGCTTTTAGAAAGATGTTCTTGTTTTTCATAAAGCAAGCTAACAAAATATGTACCTTGCTGAGTTCGCATTTGTTAGCGTTCATAGTATTTTCGGTCCGATGCTTCTGTTTTATGAGGGGTATATTGTTTTGGTCTCCCATCCAAACACTAACCCCGCTGAACAGCGCTGAACTTCAGTGAACTTTGGTATTACAAAGCTGTCAGATGCTCAGAGGACACGCTTAAACTTGTGGTGAAAAGAAGTTGTGAGGGAACTCGAAAATTATCAACATGTCAGCCCAGAAGCCAATGTTTCTCGCTTCTCTTTTATTTGTTATTCTTCAGAGACTGGAATGCTGTAGTTCAATACCACACAGTTCAGTGCCTTCTGATTTTCTGTAACACGTATCACAGGCAACCCAGTGTATGCTTCACGGAAGCATCTTGTTTGAATTTCATTGTGGTATTCGTTGCGTTTCTTTCTTGTAGACCAACGGCTTCTAATAAAAAAAAAATTTTGGACTTATTTGCAATTTTTTAAGGAGCATAATTTAAAAAAAAAAAAAGTGGCATAATTTGGAAAAACGAGCATAATTTGGCCAAAAAAAGAGCAGTGCTACTAGCATAAATCTAGGGTTGCACGTGACATCACAAAAAAATAAAATCCAAAGCTAAAGAGCCTTTTGAGTTTTTATCTTGATCAGCTACAAGAAGTTTTAAAAATATATCTGTTTGCATGTTTTCAGCTCGGTACCGTGCTTCGTTTAAAAAATAGAGCAGTGTGAATTTCAGAGTTTTTCATAGTGCGTGACATGTTGACGGCTTTCGAAAAACATGCCAGTTGCATAAAAACATCGATTTCCCTCGTGTTTTTGTGGCCTAAACAGCCAATATACTAGGAGACGTGTCTATACGAATGTTTGCTAGCTCATTATACAGCAGAAAGTGTTAAACACAGCCAAACTACAACTACTACAAATTTGAGTAATAAATTTCGCCGAATAACTCAAGTACGGAATATCGCACAGCCCTGAGACTTGGACCCGTTGTTTATTTATTCTTCTTCTATAACATTTCCATTTCTTGACTCAATTTCTGGTAAACGACTTATCTTTTCACTTGCGTGACGTGCAACCCAAGAATATGCTACTGTACCAATTCGGCGAACTCAATGTTGTACCCAACTTTGCGTGTTGAATTTGCATGACAATGAAGCATTCACATTTAAATGATATGGAAATACCTGGAACGTTTTATTCCCAAAAGATTTGAATTGGGTACAACATTGAGTTAGCCGAACTGGTCTATTCAAACTCTCTGGGAATAAAACATTTTGTTCCAGGTATACCATTATCATTCAAAGATGAATGCTACATCATGCAAATACAATACACAAAGAATCTTAATTCCTGGAGATTTAAAGACGGCGCATACTATTGCTATTTCGTATACCTTCTGCGCATCTCGAAATACTCGGATTTCCTCTGGATGGAGCTTATTAATACACCTTATTCCAAGATGGCCGCCATTTAGATATTCTTTTGTTTTTATTGAAATTAGCCCTTGATGCCTCGTTCAAGGCAAAAGATTCTTTTGAATTTTCAGCTCAAGAACGAGGCATCAAGGGCTAATTTGAATAAAAACAAAAGAATATTTAAATGACGACCATTTTGGAATAAGGTCTATACAGGGGTATTTTTGCGCGGTTTAAAACTATCCGGAAATAGTAGATCGTGGTAAGTACTCTTGGTATCCAATGAGAAATTTGGGGGTAACCATGCATTTTTGAGAGATAAGTAAGCTTCGACTTGAGAAAGAACGCCATAGATTGCTTTGTATTTTAAAGCCTTTTACAAATATTATTTATCATTTATCTTTGACAAATGCGTGGTTACCCCCAAGTTTCTTTTTGGATTTCAATAACACTCGTTAAGATGTACATTTTCTGCATAACCATAAACCGGGGCAAAAATACCTTTGAATTGGTAGGCACCGTCCTTAAATTAGGTACAACATTGAGTTAGCCGATGAGGTCCATTGCTTGTAGAGTTAAAAAAAAGGGGGACGGAGAGGAAGGATGGAATGGAAAAAAGGAAAAGAAGGGAAAAGAAGAGAAGAGAAGAGAAAAGTGGATAAAAGGAGACAGGGAAGAGAAAAGACGCGAAGAGCAGAGCAGGACTAAAAAAAAGTGAAAAAAAGTGAAGAGAAGGGAAGAGTGACGGAAAAGAGAGGAAAAACTGAACTAAGAATTGAATCCTAACGGATAGTATGCGTTTTGTCTGTGCAGTTCACCTGCTTTCGCTGCAGGCATCACAACTGTTTCATTTTTTACTGAATTATTTTTAGGTGAAACCACAGGAGGTGACAAACTCAGCAAAAGGATGAACCGAAGATTGATATGTTGCAGTGGAGACATGTCTGTTAACAGCCAATACATATTCAGGAGGAAGACAATACTATTATAAATTGCCATATTAAGAGCGTTTCTCAACGGAATCTCAAGACAAAATACGCTGTCTTGTTAATCATCATTGTAACGATCTGAACCTCAAACTGGTGTTTACTACGCTAAAGAATTCTTTTCCCAGTGAAGGACTCTGTCGAGAAAACGTCGTTCACATCTATATAAATTTAACCGTGATGATCTATCGCTGAGAAAATTCTTTGTCAGTATCTGCAGTTTCATATATTCTTCATCATAAGAGTCTCCTGTGGCTGATTGGTGGAGCATCCGAACTCTCGGAAAATCAGAGGTCCAACTCTAGATAGGAGCACTCAGAACAGGTGGTTTGCTCCTTATGATATGGGCACGATGCTGACTGACACAAGCAACAGAAAATTCTGAGTTTTGAGTTGGTGAGTTGGTGAGTGTGGGCCTGTTAAATCCGGACCCCAATAAAAGATTATGGCATGATTTCTTTGAAATCTCGGTGAATAGTGCGACACTATTCACCGAGATTAAAAAGGATAATTGTTTTAGTATATACTCACTCAGTGGTGTTAACAACATTTGAAAAAGAAAACCATCCAAAGTCGATTTAATTGATGTCTCAGTTCATGCGTGGAAAACGTGCAAGCGGCACAAAGCATGCACGAAAGTGTTTACAGATGCTTCAAACATGGTAAATCTAAATAACCTTCGTTAAAATCCTCGTCACAAACTGAAAAATGGTCATTTAACACCGTTTAAATCAGCAATCTAAATGGAAAATCTGCTTGTTAAAACGTTTTCACCGTTCGATCAAAGTTAGAAGTTCATTTGAAATGGAAATTGAAAGTGCAGTCGGTAAAGGATCCACATGAAATGGCGACTCTAATTGAGGTGAGCGTGGGTTTGTTGTAAAATGACCCGTCTCGTTTCCTTGCAGCCATGTGGAACTTTCTGAAACATATTTTTAATTCCTCGATTTCAGCAACAAATTCGTTCTGCTGAGCGACCAGCCCTACAAAATAGAATGACTCCGTGTGAAAGAAATTGTTGGCCTGAAGATTGTTTAATTTTCAGCAATAATTATCTGGAAAAACGAAGTCAAACACTGATTGGCAAAAGTATGAACTCTTCTCTTACCTTTGAAATCTTTCAGGCCAAATTTTGTGGCCCTCTTTGTATTCTGCAGCACAGCATCATCTTGTATTCTCAATATTTTCGATTCAGTAATGCTGGCGAGTTTACGCCGGCCTTGTTTTCTTTGGATCACGCATTATTCACTCACTCCGTAGGGAGTGAATAATGATCAATTACTCCGAACCAATCAGATCGCTTGAAACACCCAGATAACTGAGTGAGTATATACTAAATAACATTATTTCTTTTTTGGGGGGGAGGGGAAGGAGGGGGGCGTCTTGCGACAAACGAAGCCAGAGAAGATTACTTTGTTAGTGGTTATGCCTTTGTATTTAAATGTGGACCATTACTGGATTATTTTCTGTGTTTTAGACTTCCTTGTACTAAACTCAACAGTGCAGCTTCGAATCACTAAGCTCCTTAGTTCTACCCCCAAATATAAGTAATCATTTCCTGACTTTGCTTTTACACCATCTGCAATCAGCTTTCAAGTCTTACTGCACGACCCAAACATTTGTCTTGGACTTGAAAATCAGCCGCGTCTGTGTTGATCAGCACAAGCTTTATTAATAGACGTGAAGGCAATACCTTTCAACGAAATTAGGTTGATGGTGGGGTTCTTTTTCATATACGAAAGAGAGGAGGATCCTTATTTTCCTGCCTCTCAATGTCTGTCATTGGTATACACCTGTTTTGTCAGTTAAGAGTTAAGAGCTTTTAAAGGCAACTTACTTTCGATTTGTTTTCACGATTATTGTTTTTTTTTAGTCAGAACGTTGAAGCTGAGATTAACCAAAATGTTAAGAACAAACCGAGGCGGAGAGTCAGTTAAGAACGTCTTTATTTTGTTCATTTAGTTTTCGCTTTTTAGTTTTTGTGAATAGTATAAATACAGGTAGAAGAAATGTAAAACTGTAGTCCAACAGGACAATTAACGCAACTTTTACCATTAATAATATGGTTTTCTTATTCCATGATACACTACTGATCATAAACCGAAGAACAACTACGTTTGTAGTCTAACTCCTTTCCACACAACTTTAAGAACGTTTTAAACTCAAATCCCTTAAAAATAAGAACGTTCAGTGTATATCTTTTACTGGGCGATAACGTGACAACAGAGGAAACAGGAAACTCAAACAACGCTTATATTAGCAGGAATAGGCTATTACGAAATTAATGCAGCAAAACAGAGAAAGTGCGACTTCTCTTGAGTCTGATATACACAAGAGCGAACCTTGGTCATTTCACTTTGTAAAAGCATGGAACTCGCAACAAGTGATTTCCTTTTCCATTTTTTGTTCTGAATCTCGATGTGTTAAGGTTGTCTGGTTCTTCCTTTCATTCTCTGTTTGTTAGCAATTCCCAGTGCCTCGCTATTTAGGAAGTTTGTCCTAGACCTCTCTGTAAAACCACTGGAGCAACCACTTTGTACCATTTTGGATAAAGGTATTTTCCTAAATGGAAGTGTAATCATATTGCCATGTTTATCTAGCGCATGACGTTCTTTCCTCTCATTGTTTTCCTAATTTACAGATTAATGTCTGTAGTAATTTACGTTAAAAGGAAACGACGAGAATTTTCTTCGACACGGCAACGTCTTTCGTAAGGGGAATGAAGACAAGCAAAAAGTAGCTGCTCTCGTCTTAGCAAGTTTTTGTTTCTTTCTTGCTATTAAGTGGCCAGGGGCACACTTTACTTTCCCATATGCAACCCCCAGTTTTCTTTGGGACGGCATATGATATCAGACTTCACGTTGGCCTAGGCCATCTCATCTTAAGCTTCGGCAAGCTTCATTTCTTTATCAGGAGCCGGTTTTCGTCTTTACACGGAAGTAAAATTCGTAGGAGTTATTATTTGGTGACGATATAATAAAAATGCGATTTGCTTTCCTTTTTTTTTAATGGAAGCGGTTTATCAAGTGATGATTGTATACTCACGAAACAAATTCGAAACTATCATTTGACACCTGGGTTTTTTATGTTCTCTCGCATATCAAGTGAATAGCAAGGTTAAAAATTAAGTAGAAAATGCACAGTTTGTTGACAGGTACAAAATTACTCACTCGCGCACCTGCTACTGTCCTCTCACAAGAATCCAAACATGTAAGACATTACAAGAAGGAAAATGAAAATATGGTGACCAACTCACAGTAGTAATCGACTGGTTATTGTATACACAGTATGGGAGCAATGTGACTGGAATTATTTGAAAACTAAACCTACTCAAGAAATATGATATGATATCAGTCATAGTAGCTCGTCCATTATTGCATCCCCTTGCACTTAATTCCTCATATCAAGGGCAAACTCATTTCTTCCCCCAAAGGACAGATAATGATAATTCGCAGTATTGCACAGAAAGATGAAGCCACTTCAGGACTATCGAGTGAAATGTTTAATGAGGATGAACACTTTCTCGAGCAATTGTCTTTGAGTTTCAATGCAAAAACATATTCGACAAGGCCACGTTGCTTTAAAGCGCCAGGTGGTTTAAAGTGAATGTGTGTTAACCCACGTTCGTTAAGAAATATTAAGACTAGTGTCTATGACATCATTTCACTCAATTGAGATGACAGTTACTGGAAAAATAAGCATTAAAAGCCATCTGGTAGCACACGAAGGGTACAAGTATCAAAGAGAAGAGTCGATCAGTCAGTCAGTCATTATTCTTCGAAAGTTAGACTGGACACAGCCGCTTTTACTCAAAAGATACGACACGGAAAAGCTATGTTCTTTTTCAGATACGTAAGTTACCTTCTCCTCAGAGACTTGCCCGTATTCAAATGAAAGATTACTGAAATCGTCGTGATGGGACTTTGCCTGGATCGAAGCATTGATCCACTTAGAATAAGACAGCACGTACTGAGGTGCAAACTCACATACAGTGCATTGGAAGTATTGATCAATTACACGTAGAAGAGCTCCTGATTTTCGTTAGATGTATTCTTAATTTTGCGTTTGACACACTGATATATAGATCAATTTGATAGGTAGAGGGAGTGGTTTAAGGCAGTTCCGAAAAATGCCACATTCTCCACACCAATCATAAGAATCCCCAATTCGACCTCGTGCTTGCTAACATTTGCGCCAGTT
>OX421445.1:21115272-21125272 GCA_949126865.1 Montipora capitata
GACCTTGACCTCAGCCAATTGCACGAGGGTATCAATCATCAGTCAGCAATTGATGATGAACCTGGCATAGTTAAAGCACTAGAAGGAAAGGTGTTAATTAAGAGAAAAAGAGTCATTGTACATTGTACTAAGAAGAGGTGCGCCATTAGAGAGAGTTCTCAACCTCTGGCGCAGAGAAGCACGCAAAGTCTCTCCCGAACATGAACTTAGGATCAAGTTCCTAGGAGAAGATGGGATTGATTCGGGTGCATTGGCTAGAGAGTTCCTTACATTCACAGTTCAAGATATTGCCACAAAGCTCTTTCCCAATGCCAGCCCAGTACACTCAACCAATGACATCCAAAATGGAAATTTCCAAGCGTGCGGGGAAATAGTGGCGACAAGCTTAGCCCAAGGAGGGCCACCACCATGCATTTTAGCAAAATGTGTCTATGACACTTTGATTCTGGAGGGTGACATGGACTTTACAAGTGTCAGTCCTGAACAGCATCCGACGTCAACTGAACGAGGGCTACTTCTACAGATACAAAGCATTGTTCTAGATCAACAGGAGAGTATCATTGACCGTGGATACACTGGGGTTATCGATGAAGCGCACTTGGACTCCATAACTGCCTCAATTGTTGTCAGTATATTGAGCAGGAGCCCCTCTGCCTCAAGGTTGCAACTTTATGGGATGTCCGATGTCATTTCTAGATATCCTGAACTTACTCGAAGTCTGTTTGTTATGGGGCAGCAACAAAAGGTGGATGCCAATTACCTATTTTCCTTGATGGGGCCTGAATTTTCTCAAAAGGTTCCTCACGTCGACACAATGAAGAGCACATCATGGATTACTTCCAAGACTTGCTTCTTAGTCTTGAGGATGATCAAATAACAGGCTACACAGAAGCTGTCGAAGAAGAATTAGATGTTCCGGATCAATCTCCTACAGGAGAGCATCAAGAGAGTGAAACCTTCAGCACCCAAGATCTGACACCAGCTGGAGTACTTGGTTGGCTGAAGGGGTAGGAAAACAGACCTTGGAATAACTGTACAGTTTGACCAGGAATGTCTGAAGCGCAACCCTGACCACAAGCTGTGCTTCCCTCATGTGGGGGCCTGTGGGCGCACAATTACTTTTCCTGTCTCCCACCTGGAAAGTTTTGAACAATTTAAAGAAATTTTCCTCTTAGCATTTTGCAAAGGCTAAGCATTTGCCATGCGCTAACATTTAGTTGAACGTAAGCCTTCAAGTCCTCGGCATAGCAATCAGTGCCTAAATTTTCTTTACAATACCATTACCTGACCAACATACAAGTGTCGAGAACAACCTAGTTTGGTGACCAAAATAAACTGTCTTAATCTTTGAACAAATTATCCCGAGTTGAAACAAAGCGTTTACATGGAAGTAATAATGAGGAGAATATGCTTAAAGGGTTACTGGAATGCTAGGTCTCCACTTCACACTAATGGTACATTTATCCGGGGCCAAGCAAAGGTGTTTTTATAAGTCAATCAAATTCAATGAAACTCCAATCCAATTAGAATTTGATTGGCTTAATTATGAAAACACAAAGTCAAGAGTCTTTGTTAATAAATCAATCACTTATTAGCCTAAAACCCTCACCGGACGACGCCAGATAAACTAGTTGAAGTGTAACAGGGAAGAAAAGTAATAATTTCATCTGATCGCATCACAGCAATAATGCTTGGTTTGTTAATACGCCAGAAACAAAGCAATTGGATGGTTATTAATGGCAGATCTTGCAGTTCCAATAGTAAAGTATGTTTGCCATATACCAGGGGTCATGATACACATACAAACAGTTTCAGTGGAGTTCTCGGGTATTGATAATCTCTTCGATTCTGGTATTCTATATGGCATAAGTTTGTTTTACAACAACAACAACAACAACAACAAAAAACATTAGCAAGGGCACATAACTAATAACTAATGTTGATGTCAATTGTTAATTACAATGACAAGCAAGGTACCCAAAAAAGTGATAAAGAACAAAAACTCACAAATGCCAATTTTTTAAATCAGTTGAGGAAAGGACTCTGTTACGTTTCAAATTCATAATCATGAGTAATTTGGATTGATGCTGTCTTACTTCCAGTTTTTTATTCGTTTTTTGTTCCAGTTCTATTTTGCGTGGACGACGCTGTATCAACAGAAATGTGAACAGCTGAGAAAGAACTCTAATGTTAAAATAATTATGACTACTTAATAAGCCCAAGTAACTTGGATTAATTTTGTTTTACAGGTTTTGTTAAACCACTTTTGTTTAGTTTTCCAGTTTGCTAATGTCATTCATTTGTTGTTCCAGTTTGGTCTGTGAAACACTAAATTGAATGTGTTCACATGAATGATTACTGTTAGAACATTGTAATATCCATATTGTGACCACGGATTTTGAAAGATCTGTATGACAATAATTATTACCGTATCTTACAGAGTGTTTCTAGTTCTCTAATAACAATGATCAAATAATAATAACAACAACATACAAGCTTTTCAATTCCATTTGCAATAAAGGTATAGGCTATATAATTATATATAAGTTTGTGCGGCGCCAAAGGGTATGGTTTTTAGCCGTTTTGGTCTCAAAAACACCCAAGTCATGTGCTCCCACTGTAGGCATACTGCAGAAGAGTATTGTAGAGCTCCAGTGCTTCCCTCCAATCATTAGGTTTTCCAAGACCACAAACATCTGAAACATAACTGAAGTATTCTTGATAAATATTATTTGACTCACTTTCAGTGAGATGTGAACGGGCATATTGTCTTTCCGCTTGAATTATGGGCAACAGGAACTGATCAGTAGCCCCATGAAGTTCTGGAAGGTGGAACAGTCATTCAGGCCTTCCGTCTTCAGTGTCATGTCGAGAACCACGAATATGGTGTGTATTCCAGTGTTCTTTTATTTCGCCTAAAATGTTCTGCAAAAGGTAAGAAAACCAAAACCACAGACATTCCTCTTCAAGGTCGGAAGTGAGATCAACTATCCTTTTGTCTACCATGTCTTGGAAAAAGTTTATCCACCAATTAGAATGAGATTTCCTGAAGAAACCCCACCAGGCTTCTATGCGCTGATTTTGGGGAGATGGCTATCGGAATCGTCCCTGAAGAAAGACTGGATACCCGCCATAATGCCATTCTCAGTGCCCAGATCCGTGACCAGATCAACTGGGCACCCACCATACTCTTCCACAGCAGCAAGGTAATAGGCTGCCACATTGTTTGGCTGGTTATTGGATCGAATTACATATAGCCACATGATCTTTCTACTCCACCCATCAATGCAGCCATGGATTGGGAAACTAAATGGTTTCAGTTTATCGTAGCCATCACAATGCCACGCATAGTTTGGACCAGGGTTGCGATAGGTCCTCCTTCTTAGGCGATGACCCTTTCTTAACTCTGTGTCTTCGGGGTCGATTTCTCTAAGAAGCTGCTGCACAACGATCTGCAGTACTCTCATTCCCTTGAGTTGTAGTGTGTGCCATATCGCCCTATATCCCTGCAAACATCCATGGCCGTTGATAATCTGTTGGATGGATACCTTCACTTCATCAATGTTGTAATCTGGCCGTTGTCTTTTTAGTCCATTACGTTTTATTCGCCTTTTCAAGGTGCTTAGGCTGATTTCAATGTTATGGTTCTTCAGTAAAAACAAACGAATTTCTTCGTACTCAAAACCTCTGAAGAAATAATAACGAATAAGACCTTCTTCGTCGTCTTATTCGAAGATCTCATCTCCTAAATCGTCTCCCATTGATTCCGCCATTTTTAACTGAATGTCTCTGCCGTTTCTTTTCACTTCCGCCGTGGCATTTCACTTCCGCTGTGTTACAACTCTCGCGGTTGTGCCGTGAGTTGGCCTGGTTGTGCTGTGAGTTGGCACGGTTGTGCCTTGACTTGGTGTATGTGCCGTGACACTTGTGGGCCACCGTAAATTGCCATTCCATTCTTGAGCTCAAGGGTATGTTTTGTTTAAAGATGCACTAAAACGCCATGCGAGTTACAATGACTTTCGACGCCATTGCAGGTTTAATAATTAAATGTTCTCCCCCTCAAACCTAACAAAATACGCACAGAAGACTCTATGCACAAAGACTCCACTTAGCAGGGGAGTGATAGGCAAGACTTTTCCCGACACGGAAAAAAATAAAAATAAAAATAAAAAAACCACAAAATGAAACCCAGATTCCGACTGGGTTTGGCAACCCAGTAAAAAGTAAACCTCAATCTTAAGCCTAAACTATTCACATATGGCGAACTCCAAACTGTAAACGGCTGGCCGATGTTTGCGGTTTGTGGTTAAAGGGGAAACCCTCAATCTTAAGGTCTCAAATGACTGAGAGTAAAACCGGTTTATCTAATTTGATGGAGGATCTTGATTTAGAAGATGTGAATGACACTGGTTATGAAAGAGATATGGACGTAGAAATCACTGACGGGTTTTATTACCAAAACGTGCCCTCTATGAATGACAAAATCCAGTTATTTGCTGACTATTGGATGAAATTGTATTCACATTGTTGCCTACAACGAGATTATGCTGTTGAACTACTAAATGACAACAAACCTGAGGACGCTAAAGCCGTTCTTCAAGATTGGCCAGATACATTTGGGTCACCTCATTTACCACAATTATTGGTGGAGATTCCCAATGAACCAAAAGGAAAGAAACGTTCACCGGCTTTGAATGAAACTGTTATTCCGAATGCATTCGTGTATGGAATGTGGCTCAGTCAAGCGTTTTGTTTGTCTTGTCATAGAATTTACTATCTTCAAGGTTATCACTATTATCGAATTTACGTTTATCATGCCAAAAAACTTTGTATGCATCTCTTGTTTGTATTTGATAACACAACGAGTCTGTGTCTGTGAATAATAATTTTGCTTTATTTCCATATTATTTTATTTTTGATATAATTGTAATGAAAATCATATATTAGCGTCTTGTGAGATCTAAGATACACATACCCACATAAGCCGGCCTATTGAGGGTTAGTGTTTCCTTGATCTTATGCACAGCTAGTACATTTACATTAAAGCTCTTGCTACTAACATAAGTACGTTTTGATGTTAATTTCAACAGTTTTTTCTCATCCGTGATCAGCCTTACATCGACTCTTTTTCGTAGATTTACCAAAAACTGAATTATTCATAAGTTTGAAAAAGTCTTTTTCAAAAGCATTTTTAGCATTAGTTCTTTTCTGAGTGTTAAAATCGATATACTGTTTCAGCCATGATGACTGATCAAACTCTAGGACTCTGTAGAACATACTTTTCTTTGTTTTTTAAGGTTGGTATCAGTTTATGCACCAGACCTGTTGATACTTTGAATTTATTAGCTATTTCTTGGCAATAAGATGACAACATATCTTTGGTGAAGGGGTAGTTTCTAAAGAAACTGTGGTGCTGCGTCGGTGGGGAAGTAGTATACAAAAATTTGGTTTTATCAACGGAGTTGATAACGTAAATTGGCCACCGTACAGAGATTCTAAAAGCTGACGTTTCGAGCGTTAGCCCTTCGTCAGACGCTCTGACGAAGGGCTAACGCTCGAAACGTCAGCTTTTAGAATCTCTGTACGGTGGCCAATTTACATTATCAACTCCGTTGATAAAACCAAATTTTTGTATATCTTTGGTGACTTTGATCTTTCTGAACCAAGAGGTTAATCATTTGTGAAGATCACAAAAGTTTTGTTGGATACTCTAGATCAACCTCTAATATTAAACCTTTAGTGCTATTTTCTGTATATTTAGCTAAATCTCATCCATTTGAATTTTCCTGTTGGTAAATATTGAGTCATTACCCAACCGTATAAATTATTAGCGTCAAGATACATGATATACTTCGAAGGTGCCTTTTCATCTTATGTTTTCATGTATTTGTCGTTTGCTAGTCCATATCGGTTCGCTATATAAGATTTACCACCATGCATACCCATTTCAATGAATTGAAGAATATCAATGTCAGTCATTAGCTCTAATTTGATATCAGTCATCTTTAACATAGCATCCCAACTTAAACCAGGACTAGTGAAGTAATGACATGGATCTAGTTTGTAGTATTGTAAACATGTTTTTCTAAAGTTTTCAAAACATCAGCTAATAGAAGTATGTCAGATCTAAGGTTTTAAGTCATGATATTCACCAATCGATTTTAAGTTGAAAGTATTCCATACATTTTGGGCATGCTGATAATCTTCATTTGTTATATTGTCATCATTCAAAATGCTGTAAAAGTCTTCTTGTTTTGGGAGTTCTGTTCATTACATTTGTCAAACGAATCCATAAAATCATAAGGACAAAACCCTTTTTGTTTTATAAGCTGAAATTGTTCATTTGGGAATCCTTCTTCGTGTATTTGAATGCTTCATTAGGTAGATTTTTGACTAGTTGATCGAGACTTGAACTCATAAATTGAAAACTGTCAATAAATGTTAAATGATTACCATGCATAAAAGCCATATACTTTTCCATATTATTAGGGATAGAATTAATATTCATTTGACATTTTTCTCCCTTTTTGTTTTTGTAAGTGTAATTTTTAGCTGTTTGGCCAAATCTGTTGCATGATAAAACCTCATAACCTCTCAAATTATGAAATATAACTGGTATCTTATCAGTCAGTTGGAAATTAAGATTACAATCTTATATGAGATGATCCCCTGACATTTCCAGTAACATGACAATGATCTCTTACTCTAATTTCTTTATCAGCATATTTTTTGTTACAAATGTAGCATTCATCAGCTTTTTTGAAGTTGTAATCATCTTCTTTTGTCATTTTAATGGCTTGTTGAATTTGGTTTTCATGATATTCTTACAATATTTGACCTCTTCAAGCATTTTTTCCATAAATTTGTGTACAGGATTTTCACCTCTATATATTTGAACTGGTTGGTATATTTATCATCATGACAACAAACAATTTTATAGCCATAACCACAATCAATATGCTTTTGATAAGCTTGAGTATATGATTTGTCATTATTTGGCTGGTGTAATGTTCATATAAACCGGAAGTTATTGATACCGGATGTTTGCTAGGACCTATGGGATATATGGAACAGAACGATCATGGCGTCCACCTATGCTGTAACACGTTTTCTTGCAACTGTTTATTAAATCGTTGTTAATCTTTTGCATCCTGTTTTGAAATCCATTCAAAACATCACAAATGGCGACGAGGATGGGATGCAAGTAATCGGAAACGGAAATCTTTACGTTTAAAGTGTTAAATCAACCGGAAAATCCTACCGATCAGCCTTGTTTTCGATGCCTGCAGATTCTTCATCAACCACTTCGCCTTCGCAGCCTTCAGCAGCCTCCGCAATGGCAGTTAACCTACCGAACTTTCCTGAGTTTGATCTTCAACCAAGAGATACAGTACCCGTTCGCTTTGAGAAGTATGTCAAGCGTTTGGACAACATGTTTACAGCAATGAACATTACCCGAGCATCTCAAAAGAAAGCCATGTTGTCGCATTACGTGGGAGAAGAAACCTGTGATGTGTTTGAGACCCTTACCGTTCCAGAACCGCCGGAAGGAAGTGACGAATACAAGACTGCCGTAAAGGCTCTTGTTGACCATTTCGAGCCTCAAAAGTGTGTGGATTATCACGTCTATGTCTTTCGTCAGGAAACGGAAAAGTCTGGTGAAAATATTATCGACTTTTACACACGTCTCCAGCTGTTAGCACGCAAGTGTCAATTATTCAAGGAACCTCATCGCTTCGCCTGAGACGTAAAGCAATCGAACAGAGCCTCAATCTTGAGAAATTGTTGAAAGTAGCTCGCGCCATGGAAACCGCCGACGAACAGACCAGTGAGATGGAGAAACAGCAATCCAATGCACTGGGCTATGGTAGAAATAAAGCAACCGACGTTCAGCAGAAAGAGAATTCTCGTGGTCTTCCAAAGTCTGGATTGCGTAACAATAGGTGTGGTTTATGTGGTGGAAATTACCCACATCAAGGAACTTGCCCTGCTCAAGGTAAAAAGTGTTTGAACTGTGGCAAAATGAACCATTTCTCCAACGTTTGTCGTGGCAAACCCAATAATCGGTCCAAATCTTCGCACCCAAAGAAGAGGTAAATACCATGTCAGGTCTGCTGATGTTGAAGAGTCTCCGAGTAGTGAAATGTCATCTCTAGTCGGTGTTGATAGTGACAACAGTGAAGAGTATACTTTTAACATTGGTGCACAGGGACACGAAGCTGGCAAGCCTATCTTTCAGGTCACCATCATGAACACACCAATCCGCATTATGGCAGATTCAGGAGCAACCGTGAATATCTTAAGCAAGAGGGACTTTGATGGCCTTAAATCAAAGCCACAACTGGTTGAAACAAGTGCCAAAGTGTATCCGTACATGTCTGATAAGCCACTAACTCTGTGTGGAAAGTTCCGAGCCACTGTCACCAGTGGTAGCTGGGAATTTAAAGTAATCACAGACCATCAACCTCTGGTTTCCTTGTTTAACAACCCCACCTCTAAACCGTCCGCCAGGATAGAACGTTGGCTCATGGAGCTACAGCAGTACCGATTCACAGTAGAATATCGCCCTGGTGCCTCAAACCCAGCAGATTATGCTTCGAGACACCCAGTGGGAAACTTGGAATCTCACAATTATGAAATCGAGTCTGAAGACCACATCTCTTTTATTACAAGAAATGCAGTACCAAAAGCTGTAACACTGTCTGAGGTAGAATCTGCAACCGCAACGGATCCAGTGCTACAAGCGGTTATATCTGGGTTGAAATCTGGTTGCTGGTATAAGGCGCCACCTGGTGTATCATTATTTAAGCTATCCCGCTATGAGCAAGACAAGGAGCAGTTAACCTGCACTGACACTGTCCTGTTAAAATCGGATCGTTTAGTAGTTCCTGCTGCACTACAAGAACGAATTGTTGACATCGCCCATGAAGGTCACTTGGGCATGGTGAAAACTAAGGCCCTCCTGCGAGAAAAGGTGTGGTTCCCATGCATGGACAAGATGGTTGAAACTAAGGTCAAGGCCTGTTTACCATGCCAAGTTGTAAGCCCAGCGTACGCTAGAGAGCCTGTTCAAGTATCAACTCTTCCTGACAGCCCATTTGATGAAGTAAGCATTGACTTTGCGCATGTTGAGGGTGAAACCCTACTTCTACTGGTTGATGATTATTCAAGGTCCCGTTCGTAGAACCAGTGTCGTCAACGTCCACTAGTGCTGTCATACCTAAGTTAGATCAGCTCTTTGCTACATTCGGAACTCCCAAGATTGTTAGATCAGACAATGGTCCACCTTTCAGCGGAGAAGAGTTTGCCAAGTTTGCTCATGCGCTCGGTTTCAAGCACCGCAAGGTAACCCCATTATGGCCTAGGGCCAATGGTGAGGTGGAGAGATTTGTGAAAACACTGAAGAAGTGTCTTAAAGCCGCTAAAGTGGAAGGAAGAAACTGGAGAAAACTATCGCACCTCTCCTCATCAAACCACTGGAGTGGCCCCAGCAGTATTGTTACTGAAACGTCCTGTGCGTAACAAGCTACCTCAGACCAACTTCGTTGACCCTGTGTCGGAGATCGTCCGCAAGCGCGATTTCTCACAGAAATCCAAGTTCAAGGCTCATGCTGACAGCAAGGTCTATGTGAAACCCAGCACTATCTCACCTGGAGAAACCGTACTAGTGAAGAGACCATTTACTGCGTCTAAAGGTGCAACTGTTTACGACCCTACCCCTTTGACTGTAGTGGATAAGAAAGGCAGCATGATTACTGCTCAGAACGAGAATCGCATGGTTACCAGAAATTCCTCTTTCTTTAAAACTCTGGACCAGTCAGTCATCAACCATGATGATGATCAGTCCCGTGACAGCGGTCTCGACTCTCCAGCTGACATCAAACACCAACAAGAGCTGCCTGCTGCACGCACACGTGCTCATGCTTCTGACCCATCTCCATCAAAACCTGTGAGCTCCTCTGGCATGCAAGCTAATCCTACAAGTTCATTTAGCCCTATC
>OX421445.1:21167772-21197772 GCA_949126865.1 Montipora capitata
AATGAAACAAAGCGCGACTAGAGGAAGTGGTATTTCACCCGACAGCAAACTAGCACGTGGTGATTCAAGCATGGCGGACTCCTCACTTTACGAAGAAACTATTGAAGACAGCAAGGAGGAAACAGAAACGTCAGCAACTGAACCTAATCTTAAAGATATACACAATATTCTCAAAAGCATTCAAAGCGCGATTAGTTACATGCAAAGCACTATCGCGACGCTAGTGAAAGAAAATAACAAGCTCCCTGGCGATGTAGCGGACCTTCGACATATTATCGCAAAGAACAACGACAAAGTTGAAAAGCTCAAGGAAGATTTCATAAAACAAAACCAATATGTTGCCTCTTTGGAACTGAAACTTGAGTATGAGAAAAAAGCTTCTAAACAGCAAAGAAGTTGTGGTGCAGTTGTGCAGTTGTGCAGAACGGATGCCAAAGATTTGCTCCGTACGTTTTGGTTATTCTATTTAAGTACTTTTGTTTAAGATTAACTACTAACACAAGTCTGTCTTAAAAACACATTTTGCCTTTGCCAACGTCATGCCTGAAACCCGAAATTCGAAGACATCTGTCGGCGCTGGAGCTGAAATGAATCCGCACGGAGAATTTGTGACGACCGCCATGTTGAGAGAGATGCTTCAAGTTCAGGAAAGAATGTTTAAATCCCTTTTACAGTCTCTCCTAGAAAATGTTAATTCTCGATCAGATGCAGTGATTGGAACCGTGGCTGAACTAAAGGCAGGTTTAAACATTTGTCAAGTAGATGCAAAAGATCTTAAGGAGAGTCTTGAATTCTCCCAAAGAGATATTGACGATCTGAAGCCATATGCAACCAAACTTGCGAACGTCGAGGCCGATATCGAAGACATTTATGACTCCATCGATTACCACATGGACAAACTAGAGTATTTAGAGAATCAAAGTCGAAGGAATAACATCCGAATTGATGGGATATTGGAGGCGGAGAACGAATCGTGGGACGTTACAGAGGAAAAAGTAAAAGAAGTCCTCAAAGATAAACTTAGTTTGGAATTCGAGCCGAGCATTGAACGTGCCCATCGTGTTGGTAAGATTGTTACTCGTACTAGGAGACGTCCTCGTACAATTGTTTGCCGGCTTCGAGAATGGAAGCAGAAGGAATTGATCATCAAAAGTTCGAGGAGAATTAAACCCGCTGGGATCTACATCAAGGAAGATCTTGCTCAGGAAACCCTTGAGAAGAGAGATGAACAGCGACCACAATTGGAGGAAGCCAAAAGAAAAGGGAAAATTGCGTACTTTGTCTTGGACAAATTAATTGTGAAGGATAAACCCTCTTACTTCAAATAAGTTTATTTACTGTTATTTTTTTTTTCCTTGTTAATTTACACACGTAGCATGTTTGAAACTACATTTACGGATACACTCCCTTTTAATCACCTCGATGATTCTAGCTTTTCACTTGCTCTTTATGAACTTCAGAACGGTCCTGTTTACTTCAACTCCGAGAGGTTTTCTAGTCTTTATTACAATCCTATTCTCACGAACTTAAACGCTTCTCTGACTCAGACTGACAGTCTTGACCCTGACATTCATTTCAATGCAAGAGAGACACCTTGCGATTACTTTATAGAAAATCAATTTAACGAAATGCTTAAACGTGAACAATATTCAGATGCCGATTTTTCTCTACTCCATTTGAATATTCGTAGTCTCCAGCGTAATATAAATAACCTGACTAATTTATTATACAAAAATTTGGTTTTATCAACGGAGTTGATAATGTAAATTGGCCACCATACAGAGATTCTAAAAGCTTTTAGAATCTCTGTACGGTGGCCAATTTACATTATCAACTCCGTTGATAAAACCAAATTTTTGTATACTACTTCCCCACCGACGCAGCACCACAGTTTCTTTAGAAACTACCCCTTCATTCATTTGACTAATTTATTATCATCTTTAGAGATTAATTTTTCGATCGTCGGTATTTCTGAGACCTGGCTGAGCGATTCTTTTCACTCGGTTGATATTGATAGCTTTAGGTTTGTCCACAAATATAGGCAAAGTAGACCTGGTGGCGGTGTAGGACTATATGTTTCTAATGATATTGAGTTTAAAGAGCGAGAAGATTTTTGTTTCAGTGATGTTGACATCGCTGAATCATTGTTTATTGAGGTGTTAAGACCAGGGGTTAAAAACATAATTGTTGGCATTGTTTACCGACCACCCAACCAAGGTGTTGACGAATTCTTGACCAAAATCAATGAATCGTTAGGCAAAAGCTCTAGGGAAAATAAGATATGTTTTTTATTGGGCGATTTCAACATTAATTTAATGAACTACCAACACCATCATTCTACGGGCCAATTTCTTGATGAAATGTATTCTAATATGTTACTCCCTTTGATTACACGTCCCACACGTATCACCCCTCACACGGCTACTTTAATAGATAATATTTTTGTGAACAATTTCTTTGTTCGTTCGAGAAGTGGTTTATTGTTTACTGACATCTCAGATCATCTTCCTGTTTTTTCTATTCATTCGGACAACACTCTAGGACATCACTCTAGACAAGATCCCATTTTTGTCCGAGATAAGAACCCAATTAATCTGTCCAAGTTTGTTGAAAAACTTGAGGGTGTTGAGTGGTCTTCACTCGCAGGTTACAATGATCCACATACTGCATACACCAGTTTTCTTAATAAAATTACCAAAATATACAATGACTGTTTTCCTGTTAGGAAATTGATTCCGAAGAAGAGATCTATTAAAAAACCGTGGTTAACTAAAGCTCTTCTCAAGTCGATTAAAAGGAAAAACAAACTTTATAAACAATTCCTTCATAAACCGACACAGAATAACAATCTACTCTATAAGTCTTTCATAAACAAATTAAATCACATTTTGAGATCGGCTAGACGATTATATTATGAGAAGAAATTAGAATATGCTAAAGCAAATACCCATGCTACTTGGAAAATTCTTAATGATATCTTGAATCGGAAGAAATCAAAGCCTAAAGTAAACTCAATATTCACATCTGATGGTCAAGAAATATCTGATCCAGTTATCATCGCGAATAAATTTTGTAAGTATTTCTCCAGTATTGGTCCTAACCTTGCAAAAGAAATACAATCTCATCCTTTTTCTCATAAAGACTTTCTTTCAGGATCTTTTGCAGAATCAATCTTTTTCAATCCGGCAACAAAAGAAGAAATTATTGTTATTGCTCAATCATTTGCATCCAACAAAGCTGCGGGTTATGATAACATTCCAATGTCCTTCATAAAGGAATCTATCCAATTAATCTCTGAACCTTTGGCTCACATTATTAACTTGTCAATTGCTCATGGCATTGTACCATATCAAATGAAGATAGCACGGGTAATACCTTTATTCAAAGCTGATGACCAGTCGTTGTTCACTAACTATAGACCTGTTTCATTTCTACCTAGTTTTTCCAAATTTCTTGAGAGAATAATTTATAACCGTTTAAATGATTATCTAACTAATTTAAATGTCCTTTGTGATGAGCAATATGGCTTTAGGAAAAATCACTCCCCTACACTTGCTTTGATTGATTTGTATGATAAGATTTCCTCTGCTTTAGATCGTGGTGATATAGCTGTTGGTATTTTCCTTGATCTCTCAAAAGCATTCGATACAGTTAATCATAATATTTTATTTGACAAACTTGAACACTATGGTATACGTGGACTGGCCTTAAAATGGGTAAAAAGCTATTTTTCTAACAGATTACAATTTGTTGATTTCAACGGTCATGTTTCTTCTCGCTTTAATATATCCTGTGGGGTTCCTCAGGGCTCTATTCTAGGGCCTTTATTTTTTCTTCTTTACATTAATGATATAGTCAATGCATCTACGGCACTACAACTGATTTTATTCGCGGACGATACCAACGTTTTTCTTTCTGGTAAAGATCCTGATTATTTGGTTAATCAGCTGAATATCGAGTTAAATAAGTTGTCAGTATGGTTTAGGGTTAATAAGCTTTCACTGAATCTTAAAAAGACCAAGTTCATAGTGTTCAAACCAAACCAAAAACGTAGAAGTTATAATTTTCAAATTTTGATAAATAAACAACAAATTGACCAAGTTAAAGAAACAGTTTTCTTGGGTGTGATCATCGATGAAAACGTAACCTGGAAGTCTGAGATCTCTCATGTGGCTAACAAAGTGTCGAAATCAATTGGAATGATACAGAAATCAAGTTTTTATTTATCTTCATACTCTTTACGTGTATTGTACTTTTCACTTGTTTATCCTTACTTCTTTTACAGTAATATAGTTTGGGCGTCCACCTATAAAACTAACCTTGTTCGTCTGGTAAAATTGCAGAAAAGAGTGGTGAGAATCATAGATAAATCTCATTTTAATGCTCATTCTGACCCTATATTTAAGAAACTTGGAATCCTAAAATTCCATGATCTTAACCTGTTACAACTTGGTCAATTCATGTTCTCCTATCAAATTCGAACTCTTCCTCCCAAGTTAGCTAGCAAATTCACTCTAAACAGTCAAATTCACACATATTATTCGAGAAACTCTCATGCATTTCGTCTGCCTTTCTGTCGGACTAACATTAAACAATTTTCTGTTTTCTATCAGGGACCTAAATTTTACAATTCTCTTGACATTGATATAATGAATTCTTCCTCAACAGCTTCCTTCAAGAAAGCACTTACGTCATTCTTTTTTAACAACTATTCTGAAAATTAAGTATTTTGTTCTTCCTGTGTCAAATTGTTTTCACCCGGTAATTTTACTTTCACAATTGTTTACATATTTCAACACCTTAATTAAATGACTAAGTGTTTGTAATTGTATGCTTCATTACCAACTTGTAAGTTCAAACTGTTTTTAATTTCCGTTCATTACTTTATATTTCAACACGTTAAATAACTAAATGTTTGTAATAATTGTATTCTCCGTTGCCAACTTGCATGTCAACAATAGATAGATGCTTTTACTTGGGGAGGCCTAATTTACATAAGCTTAGTAGTTTCTTTTAGGCCTCCTCGCCACCAATGTAATTCAATAATTTTTCTTTCCATCTTCTCTTTTTTGATTGTTCATATTTGTATTTTAATTTCTTCTTTCTGTGGCAAAAAATAAATAAATAAAAATAAAAAAAGAAGCGACATCCAAGAACTTCAAGAAAGCCTTGACGAGCTTGAACAATATTCCCGTAAAAATTCTGTTGAAATTCACGGCATTCCAGAGGATATAGGCATTTCAATCGACGAAGTCGTCTGTAAAGTTGCTTCAGCAGTCGGTGTTCAGATTGCACCAGAGAATATCGAGATCTCTCACCGCTTATATAGAAAGAAAGGCACAAAACCGATCATTGCCAAGTTTCCAAATCACAAGGACAAGGCAAAGTTATATAAAGCGAGAGTTCAACTCAAGAATTTAACTCTGTCTGCCCTCTTCCCGAGCTACTCGGCAACAGGTCTAGCTGGGCAGCAAATTTTTATCAACTAGAACTTAATGAGCTATCGAAGCGTTATGATGAAACTCGCCATTGAGAAACGCAAGGACAGGAAGATCCTAAGCACATGGTCACTGGATGGAAAGATCTTTATTAAAACTTCCCCCAGCGGACGGCCGAGGCAGATGTTTTCGATTGAGCAAATCAAGGAACTCTGATGTTTCCATTTTTTTTTCTCTTTTTCAACCATCGTGTTATTGTTCGACTTCTTCATTACCTTTGGAGAAACGTAAGTTAATAGCATTATTGTATAGCTTAGCAAAAGAAGAGCGAGGGCAGGTGGTGCATACATGAGTAGTCTTATGTGTAGTTACTTTATGTTGATTCTGTTGTATAGCAAAATGTTCGTTTTTTGTGTGTTTTTCTATTCTTGCATTACCTTGATGCGAGACTATTTTTCGTTACATGCAAATTCGAATTCCCGTTTTATTGGTATGAGTAAAGGTGCAAACCTTAGTACACATGCGATTGCACGATTTTTAATAGTACCACTGGGTATTAAGATTCATTGTCAGGAAAAAAACCGACAAAATAAAAAAAAAATAAAAAAATAAAAATCGATCCAGTGCAAGGAAGACTTCGTGGCTAGCAACTTTAAAATTTTGCGTAGACTATTTATTTATTTATTCATTTTTTCCAAAAAAAAACATCTTCGCTTTACATCTAATTTAGTGACAAACTAACGACATGGCTACTCAGTTTACAGCCTTTTTTTTGAATGTCAGAGGGCTAAACCGAGCACGTTAAACGAAGACAACTTTTCAGATGGCTGCACAACAATAGATTCGACATAGTATTCTTGCAGGAAACCTTTTTAAGCGAATGTGTAGAAAATGCATGGAAATCTGAATGGGGTGGCAAAATTTATTTCTGTCATGACACAAGTCATTTGAGAGGTGTTATGATTCTTTTCAATCCCAAATTAGATGCTCTGGTCAACAGTATTGAGCCAGATAAAAACGGAAGATATTTTTTTCTTCAAACAACTATTTATGATAACACCTTCCAATTGTGCAACATTTACAGCCCCAACGATGACTGCGAACAAAACACCTTTTACTCGAGCATTCTAGACGTTCTCAGAAAACGTTCGCAGATTGACATTATACTCGGTGGAGATTTCAATTGTGCACTGACACCACAAGACAAACTTGGCGGGGCTGCAGTGGAAAGGAAAAACAATGTAATTAGTCAGATTACCCAATTGTGCGACTTGTTAAAACTTCAAGATGTCTGGAGATATCAGCACCCCGACGAAGTACAATTTACATGGCGCGACAAGGCCTTTAAAGTGCAATGTAGATTGCATTATTGGTTGGTCTCTAAACAATTGTCATCCATCGTGATTAATACCGAAATAAAAAGCTCCACATTAACAGATCATCCTGTAATAACCCTGACACAAGGAGGACCCGGATTTTGGAAATTTAATAATTCTCTCCTGGATGATCACGACTTAATTGAGCAACTTCACAATATGATACCTACGTACAAAAACAAATACAACTATCTCACTGACAAAGGTCTCTCCTGGGACATGATAAAAATGAAAATGAGAGGCTTCTGCGTGCAATAATCAAAAAGGAAAAATAGAGAGTGCAGAAACATTGACAGAGATCTTTCCGACCAAATTGATGTTTTAATGAAAGCACAGTGTCTAAAAGCAGGTCAATGGAGAACATCACTAAATTATATAGGCTAAGATCAGAACTAAGGGCGCTATCATTAGAAGTAGAACAAGGTGGCATGAGCAAGGTGAAAAAAGCAATAAATATTTTTTGAATCTAGAAAAACGACAAAACGCAAAAACGTATATTTCGAAACTTCGAAATCCAAGATAGCCTTGAAATAACGAATGCAGATGAAATTTTAAACTGTCAAAAGCTGTTCTATAAAAACCTTTACTCGGCTGTACCTTGTGAAAACCCAAACGATAAATCTTTCTTTGAAAACCTAAACCTTCCTAAATTAAACGAAGTTGACCTGGAAGATCTAGAAACGCCGATGACTAAGGAAGAGTGTTTTGAAACTCTAAAATTGAGCTCCAAAGACAAATGCCCAGGAAGTGATGGATTTACAGTAGAATTTTATCTTCACTTCTGGTCCATATTAGGAGAGGAAATGGTTCAAACTTTTAATCAAGCATTGATATATGGTCACCTCAATATAACCCAGAGAAAGGAATAATCAAAGTTGTACCTAAGAAACGCCAAAAATAAGCTCTACTTGGAAAACTGGAGACCAATATCCCTTCTTAACATTGACTACAAAATAGTAACGAAGACTATAGCAGATAGAATTTCCAAAGTTCTTCCTAAGCTAATACATGAAGACCAAACCGGATATGTTAAAGGCCGTAACATCGGCCAAAATATTAGCCTGGTAAAAGACATGATGAAAATAACAGCCTTAGAAAACATTCCTGGAATGTCGATTTTCATCGATTTTAAAAAAGCCTTTGATTCCGTAGATTGGAATTTCTTAACTAACGTTCTAGAAGCCTTTAACTTCGGTCCACATATACGAAAGTGGATTAAGACGTTTTATACCGATATTAGCAGCTGTGTAATTAACAATGGACACGCTTCAGAGTTCTTTAACCTGCAAAGAGGTGTCAGACAAGGCTGTCCTCTATCCGGTATCCTCTTTGTTCTTTGCGCAGAAATTTTAGCACAGGCAATCAGAAATAATAATAATATCAAGGGGTTACAACTGTATAACAAAGAATATAAAATATCTCAATATGCAGATGATACTACTGCCTTTGTGCCTGACGCAAATTCGGCGGAAAATCTTTTTGAAACTTTGCGCATCTTCCATGACATTTCAGGCTTAGAATTGAATAAGTCCAAAACTGAAGGAATGTGGCTAGGGTCATGTAGATACAGCACCTCAACACCTTTTGGTATAGCTTGGCCTTCGGAACCTATATATGCACTAGGAATCTATTTCACTTATAATGAACGTATCTCTTTCAAAAAGAACTTTGAAGAAAAATTAAACTCAATGAAGAAACTGTTAAATCTTTGGCGGCCACGAAATCTTACCTTGTATGGTCGAATAACCATTCTTAAAAGCCTTGCCCTCTCCAAGCTTGTCTACAATAGATCTGTACTCACCTTCCCCTTAGAATTTGCTTCCTTGGTAAAAGCTGTTATCTCTGAGTTTGTTTGGAATACAAAACCAAAAATCAAACACACCACAATGATTGGTCCGAAAACTAAAGGTGGCTTAGACCTGCCAGATTTTGAAATAATGAACAACGCCCTTAAGGTCACATGGATAAAAAGACTACACGAAAGCAGCGGTAATGCAAGTTGGAGCCACATACCTCTTTCGTTTTTAAAAGAGGGAGGGGGTTCTTTTCTATTGGAATGTAATTTTGATTTAAAATTTCTTAAAGTGTCTATCCCCATTAAATGTTACAAAGACATCTTGTATACCTGGCAGACGATAAACCAACACACTCCAGAAAACAAAGAACAAATACTAAACGAAATCTTATGGAATAACCGCTTTATTAAAATTGAAAAGTTCTTCGTCTATTATCAAAGTTGGCATAAGGCAGGAGTGATCAGAGTAAAAGACATTTTTTGTGAAAACAGCTTTTTAACTTTCAATGACTTCTTCCGAAAGTTCACAATTGAAACTAAGTTCCTCATGTATTACGGCTTATGTAACTCAATTCCTCAAAAATGGATTCGTTTGGTAAGGCAATCTAACCCAAACATACCTACGAATTCAGAATACGTGGGGAAAATACCTTTAAGCAAGCTTTCCTGCAAATCAGCCTCTGGATTTCTTATCAGCCAGAAATTTGAACCTCCTACAGCTGAAAGAAGAATGTTGCAAGCAAATCTCGACGAGCAAGCAATCAGCACTATTTATAGTATTCCCTTCAAAGTGACCAAAGATATAAGACTCGTCATTTTTCAATTTAAAATTGTGCACCACATCTTGGCCACCAATGCTACTCTTTTCCGTGATAAAATTATTCAACATGAAAAATGTCATCTCTGTGATCAGAAACAAACCCTGAACCATCTTTTTGTTTCTTGTCCGGATGTGCAGGCCTTCTGGCAAAGCTTTTCTCGTTGGTGGAATGTTAAGAATGATGACTTTATCGTGTTGAATGATGAAATCATAATCTATGGCTTTACAAATGATTTTAGCCAACAACTTGGTTTAAACCCCTGCTTAATAATTGCCAAGTATTACATCTATTGTGTCTCGAGGGATGGAGAAAAGTACTACTTCGAAGCCTTCCTTGCATACCTTTAAAGTAAATTGTCTATAGAGAAGAGCAAATGCAAATCACAAATCATCTTGTAAAAACAACCTTTTAGCTCCTTCTCAATGCCAATCTTAGCAAACAAAAACAGCTCTATACGACACAAAAACGCGTGCTTCTGCTTCCATTTCGTTTTAGTTATGCGTTTGTACGTGTTTTGTCCTTGTCTTTTTTTTTAACTTATTTGATTGATAGGTTGTAAATAGTATGTTTCTACTTTTGTAAGGCAACATTGTATTTAGAGTTAGTATTGAAATTTAATAATCAAGAGAGTATTGTAAGTAAGTAATCTGCGTATTATAAATAATGCCAATTAATTTTTTTCTGTCAATTAATAGTTATGTATTTAATGTTGTAGTAAGGTGTGATATTCAAATTGCAAATAAATATTAAAAAAAAAAAAAAATAATAATAATAATAATAATAATCGATATTTGAAGCTGAAAGACGATATTATTTATCCGAGTTACATCGCAAGCAACATGTTATTTTTTGTTACAAAATAATATTCCTCAGAGAGAGGGATGAAAAACAGGCCCAATTAAAACAGCAGCGTATTAATAGTGAGAAGGCTAAAACAACTAAAATGGCATCCCTTCAGTGGGACAGACTAGAAATCCTCGAAAAATCAGACGTGGCTGTACAGACCAGACAAAATGGAAGATCTGAAGGAACAAATCAGACACCTGACTGAGATCGTGGCCGAACTTACCTCCCTGAGGAACAGACACCAAAGCGAAGTGCGTACTCATCAGTAAAACGGCGAAGGCATCCTCTCGGACTCACTGAGTGATGTCTTGCCATTCAACGTGGGACTTTCCAGTATCAGCCAGTTCCAGAAAAGCCACGAGAGCAACCATGCATGACTCAGAGCGTTCCCTTGGCAGTTGTCAACAGTGGAGCCATGCTACCACCGCTTCCACTCCCACCATCTCTGTGATCACTGCTATCCACCATTGATAAGAACGCCCCACTTGTGCAGAGCAGATACAGTAGTCAAGGCGCCACAGATGATCACCGGCGAAAGGTTGAATCGATAGTTTCCTTCAGAGGTAACATTATTACAATCACTATGGCCTGCGTAGACGTCCTATTTACAGACGAAAAATTGGCTAACGGCAACACTTCTGGGTGCAATGGCTATCAGCAGTTAAATGAGTTAAAGCCTCGTTTTCTAGAGTCGAATCTCCAGATTTTACTAAACAGTGGGAGAGTGTTCGAACACGCATCAACAACAAATGCAGGGGGAAAAAGCAAATTGTAATTAGAAGACTACAGAAAAATACAAATTTTTAATTTGACTTTCTTAAGCAACAATATTGCAACGTATGTAGTTACCGATAATTAGGCAAGCTTCTTTTGGTTTCGTACCTTTCAGTGTGAAAAAAATAGGTTAGGTCATTTTGTTTCCCCTGCATAATTTTATATAGTTCTCGAGTGAAATTATTGTATGTTTGTGACATGTTCAGTAAACTAAGATTAGGACGATCAGACTTGTGTCTTGGCAATTCTTTGTTTTTAAACATTCCACAGCCATAGTCGGGAGCGACTTGTTTAGCAGTTAAAATTTGATTCCTTTTCCCCTGCGATCTTACATTGAGCAGCAGAAGCAATACTCACGGATTTGAAGCATCAAATGAGAGAGACATACAATTTTCATTGTCAAGAGTTTCTTTCAGAACAGGGATGTTTGAATTTTTTTAGCGCAGCGATGGTGCCTCTGAACACGGCCATGATTGTGAGCGTGGAAGCTCAATTGCGTCTTCCCCGCACTTAATCGCCGCTTTGCCATGAAAACAAAAAGAACCCTCTAGCACCCAGGGTAAATTTCAGCCTTCAGTAAGTAAAACATTTTCAATTGTGAAATCGAAACAAGGCAATTTGTGATTCATTCGAAGATAACAGAACAATTGCCGATTCGACATTATATGAATTAGTTACGCATACGTCCTCGTGATTTCAGTTTTTTATAACATAAAAAAAGAAAAGTGACTAATAGGCTTGATTTCAGCGGAAAGCGAGTCTTAGACTTGGAAATACTAATACACTAGTTTGTTGTCCCGGCTACGGCCTAATTTCAGCCGTTGGTCATAACAATTTTTTCGATTATGAAATTATTGATCTTGCGATAAAGTTCTGTGTTTTGAGAGAAGAATGTGGCAAAGCAAAACTTGGTCCTTGAAAGACAACAGGTGAAATTTCGATAATAAAAATTACTTACGAGGATAGAATAGTTTTTCGCGCGTGCAATTTGACACCGTTGTGACAAAAACTCAGCTCAACCTTGGTTGATGGTTGCTCTGATCTCGGTCTTAATATAATTTAACACGGCATGACACGGCTTTTGTTTTCGCATCCTTTGACATGCTCTTTGTTTAATTGAACATAATACAATGTTTGTCTGGAACAAATAGTTATTTTAATTATGCATGCATCATGACACGCTGCTACCGCGTTAACGAAAATTTCTTTTGTTTACCGTGCTAAAATAGCGTGCCCGTGTCATCACCATTATGCTGGAAATCCCGTGGAGGGTCGCATATGTTTATCCTTACCTCGCTTTAGTAAAAAGTAAGAGCATGTTCTTCTTTAGGCAATTAAATACGTCAGAGGACAAAGCAAAGGGATTAAGAGGGCAACAACAAAACAGTGTCAAAAAAATTAAACACTGAGAACAAAACACTCATTTAGTCAACAGTGACGTCAGCAGCATATTGTTTTATCTCACCAATTATCATTGTTTTATGACGTATTTGAATGTACTAGGAATACAGTACTTAAGATCTCAATCCCTCTTACTTCACCGTTAACAGATTTACACAGGATCCTGTAGGAACCCTGCCAGGCGAGCACATCACTACTGGGAGAAACCCTGTGAAAAGTATGTGAAGTTCATGTGAAAACCATGTGAATTTTTTAGGATGTGAAACATCCTGTGAAATATCCTGTGAAGCAAAAACTGATTTTAGCAAATTTAATGACCACAATTTATCCCTGTGAAAAATTATGTGAAATTTTTCAAATGACTTTAGAATTATATTGGAATTGAATGAAACATGTGAAATAGCCTGTGAAACATCCCTTTACTGTAAGAAGAAGCATACCCCTGTGAAACACCCTGTGAAAAAATGTGTCAACTTCATAGACGCTAGCTCTGCATGTTATATGGGTATAAATGCATGTAAAATACCCTGTGAAAAATGTTTGAACATCAGATAATAATAATAATAATAATAATAATAATAATAATAATAATAATAATAATAATAATAATAATAATATATATTTAGCTTTACAAAATTCTCGAAGCTTTACAATCTTATAATCTTACATTCAAATCTTACATTCAGATCTTACATTCAAATTACATGCAGTATGAGAAACTCTAAAATTACAATAGATTTCTAAAGAAAAACAAGAAAATCTATACCCTGTATAATAATGCAAATAAGGTTTAAACACTATACATAATAATAATAGTAATCTCTATAAACTATATATAATATGATCTCTATACTCTATAGCACTGGCGGAACAGGTGTGTTTTAACTTTACTCTTAAAAATATCGAGTGATTCAGAATTCTTAATTTCTACTGGTAGTGCATTCCAAAGTTTATGGGCACTGGCAGCAAACGATCTGTCCCCATAAAGCTTAGTTTTAGTTTTAGGTACAACAAGAAGCATTTGACTGGAAGATCTAAGTGCACGAGAAGGCTTATACAAAGTCAATAGTTCAGAAATGTAATCGGTAGCTTGATTGTTAAGAGCTTTATAAGTTAGCATCAAAATCTTAATGTCAATTCTGAACATTACAGGCAACCAGTGTAGTTGCTGTAATATGGGTGACATATGTTCATTCTTTGCAGCACCAACAATAAGCCTCGCTGCAGCATTCTGCACGCGCTGGAGCTTTGAGATTTCCTTATCTGGAAGACCTGTTATATGGGCATAAGGCGTGTGAAATACCCTGTGAAAAATGTCTCAACTCCAAAGTTGTTGTAAATTTAAAGGGCTTAAAATCATGTGAAAGAAAACGTGTGAAATTCAGAGATGCTTTGATATATACAGGGTGTAAGAGTCTAGTATGAAACACCCTGTTATATACACATAAACAGGCAAAAAAGGTGTGAATCACTATGTTTATTTATTTGTAGCATAACATGAGGTTAATTTATAACCATCCAGATAAATAAGCAAAAAAAAAAATGCTAGGAAATAGAAATTGTTGGTAATATAAGAAGCTATATGTATATAAGACTCATAAGTTCAAATTGAACAGCTTCATCTTCCTGTGTTAATCTTTCAGGAGGTGGGCGATGCTCTGCTTTCCCGGAAGGAAATGTTTTCTTTGCCTTCCTCAGAGGGTGTGTAGGAGGCAGAAAGCATCTGTTGTTTAGATACACAACTTTGTCAAGAGCAGTAATATGGGTACCTGTAAAACATAATATGTGCATGTTGTAAGTTAAGCACTAAATTTATTTTTCTTTATTTTGCAGGTGGCTAGACACCTTATCAATTAATCATTTCTGATACTGTATAAACAGAAATTGACCAGATTTTTAAAATATTAATAATATTTCAAACTTCCCAACAATTAGATCAGCTGAATACTGATAGTAATAAAATCTTTCTTTTATTTTTTGGTTAAATTTTCAGCATGCTTCCAAGAAGTGATACACATGGCTTACTAACTGCAGGCTTGTCAATCAGTTGTTATCAGCTGCTGCAAATTAAGATGCCCACAAAATCTAATCTTTTGTGGAAGGTCTCTACTGTTGCATTAAGTGTAGAAATTTAAAGTTGTTTGTTTAAGGGACAACAACAATGTGTGCCTATCAACAAGATTTTTTTTTTGACATAAATTACTCAGCTGTTTGGTTGGTTAAGGTTACTTCCCACCTTCACGCCTGTTTCAATAAAACCCTAACAAACTAAATATCAGAAGGTAGTTTACAATAAAAAAAACAAATTAAGTGAGCTTTGATTTTAGGAAGTGTCAGGAGCCTGTAAGGCATGAAACGACAGAGGGTTCTTCTATTAAATTTGTCAGGTATTTGATGCTGCAGCATGAGAAAAAATGGCTGCACAGTCTTATCCACAAGGCATCAATCAACAAAACTTTGTCAGGCTTTGTCAATATCCTGATTGGTTGTCTAGATATCTGCATTTAAAGTTGGAGTAGCTAAAAATTTCCAACACCTGTTGCGCAAGGTGCGAATCAAAGTAACCTTAAGACAGTGCCCACTGTGGGAGGGTATTCTAAATATTATTTAAAATTTTACCAACATGTTGGTGACTAATTATTTGTAATTTTGCCTACATGTAGGTGACTCACCTATACTCTCACACCACATACATCCTTGCAAGGCTCCAGCACCAACACAGCAGAACACTTTGTTTAAGCCTGGATAGTCTAACACATAATTGTGTAGGTGTACACGGAAGTAAAACTGTTCATCTTTATATCCATCGTAGAATAAAGTTTCAGATAGTGTCATTATCTCATCAACAACTACTTCTAAGTATGGATCAACTGATTTGGCTTCACCCTTCCCGTTTGCCGAAATAACTCCAACCAACATCACGTTTTCAAAGAGATTACGACACTGAGCATAATTGGCCACATGGAGTAACATATCTTGTTGGCACTGAACGGGTTTACTCCATCAGTACTCAGCTGTACGGAGAGCCCACGAGGATCACCTTGAAACAAGCCATCCGGAGCATACGCAGCCTTCCACTTGGGAGAATCAAAAATGTCCGTCATTAAGTCTCCCATATCTGGACGCAGGGCATGCTCTTGTAACATTTTGGAAGTTTCTTTGCATTCAAAAAGACGTCTCCATCGAGGACCAAGTAGATAATACAGAAATCGTCGGCGAGGCTGACCATTTGCGGCATAACGGCTTTCATTGCACTTGGGGCATTTTTTAAGTTTCGTGTAGTCGTAACAATCAGTTTTTCGAAAAAGAATACAATCGTTTGGGCAAGCGTGGTAACATTCTGTAGGCAACAAGTTCGCTTTAATGAAATTGCACGCTTGATCATATGAGGAAGGTAAGTTATTGCCTTTTGGTAAGACATTGCAATGTTCGTGAGCAAGTAAACTAGACAGAGCACTTTTACTTATGGAAGGATGACTTGAAAACCAGTGAAAATACCCAGCTAAAACTTCCATCACAGTTTTATTGCTACATTCATATAAAGGCAAGGCAGTAGCGTGATCCAGCTCATCGGGCAAATCGATGTCCTCCTCCACAACGTTTTCTTGATCACAACTTGCATCACCTGAAGTGATGAAGCTTGATTCGTCTGACCATACTGCCGATTGGAAGTCAGCGTTGCTGAAATCGTGCTGAACCTCGTCATGCCCTTCGTGGCTTATTTCACACTCCAAGTCTAGCTCTGACATTGACCCTGACATTGCAACAGGAGACTCTTTGTTCGAAAACGAGGAAGGGTTCGAGCTTGCGTTGCCATCATCAGAAGACTCACCCGAAGAATCAACAACAGCATGTGAGACGAGAGAAGGCTGATTAAATGAGGAGTTTGGGTTATCATTATCGTCAGAAAAGTCCCTGGAAGACTTAACACCAGTGTACAGGACAAGATCTACAGAATAAGCGAATATCGACCATTTTTCTTCAAGTGCATTTATTGTTCTTTCCGAAAAATTATGTCTGGGCTGTCTGTTGAAATGCTTAGTAGCATTGTGTCTCAGTTAGCTGGTCAGGGGTTAACGTTGCAGCAAGGAAATAATTCATCAAACATTGGTCACTCGGGCTTGTCGATCGCGAGTACAATTCCGATCGTTAATGAAGATGAAGTTCTCGTTGGCAAAGAAAAATTTACAATGGAAAATCTTCTCTCCAAACGGAAAAGAAATGGAAAGGCCACACAGGCACAGCAGACATTCTCGGTAGGTAACAGTAGCGGCTAGATCTAGAGATATTTTGTTTGAAACTGCATTGAATGATCCTGCGAGTCAAATTGTTTCATAATTTGAGCGCCAAAATCTGCCGCTTGAAGCACAATCAAACATTCTCAAAGTCATGCTTTACTGCAAGCAGCAGAATAAGCTTAAGCTTGATCATTTCAGGTTGCATCGTTCGTCATACAAAACAAGAAACTTTGCTTTCCACCAAATGCAAAAGGATAAATTATAGTCATATATATTTGCAGTATGTTTTGAGAGAAGCAGCGAAGATTACTGGTTTGTGGGACAGTGCGCCCCTCTTCAGGGATATATCTTCCAAGGACATGGAGAAATTTATTTTAAAGGTAAGCTTAATCTTAATTAAGTTTATCACAAGAGACCTCTTTAGCTTGGGCGGTTTATTTTCCCATTGTAGACCACTTAGTGAAACTCTTCAGAATTCTTTCAAATTTATAAATAGTCACATGTAAGCTTATATGAATGAATAATTTTAAGATGGATAAAAGAAAAAGTCTCCAGAGGATATCAAATGGTCTACAATGGAGAAACAAACCGCCCATGCCAAGCTTAAGCTAAAGAGGTCTATTAAGCCTGACATTGCTTTTTTGTCATGGGAAATAAATGCAATATTTAACAAGTTAAAATCAATTTTATTTCAGGTAACAAATGCACTCCCAACACTGAAGTGCCACAATGGGATGAAAAAAATTAGAGAACGGTTTTCTGAGATGATGACTTATCGTCGAAATCATCTCAAAAACACAAAATTCTGGAAAAGGTCAGAAAAGGTGAGATAAAGTTACGAAGAAACATTAACTAGATATTATTATATTTTAATTAAAATACCTTGGCTTAATTAAAGCCATTATCCTTTTGGACCATTTTAATTAACCAAGATAACACATCAGGCAGCATATAGGTTCTTGTTTCTTTCCTGTTTCTTACGATGGTATCCGGTCGTTTTGTTCCATGTTTATCATACGTATTCTCTATCAACTGATTAATTGGGGAGACATGTTTCTGACAAATTTCTCGATCTGTTGCCATTGTTCGACTTGTGGTAAGCTGTATAATTCGTTTAAAACTATTTTTGCTGTGGAACGAATTTACTACAGCGTGTTACGAAACGACTTTTTTATGGAAGAAAGTGACTATTGTGTGGAACAAAACAACTTTTTTATGGAACAAAGTGACTTGGAACGAAATGACCATGAAATGAAGCGACCGCAATTCGTCTTTCTTACTCTTGCCTCACAAAGCTAAAGTTGTGTTGCCAGCTTGTTGTTTTGATGGCTGTCCTCACTGATACAACATATCCAGAGCTTTCATTGATAAATGAAAACTCCCATTTCTTTTATGGTGATATATCATGCCTTGAAGTTTTCTTTAGCAGTATATACCAACGCAGTTTTGTAATTCCCTAGCTTAAGAAATATGGAATGGCACGAGAGACCAGGCCGGTGACTAATATCGAAGAGCCTGTGGCTATCAGCACAGTGGAGATTGTCCAGCAAAAGCTGGACAAAAATGGAAGCTGTGAATTTCAGCAGGGGTAGGCTATCTGTCTATAACTGTATTGGAATTTTCTTGATTATTAATAGTTGTTACATGAATGATGATTATTTTTAGAGTGCAGTAACTTTAAGGTAGATGTACGTTGCAGTTACCCAGTAAATGTTATAATGTATTTCATTATGTTAGGAAAGAGGTTCTTGTCATGCATGACAATAAGAAAGTGGCAAGAGCTGGTTTCCTGAAGAAGTCGTCCTCAAATGGTATGTATTTTAACGTTTATATCAGCCCTTCCACTAGTACTGTTGTTAAGTAATAATAGTCTCAGTAGTATGCATCTAAGCTCACAATTCAGACAGATTCCATTCAAAGTTTGAGCAATAAGTGCAAAAATTATTTACTAAAAATTTACTCACAGCACAGTAACTTTTGGAATGCTATCTAAAACGACTCACTTTGGTCAATTTCTCTGAGTGACCCCACAATTAAGTTCTAAAGCATTCTCAAGAAACTTAATATCAAACATCATAAGAATGCTTAAAGTGTGTGTAATTGTGTTTTTAGTTTAACTAAAGTGAAACGTCTGTTTTAAGCGAAATATGGCTGACTTCAAGTTCAAGTTTCTCTCGTCTAAACTCTTCAGGGGACTAGTTGCATGCAGGGAATAGTAGCAGGGACTAGTTCCCTTGTGTGAGCCGACCTTTAGTTTTGGAGGAACTTCCTGAAAACCACGTGCATTCAGGTGGCAGGTCCTTCCTCTATTTTTTATTGCTTAACAGTATTTTCTGTGTATTTTTTGGGGGGTCTATTAAAAAAAATTGAATTACAGGTTACACTTTGGGCAAGAGAGACTCAGATTTGTTCGGAAATCAACAATAAATTATTTGGCAAATGACTTGCTTGGGGAGAATTTGAACCCACCCTAGACAGGCCCAGAGCAAAGGGAAAGGTCTACATGTGTAATCTTAACCAAAGTCCTTATCTATTTTGTTGCAGAGACATATGCCAAACTGAAGATGATGGCAAATTATAGCCGGCCAAATGGGCAGAGGAAAATAAAACTGGAAGGGCCAAACGGAGAAACGTTTCTTGAAGATATAGAGGTATGGTTTTGCATTACATTTTACAGTTCCATACACTTATACATGCAGTTGACTCCTATTACGCTACCACACCTTTGAGACTGAGAGAAAACAACTTTGGTTTATCAGTTGAAGGGGGATAGATAAATAGCCCACTACAAGAATACTGTCTCAAGGACGCTCCTTTTAATTTGGTCATGTATTGTATTTCAACTCAGCAATTTACATTTCAACTGTTGTATTGAATATTATAAGCACATGATATGGTACCAGTACTAGTGAATATCCTATATGTCTGACTTGATATCCTTGAGGAGGCGATTCTAGATCTGCCAGTGTTCGCCATTTCAGCGATCATAAAAATGAATACAACTTTGAGGGTTTAAAGCAGGTCAAGAAATGTCCCGGAAGCTAACAATTAAGGTAGTTCACATGTCCTCATTAAAAATCCTGATAAGTAGTATGATTATTAATATCCTTTTAGATGATGGCAATAACGCCTCTGTATGTACGTTTACTTTAAGAATGTTAGCAATTTGCCATAAATACTGGCAGATGCAGTAAGCTGCACCTTTAAACTCGTAATTTTCTTAACAAATCAGGGGTGCAGCTTAACTGATGGTGTTTACAGTATATTGAAAAAGAATTTATTTTAATATATGTTCATTTGTATTTACAGAACAATAGGAAGTTTTACTGGCCCATGAGTGGGATTAAACAAAAGGGACCTTTTGCAAGAGCCAGATCAGGTGGCAAAGGAAATGCCACTTCCTCAAAGGCACGTAGTGACTCAAAGTCTCCACCTGTAACTGTACAGAAGCTTCAAGCTCCACAGCAGCCCTTGCCTCCATTTCACCACCACCAACGCCACCTACAGAAATCAGCACTGAACCAGCACTACCAAAAGGAACACCACCACCCAACACTCCACAACCACTGCCACAATTAACACCACCACCTTCACAGCCCTCAACTCCACACGTAATTGATGACAACACATATCCAACCTCATCTCAGTCATCTACCACATGCACCAAAGGAAGAAAAAAGAAAAGATCCCAACCATGGGTTTATATACCAGTCACTGACAACAATCAGGAAGCAGAAGAGTTACCAAAAAAAAGGCCAAGGAAAACCAAAAAAGTTTTTGATGCATAAAACTAAGACATTTATTTCAAATTTTTAGAAAATATTATTTGTCTTAATCAGCCTACTCTGCAAACGGTTAATTGTTGTCATGGATAATGTTCCAAGTTTTATCTATGAACTAATAGAATTTTGTTATTTAGTGTATAAAGATTTCTGATAGGAGGGTTATTTCTAATTTTTACCAATTTTAATCCATCCAGACATCACTAATTATTCCATACATTTTATTGTGAAAAAGAAAGTTATTAATATTTCCAATATTTGAATTTTGACATGCATGTTTTAATACAAATTGGACTTTAATTTTAGGCAGGTTTATTTATTAATTTTTTACTACATGAATAAACTATTAAAAAAAGAATAATTCTTTGTCTTTGAAAATGTGTTTCAAAATGATATGCAATATTAATGTGAAGTCTTGTTTCATTATATATGTATATCTATATGATTTTTTCCACAGGATATATTGAATTTCACATAGTATTTCACATGGTATTTCACATGTGTTTCTCTAGATCTTTCACACATCGCATTGGGTTTTCACATGGTATTTCACTTGGTAATAATTTTCCCATCCATTTTCACAGGTGCATTAACCTGCCATTTTTTAAAATTACATCCCATTTTTACATATTTTTTTATGTGGTATTTCACGTGCGATACTGTGAAATACCAAGTGAAAATGCGCAGCCCGTTTCACAGGGTTTTCACATGATTATTTTCACATGGTATTTCACATTTCTGTGAAAAAGTATGTGAAAAACCATGTGAAATCCCTGTGAAACTCTTAATTAATTTCACATGATTTTCACATGAACTTCACATACTTTTCACAGGGTTTCTCCCAGTAGTGACAGGATGTGCAAGAAAACGCTGATTTTAACCTTTTGAAAAAAGGACATTTCATTGCAGTGGAGCTACTACCAAAAATTTGGGGACTACCGGGAATGAAGTCTTCTTTGAAGAAGGCTTACAACGATACGAACAAACACTCATCTCAGGAAATGTGATTTATACCTGTAGAAACTGATGACTATCAGGTGCAGATGTTGTTCCAAACTTTTGGAAAATCACATCGACAAAAACCATACAGTGAGGAGTTCTTTCTTTGAACTTACCTTGCAACAAATGTAAGGTTTACTTTAATGTCTTGTTTTTGTTCGAAATACGAAACCGAATTTTGAAACCCTTTTGTCACATAATCACGAGTTCTGCATTTTCACTATGTAAGGGCAATCTTGTTCCATGAATCAACGGGGTACTAAATTTTGTATGATCAGTAAGCAGAGTCAAATACAACTATCAACAAACAAAACAAGTAAAATAGTACCATAATTATTATTACAGTTTCTATTTCAGAAGAGTGAAAAGGAAGGGTCCGAAATTCAGACCCCTGATTTTTTTCACTATTTCAGTGGATTGAAAAGCAAGGGTCCGAATTTCGGACCCCTGGTTTCCGAATAAAACAAGCAATGTATAAACAATGTTAATTTCTGAGGAACAAATTTGGCTAGCCGCAGAAAATGGAAAAGCTTGAATTGACTAAAATCATCTTTTTTTTTTTCACGTCCGTCAGTTTCAAGAACTTGCCGTCCTCCAAAGTATGAAAAAAGCGTGTCTAGTTTTATCCTTCTCATTCCACCAGAAGCGTGGAATGACACCCATTTCCGCAACACGTAAAAAGCCTTTCAATTTTTCTCAACATGAAATTTGTTTTTTAGAGGAGTGATTCTGCTTGAGAAGGTCAAATTTATAAATTCCTGCAGAATTTTTGATTGGGGAAAAACTGAAAATAGTTTCGAAAGCGTTTCATAAAGACTGGAGAGAGTGTCGTAGCATGTAGCAAAGCATATCGTTAAATGCTGGAATAACCAAGAGATGTTCGCAAACAAGGCATAAACGAAAAGAAGTCCTGAGTATGATATAAGGAACGCAACAAAAGTGTGACAACAAGCAGTTACCCTTTTCTACCATTATTTAATTAGTTTTGCTCTGTTACGTTTACTTAGGTTAAAGATTAAGTTAAGCAGGCTTACTGTCTTTCATGGCCATTCAGGTATTGATCTTCATTAACCCTTAACGGACCAACTACGCATATATGCGTAAAAATATACAAACCTGTTTGGAGGAGCGATTTCGTAGGTTTTCAGGGGCTTGGTTACGAGCAATTCATTTAAATATAACTAATATGAAGTAGTTTTTCAGTTCATCGAAGCTTCCATTAACGTTTTTGAATGTAAATTTCTTTGTGTTGTTTTTTTAATTGGGTATTTAAATATGGCAACTTCAAGGATAGATTCAGTAACAGATTTTGCTATCGAAAGCGATGAAAGCGCCCCATTGAAGTTGAGTTTGTCGATGAGGATGACCTTCCTCTATCTTGTGTTCATTCGGGGAATAATTTCCTTGAGCATCCAGAGTCAGATGAAGAAGTGGGCTCCGATTTTTTGTCAGACTCGGGTAATAGTGAAGCACGCAGGGAAAGCGAAGGTGATGAAGAATTGGAGACAGATGAATCGATTTGGACTGCAGAGTTAACCACAAGAACTGATATTGACTTTAATCAAGCTGTTGGAATGGCTGTGGATCCTGCATCATTGAAGTCAAGCAAAGATTTTTTTGAGCTCTTCTTTACAGATCAGGTATGGCAGCTGTTAGCCACTCAAACTAATTTGTATGCTTTACAGAAGAGAGGGCCTGAAGAAACTTCAGTTTGGTATCCAGTGTCTGTAGAAGAAATGAAGGCTTGGCTAGCTCTTTATTTGTGCATGGGTATTGTTAATAAGCCAAATATTAAATCCTACTGGAGCACTGACCCAATACTGTCCACCCCATTCTTCCCTGCTACTATGTCAAGGACAAGGCTTGTTCAGATTTTACGTTACCTTCATTTTGCTGATGACAACCTTGCCCCCTGACCTGACTCACCAGACTACAACAAATTATACAAAATTCAACCTGTTCTTGATCTTGTGGTACCCAGATTTAAAGCAGTTTACCACCCTGAGAGGGAACTTGCTGTTGATGAGACTCTAATAAAATTCAAAGGCAGAGTTCATTTTAGGCAGTTCATCCCAAGGAAACCTGGAAGGTTTGGAATAAAGGCTTTTACTCTTGCTGAATCAACCAGTGGTTATGTCCTGGGTAGCAAAGTATACACTGGAAAGGAGGCTGGAGTTGTCCAGAAAGATCTGGGGAAAAAAGCTGTCATGTCTTTGATGGAACCTTTTCTGGGCAAAGGATATTATCTTTTCATGGACAATTATTATACTTCTGTTGGTTTGTTTGAGGAGTTAAAGGAGAGGTCCACCCTTGCTTGTGGGACTGTAAGGTCTAACAGACTAGACCTTCCAAGAGAGATCTGCAATCTAAAGTCCAGACAGGTGAAGCCACTGAAAAGGGGTGAGTCCTTGTACCGACAGAAGGGAACATTGACTTGCGTGACATGGCGTGACAGAAAAGTTGTTAGCATGTTAGCCACTCTTCCTACAGGTGAGGCAGATTCTGATGAAGTGGAGAGGTCTGTGAAGGTCAATGGCCGTTGCCAAAAGAAAAACTTTGCCCGTCCTGGTGTGATCAACACGTTCATGGGAGGTGTTGATGAGTGTCAACATATGCTAGATGCATGAGGGGCTCAGTGTGGTACTATAAGTTGTTCTTCTATGTTGTAGAAGTGTGCATTTCAAATGCACACATATTAGAGAACAAATCACTACTTCACACCACCAGAAATGGCCTGCCTTTCAGAAGATCATTGATTGATGAGCTCATCCAACAGCAAAGCTTCCAGAGAGACACAAGATCACCTCAACATCCAATCCCACAGATTCGATTCAACCAGGGTCACTTTCACCATCTTGTGAGCCACAAAACAAGATCTACATGCAAAGTTCACTTGCAACGTGTGGATACCACATTCAGCTGTGGAGTATGTGGAGTGCGCATGTGTCAAGAGCCATGTTTTCAAAGGTACCACACCATGAGGGATTACCATTACAATGATGAAGAGCGGAAAGGACCCAGACGTCTAAAGGAAGGAAGGGGGAGACCTCGAGCAAGGGGAAGAGCAAGAACCTTGCAGAACAGAACATTAATAACATTAAGGCCATGTTAAAAGTAAAATTTTTAACCTGAATTGTTTTTTGAGGCAATTAACTTCCCATAACAGTAACTATACAAACTAAAAACATCATCTTGGTATTAAAGTTATTCAACTATACTTACCTGAGTGGTCTGTTATCCAGTGCAAATGAGCAAGGTTTTCATTTTAAAATTATAGTTTGATGTATTCATATCCTAAATTAATTGAAAGGACGTCTAAATTATGTATTTTTGTTACTGATCACAATTTTTAAGCAAACTTACTGAAAAATGTGCATAATTATGGTAATTATTTAAATCGTGACGTCACACATCAAATTTTATCCCATAATGTATAACACAGATTAATAGCCCATTTTATACAGATCTCAGATATATATGGTTTATTATGGTTAACTTGAAAACATTATTATGTACAGTGACTTTTATCATGACCACTCAAATAACCCCCGTGGTCCTTTAAGGGTTAACTTCGAACACCACGTTCCACTGATTGTAGACATCAATTCTTGACTTTTTTGATTCACTGGATTCTTTCCACTCAAACTCTTACAGAAGAATTCATGATGAACTCTGAACTCATTGTCTTCTTCCCGTTTTTGCTACCGTCTCTTTCTTTTCTCCAGATATAGCAAGGTCAAAGGTTATACCTCCACCATAGTTATCGCAGTGGATTACAGCTTCCTCACAGTATAGCATCCACAGCATAAGTTCAATCACAGCCAGCCACAAGGACAAGCCCTCTGGCAAGAGTTTTTTTCTTTTATTTATAAGCCTGCTTTTATACTTTTACTAGCATCTAGGAAGTTCTGGTGCTATTTATAATGTATTGCAAGGTTTACTTTCTTGTGGAAACTGCTGAGTCGCTTGAAAGAAATTTCTGGAATATTACAGATTGTACGATGATTCTAGAAAAGTCTGGAATTGCATGACAGATAAACTGAAAGTAATTCTGATCCTCATAAAAATATGAACATTACTGGGAAAAAAATCTTTATTACTCCAAAAAAAAAAATATAGTAAAGATAGCATTTTAGAGCCTTCCCCAGAAGAGAAGAGACTGAAAGAGTAAAAGATTTGAAGTGAAGAAGCTAAGGTCATGGAAATGCTCTACCCTAAACTGAATTTAGTGTTCTTTAAGCTATCCAACCTGGACGCAAAAATGGAAGAATTGAATGTTGCAGTCACAGGATTTCAAATCAAGGTAATATTTTTGGAGAAAGACTTAGACTCAGTAAAAGCCACACAGAAAACTTTAGATGGTAACTTTATTTCGATGGAGAATTATACTGCATTTGTTGACGAACAATTGAAAGAAGGAAAATCTATGACTTACAAAAATATATACAATGTCGGTGACACTTGCAGAAACTTGCTTTACTTGGAGGCCTATGGCGGACAAGAAAAGGCATACCCGAAATCTTCTTTTGACAACCAGTAGATGAAGAAGATAGAGCAGATCCATGGGGCGAAGTGGCCACTCAAAATACAAACGCAGTGTTAACGGAGTTCTTGGAGAACGTTCTAGGTACAAAAGATGCACAAAGTATTGAATGTCAATGCACACATCGAATGGGCAAACCGAGAAATGGAAATGACAGAGAAAGAATCGTCATTGCATATATTTTCAGGTTTTCAACCAGAGAACAGGTGAAAACTGACTTTCACTCTAAGGGCATCATCTGGTTGAAACACATTTTTCCATGTTTGTTGGCTTTAACACAACCCGAAACAATGCAAGTCATAACTCCATGGGACAACTGTCAAACAACTACACAAAATAACTAAACACTTGCTTACAATGTAAGAGAAAAGTCTTGCACTCTTAATGATGACTTTATCCAAATACACCCCTCCTACCCAAAAAAATTATGAAAGTGCTATCCATACACGTGCCTTGCTTTCTCACACTATTAAAATTCATAATTGTAAAGAGGGAGAGGAAAATAGTTTGGAAATGCATTAACTGTCCCAACATCTCAAACATAAACACTTTGAAGACGAAATCCAGGTACTTCATTCATTGAATGTCGGTGGATAATTTCTAGATAAAAGGGATGCCAAACAAAATAGTGCCAGTTGCCTGTACTGGTGTGATCTCAATGCTGATGGAATATTGCGAGTAACCAAATTCCGCCTGCATGGGTATTGGATTATTGGTGGCACGTCAGCAGTAGTCCATAAGCCAATTGCTGGAAAATGGCAGATTGTTACCACACAAAGTAGCAAATGCTACCAATGATTTTCTAATGTGTCACTTGTGTTGTTTAGGAAAATGCCTGATAGAAGTGTGACCATTGTAACTTAGTGTGTCACGTGACCTTGAAGTCGAGCCGCATTGTCCATTTAACAAATTGACACATGTACAGTTTCTTTGTGTCTGTCCTTTTATGGATTTTTGTCACAAAAAAAATAGAGAGGTTAATACCACGCAAATCAATGTTCAATATCAAGTTTTACTTTAATATTATTTCACCAATGACACTCATGGATATGATGAAGGGAATGCTAAAAGCAAGATGCCTGAATCAATGGCATTTTTCCTAGGCTTCAGGACAACTGATTTTGTATGCTGTAGATGTTATTATTTAAGGTTGACATCAGAATTACTTTTTTGAGTAGAAAATATGGCCTTTTTGAAACAATACAGGACACCTGAATTCTTCGCATTAGCACAACCTTTAATTGATACTGACACTTTCACAAGTTGGAATGACTTTCACAAAATGGAGGGAATGCAAAAATAAAATGGTGATGAGTTGGTGGAGAGGAGTTCAATAGATATAATGAAGGAGGCGATTATGAACCCAAGGGGAAGCACGTAAAAACACAAGGATTTAAAAAAACTGACCGTTCTTGTCCCTTTTGTCACCGCAAAAACGGATGCAATGGCAGGTGAAGTTACAGCAGAGTTCTCTCTAGCACATGTTGACCATGGAAAGGTCCTTCATTGCACATAGTCATAAGGAAACGCATTCTACTATAGCTGCAAGACTTGGTAAGGGAGTGAACATGAAGTCAGTAATGGCTTTCATAAAAGAAAGCCAAGATGGTGCTCTTAATAATAATAATAATAATAATAATAATTCTTATAAGTAGTTTTTTTGAAACACATTTCAGAATAAAAACTAGCGATAAAAAACGACGTTTCGATCTCTCTGAGATCATTTTCAAGTTGTAAAAGAAGCGAATAAAATCTGCATATATAAGTACAAATTAAGACGTGAGAATGTCCAAAGATAAAATATGTAAATACAAGCGCTAAAATGTAAGTGTTAAAATATTAAAATACTATATAAATAACTTGCACGGATTAAATCTACATGACCGTTGGTTAAAACACTAAAGCGTAAGTGTTAAGATGGAACATGGAACAGTCCCGAGTGACATATATCGTGATTTTAAGATCTTGAGAAAGTGCGAAAGTAAATTCGATTGCCTCATCTACGAAATGCTTTTTATAAAGGAGCTTAAACCAACTTTGAACAAACAGTCAGATTCAATCCGTGCGAAGTTATTTATATAGTTATTTATAGCGTTTTAGTATCTTAACACTTACGCTTTAGCGTTTTAACCAACGGTCATGTAGATTTAATCCGTGCAAGTTATTTATATAGTATTTTAATATTTTAACACTTACATTTTAGCGCTTGTATTTACATATTTTATCTTTGGACATTCTCACGTCTTAATTTGTACTTATATATGCAGATTTTATTCGCTTCTTTTACAACTTGAAAATGATCTCAGAGAGATCGAAACGTCGTTTTTTATCGCTAGTTTTTATTCTGAAATAATAATAATAATAATAATAATAATAATAATATAATAAGTTAATTCTTAAAAATGCATCATACAAAACGTCTCTATGCTTTTTACATAAATTAAAACTATAGACACTCAAGCAGCATGATACTGATAAAATAAATATATACATAAGTTCTTCATATAGTGGCAAAGTGTCCGTAGGTTTTCAAGTTCGTGCAAGGGACTGCTAATAAACAGGCAGTCATCTATCATAGTCTCGCTTAAGTTTAGTTCCAGGATTTTCATTGCTAGAATGACATATTTTTCCTTCAATTCTAGCCATGTTCAAAGTCATAAGTTCAGTGTAGTTTCATGAAAAGTTTCCCAAGTTGTTTTGGCTCCACTCAAATTTATTCTGTGAAATAGACTAGGCCTCCATCTTACTGCTTGAAGGAAGTAATTCACGACCTCTGCTGATGAATCTTTAACATTAATCTCCGAAAATTATTCCTGTGTTGCATATTTAATCAAGCTTTTGTCATACGCAATTTGGCGCCAAGCTTTGCACACCAATGATTCTGTTGTCTGGACAAACTTATATGGCAAGTAAGAGAAGATTAGGAGAGTGATGCTGTGAGGCAAAACTTCCATTCTGCAGATTTACATTTGATCACTTTACCAGAAGCATTCGTGCCAGCATTCTGTGAGAAGCGTTTGTGAGAAGAGGTGTCATCATGGTTTATTTTAAGTAAAGGTTGTCACATACTATCAGGAATACATGAAAGAAACGATGAGGCATGTGCCACTGACGAATGATGAAGAACATTAATGTGCCCCCAGAAAAATTCTGGCCGGGCTACTGAACTGTGGCAAACCCTTCCCCTTCGATATAGAGATAACGATGGAGACTCTTTTGGTCTTATTTAATGTTCGTGATGTGCCACACCCTAAAAAATCACCACTGATTCGAACGGAAACAGGCAACTTTGTCTGTTTTGCTGGGGTATATGTTTGGGTAAAGTGAGAGCGATATTCAGTGTAACAGTCTTAACTGCTGAACGCTTGCAATTCCAAAGATGCCAAAGAAAAATCAGCTCATGACCAAGTGGAAGGCCAGTGATAAGTGGAACGGCTGCAAGCAAAGAGTCAGTCGAAAGAGTATCAAACCTGCGGATGTGTGACACATGACACATGTTTACCAAGGCACACCAAAGCTAAGAATAGATTAAAATTAAATTAACTTTATGGCAAGGTAGAGCAAGAAGAGCAAGAAGCCAGCCACTCTGTGGGGTCCAGTGAGGATGACATGCCACTCTCAAAGTATCCACAACAAAAACCTACTGCCAGAGAGAAAGGTCCAAATATTGAAACACACATCCTAGCTCAGTATGTCGAGCAAAGAAACGCAAAAACAAAAAAATGGCAGGCAAAACGAACAGAGTATTTCAACCCACTTGGAAAATAATAGGAGTACCACCAACAGACAAACGAGGCAAGCAAACAGAACGAGAAAAAGAAAAGCAGGATTACTTCAACAGCTGCCGGCCGAAAAGAAGAAAAGAGAATTCCTTTGGGCAGAGTAAACAATATTGGAAACAAGGCACAACATGGTTCAGAAAATGCTGGAAACTGAGAGGTAGAAACCACATTTGCTGGAAGAAGCACTCCAGGTGGCAAATAACAA
>OX421445.1:21205272-21210272 GCA_949126865.1 Montipora capitata
TATTTCATGAGCGAACGAGAGCAGATATATTCAGCGTCCTCGGCCAGAGCTTCAACTTCGAGTAATTAATCACACCGGAAGGTACCTACGGTCACAAAGATAGCAAAAAACGGTTCTTGCTTTCGTTAAATCGTTCGCTACTTCTCTCGCAGTTTGGCAATAATTATATTATTATAGCAACAACTGAAAGAATCCATAACATATAAATTCAAGACTATCCGATGGAAAGCCTGTTCGTGAACACCAAGGAAGTTCCGCAAAAATCAATTCGCTGATCAGAAAAACCGGTTAATACTTGTGATACTACCAAATGTTCGCGAATCTAAAAACGTTCCCAGTTTCACTGAAACGCTCCCGGGGAATAGCTCCCTACTTCTCTCGCAACTGGACATTTAGGTTTCTGTTTCCCCAGGATAACAATGGAGAGAATTATACAACTCAGAAGTATTTGGTCAAATCAATGCGATGTTTACTTTGTCACATTTCGATGAAACGTTTATGTGATTCGCTCATTCTTTGAATTACGTCCTTCTGAAGGTGGTTAAATGTTGACCGCCTGTTTTCTGTAATTTTCTATTTTCTCGAAGCATTATCAACAATGGTACAAACAATCCAATTTTTTCATCGCTATGGGCCGAAAACCTGATTTTGCAGTTGTTGCGGGGCGAGCGTCACGACATTGTGACCAGTCTACTTGAGTGATAACATGGCACATGGTGAAGGCTAGCGGCGTCATCACTTCGATTCTGCTTCATTCTGCCGACGTGCTCTTTTGTCGCCAAAAATTGCGAAGAGGAAACACGAAGGAGGAGAATGTGTAGGTTTTAAAGAGTTTAAAAATATTCAAACAAGCTTGAGACAAATGATTGACCAGCCTCTTGGTGAAACCTGGTGCACTAATGGAAACATTTTGAAGCGTCGTTCAGTGGTTAGCGTTTCTTTGAGCAATATCGTTGGCTCTTGTCTGCAGAATGCCAATTTCAGAATACCCCGCCACAGCTAACCACTATTGTTTCCCGTATGCGGCATCTTTTGAAGAACGAGACTTAATACAATAGAGCCTATTCTTATTCAATGAGATAGATGCAAATAAGTGGCGGGGTATTCTGAAATTTAGCCCAGAATCCGTAGGCTCAAATGCGACTGCTTGCTCCATTCTTAGGAAGACTCGAAAACCGAATCTTCTTTCCTGCGTGTGCTAATTGTCTGGTTGCCGTTGTTGATAGCACGAGATTCGTGCACTGCAAGTGGGCTAAAGTCGGTGTGCATGAGGCGCTCACAGAAAAAAGGATAGTAAATTATTATAGACGGAATGTGATTCTTACTGCATGACAATTTTTTGCCCACCTGCTATGTACAAAGGAAAGGCAAAAGGTAAGTTTGCTGATGAATTGATCATTTTGACACAGTGGGTTGGAAGACATGCACCCTAATCTTCGCATTTCATATAATAGAACAGGTAATTTATTCATTCAAATACAACTAAATTAGCGTACTTTTCAGCATACGAAATGCAGTAATTGAAGCGCAACAGAGCCGTTTGTTTAAATGCGTTAAAAATCTGTTTAAAGGCATACAAAATGCGTTTCCACGCATTTCGACGAACGCGATTAAACATGTTAAAGCGTTGTTTTCTAAATTCACCTTAATCCCCCTTACAAATTATTTCTTGCCATCAGACTGTGCATCAAAATTTAACATTATCGTATTTTGCACTTATTGAAGCTTTCAAAGCAAAAGCCAAAAACAAAATTATGCTTGAGCTGTTTTGATATTTGGGTTTTCAATTTAAAACCCCACAGGAATCAACCCTTCCATTTATAATTACTATGATAATTGCAATGCTAATTATACAAACCATCTGTACAGTTGATAAAATCAAGAAACTTTGTAAACACAATTTCCTGTGAACTTCTCCTGTTGCTCCCTTGTGGGGAGAACTCTGGTTTAAATATTTTTTGAAGCATCTTTGAATTTAACTTGGTGTTGTTCTTGTGCTCAAAAAGGAATCTTGCCATGCCCTGACATGAACGGACCATCTCCACCACCTAGTTATGGAGAAATTATGGCAGGGCATTATATAATGGAAAGGTTGTTAATAAAGAAATATTAAATCACTAGATCTTTCAGATTATAACTGCGTGGTGTTAAAAAGTCTAGTCTAATTAATGAAAGTTTTCCCAAAATTTTCACACAGTTTTTTTAAGTGCTCTTCTGATTTACAGAACACAATTCAGAGCGATACCCTCCCGCAAATGTTCGGTGTGTAAGTTCAAAATGAGCTATCCACCAGCAATCTGCAGTGTTGTGTGAGTCTTTTTGACCAACCACTGCCACCATGTATCAAACTTGACAGAAGTCAAATTAACAACAGACAAGGCAGAGAAGAAAGCAAACTACTTACTCAACCATCTGCAAGCTTAAAAATTCCTTCTTTTATTTCGATCACCGTGACAAAATGTCACGACACCATATTGTCACATGTACTACAAAAGTTGCATGTAAATTCCCCAATATTTCTACCCTCTCTGGGATCGGACGTGGCGCAATTGGCAGAATTTTCACGTGTTGGCCGAGGTGGGGGAGGTACAACATGAACTGCGCATTGCATGTGCCATGCTGTTAAAAAATAACACTTCCTGGTGAGCGGGTCAACTTCGAAAGCATGTGAGCTAAATGAGCTCTACACTGGGGAGTTCAGCTGAAAAGCTGTGTACCAGCTAGTGTAGATGATATAACCTAAGGATTTCGTCTTCACTGAAAGCTTAAAGTAACTTTTACTTAAGACCATTAACCAGGCCTGAGTACCTGATAATGCTGTAGCCCCAAAAGAAGTTGGTCCAGCATTGCTTTGCACTGTAGAAGGACATAGTACTGCGCCACTTCATCAACAAATATCTTTCTGCGGCCCATTGGAATGGTAGGTGGTAACCCATTAATTTCAAATCGCCAGTCACACTCTTTCAAAATCTTGTCACACTCATCTTGACTTTCTGCTTTCAACAGCTGCATTGGCAAGTAAGAGAGGACATCAACATGATCAGCCTGTTACAAAGTCAAGTCAAATCTTTGCTACCACAAAATAATCTACGTTCTCCAAACATGTTCCATTGTCACTAAATATAAGACTGAGTATAGTCAACAAAAGTGATGCGTATCTATTTGATGTTTTGTCAAGACAGAAAATGAACTGTCAAGAAAAATGGTTATGAGAGGTTTTTGGGAAGGCGAGGTAGATGCCTTTCATTATATACTACAGTTGAATCCAAATTCCCAATTTTTCGAACTTCCGGTCTTTCCAAACTCTCGATTTCTGGAGCCAATTTCTGTTGCCCTTGGATTGTAATTCTCTGTAATTTTACCACCAATTTTTCTCACCTGTACATTTCTCAAAGCAATGTTATTTACGCCTGGCAGTTTTGAGAAATCAGGATTGAACACTATATTTTTCAGTTTTTCGTTAAAAAATGACACAATTTTTTAAAACAAAACTATAAGTGGAGCAGTTACATTTAGAAGCTAACATGTTACATAATATCAATAATTTTCCTACAAATAACAAGAACAAAATAAAAACAATTAAACTATAACATACAGTACCTTTTCTAGTGATGTTCGCACAGATGCATTGGGAATTTCTTCAATTGTTGGAATTTTACTTTCCCAAACCTGAAGTCATGAAGTCATGTACTCGCAAATAGAAGGGCTGAATAGGTTGGGTGGTTCACCTCCTTGTAGGATGATAATTGATAGCATCAAACCCACAATGTAGTAGTCATTCTCTTTTAATGCCTTTACATTAAAACGAATGACATGACCTTTAGGAGTTGCTTCAAAAAAGAAAAATACAATTGAAAGTAGCAGTTAACTTTTAGGAATAACCAATTAAAAAATGAACATAGCTAAAGACGTGAACGATGGCCTTAGTTTCTCTTGACATTTCATTGTGAGAACTTAGTAGTCTATCACAAAGAAAACCTGTTTTCATGCATACGTTGTCGCTGCTATGTTATGAAAGAAGTGGTTCATGCTTTGAGCTGTGCGTATATCGAGTTATGGATACACTTGGGAAATTTGGAGAGCACTCAATAAGGTAGAGTTGGTCTCAGCTGCACCTCAAGCAACTCTTACACTTCTCTCGTGCTTTCCAAACTTCTTGTGTACAAGGGGAATTAAAAAATATAGCAGTCATTTCTTAACTTGCAAGGATTTGCCACGTAATTAACGTCAGTTTGTGCATCAATAAGAAAGCTAGAGATTCAATAACCAAGATTGAGATGTATGTGTAACTCATTTCTCTATAAAATGGTACACTGACTTTGTCCATGCATTATTTCTTGCATAATTTGATAGTTTACTTAAAAGAATGCGAACAATGCAACATAAATATTACTGGTATCTTAATGAAAGGTTAAAATAGAAAACAAAAGCTATCATTGAACATACGTGTGACAGTCTTGCTATCATTGCAGATAGCACCCAGGAGTAGGTGTAGAAATTCACGTCTTGGGCCGCTCAGGTCGATTGCATCCTCCTCCTCTTCAAAGGTGGCAAATGTGACCTCCACTAAGCCTTTGCTATCAGCAAATGTCTTTCTTTTTCCTCCCAAATGGAGGCCCTGCTGACTACCATCTTTCGATGTGGACCAGATATTTGGCTACTGGCATGTGCCTTTAGTAGCTCAGTAAATTGGTCACTGGGCATGTCTTCTTCTTCTGATTGAGCAAGTAGTGCTTCCTCCTCCCCTCCATGCGGTACCCTCGCAGCTCTTACAAGGTCTCACCTGATTGGAGACCACCCTCACCCTTAACAAAAGAACAAATAACAGAAACAATGGACCCTAGGCCTAAAACCTAACCCTTTTGTTTTAGGCCTAGGGTCCATTGTTTCTGTTATTTGTTCTTTTGTTAAGGGTTAGGGTGGTCTCCAATCAGGTGAGACCTTGTAAGAGCTGCGAGGTGACCCCCTCCATGCTTATTAAGGCTGAGTTGTATGGCCTG
>OX421445.1:21215272-21217772 GCA_949126865.1 Montipora capitata
GGAGAAGTTGTGAAAACTAGTGAAAAGGGACACACAAGGGCATCCAAAAGGAAGAAGTACCAGTAAAACATTCAACAGCTAGAACATTCGAGAAGAGGACACATGATCAAACACTTCATTTTGCCAAAGAAGCAGAGAATCTTAAAGGCAGTAGTAGAGTTAATGCAGTAAAAGGGGTTAAAGGAATGATTTGGAGTATGTTTTTCCCAGGTTTTGATATTATCTCTGGTGTTGCCATCGACTATATGCACTGTGTACTTCTTGGAATTACAAAGATGCTGTTAACATTGTGGACAGATAAATCTTATTCACTTAATCCTTGGTATCTTGGATCAAGTAATATGAAGAAACTTGAAGAAAGGTACTTAGGAATCAAGCCCCCAAATGTTATAACCCGTACCCCCAGAAGTTTACTGAAGAATCTTTCACACTTTAAAGCCTTTGAGCTGCGTTCATTTCTTCTCTTCTATTCTGTTCCCTGTCTTTGGGGGTTGTTAGAGGAAGAATATTTCCAGCACCTTCTTCTCCTAGTAAATGCAATTTTTTTACTTCTTCAAGATTCCATTTCACCAAATGACATTTAAAGGAGTTCCTTAATGCTAATGCACTTCTGTGCTAGGATGGAAACCTTGTATGAAAAGTGATATGAAACTTACAATGTACACATGCTTCTACATCTTCCGGACTGTGTGAGAAACCTTTGTCCTTTATGGGGGACGTCGTGCTTCTGGGTTGAGGGATACAATGGGGAACTGACAAAACGTGGCCCCTTATCAAGAGTTGTGTTACCTTCCAAACAAGGATGGATTCCCCATCCAGGGATCCCTGGGGACCTCTGGGCTTTTGGTGTGCAATATTAAACATGTTAATGCATATCTTGTGATTGACGTTAAACAGTACTAGTATTCCTATAAATGCATTTCCAATTGTTTTGTAAATTTCGTCTTGCCCCGTGGCGAGTGAAAGTTTTGCAGGTAATGTGTACTATGATGGAATAAAACTTTAATGTTCTCATGTGAACGTTTCCTCCCCTTTCTTTTACTAGGATTTACCTCTGGTTGCAAAGCTATTCACTCCTTCTGTGAGATGTCCAAGTCGTAGCCATCCCAATGATTGCGACTTCCGCTTTTGCCGACAATGCGGCTATAAAAGGAAAGTTTTGAACAACAGAACTATTACATCTTTGGATGTGGATGTGAACGCTATTGACGATCGTCTTCGCTAGCTGGCCTTGTTTGACCAAGCAACCTGTTATTCTAAACAAAAAGCTTCACTTCAAAAGGAATTAGACAATTTTCTTTCCTCTCTGCCAGGCTCTATTTCTGTGTCGACTGTTACACCACGTGACATTGCCGTTTCTTGGTGCATAAAGAAAAGAATAATATTAATAATAATGATAATGATGGTTTATTAAAATACACATGGTGGCATAAAAACTATGAAATACAATGTGCTTACATAAGTTACAACTAAAGATAAAATTACATTTGTTTCAAAGGGACTGGGATTACAGGCTATTTATAAGTTATTTACAATTCAGATATAGATAAAAGACAATACTAGAGATAACTAGACTCGTAAGATTAGTTAATTTTCGCCATTGCTGGGAAAAAACTAGAACCGAAGCGTTTTGTTCTATACTGGAAGCGGCTAGAACTGCTACTGTTCCTAAGATGGTAAGAGTGGCATTCGGATCTTACGGGAGGGAGAAGGCGGTGCAGCTGGCCATCCGGGTTATTTTTGATATTGTGCCACACTTTAAGACACAGGTGGGTGCGTCTATCCTCTAAACTGGTAATGTTGGCTTGTTCAAGAGCCTGTTGATAGTGAAGGTCAGGTATACAATTTGCAGGGCCCTCTTCTGGATAGCTTCAAGCTGGTCAATGAGGAAGCGAGGAAGGCAAGTGGCCCAGACAACAGAAGAGTATTCTAGGACAGAGCGAACCAGGGCGCTATAGATGGTGACAAGGTCCACTGGAGGGACTCCGGCGTGCTTCAAGACCCTGAGAATGTGCAGTCGCTTAGACGCCTTGGAAACGATTTCGTTGGTGTTATCGTTCCACTTTAGGGTGTCACACAGGGTCAGATCAAGTACTTTGTAAGATGACACAGCCTCTAGAGGTAAATTATTGATGGACAGCATTGGAGAGACAGGCTTGGTTTTGAGGGGACAAATGGTCATGATCTTGCATTTTTTAGGGTTGAGGTTCATGTTGTTCTGCTGGGCCCATTGCGAAATGCAGTTGATGTCATTCTGCAGAGATGACGCCTCGCCCAAACTGGTCACCTCAGATATTGTAACGTCGTCGACGTACTTCCAGTGGCTCGAGCGGAGGGGAGAGTGAATAGCCAGGTCATTAATCATTATCAAGAAGAGGATTGGACCCAGTTTGGTGCCCTAGGGGACACCAGCATGTACGGGCATCCACCCTGAGATGGAGTCCAAGAGCTTAACAGCCTGGTGGCGACCACTGAGGAAGCTGCATATCCAACTGATCAA
>OX421445.1:21240272-21260272 GCA_949126865.1 Montipora capitata
TACCCACCCACCCATATACTCACAGAGAACAGCCACAACACCAGGTGCCAAGGGGACAAATTACAGTCACTTCATTTCATGGTCAGATCGTTCCCTGACATTCATATAAATCAAGAAGATTGATCGCGCTTTAAGATACATCATTGTTTTAACTTGATCATCATGCTTTACGAATGAGAAATACATATACATCAATCTTTTCAAAAGGTGGAATGATCTGATTATTTTTGTTGAATGATTGGACTTGGAGCGAAATGACCATGGAACCGAGTGACCAGATATCACAGTAAAGAGCAGTGAAATCAGCTCGAAATCGACATTCAACAGTGTTATGTTTCATCAAAACAATGAATAAAATACATACCAATTTTCACTTCGTTGTAGTCGCTTCTTGTTCATTGACAGGGTTGACCCTAATAACAGCAGTTATCTCTTTCTGGGTCTTTGTACCCCACAACACACTAACTTTTTGCCCCTCTTTTAACGGTGAAGGATCTACAATAGCCGAATGACAAACGTCTGAATGCTGTCCGTGATTCCAATTTATAAGATCAATTTTTCCTTCCATGATGTCAGCGCAGTCTAAGTGACTTGGTGGTGGTGGTGATGATTTAGTAAAGTTTAAATTTCTTTCTACCGATTTATAATTTTCTCTGTCTTCAATCGGGTCAAACGTCTTTTAACCTTGATTGGCTCTTTCCGAAACTTTGTCATGTTAACCAGCTTTGTATCGTTGCCACTGTAAACAATTGAATTAGAAATCATATTAATCGGAGATTTTACTATGAACATGCTTCCAATTGCATTGGAAATCATATTTATCGGAGATTTCAATATGAACATGCTTGAATCCTCTGTTAGTTTTTCTCATTTGCATTACAATGTCAGTCAACATGGCAGGCGGCCGGCCACATTTTTGCTTCGCTGGTGCTATTTATGTGGTTTTTTCTAACTACATTGTCTACAATCGAGATCAAAGCTCCGGATATTACTCCGTTCAAAATTACAAACACTTCTGTTGGGCAAAATAACACCTTAAAGGGACAGTTTCACGGTTTTGCGAATGTCCAAGCTTTAGCGCTAGCAGTTGTTAATTTTACGGTTTCTTACTGAACCAGATGATGTTAATTAAACACAGAGAGTGTTAAAGCAAATACACTGAATGACTAAGGCCCAAATTTGGTGGAAGACACTGCGGGTTTACACAGAAAATATCGAATTTAGTTTTGATCTCGAATTTATTGTACGGGTCGAAAATTTATTCTACGCACGAGTTGTCATAATGCACGAGTAATCTATTCGCATGCAGTAGGTTCATAACACAAAGGAAATGATTACAAAAGTAATTCCAATGAGTAATCCATTACTATGGGATCTTTTTTTCCATTTCCTGCATCAGTGCTTTCGATTGTTTCAATAACAATGGAATTAAATGGGCTGACGTGACAGTTTGCCCATGCGCAGAGATGTGAAACTCTCCCTTTAAAGCAGAGGAAGGCAGGCAAAGTCTTGCATCGACCCGACCTCGGACGCCTCCATTCCCATGTCAACTATGTGGCTAGTTCTAGCCGAAAGCAGTGCTTGCGAAGAAAGTTCTTGCCTTGGAACATTTTATACCATTCTAATGCTGTAGCTGCCCACAGTATTCTACTCCTAAGAGCCGGAGATGTGGAAAGAAATCCTGGTGATAAACCTAAATGCCTGGCATGTCAACGAACCATCGCCGTGAACCAACGTTTAGTTCGGTGTTCTATTTGCAGTTGTAGTTATCACATTAAATGTGGCCACTTTTCCACCGAGCAATACAGAGATTTTAACGCTCCTACAGGTTCATTAAAGCTATGGATGTGCAACTGCTGTTGTTTGGCAGTTTTACCATTTCCTACCACGTCTACTGAGGAACTGATTTCTTTGCTTTTGGACTCAGCACTACCCAAAATAGACTACTCCAGTGTGAGTGATTCAGAATCATTAAAATCACCGACAGAGTGGTTCTCTACGACCATAAACGGTTATTATAAGAACAACTTAAAAATTGGTCATCTTAACGTAAATAGCATTCTAGGCAAAGCAGACGAAGTGATTGCCCTTGTGGAATAGGAATTGGAGGTGTGAATTTTCACGGTAAATTCAGACTAGGAATTCCTAGGAATTCCCAGTGTAACAGGACTTTCCATAAATGGGAAAGAATAAATGAGAATTTTTCGAATTCCTAGGAATTTTTGAGAATAACTGGGAATTTTTAAGAACTTGCTGGGAATTTTTAAGAAATTCCCAGGAGAATAAGTGGAAATCTCTTGGATTGTTAAAAGTGGAGCCATTAATAATGGCCCCTCACTCACTCTGTTTGACAAGTGAGATCACAAAAAAATCTACAAAAGCGCCACTCTTTAAGGGTTCAAAGGGGTAAACTACCTGTAACATTACTAAAATTCACATTTCCAACTCTGATTTGTAAGCAATCCAAACAAATGTTATTGCATGATTTGTAATTTATTGAGAGCTACATAACAACAAATAGATTGGAATTGTTCACTATTAAAAAATTATAGGTTAAATCAATTACATTTGTAAAATTGGCTGTTTCTTAAAAGTACATACACGTATAAATAAAAGGTATTTCCAGTGTACAGATAATCAGAGTCTTTTTTTAAGACTTGTATATACTGTATGTACAAAGAAAACTAAGGAAATTGTGATAATAGAAATTTTCTATCAAGAATAAGCTGAAAAACTGGAGCAAAATTATTTTGGAGGAACTTATGTACATGCAGACTTAGCCTTCTTATACTGCACTCGCAATTTTCTCTGTTGGCCCCTTATAAAATTGTCTACAGTAGCCCTGTCTGAGCCATATTTCGTTTGCATGATACCTGCAATGCAACAGTAAAGGATATGTGAATGACACAGTACATGAAGTACATGAAGATCCCATTAAAAAGAACTAAACAATTAAAAACTGCATATTGGATATAATTTGCTTTAAGTGGAGGGGAAAGTTCTTTGAAGAGTCTCTTCTGTGTAATGGTGTAAAGGTGCATGATTGGCATTGACATTTTTTTCTTCTTCAAGTTGCAGTTCAATGTCTACTGAAGGTGTAAGTGTAATTGAACACATAACTTAAGCCATGTTTTAAGAAAACACAGAATGTTAATATTTATATTATACCATAAAATCCCAGTACTTACAATATATGATTTCCACCTTCTGCCTTTGAAGGCCCACACTTTCTCCTCCAGCCACTGTTGTTCTTCCCTTGAGGGATGACACTCTTACCTCGTCAGAAGTAAAGAGCTCGTAAAGCAAGACTTTCAGTCCCTCAAGGGGTTTACTTGTGTTTTGGATCATACCAAGCAACTTAGTCTGTTCAAGAATAAAATAGAATTAATTTAACAAATAGAAATCCTTTTTGAGCAACCATTAACCCCTTGTGTGCAGCACAATATTTATAGAGGTTCTTCTACAGTTGAGTTGATTTGGATCTTTTGGTGCAACTTTGAATTGCTGGCACCTGTACTTGGATTTGCCTTTAAAAAAATATTTATAATATTTTTAGTTTTTAAAAAGGGGGACTCTCTTCATAATAATGTAGCTGTCGAACATATTATTCTCTACACTCTTCAACCCAGTGACTTGTAACCAGTAGAGGTTTTGCTTTTAAAGAGGGAAGTAATAAAAATAATTTCCTACCTTTAATTCTGGCACAGTCCTTTTAACCTGTTTGAGTTCGGCACGAAGGCCTTCCACCTCAGCCTCGAGTTGCTCAAACTGTGTGGTAAAGTGAAGAGTAAATGATTCCCATTCAGTCTTCTCTTTACCAACTGGAGGACATTGTGCAAGCTCCTCAAACTCCAAGTCATCATTTAACAATGAAGTGAAGCTGCTGGAGTTACTGTGTGATAGTGGTGTGTGGATATAATATGTCTGTGGAGCAGGTGGTGAATAAAATTGTGAGGGTGTGTTAAACGTCCTTTGGATCGGTGATAAATCTGGTGATTGGGACTGGGAGACGACTATATTATGATTTGAAATGTGTGTTACTGAAGATGGACTATGAAATTTAGATGACAGTGAGTGTGCCGGTGTGACAGTGTATTGGTTGTAATCACTTGTGTGTGTGAGAGCAGATGATTCATACATGGAAGATGACTTTGATGGTTTGAAATTGTTATGGGTAGAGGTGATGGTATAAGTAGCATGAGGCACTACTGGGGGTTGTTGTGATGGTGTGAAACTCTCATTGTGAGAAGTGATGGTACATGTATGAGTGGCATGAGGTGCTTGCGATGGTGTAAAGGTATCATTGTGGGAAGTGGTGTTTTGGGTTAGTGATTGCAACAGCACACCTGTTTCATCTGTAAGGTCCACAGTAGTTGGATTCCTCAGCTGCAGGATGTTATTCACTCTCTGTTGTTGGACGGATTGTTGGAGCTTTAAAAAAAGAAGACATTGTTTCGAATGCACAAGCATTTTTGAAGGATGTTTCAAGAAAAATTTGCCTTAAAATCAACCACACCAGGACCAAAACTTTATATAATGAGTTTAAAACTAGTGTTCCCACACTTTTTCATGAGCGAAGTAAAACTGGCATTAGCCCAATTGTTGGCAAGGGAGCACTGTTAGGAAATTTGGTTCTGAAATCCAACTTGCATTTGGGCTGCTTGTTCTTTATTTGTTTACAACTTTTGTTAAGAGTCTTTGCAATCAATATTTGGTCCCTCTCCCATCACATTCAAAGCTGCAGAGGGACTTTCCAAGGTTATATGAGGCTCAAGGACCCGAGTGAACCGGGTTGTTAAAGAAGACAACAACAGTAATGATATTTAAATTTCCATTAGCACCCTACTTATTTGTCTTACCTTGTTCAATTTATCTGATTGATAAAATATTATTGTAACAAAAAGTTACAACTGGTGTTGTGCAGGATTTTCATTAGTTTTTTAAGTAGACAGGTCGCTGACAAGGAATAGCCAGGCAAACCGACTGAATTAGGATCGGCAGAGCTTTCGATTTTGCACCAAAAGAAGATGGGTATCCCTTCCCAAATTAAGATGGGTGCCAGCTTCTAATACAAATCCAAGTTGTGACCATAACCTACAACCTTGCAACACAATGTGGAATACATCTTAACCCGATCAGGGAACACTTTAACGACTTGGGTCACTGACAAATTGCATTTTTAAATGATACTTCACTTACACATACCAATATTCAAGCTGGATGTAATATTACTAAAGGCTGATACTACATTTTGTTTTTTTATACTGAGACAGATTATTATATTACCATTTCTATTCTCGGATTTAGATGTCTTTTTCTTTTTCTGTGGTGGCTCATCTGTTGAGAACAGAAAATAACATTATTTTCTTTGAATGTGAGGTGTTGTCGACTTGGCCAATGATGGCCTTTGAATATTATTCTAGTTGAAGGCACCAAGATTTTCAGGATGTGCATTGAGGGATCTGTCATTTCCCACACATCCAGTTTTTCCTTTTAGTGAGCAGAGGCTTACTACTGTCTAAAATAATCTTTCTTGCTGCATGTGGTCTTTTTGCTTGCCTTTTCAATTTCGCTTTCTTCTTCAGAAACGTCTAAGACAGAAAAACGAAAGTTAGACAAAAAGAAGTGAAGTCACAAATAAACTGTTGAAAAACAATGAGTTTGCAGTGTACATTTGCTGCTTACTACCTTGGTCACTGCTTCCCTTTTCTTCAATCCATTTTCTTGAGGGCTTTCTTATCCTCTTTTCTCTCTCTCTTGCTGTACATTTAAATACGTTTCTCCCAATTAATCTTATGATAAAAACTTCTTATAGAGAGGATACCTGTTAACAACCATTCTTTTTGATATTCAAATGTGCCAACCACAAAAACTAAAGAACCCTTTGTTTCAGCAACCAGTAATTTGGCTCTGGCAATGGGACATTTATATAACTAGGTCATGTCACTGATATCTACACTATAACTAAACTGATTCAAGTTAAATACGGATGAATGTCCATGATACTTTGCGTCGTCTTGCACTGACAAGCCAGGTTTCCTTCAACTAATGCAAAAAAAGGCTGATTTTATGATCCCTTTAGCAAAAATCTGCAAGAAGGAAAGGCTTGAGGCTTGAGACTTTTCGTTTTACGAAAAATAATTTGCTGCATACATGTACTCACCAGTAACTTTGTCGTTTTCAATGGTTTGGGGCTCAGTGAGACTTCTTTCATAGTTTACTGCTTTTGACTGTGATGCTATCACCAATAAAGGCAACATATAAGGATATAATAGATCGTGAACTGAATGGAAGTTTGGATGGCGATCGATGTCACAGGGTTTGGATCATTAAGGGTCCGTCACTCAGGATCACAGGTTAAATTCCCCTACATTCACGAACTAATGGTTTCCTAACAAATGGATGTAACACTGTATGTTCATACAAATTTTTCCATGATCCCGAACTACTTAATGGCCATGGGGTGGTCTAAAATGACAATCCTCATGATGAGGAGGAAACAAATTACATATATACATATATACGTATATACATATATGCATATAGATATATAGATATACAGATATATACATATATACATATACGTATATAACTAATGTATTGAAGGTAACTGATGAATCGTTCTTTGTATCCCTTCAAAAAATACATGTTGTTTGCCAATCAATGTTTCCATTCAAGTTCAGTATACACATCCCTAGCAACATTGCTTCTTGCTTTTCTTTTTTTTTTTTACAGTGGTTTGCATTACAAGAAAGTACAAGAAATATGTCGAGGATCCCAGTATTCCAGTACCAAAATCCACAAAGTACGACCATGCAAAACGTTCAAAGCCAGCTTCCCCTGCCTTTTCAGCAAGTGACACAGCCTGTATAATATTTCGAGGATCATGTGGCATTGGGGAGACTTTCCCAGGGGGCCAAATGAGCAGTGAAGAATTGGCTAATTATAAAAATACAAGAAGTAGTGTTCACAAGTTGAATGAATCAATTTCTGCCCTTGAAACATCCTTGTATGAAACTAGAGGGGCCTTTGAGCAAACCACCTCAGCGCCAACACAAGAAGATTATTCAGAGGATCTTGGTCAAATTCAGTTAACAAAAGATGATGCAAATGGGTTAACTGATAAAAATGAAGAGATTACAGAATGGTCTTCAGACAGCGAATCAGGCAGTGACAGTAATTTTTCAGGTTCTGAGTTTTCGGAGGGAATTGAGGACTCTGACAGTGACATAGAATCACCACCCTCTGCAGAAGAAAAGAGAAATGACTGTTCCAGAGAATCATTTCCAGTTCAAGAATCTGCTTGTATGGCAATTCTTACTTTAATTGCGAGGCATTGTATTACAGCTGAAGCTGCAAAAGATATCATTGATTTATTGAAAATACTCTCTCCAGAGAATGATCTGTTGCAGTCCCTGAGGTATGCAAATGTGCAACAAGTGTGTGGAAATTGTGAGCTTTGCATTTATGACGTTGTGAAAAATGTCTTGCCCTGTTTCATAAAGACAGAGAGGATGAAGTGACTTGTTCAACATCAGGCTGTAATGGGTAAGTACACTATTAACTTTGAAGTAAACAAATGATGCTACAATTTAGGGATGATCTCTAGTCTTGCTCATCCCATTTTCAGCACTTACCCAACCTGATTCATAAATGTGGAAGCCTATACTGTAACATATTGTAAAACAACAAAGAATAACAATATTATTATTTGTGGTTTAGGAATTCAATTTCCCGGTAGAAATATAATTCATACAGTTTGAGATAAGAGTAAGCGTATTGTTTGATTGCTACATGATTATTGCTTTGTGATTTAATTTCTGTTAACATTGCTTTATACTGTAATAATTATTGTTGTGTACAGGTTGAGGTACAAAGGAAGCTTAAATCAACAAAGAAAAAGGCTACACAAAAATAGTTTTGTGACTGTCAATATCTTCAATCAACTGAGAAATTTGTTAGAGAGTAAGTGTCATTGAATAAGTTTTTTGTAATTAACAGCTACTGTTACTTTTCAGAAAGTCTGGACCATAGTTTTTCAAAGGTTGACTTTTATTGACCAGAAGATGGCTTAAAGGGTGGCATTATGTGCTAGCCCCAAGTGTTTGCATGTTAAAGCATCAGTCCCTGGTGGTACATGCACTTGATTAATGAAATTTTCAGGAAGGGGTTCAAATTAGATCAATGAAATTAAGGGGGGAGGTTACTTAGCAGCCAGAAAATGGAGTTTTAGTAATACCACAACCCTTTTTCCCCTAATTTGTTATAGGGGATGGGATATGGTCCACAATTCAGGAAAGAAAGAAACAAGGTGGCAAAACCATCATCACCGATATCATTGATGTAGTAAAGTACTCAAGACTATGTCAAGTTGGCCAGCTCCTACATAATCCAGCCAATATAAGCTTTATTTTCAACACAGATGGGGCCCCATTATATTCCTCTTCAAGTGTATCCCTTTGGCCAGTTTTTTTTAGCTATAAATGAACTTCCATCACCAGACAGGTACATGTACATTAACATGTTTAGCCATTTTTATTTCACCTCCCTTACAGAGGTATTAAACACTGATGTTAAAGTTTTGCTTTACGACTAAGTGTTCAGTGGCAACTTGGTCCATTCCTTTTTATTAGGGCCAAATAAAATCACAACCAATTTTGTAAAGTCACACCATATCAACGCTTGCAGTACAGTGATCTTGAAGATCATTAGCTGCTGATTGAGTTTTTTGTGGCATTTGATTGATCGAAGGGTTGGGGTGTACATGTACTTACAGCAGTGGATGCACTCTGAAGATAGAAATCTAGGGATAACAAAAAAATTTCTTTGGTCTCTAGGTTTTCAAAGTGAAATATGCTCTTGTGGGGTATTTGGCAGGGGAAGGGGAAACCTCCATTCAATTCATTCTTCGAGCCATTCACTTCCGAGATGAACAGATTGTACAATGAAGGTCAGTTTTTGGTAATGTGAACTTAATATTTTATGACTATTTAAAAAGAAGAAATCAACTAAATGGTGCTCTGGACCCACATTTAATATGCATCCTTTCCCTCCTGGCATTTTTGTAATAAGATAAGCATTAGTCATGGATGGTTCATTGAGAGACTTAACTTATGTACACGATTTTGTTACTGCCAATCACTGGGATATGGTGGAACCATTGTCATTAATGTGAAAGTTGCTGTGCTGCTTGGATCTACTGACTTGCAAGGAAGGCTTATCTGCTAAATATGACTCAGCACAATGGCGAAAGTGGTTGTGTGACATGCGAAGAGACAGGACTTGTTGTTGCCCAGGGTAAGGGACATGCAAGGTGCTATCCATACAGATCTCCACTGGAGAGACCCCCAAAGCGAACCACAGAAACACTTTTGGAAAGTGCATTTCAGGCCAATCAACGGAAAACAAAGGTAAACTGGATGAACTATTTGTATACATAAAACCAGACCACTGATTGTAATCAGTGACATAAGGTTGAAAAAGAAAATCTGTTATTCAGGTTGCAGGAATGATTGATGTTACAAGTTTGGCCCTGATGCCATGGTTTGACATTGTTTTGGGAATGGTACCTCACTATACGCATGGTTGTTTGTTGGGCATCACCAAAACCCTTCTGTTCAAATGGTTTTCATCAACCATTCACAAGAAGGAATATTTCATTGGTGGCTCGGTAAAACTTTATATCTATATTGCAATTACAGTACAATTATAGTACAATTACACTAAACATCACAAGGAAAAATATCCTCACTACAACTGCCTTTTTGTTTATATTCAGATCAAAGAAATCAACAAATTCATTCTTCAAATGATGTCCTAGCTAGACCGCCAAGAGATCTGGAAAAACATTTAAAAAATTTTAAAGGTACAATTTTTGTATCATTGTCTCTTCCCTTTGATTTGCTGTTTTTAACTGTTTTGTTGTTGTTGTTTTCGCCTCTGCAAAGGGTAACTGAAAATATTGACTATATGTGAATATTTTTCTTTAATTTTTTCTCAAGCATCTGAGTTGCAATCCTGGCTTCTGTACTATGCTTTGCCATACGTGGTGGGCTCAGATTAAATTCGAGCCAGAAGGAGTGGAATTTGCTTAGATGTAGAGGGATATGCAAATAATTGGTTTCTGATATGTGCTTGTTACCGCTCTACTGGGAAATGTAAAATCACGGATTTCATTCCAGCATGTGCGTTAGCAGCTGAGAGAATTTACGCCAAACGAAAAGAAATCATATTTATCGGAGATTTTAATATGCACATGCTTGAATCCTCTGATAATTCAAACGGCCCTAATAAAGATCTGACCAACTTCGTCGAACAATTTTGCCTAACGAACGTTATTCATGAGGCTGCGAGAACAACTAATTATTTTAACATCACACCCTGAGAGATTGGCAACAAGCGGAAATTTGCAAGTCGGGATTAGTGATCATGATCTGATCTTTGCTGTGAAGAAACAAAAGCTACCAAGACCTACAGCAAGAACAATAGAGTTTAGATCTCTGAAAAATTTGGATCAAAATGCATTTCTCTCTAATCTAAGAAACGTTCCATGGAGCAGCTCTTACATTTTCGAAAACATCGATGATATATGGTCTCACTGGTCTGGCCTGTTCAAACAGGTCCTCGACGAACATGCACCCGTGAAACAAATACAACTACGCAACAACCAACTGCTGTGGATGAGCCCCGACATTCAAAAGCAGATTTGCATACAAAATCGACTTTACAAGAAATTTCCCCGTGTACCAACAGACTTAAAATGGTGTAGTTACAAGAAACAACGGAACACAGTCACAACAATAAAGAGAAGGGCAATCAAAGATTTCTATGCTGATATAGCGTCAACAACACCATCCACCGGTCTATTCTGGAAAAAGATGAAACCACTTCTCCCAAAAAACAAATTGAATAATGATGGTTCCGCTGACATCTGCCTTTTAGACAAAAGGCAACTAATATCCAATCTGATTATCCTCTCGGCCCAGAAAAAATCAAAGTCACCAGAGATGTATTGTCATCATATGGTCAAAAAATAGCGGATAAATACAAAATATCAACAGGCCTTGTGCACAAACTTATTCCAACCCTGAACAAAAAAGAAAAGTATGTTCTACATTATAAAAACCTCCAATTATACACCGATCTTGGGTTAAAAGTCACCAAAGTCCACAGAGCACTAGAGTTTGATCAGTCTCCATTGGCTGAAGCAGTATATTGACTTTAACACAGAGGAAAGAACACAAGCCAAAAATTTACTTCAAAAAGACTTTTTCAAACTCATGAATAATTCCGTTTTCAGTAAAACGATGGAGAATATATGAAAACGAGTTGATGTTAGATTGGTAACTGACGAAAAAAACTATCAAAATTAACATCAAAACCAACTTATGTCTCATCCAAAATATTCAATAAAGATCTTGTAGCAGTGCATAAGATCAAGGAAACATTGACCTTAAACAGGCCTGCATATGTAGGTATGTGTATTCTGGATCTTTCAAAGATGGAAATAAAGAAAAATTGTTATTCACAGACACAGACTTACTGACTTATGAAATTGAAACTGATGATGTGTAAGACTTTTGGAATGACAAAAATATATTTGACAACAGAATTATTCGGAAGATAGTCCCTATTTCAACAAACAAAAAGGTTATAGGCAAATTCAAAGATGAAGCTTCAGGCATTCCTATCATAGAATTCATAGGACTGAAATAAAAAATGTATTCATATTTGAAAGAGAATGATAAACGTAGTAAAACAGCTAAAGGCATCAAAAAGATTGAAATAAAAAAAATATCAAACATGAGGACTATAAAGAAACACTATTTAATATTAGTATCACCACCCAACTAGTGGACTAATGCAAATCCTGCATTTTGATTGGCTACACTACTAGAGGACTATTAGTAATAGTCCTCGAGTAGCGAAAAGCGTGATGCTTTCTTTTGTTTTATTCCCAAATAAATATTTCTTTAACTTGCATGTGCTAACTTTATTATTGCCTTTTCTGTCCGAGTAGTTGGGTGATACTAAAACAATTAGACCCTTCGCCCTCAAGGGCCACCGTTCAATAGCCCGATTAACCCGTAGCCCACAAGGGCTACGGGTCTAATTGTTAAACAGACAAATGTATCATACAATGAAAACCATTCGAAGCAATAATCATCAACTTGGAAGCTATGAGTTAGACAAAGTGTCATTGTCTTGCTTCTATGACAAACAATCTATTAGACAATGGAATAAAATCGTATGCTTACGGCATTATAAAATCAACAAACTAAAATAATCTGGATGATAGCGTTTACTCATAAAGTTTACTCAAAATTTATAGACAAAACTATCTTGCATATATTTATGAGATCATTTTAATGTCACACTATTGTGATTACTTACTGTTCCATTTAAAACTTGGTTTTGGCAAAAGAATTAGAAAAATAAGAGTTCTGGTTATTATACAGCCTTAAAATAAAATTACATTATAGAGCATCAATAATAATATAATATCAGATTCATAAAGATTAAAAAAACACTAAAATCTACAATCTAATTATAAGTCTAATAAGGTATTTGAATTACACATTTGAATTTAAAAGTGTTTTTGATCATGGAAAATGCATTTAATGTTGCATTATTGTTTGTATTCAGTGATGTATTAGTGTTAGTATCCTATATTTGTATCCTATATTAGTATCTTTGTTTGTATCCTATATTTTGATCTTTGTATTACATTATTTTGTTTATTGGGGATAAAATGCAAACATTTCGTCTCCAATAAACAGCATTTTTTATTGTATCCTATATTTCAATTATTGTTTGTATTCAGTAAGGTATTATAGCATTTGTATCCTATATTTGGTTTATTGTTAGTATTTAGTATTTGTTTTACTATGCTATCCTAATTTCAAGGGAATCATCTAATGAAATCGCAAGCGATTTTATTTCATCATCCCTTTGCAAGGGGTAATGAGGATGCCCTTATCTTTGCTTCGCAAATCTAGATCCTGCCCTCCACTTCGCTTTCGCTCTTATCGCTGGGCACCTGCTTCACTTGTTTACATTTTTTTGACCTGCATTTGTGTCCTTTTTTTTGGAAACTGATCTCCTACCCACATTTCCTATACTACTTGAGTTGGCATCAACAGCAGCAGACAGAAGATTAATACAATCTGTTGCGACATGGGAATTGTCTGGCAAGCAAGCCAAGAAAACGTATGGAATTGACGACACTGATTCAAAAATACTACAACTTAAAGAAGCAGTTGTGGTAGACTTGCCACAAGTCCACCTCATGAGAATCCCAGGAGAAACTGTTTTGGTAGGCGACGCGTGGTTTTTCGGACGAAAGGCGGATGAGCCAGCAGCAAAGTCATGAGAGGTCGACTTGCCTGGCTTGCAAGGTTTTCATTTTCGTTTGCTGCCAAAAGGGAGATGACGTCATTCGCAAGTTCTGCATGTGAATGGCACATTCAAACGTTTTTTTTGTGTTTTTTTTCCCAATAAATTTATATTAAAACACGACTTACAGTACAATGCTTACTTGCACAACTTACAATACAATCTTATTAATTATTGCTATAAAGGTATAAATTTATAATATTCGGAGCGAGTATTTTCAGATTACAAAGACAGTCACAAATTGACTGTACAAAACACATGCTATACAAACGATTCGGTTACTTAACAAAAAGACTGGAATTACTTAGGAAACGGGTATTAACCACTGGAAGAAGATGCTTGGGTGATTTAGGCTGAAAAAAAATTGGAAAACATTTATAGAAAGAAAAGGATATGAGCTAGGGGGTTACCAGCTGCGAGCAAACGAAGTTCAATGAAGAAAAAGCCTCCATTTGTTTTTAAAGAAGGTGGAACGATAACTATGAAGAGCTACTTGTTTTTCAATTTGAATAATTGTGTTCAGTTTACTATTAAAGACGGAAAAACAAGGCAACGCTACCCCTAACTTACAAGAGTAAATATGATATCTTGCAAGTAGAAGAACCAGATCAATCGCTGCATAAATAGGGACATTAGACAGCCCCATCAAATGAAGATCTATGAGAACAAAATCATTTCCAAGGTCCTTTTGAAAGAGGAATTGCTTAACATCATGCCAAAAACTTTGTGTTATGGAACAGCACGGAAAAAGATGGGTAATAGTTTCTGTTTCATGTTCACAAAAGCAACATTTATTTGATTGAACAAGACTGATTTTCTTTAGAAAATCATTCGTGGCAATCCTTCGATGTAGGAGCTTAAAATGCAAGGTCCTTAATTTGGTAGAAAGCGTACAGTTAAAGGGAATTGTGTATGCTACTTTCCAGTTGACATCACACTCATTCTGACCACACAGGTCTCTGAGCCACTTTTCGTGGCTCCGGATGGGTGGGGGAGTTCTTTTCTTCAAAAGAGAAGTATAGATAAAATGATTGACTTTACGTTTGGAGATAAGCTCAGTTAAAGTCATCCTTTCACATTTTCCTTGACGCGCATTGGAGTACTATGCAGCTTCCTCAAAAAGGATTTTACAGATGATAGAACTCCATAGAATTCTAACCATTTTAGTTCTTGAAAAGAGGTCCTCAATTCGCCATACCTAAGGAGGGTACCATTCTCGGCTTGCAGGTGAGAAATTTTGCTGATACCACGGCTTGACCAATGTTTATAGAAAACGGGCCGGTCATTTATTCGAATTAGGGAATTACACCAGATGATCCGATCACCAATGTTTGCATTATTAATAGTCACAACGTGAGAAAAATGTAGCTCTGTCCAGGTTTCTAGGACCTCACGGTCAAATGGGTTACTTATCCCTGACATAGGGATGTCGTCTTTATGGAGATTACATGAGAAAATTGCCTCACCTCCATGTCTCTTTAAACTGTCATCAAAAACAAATTTCCATTTTCCCCTATTTGTCTGATCAAGGTATTTTTTGATCCAGGAGACTTGAACGTGTTGATATTGATCATCTTCAGGCCGCCCTCATTGTAGTCCTTGATTATAACTGTTCTTTTAACCTTGTCGCCTTTACCGTTCCAAAGAAAATCAAAAAGGAGTTTATTGACCTTTTGTAATGCCTCCGTGGAGGTGGGTAGAGGTGTTAGAATATAGACTAGTTGGGAAACCAGAAGACTTTTAATAAGAGTTATTTTGCCAATTAAAGTAAGCCTTCTGAACTGCCACAATTCGATCAAACATGTTTGCTTCTCCGAAATTGAAAGAGGAAATTTGTTTACTTTGAGCTAAAGGTATCAGAAACAAAGATGAAAGAAATGAAAGCTTACATGTATTTCAATCTTGAGTCACCACTTGGAAAGGAGATCTCCAACTTGTGCCATATTAAATTGTGCTGATAGAAACGAAACACCAGTTCACAAAGATCATTAACGAGTAGGGGAAAGCTAAGAAACGCCAAGAAAGTCAATTGATTTCACTCGCGAAAGATCAGGTAGGCTTCAGGTGTAGGAGCCGTACTAGACCCTGATTAAAAGGCATGCTAAATCGGGATTTGAAGTGGAGATACATCTTGCTGAAACTTACCATTTAATTGATGAAGACACATTGTAAATGAATATTTTGTTTCAGTGGACAGAAAATGTGTCGATAGTTGTTGAGAATCGCCTCGAGACTACCAGACAACAGTTTATACTTATGATTTAAAATATCCACCAACTCTTGTTTAGAACAATAGGCTAGAGACCAGATCTTTCATAAGCCAAAAGCCCTTCCCAATACACAGAATATTAATATTCTGGGCTACAGTACCTCTCCAACATAAGCAAACCATCAAATGCGATGACAACACTTTGAGAACAAAGAGTCAACGCGTTTGAAAATAAAACCATCGCGTTTACAAACTAGTTTCTTTTCAACTTGTTGGGTCTTTGTTATTCATTTTCGCACCTTTGAATTGTGTTTTTAGTTGGGTCATGAAATCAGTGTTGACAAGTACATAATTGGTGAGGAACGACCACAAAACCGATTATCTGTCATCATAAAACTCTGAAAAATATTTCAGCAAAGCGGCAGATGCTGCGACAGAAAGGCTCTCTGTAGATGCAGTGTAATCTGTGAAATTTATAGAGTGTAATGTGAAGTGCTAGATTTCTATCCCATATGAACCATGTCAGCTTTCGCCCTACTGATGGAAATGGGCCCACACAAGGACAGAGAAAAACTCTGACCAGGGTGGGAATTGAACCCAAGACCTTCGGGTCATATAGCTTGTCTTGGAGACTTTTTATCACCTATTCCTACTATGATATTTCCAACGTAATGAGTTATCGATGATGACACCCAGATATTTAATGTGATCTTTTTGTTCTAGTAGGTGGCACCAAGCATCTATGTTTTGTAAATTTATTTGTATATTCCCAGATGGTTTCTTTGATGATTTGATTATCATATAATTAGCTTTGGTATAATTTATAGAAAGTTTGTTAACATCACACCGTTCCTTGACTTTTGCTAATTCAGAGTTTATTAATATTTCAAGTTTTCAAATCTCGTGCCGAGGCAAACAGATTTGTATCGTCAGCAAAACTCCTAAAATTTAAGGACTCTGAGCAGTTACATGTAGGTAGATCATTAATATAAAGTAAGAAAAGCAAAGGCCCTAGTGTACTACCTTGTGGAATTCCGCAAGTTATAGCTTGTCTTGGAGACTTTTTATCACCTATTCCTACGTACTGCTGCTTGTTCTGAAGGTAACTCGTGAACCATTTTAAGGGAAGCCCTCGAATTCCATGTGATTGTAATTTTTGTTAACAATATTTGGTGATTTATGGTGTTGAATGCTTTCGAAAAGTCTATAAATATTTCACAAGTATATAGGTTATTGTTTGTTTTTCTTAGACTGTCTGCAATTTCAAAGACAGCTTGTGCTGTTGAATGACCTTTTCTGAAGCCAAATTGGAAGTGGAAAAGTATTTGGTTTTTTTAATGCAATTAATAAGTTGCTTATAAACTTAAGTTTTTTGAAGACTTTACTATCTACAGAAAGTAGGTAAATGGTCAGAAACGTCAGCTAGACATATTCCTGAAGTTAATGCAGGAGTGTGCCGCATTTGATTTATTTTTCTTCCTAAAGATACTCAAGTTTCCCCATAGCCTTGAGGATAACCTGGGGAGTTTTTATCCTGCTACATTATATATAAGTCTGACGATTCATAAGTCACCTATAGCTAGGAGGCCTATTGCGGCTTCCCATTCATACATCACTAGGCTTATTAGTATTCTAGTTCACGGATCAGTCAAACACTGTATTAGTATGCCTACTGTACTGCGTGACCCAATGTTCAGAGAAAGTTGTACTACCTGCAAATTGCTTTCTTGTCACGCTGGATGTGTTCACTCTACCCTAACATTGACAGAAAAGAAAGCAATCATTCCTCTTGACCTCTTTCTTCGAGAGGGCAATGTGGCACAAACCCCTTTTCTAGCTTTGTTAATCTTCGAAAAATAATTTCCTTAAATCAGAATTTAGTTGCGATAGATACCATCAAAAATTTAGTACTCCCTGCACAGTAACAGCTGCTGGCGCATTTATGTATTATCATCGAACTGTATTCTTGAAACCTGACCCTCTACAGGGGCTTTAGCTTTGTTATCTGGGATGGTCCTTGGGAGACTCTCCTAGAATTTCTCAGTGTTATTGATACCATGGATGAACGCATTAAGATAACATTTTAAATCACCGAGTTTAAGATTGCCTTTCTAGATTTACTGCTTTTTAAAGATTCTGCACAAAATACGCTGCAATACTGTACATTCGAGAAACCACTTAGTAAGAATTTGCATATAGCCATATTAATCGTTTCACCCTGCTAGCAACAAAAAAAGTATGCATCCTTATGTTTGGGTCACATTGAACCAAGTTGTTAACCCATAGGACTTAGGCTTTCGCTGGAAGAGATGAACCAAAATTAAGTACTCATAAAGGCTCAGTTCCAACAAGACATACAGTTGTCCCAGCAATGCCTGAAGAACTAACAGATCGTAGAAAAAGACAGGTAAGCTTGTATTCTATCATTTGTAATCTTTGTAGTTGTGGTGTCTGTCATGTTGCAAAAAAAAAAAGTTTGATGTTTCTGGCTTCAAATAAAAATTCGTTGAATCTCTGATAAGTTCTTTTGAAACTGCTACTTTGAATATTTCAGCATGTATCTTGGGCGAGCAAATGATTAGGCTACCAGCTAATAACAAATTATATTTTTGAATCAACAAGGCTGGAAATCAAACGATGTAGTCACAAGCTAGTAGGTTCCAAAGGTTACACAACTCTTTGCTACAAATGTTAAGTGATTTAAGTGTATATAAGTGATTTGAGTGTAACCGAAAATGATTCATAGGCTACCATTTAATAACAAATTATATTTTTGAATCAACAAGGCTGGAAATCTAAGGAGGTAGTCACAAGCTAGTAGAATCCGAAGGATACACAACGCTTTGAATGTTAAGTGATTTGAGTGTATATATACAAATATGTTTGTACGTATATTTTGTGACTACAAATTTGAAAGCTGAGTAGGTTGTTCTTTCAACCAGTTTTTTTTTTCTGTTGCTAATGCGTGATGCCGTATCAGCAATTGATTCTGCACAAACATCATGATCATGTGAATAATAATAACAATAATAATAATCATAATAGTAATAACAATAACACGGACGACGGACGCGAGCGGACGCAAGTCCGACCGCTCTGTAATATCTGGAGTTTAATGCTTTCATCATAAGTTTTACTTCACAAGTACTGGTTCTCTGGATAATATCTACAACAATGCAACACGTTGGAAGCCAAAAAGAAACTTCAAATGAAGTTGGTGAAACGAATGCTGGAAAAACATCTTGCAAGTGAAGTAAATGGAACGCGAAAATGAATGCAGATCTGGTAGACTAAAGAAAGGAAGCAAACGCTCTTTATTCCTCACAACAAACAACCAAACAAGGTTGATATAGCAGTAATGGACAAGGAGAAGAAGACATGGCTACTCATCGAAGGAACGGTTTGAATAATATTGGCTTGATATCAGATAGGTGGAAGACCAAGCAAGACAAATACAGAGAACTAAGGGCGGGTATTAAACCTCGATACCCTGATTACAAAGTCAACCAAGTAAATGTAGTTTTCGATTTCCTAGCAGAATACCACCAAAGCCTGAAGAACGATCTCAATGAAAATTTAAGAGCAAAGAACGAAGAGACGCAATATCTAATAATGAAAAGCCAGAAATGGATCAAATCACAAAACGTTGAAATAGTTAAGAACTTCTATACCTACAAGAGATAGAAACAACTGAGCAGAACGTTGAAAGAAATAATCTAACACAATATTCATATTTGGACTACGACTAGTCTTGTTATGCTATTGATCATGTAAAACTGCGATATCAAAAATTGTCAATAATAATATTAATAACAATAATAATAATAACAATAACACCAAATATAATCATAATAATATACAGATTTAGCCAAGCCTAAAAGCGGCGCTCCCTGGTTATTATTACTGCTTGTAGGGTTAGTGAAAATAAAAAGGTTTTGAATTGTGCACATTTTGTGTTTTCAGTTACTGCTTAATTAAATCATTTTCTTTGCTTTCTTCTATATCAAAATTCATTGCCTAACTAGTGAATTCCACGGTAAATTTCACATGAAAAACCGATATCACATGAATAACGAAGCGATAAGTGCAATATCTATTCAGTTTTTCAGAGTGAAATTTACTTTGGAATTCACCAGTTTGGCAATTAATTTTTCTTGAATTGCATTAGTTTTAAAAGAAAACAAGCACACCCTCAGCAAGCGAATGGAAAAGGAAAAAAAGTCATTTCAGCGTCAACTGTCAATAGCCAGCAAATAGAAATCACGCTAAAATTAGAAACTATCAGGACACTTTGTCAGTTCAAGGTCAAAAAAGATTTTGCTGATGTGTGTCATTCTCTGAAAACGAGATCATTCACATTTTGATTGATTTCATTGAAGCATGCCAGCTTGGCACA
>OX421445.1:21265272-21272772 GCA_949126865.1 Montipora capitata
TCTCCATTTGAGAGAATTTGTAATAAGAATGAAGCATGTTCTCTGTCCTTGAAACTTTGTCTTTTCCTCTATGAAAGATGGGTAAAAATGTATCTTGTTCAAGGGTGGGTAGATTTCCTGAAGAGGGAAGGAGGAAGCGCTCCTTCAGAAAGTCTCTCATAAATTTAATCTCAACTGAACGATTGTTGGTATAAGTTGATCCTAAATGGCCATTACAGCGTTCAAATGAAAACAACCAAAATCCAAACACAGGTCCATAATCCAACAATACTTTTCAAAGGTGGCAGTGTAGATGCATGTTGCATGTCAAGAACTTCTTAGCATACAATTGTTCCATGCCCATACAAAAATTAACTAACAAAGCATCTGCTTTTGCAATCTCCTGCTTGCTTAGCACAGGCTGGCAAAGAATCTTACATGCAAGGACGAACCTCTCCCAGACTTGAAGGTGACGGTCTGGAAGAATTCCATACAGTGAGTACATGGAAAATGTCAAAGTCCAGTTTTTCCATTCTTCTGCAGTAAAATTCCCATGGTTTGATGCAATTTTTTTGGGGATTCGCCCAATTGATGTTGCTGTATTTAATTCTTCGATTTTCCTTCCAATCTCCTTCAGCTGCTCCTTGCTAAGTATATTTTCAGTCCAAAGTTTAAAAACATACTTAGCAGTTCCAAGAAATAGGTTGTGCATGGGATCAATAATATGAAAGCGAACACAGTCAAAGTACTGCAACTTGGTAAGTGCAGACAGATGAACCCCATACATTCGTGACAATCTAGTATACTCTGCTTTGCTTTTAGCTGTAAGTAGCTTCTCACAGTTTCTTTTGTGAGTTAATCCATTGCGCTCTGGCCATGAAAGGCGATCACTGAATAATGAAAAATCTTTCTTTTCTCTGAAACCTCCTTGAAAAAACTTGAAACATTTCGAGCAGGCTCTGCTTGCAGAGTGTCCAACAAAGCCACAGACTTTTCTGCAGCAACACAAAGAAAAGCAGCAACAACTCTAAGAGGTACTGTTGACAGACTCGTTTTGAGCCGGATTCCTTTCCACAAACCATTCAGTTCATTCACACAGGTATCTAGAAACGTGTAGCGTTTTGGTTCGGAGTCAAGTGATGGAATGATACCACCAAGGAGGACATTTTCAAATTTAAATCTTTCTGAGCGTGGAAGATTCATGATGACAAAATATATGACCCCTACTGAATAATCACTGGGCGCTTAAATGGCTGAAACCAATCTACGTTCAGCATCAGGCCATAACGGCGTTCAGAGTTAAAGAAGCTACTTTCATCTTTTCACTTGAAATTTTTCCACACATCCCCATCATACACATCAGCAAGTATGTCCTCGTCAACTAGCCTTGTCCTCCACTCTTCACAAAGTTCCGGAATTCCGGTTCTTTCCAAAATACTCTCCAATTGGCTAATAATACTCTTCCAGCAGTAAAATTTCAATGGATAGAATTTAGCAATGCCATTATTCAGGATAACTTTGTTCACCAGCTTGGTTCCGCAGAGCTTTGCCTTGCCAAGAGGGAAAAAAATATTAGAGCACCGTTTTGGAAGAACCGTTCCATGTTTTCTTTCCAAACACTCGTCCAAGTGATAGAGTTTTGTACACTTTGAACTCACTACAAATTTCTCAAAGTTATCTCTGGTGCCCTGATGGTCGAAGTGCTATAAGCTACTCAAGTAAGTCCCATGATTAGAAACTAAACACGACCAAAATAGTATATATTAGAAGACGTAAACAGCTTACCGGTGTTGTCAGCAAAAGAAGCATTTGATAGAGTTGAAATTCCGTCTTCCTCTGAGTCCAATTCCTCGCTTATATGACAACGGTACGACGATGAATGCGAAAACGATTTTCTGCAAGTATCGCATTTTTTTGCAAGAAGATCACCTGAGATTGGTGTTTCGAAAATAGAACAAGATGAAGACTCGAAATCGTAGACACGAGACATGTCGGATTCTCGAAAACAACAAAAAAGCGGTATCTCTGTTTAAAAAAATGAATGGCATGACAGAATATGACGTCGTGGTTTTCATTACAATCAGCCAATCAGATATCACAATGAACGCATTCCAACGACTCAACCTCACGTGCTGTCAGTTGTTGTAGAAGTTGATGCGAAGTTCGTTGTTTCTGTTATCTTGCTTGTGTTCTTGACCATGGATTTATCGAATGCTCTTCAAGAACCACAAGTGTTGATGGAGGCTATGAATCGAAGACTCGAGTATATTCAAGAGGGACAAAAGAAACTTGAAGAGACGAATTCAGCTCTTAGAAAAGAAAATGATTTCCTAAAAACTCAACTTGAACGTCTGCAACCAACAAACCAAAGCAGACAATGTAAAAGAAAGCAATCGCGGACAAGTGTGGAGATTCCAAGCGATCTAAGTGTAAGTACTTGCCTCTATTCATTGTTCTGTTGGAGTGTGTCTGTGTATTAAAATTTACAGAGCTGACAAATTTTACGTCAGTTCACCTTAAATGTTCAAGTGCATGTGTCTTCTAGCAAACCGTCATTGTTCATGTTTATTGGCACTTAAGTGGGTTGTGGCATGCTTACTTTTGTCCTCATTTTCACTTTTAATTAATACTACACGTGATTGCTTTTAAAACCTTTGATCGCTATTATCCGAATCTTCCTCGTATCTTTTGAAATAAAGGATTGTTTGCGTAATTCGTAGTTTCTTAAGGCTGCGTCAACCGTGACTAAATTTTTTGATTACTTCTCCAAATCTTCTGACAGATTCGTGTAAGTTTCGTTTTCGTTTCCCGTATCACCATGTGAAGCAATCTCCCAGTGGTGATGGAAACTATAATGATGCGGCACTGTTTCTTTATAAACTTACCGTTAAGTACCCTGGATTCCAGAGATTATTTTCTCGCTATGAAAAGAACGACAAAAGAGGGAGTCTCGAAGCGGCGAGAAAAACCTCTGGTACAGGCTGTTAACCCTTCTGAACATGCCGCCCCAATCACGTTGAGCTTTCCACTTCCAGAGTCAAGTTTTGACCCTGGAGATTTCATTGGTCGATCGACAAACCGTTTTTATAAGGATTGCCATTGGTTAACTCGAGGGGTATGATCAAACCGGTTTTTCACTGGTGTGATACAAGAAGACTATGAACGTGACAGTAGCTATCGTGACAAGATAATCACAAATTCATAGCTGGCAGATTGAGGTTAATTTGTCTCTCACGCGGGATGAATGTTTGCTGTTGGGTGGCCTTAAAGGGGCGTAATCAAACAAGCACGCTTAGATTTTGTTTGGAAGGTACCGGTGTGAGCTTCTGACATCTTTACACCTCAATGCCTCGAGTCATATTGAAACTGCTCTACGGACTCCACATAAAGTTCTTTAAATTTTTTCAGTTCTAATTCCAGGACTTGAATGCAATTTTCTTATTTCTCCAACTCATGTTTGCATTTGTAACAAATAATGGTTGCGTGAAACGCTTCGACAAAAAACTCAGAAACTGACCTGTTGAATGTGACCTGTGTTTTAGACCAACCGTTCTGATTTGCTATCTATTGCTGCTACACCGTGGCCATTAAGTGTATTTCTTGCGAATTATATGTATGAAAATTGTGTTATAGAAATTTTGCCCTGGTACTATTGAAACTATTTACAGTTTTACATGTTCCAGCACTTGGTAATGTCCTTCTCTAGTTGTGGCTGTTTCTGCTGAGGTGGCTTCATACACCACAAACCTTTTTAAGTGCTCAACCAACTGAGCCACCACTGCACGATGAAGAAACGACTCGCTGTTTAGTAACTGATGTTATACAATATAATATCGTGAAACGCAAATAATCCACGTCTCTCTCTGTAAATGCTTGTATAATTAGTATAAGAAATGTTGGACACTGACATCTGTGTACGTCAAACGACGTTCACTAAAAACTTGATAAAGACGTTTCAACCAAAATCTTCGGTCATCCTCGGTTTGAATTTCACAAAAAAGCAACAGCTTCTTTTAACAGTTCATATTTGCGTCTGTGCTTGACTACATGTACACATGATCTCTACCCCGTGCGAGGAACATTATGCTAGTGAAATTCCTGACATTTATGTTTCACTTCCATAATGCTCCTTGCTTCGTGCAGAATACATGTGTAATATACATGTGCAAATATGAACCGTTGAAAGAAGTCAAATTCACACCAAGGATGACCGAGGGTTTTCGGTCGAAATGTGTTTATCAACTTTTTAGTGAACGTCGTTTGACGTTCAAATAAGTCAGTGTCCAACATTTCTTATAGTAACTGAACAAAATCTACTTTTATCCCGAATGAAAAAATTGCCATGAAATTTTATTGTTTGGGAAGAATCAAGCGTAATGTAAAGATATGGACTTGAAGGTGTTAATGCCAACCATTTACTAATGGATTAGAAAACCTAAATATATGTATTTAGAAGGCTTTAGTTAATACTGTGCTGTAGTTTCTTAAGGCTGCGTCAACCGTGACAAAATCTTTCCATTACTTCTCCAAATCTTCTGACAGATTCGTGTAAGTTTCGTTTTCGTTTCCGGTATCACCATGTGAAGCAATCCCCCAGTGGTGATGGAAACTATAATGATGCGACACTGTTTCTTTATAAACTTACCGGTAACTCCCTTTCAATATGTAAGCAATCGCCTACTGTGAATGCATGTGAGTTTAACTTGGTATACTGTAGCACTAAGCCATCGTCGGAGCAAAAGAAATATTCTAATTTAGGGGGGTCTGAAACACAGGTCACATTCCACAGGTCAAGACTAGGAGTCTCTGCTCCAGTGACGAACACTGAAAGCCAAACATTTCCCTTAGACCTTAAACAACATTTGTTGTAGAGTGATTAGGGTAGCAGACACTTTTGGTGTTGTTTAAAAATAATTATTGTCTGTAGCACAGTGACATGTACCCAGTTGAACGTGACCTGTGTTTTAGACCCACCGTTCTGATTTGCTATCTATTGCTGCTACACCGTGGCCATTAAGTGTATTTCTTGCAAATTATATGTATGAAAGTTGTTTCATAGAAATTTTGCCCTGGTACTATTGAAACTATTTACAGTTTTACATGTTCCAGCACTCGGTAATGTCCTTCTCTAGTTGTGGCTGTTTCTGCTGAGGTGGCTTCATACACCACAAACCTTTTTAAGTGCTCAACCAACTGAGCCACCACTGCACGATGAAGAAACGACTCGCTGTTTAGTAACTGATGTTATACATATCGTGAAATGCAAATCATCCACGTCTCTCTCTGTAAATGCTGTTAACTATGACGTAACAATTCGTTTGTCTTGCAGAAGCGATTTCGCTTTATCTACAAGAAGATGGTGGAAAAGAAAATGACTCGAGGCTTCATTGTTACTGTGAATACTCTGCCACCTCTGTTGTTAGTTTTACTCTTAATTGCACTATTTTGAACCCTGCAAAAACCAGCTGGAGATAGTCAATTACCACGTTAAATACCTTAGCTCATGGCACTAGTGTTTCTGTCAGAAAATTTTATTTAAGGACCAAAGTGGCCTCTGAAGACCTTTTCTAGGAGCCAATTTTTTGCTATTGAGACCTTTGAAACTGAATGATCTAATGAGCATCGTTTTTTGTCTGTTTTGGGCAACATTTTGTTCTGAAAACCAATTTTAAATTGAAAAATGGATGAATTTTGCTTTATTACCTGACTGTTAAGGTTGTAAAGGTGATAAGGCACAGATTACAACTTGGCATTCCTGCAATGTTGCGGTTTGGTGGAAACACTGTCATCGAATGTATTGGGATAATTCTTCATTCACAAGTGTAATTTAAGTTTATAATAAATAATTGGTCTTCCAGGACGTGCACTGAGGTACCCTATGTTACCATTAAATTTATAGGAAATGATTTAATATTATAAATCAGGCCTTCTGATAGGGTGCGATGAAAAAATGCAAATTCTGCGAAATTTGCATGGCAGATTATGCGATTAGAAAAGCCAATTATGCAATGAATATTGTAAATTATGCGATTTTTTTCTGAGCAATTTTAAGCTTGTTTTTCAAGGTTTCAGGATAAAAAAGGCTTTTTTACTGACCTAAGGACATTTTGAACAAAAGGGAACAGTAATTATGAATCTTGATCGACATTAGCTGGGACAAGTAAAAAAAATGAGGTCTTCTGCACTATTGCGACTTGAGGTCGATTGTGCGAAATCGCACCATCGTGTAATATCAAAAGGCCTGCATAAATATATTTGTAAACATTTATTTACAGCCCGCTGTCAGAGAGAAATCAATCACTCTTTCAAAAAATACAAGAGATCCTAAGGAAAGAGCATAGTGGTGATAACTGTCCTTGGACAGACATGCAGATGGAAGGTTTGCATACATGTAACTTAAGTTGCCTGTAGCTTCTCTCTGATTGATTGTTATAGGAGCAAGGAGACAGGTTTAGTGCAGTGGTTTCGGTGCAGTGGTTTGCATGCAGTTGTTCTAGGTTAAAATCCTGCTCTGACCATTGCTCAGATTTGTCTTCGATGGTCCCAATTTCAACTCTGTCATGCTTCAAAAGCCAACTGGTTGCCTCCTGCCAGTTGGGTTTCTTAATGCTGTCAAGTTTATTTGAAATGACATTGTTTAGCGAACAGCCCAATCTTGTGACAATCAATCAAGAGCTGATTTGTTTATTGTTTTGATGGGTCCCACTAAAAGAATGTTGGAATCTGTTTCACTGCTGCTGTAAAATTGTGTATCATTGACAGTTGCCTAGATGGTCCAGGTTTAAGTAAACAAACCATAACTGAAGCTTTATTTGTTTTTCTATGTGCAATATGTTTTGGATAAGATACTGGAGCTTCTGTTTTGAGAAGGTTTTTACCTGTAGTTAGCCATTATCAGGAAAGGAAACAACACTTGATATGCACTCATTCTTTTTGCTTTTTTACTTGAACAGCCCAGTTCAATCGATACTTCAAAACGGTTAAGGAACGAAATGATCGGATTGAAAGTGGAACCAATGACAAACATAAAGAGGTTTGCCGCAGAACTAGGTGGCTCTCAAGTGTGTTACTTCTTGACGTATGAATCTGCTGCTTGAGGCCAGACTGAGTAATTATGATTTGTTGCTCTCAGCATTGTTATAGTTTTTGTTGTATACTCTCCAGAGCTGCAGAATTTGCATTTAGTATAAATACACAGGTGATTATACAAAATCGCACGCGCTCTCACTGGCTCGCTATCTCGGATTATCAGTCGATAATCACCTCGACGGACAAAATGGCTGCCAGTAGTCGTTTTGCCACTGTAAGTCAAGATGATTTCGCGTCGAAATGTTTTTTTTTCTCTTTTTTGAAATAATCACCTGTCTATTTATACTAAAACAATTATTTGCCTCAGGCTCAGTGATTATCGGTGAATATTCATTCACCGATAATCACTTTGCCTTCGGCGAATGATTGTTAAATACAATATTCATATCCAAGTGTATGGAGGAATTCTCAAGTTCTATGTATATGAAATGA
>OX421445.1:21277772-21295272 GCA_949126865.1 Montipora capitata
AAATAGAAATTTCTCAAACTTTGTCACAATAAAGGTCTTTGGTAACTAATTACAAAAATATAATTTTTAGTTCAATACAGTAAATATTTTTCCCGTGGAGCGACTTTTCTTCCTTGAGCGCTCTTTGAGCAGGTAAAATTCTCGAAAAGTACTTCTCTTTCCGGCTTATCGTCTGGAAAAGAAAATGCATCAACATACACAATAAATTTATTTTAACTTAGTAGAGGTCTTCCCACATTATTTACAGTTATCTAATTTGAATGTGGGAAAAACTAGAATTTGTGACAAATTAATGAGATTAACTACTTTGCATTGCATTTTCTCACGCTCACGTTCTCCAATGTGGCCAACTTCACACGCAAAAAGTCGAAACTGGTACATTGCTTTGGCAATTACGACTATAAGCGTTCAAATTAGTAATGTCCCTTCTGTGATTCTGTGAAATAAAATTTTGGGGTAAACTAAACACGGAGTTTTGAGAGTGCCAAATGTAAGTGCATCTCACAATCAAAACATGACCGTCTCATCCTTCCCAAAATCATAACATACAAACACCACATCAAAAATAACACACTTTTAGTGATTTTCTACAAGTTATTTATCATAAAATTAAATAAAAAGTCACCACTCAAGGATGAATTCTTGTTTGCAAATTAAGTGTGAATTTAATTTGTTTAATCAGAGATATCCGTGCAATTAATTACCGTAAACACCGGCCTATCTGTGAGAACATCTAGACACCATGCCATAAATTTGCATAAATTAACAAGCTTAGCGAAAATTCTTAAGTCTGTATAGACCTGTGCAGCAAATTAATAAGAACTTCATAAAACTAGACCACATTACGCATTGATTTAATTTTAATTTAACATAATTTATATAGCGCTAACTCCACTAATTGACGAAAGCGCTTTGATCATTGCTTTTGCGAGTTTGGTGGCTCCTAAAAGAGCCCTTTTTGTTTGAGCTTACGCAATGATTAAACCTTCTTGGTTAAAAGATCTTTTAACCGGTTTAACATTGCCTTTCTTGAGCAGGTCAAGTTCACTCGGCAGGGAATCTCCATTCCACCACAAAGCTGTTTACAATGTTGACAATGGCCGCTCACTTCGACTGAAATCGATCCACCACGATTGAGAAAATACCATGCTATTCTCGAGTATTCCGTTCAGTACTTTGACGGCAAATTTTTCGAATTGATTATCGAACTCTCTTGGAGCAATGAGTTTTTCTCTAACAGATGGCTCCCATACATCTCTGTAGACATGAACAGCTGAAGATAACTCGAACGACTCCACTGCCTTTTCTACTCTGCAAACAAACATGAAGCAGTATTTTATCGTTCTCGTCCCACCGCGGCACCAACTAACCAATCATGGCAAAGTGCATTCTGTTGCTATGCGATGAAATGCATTATTTACATACTGTCAACAAGAAACGCATCCCCGCACTTTGATTTATTTACCAATTTTTGGCATGAAAACTTGCCCATTATTTGCTGCTAATTGCCATGACCTTTCATTTTAAATTCTCATTGTATTCATTAGCTAGCACCAAATTCATTCTTCATGGTGTATTCCAAGAAATCTATCCTGATTCAGTTAAAATCGCCAAAAACCCACACTGAGAAAACACAGTTTACATCTGGTCCATCAGTAACACCACAACACCGCAAAGGAAAGTTTTTGACATCAATAAGGGGAATTCACAAGATTTTTGCTGGGACATGAAAGCATTCTGTGTCCTTTCTTGAAACCTGTCCCCTACGATCTGATCACGAGAACTGGAAACTTTTAAGGCAACAATGTTATCTGTTGTCGATGAGCACTATCCTGAGAAGCTTTTAAAAACACAACGAAAGAATCCATGGTTCACCAGAGCCTTGAGGCTCTCAACTCGCAAAAAACATCGCCTATTTAAAGTGGCTAAATTACGCAACACTGCATCAGCGTGGGCTGTCATTGCAAGCAGCGTAAAATGACTACCATCGGCATAAATTCTGCTAGGAACAGTTTTGTTTCTGGTGTACTTGATGAAAATCTGAAATCCCAACCTAAGAAGTTTTGGAAGTACATCAAATCCAGGCAGCAAGATTGTGTTGGTATTCCAGCTGAAAGTGGAACCCTGTCGGACCCCAAAGAAAAGGCAGAAACCTCACATAACTACTTTAAATCTGTTTTTAAAACAGATGCGCCAAACTATACCCTTCCCACCTTGGCTCCGAAAGACATACCAGCCATTGGAAACATGTGTGACTGTGAACGGAATCCTTAAGCAACTAAACCTTCTGAAGCCTAACAAGGCTTGTGGCCCAGATAAAGTCTCTCCTCGTATCCTTAAGCTAGCACCTAAAGAAACAGCCGTAATCTTGCAAGAAATCTTTCAGCAATCCCTGGGTTCAGGTGAGGTACCTTGTGACTGGAAACATGCTATGGTTGCCCCTTTACACAAAAGAGACTCACACTCATCTCCTACCAACTATAGGCCAAGTTCCCTGACCTGCATATCATGCAAGTTGCTCGAGCACATTGTAGCAAGTCATATAATGAAACATTTGGATAATTACGACCTTCTATCCCCTTTCCAGAACGGTTTTAGAGCTCGTTTGTCTTGTGAGACTCAGCTTTCCTCACATATAACGATCTGGCCCACGCCTTGGATAAAAAGTTGCAAACGGATCTCATCCTTTTGGATTTTTCCAAGGCCTTCGATTCTATTTCCCACTCACGTTTATTTATCAAGCTTCAACACTACGCGATTGACCGCCAAGTGTTCCACTGGTTGAAGGACTTCCTAGCGAACAGAACACAATCTGTTCTAGTCGATGGTCAGCAGTCTTCCTGTTGTTCCGTTACCTCGGGTGTTCAACAGGGGTCAGTGATAGGGCCACTGTTATTCTTCTTTTCATAAATGACATTCCCGATGGCATCTCTGGTAAATTAAGACTTTTTGCCGACGACTGTGCCCTATATCTGCACCTTACATCGGAGGAGTCATCGCGTTGTCTTCAACGTGATCTGGATAAGCTAGAATCTTGGACAAAACTGTTGGGAACAATTCGGATGTGAACATCGTTGAACGTGCACTAATAAACAAAGCCCATGTTTCCCCCCCCCCCCCCTCTCCCCCTACCAATGTTGCTAATGTGGTGAAAAGTACTGTACAAGCCTTTGGCCGTTTTTTAACCAACATTGGATAAAGGCGAGGGGGGGAAGTATGGAGAAGTTAATCTTTTACAACACAGACAAATAAGGGTATGACCATTTTATAGCGGTGTATCCTATTTTCCCAACGAGTTTTGTCCAAGATTGTAGCTCTCTGGTCCACTATATGGAAACTTGACTTCAATCCATCGAAGTGCTGCATATCACCAACAAGAAGGCGGTCTCTACCATACACCAAGACTACTTGCCGTATGGTTCTAGACTTGAGGTGCGCGAAACCCATCCTTATCTTGGTGTGCAGCTCTCTAAAGATCTCAAATGGAACCATCACGTGAATTTCATTACAAAGAAGACAACACGCACTCTTAACCTTATCAGACGAAACTTGTACAGCTGCTCAAAAGAAGTCAAAGCCCGCACTTATCTTTCACTAGTTCGACCTACGTTATCATATGCTTCCAGTGTGTGGGACCCGTACACCCAAAAAAACATTAATGAGCTTGAAATGGTTCAGAGACGTGCTGCTTGCTTTGTATTCAAGAACTATTCGCATCATGTCAGTGTTACTGCCCTAATTAAGGAACTTGGCTGGTCTGAACTATCCAGTGCCAGAAAGCGCGACCGCCTTTGTATGATGTTTAAAATAGTTAATAACCTAATTCCTATTAACTTCAACGACCACTTAAGCTATTGTAAAACTGTAACCCGCCGTAATCATCCTCAAAAGGTTAACATTCTTGCTCCCCGCACAGACACTTATAAATTCTTCCAAGAACCATACCTGAATGGAATAGTCTGCCTAACTTGGTAGCAAGCACCTCATCTTTCAATGCCTTTAGGCACCTAGTTTCGAAGCTATAGTAGCGATTAATTTTCTGTTTGTAACTTATTTTTTCTTTTATTTATTTCTATTTTTTCATACCTTGGTGTAAGGCAACATACAGTATTGTGAAAAAGTAATGAGAGCGAAATGCGCGAATTTCGTTCTTTGTCCCTGCGAACTTTCGACGAAATTTCGCTCGAAAATTCGAGCGTCGTTTCGCGATGTTTCTAGCGTAATTTCGCTAAAACAAAAAGAGAAAATTCGCCGCATCTTCGAGCCCAGCGCGAAAAACCAAAAGCCTAATTTCGCTTGTTGTACGCGAAATTTCGTAGTGTGATTTGTAAAGATCGATCACATATCGATCAGCTATTCAGTTTTGTAAACAACTGCAGTCACTTTGACAGCACTTTGATGATCAGTACATGTATTTTGGAAATAGTTCAGTAGTTGTGTCCGTTTCAATTCTCTACAAAATTCGCCCTTTGTAATGTGTTTTCATTCATCTTTCTCGGCAGAGATGACTCGACAAAACATATGCAATTTCAATCCTATTTCGTGCAACTTTTCTCCCAATGTTTTGGCGACATTGTGGCGAGACAAGTTGCACGAAACATTTCACAGTGTAACATACCCTGCAACGGCCAAAATCGTTGCGAGACAAGTTGCGCGAAAAGTAGAACCTAGCAACGGCTCTTGTAACTTGTTTTGCAACGATTTTGGCCGTTACAGGGTATGTTACACTATGAAATGTTTTCTTCAACTTGTCCCGCCACAACGTCGCCAACACATTGCGAGACAAGTTGCACGAAATATTTCACAGTGTAATGGCGCCTTAAGAAAGAAACTTTTAGCTTGGAAACCTTGAGACTGTAAAACAAACATGAGGTCTATTTTGTCTGGACATTTGAATGGTAAGTTTGAAAGAAAAGCACTCAAGAGGGTGAGATGTTGCTTTTCTATCCCGTACATTCTAGTGTTGTGCTCGCTGGTAATACCCACAGAAACTATACTAAAACAACAAATTTTCGCTCGAAAATGCGAAGGAAAATTCGGGAAGAGCGAATTTTCGCTCGGAATATCGGAACAAATTATCAGTGAATGCGAATTTTCGCTCGAAATTTCGGAACAAATTATCGGTCAAAGCGAATTTTCGCTCGAAAATTCGCGTCAACTACAACAATAGGCATTGCGAAAATTCGGCGAATTTTCTGCGAACTTTCGCGCTGGACAAAAATTCGCCATTTTTCGTCGAAAAGCCCCGAAATTCGCGCATTTCGTCGAATTACGTTCTCATTACTTTTTCACAATACTGTAGCATTTCCAAGTAAATACACTGAAACTGAAACTGAAGCACAATATAAAACACAATAAAACCTTCGTAACCAATCAGCACTAAATAATTCTGATCCTAAGTTATTTTTGGATCCTATACAATAGTATAAATAGCGTTCACCAACAGGTGAATTAATCACTGTTATAATATCAGCTTCGCTGAAAATCATAAGTTTTAAATCATGTCACAAAGAGGTTCTCCATGTGCATCGTACACTGCTGCATTTAAGTTGCGAGTTGTCGGATACGCTGTCAAACATGGCAAACGTGCTGCTGGAAAGAAGTTTGCTGTACACGAAAGTTGCGTTCGCCAGTGGCGAATTCAGAGGGAAAAATTGGCCAAAACACCTACGTTCAAACGCACAAATCGTTCTGGAGTACCGGCTTTTCCAGATCTGGAGAAGGAACTAGCTTGTTGGATCAAAGAGTAATGTCAAGGAGGATTCGGAGTTTCTACTAACTTTATTTGCCTCAAGGCCAAACAGATTGCTCAGAAATCTGGCATGCAAGAAGGAAAATATAGAGCTTCAAAAAGTTGGTGTTACCGCTTTATGGAACGACACTGACGGTCCGTTACAAGGCACACGACCATAGCCCGGAAGCTTCCAAAGGACTACGAGGATAAGCTGATCAGTTTTCAATGGTTTATTATTGGCAAGAGAAAGCACCATGACTTTGAACTGAGACATATTGGTAATACAGACCAGACGCCTTTAACATTTGACATTGTGACAAACAGTACTGTAGAAGAGCAAGGTATAAAAAGTGTTCCAGTTCTCACTACGGGACATGACAAGGAGGGGTTTACAGTGATGTTGGCTTGCCTTGGGGACGGAACAAAACTTCTGCCGTATGTGGTATTTAAACGGAAAACATTGCCGAAGAAAATAACTTTTCCCCATGGGCTTGTAGTCAGATGTGAAGAAAAAGGATGGATGAATGAAGAACTGGTGAAGGATTGGCTAAACACCGTTTGGAGCAAGGTTGGTGGTTTAAGTCGCCGCAAATCTATGCTTGTGTGGGGTTCATTTCGCACGCATTTGTCCAAACCAATCAGGAGGACTCTGCAATCACTGAACACGGAGTGTGCTATTATTCACGGTGGAATGACAGGTATTCTCCAGCCCCTGGATGTCTGGATTAACAAGCCCTTCAAAGATCGCTTAAGAGTCAAGTGGCAGGAATGGATGATCACAGGAGACCACACTCTCACTGCAAGTGGCCATAGGCGCAAAGCTGATCTCAATGTTATCTGTGGCTGGATCAAGGAAGCCTGGAATGACATTCCAAAGGAAATGATTAAAACGTCTTTCTGCAAGTGTTGTATTACAAATGCAATCGATGGAACCGAGGACGACGATATATGGGAGGAAGAAACTGACCTGTTTGATGACTTAAATGATGAATTTGATGATGAATTGTACTATGCAGACATGCACGAAAAAGAACAGGCAGGACATGAGAATACTTTTGATCAGATCTTCGGAGATTCTGATGATGACTTCTATGGCTTCTACGATATTTAGAGAGCTTTACGTTTACCATTTAAACTCATTTGAATACATTTTTCTATTGTTATAAAATACGAAGAGCTTGTGTGTGAAAATAAATGTCTTTTTGCATTGAGAAAACGTTGATGTGTCTTGTACTAAAAATCTACTCATTTCCAGTACTCTATCTCCTGATCAAATGCCTCGTTACTAAGCTAAAAACGAACTGAAACATTCGTCAGGTGTTGTTGCATTTATTAAAATTCTAATGAGAAATAGACAGGAATGAAAAATACTGGATTAAAAATGCCAGGGAGAGATCAAATTTATGTCCTAGTCGGATTTTCATACTATTAGAGAGTCAAAATTATAGGTAAGAGTTTTAGTATTCTCTGTTTTACAGTGTGTAAATGTTAGTGAGTTAATACGCGGGTTGACACGTGCAAGAAACTTGAAGAAACAGTGCATTTACATGTAAGACATCTTTGTCAAGACTCCACTTTTGATTTACTTCAATTTCAATTTCTTTCAAATTTTTTTTTTCCAAAATCTAAGTTGCTAAACTCAGGGTGCGGCTTATACGCGCTGTTTACAGTACTCAATTGTTGTTTGTAAAAAAATTCCGTTTTAAGTTCTTGAGCTAAGTTGGAAAAAGGTATCACACTGCTTGAAAAGACGTGTTTGACCACACCATCACAAAATTATTTTCACCTTACATATTATATCTTCTGTAGAGAGTAAATGTTGACTGCCGAGCCTTTAAAAGTGAGAACGAATGTACTCGATCAGACGTACCATCCCTGATTATACCGTATTGTGATGTATACTAAAGTTGTCAATAGCGGTATATTCTTGTTTCAAATCGAAGCATGTCACATGGCTACCTGTACCTTTTCTGAATTTGTTGGCAGCAGCTGTGGCTCCAGTTCTGGGAATCCTGCAAATGTCCAGTGTGTAACGATATGAAACGATATGAAACGATATGAAAGGGCACTTGTTGTCGTGTAAAGTTCCAGACAGTGCATTGGACACAGAGGCGCGACTTTTGCTTGCAAGAGCGGGTTAGTATGTTGCCTTAGTTGACTAGATGTCAAAATGTTCAATGGCAAGCTTTTGTAAGCACTTTTTAAACGTGTCACGCAATCAGAGATTGGACAAGAAGGAAGAAGTGCCATTCAGGGATGAAGTTTCATTCAATACCAACCAACCTGGACCTCTGGATACACTGCAAACTCATCTGGTACGTGAAGTGAGCACCTCATTGTACGCCTTTAGTGATATTGTGTATGTACGTGTGTAATGTAAAGTGACACGACTGATAGCAAAAACTGACTTTGAGCAATCGAGTCAAGACCATGACATTTGTTTTCAACAGATCGTTTTCACATGACGTCACATCATTTCCGGTTGCCATATTTGTGTACAACCCAGGGTGATATTACATATGCACATATAAGCCACTTCAACAATTTCTGCTTGTAAAGATGAATACTACAGCAGCGGAAGCAAAATTAAGTGCCAATCCTGATGTCGGTATTCATCCTCATCTTTCTGAGTACGCCAAGAAGCTAGAACCACAAGTAAGGCAGCATTATTTGGAAAAAAATTTCGGCGATTGGAATCGATCCCGTCCTCATTGAGAGTAAGAATTTTCAACCAGACTGCTTGCCTCCAGTAGAATCTACAGTTCTACTACTCTATCTGGTTTTGAAGACGAGCTTCTACATGCAACAACAGTTTAAGGCTTTCTGAAGCCTGGAAGCTTACAATCAGATGGTTTCGGGATTTATAACCAGCATAAAAGGCCACATAATCGCAAACAAATTTGTTGTGTTAGCCAAGGTGAGACATTCCCAGAGAATGAATGACTCCTTGATCCCTATCAGGATTATAACAGAAAAGGAAGGGACAATTTTATCTGCTCATTGCCTAGGTTGTAAGGCCGGGCTAGTCCAAAATGCTTGCATATTGCAAGCGTTTTATTTTACGTAGAAGCGGGGGAAACTTGCTTGCATGCAAGTTAAGTGCTCATGGCTTCTTCCCTCATTTGTAGACCACGTGGAGTACGCAAGGGCCCGAGATATAAACTTTACATCGGCTAAGAAAATGAAAGCTGACTTAGAATCCAAAATATCTAAACTTCATTCTTAATTCCTGAATTTCAGTCCACCGGAGGCTGATTTTACAATCCATGCTAGCACGGATAGTTTTTACTCTCTGCATTGGTAAAACAATGACCTGTGATTCCGGATTCCGGATTCCGGCTCTTAGGGTTGCCCACAAATGAAAGCTTGATTCAGCAAACGTAAAGCAGAGTTGGTGTAAAGAGTTCTTACCTCCCTCCTTTCCGTTAACATTCTGTCTTCGAAAAGTCGACAAGGAATAAACTGTTAAGTTACTGTAGATGCGTTTTATGAATGTGCTGAAATAGTCGCGCGCTGATATCTATAGGTATCGTATATATGACAACTTCATTGGTCGCTTTATTACATGCCGTGACGAAGCCTCGGTTATGTTGGTGTTGTGCAAAATTAAGTCAATCTTTGAACCGACTCGTGGATCCAACTCTTCCCTCGAGTGTATGATGAGAATCCTCGACCGAATCTCCCTCGTTTTGATCACGATCGAGTCTCCTTTTATCGTGTAACACCTTAAACAAGCCGTGCTTCGTATTGACGTGGAATACGAGTGATCCCAGTTCCCTCGATCCAAAAGGTTAACTCAAACAAGACCTCCGTCGATATTTGAGGTATCCCCCAAACGAGTACTCCCACGATTCCTTTCGTGTTCTTAAATATCCAGTACTGCACTTGTCGAATCAATTATTATCGAGTCTTCTGTCCCTCGTTTACCAGAAGGGTTGAGTGATCCGAATACTTACTTTTGAGATAACGTTTGTGAGCTTGATTAAAGCGGGTTGACTTTCTTGAAGATTTCAAAGCCCAGCCCTCTCACCAAGGTGCAGGGTTGAATCAATGAATGTTAAATTGTAAATGGTTTGAACATCATGTCATAAATAGTTGTTTGATCATCCATGTTCGTGTAATTCTGAGTAGTCAATAGATAGTGACGAACATTTCAATGACGTGTCAAACTACACTAACCTAGCTGACTGATGAAACAACTTCAGAACCTGAGGTAATAAACGATGATCTTAATTTTGAGCTCTCCATCTCTGTTCACCCATTTGTTAATGTCCTTTAAGCTGATACCCTGCATTTCTCCCTCTTTAAGGGTTGTATGCTGTAGGACAAATACTTCTTCCTTCATCACAATCCTGAAATAGGAAGTAATCAGTGTTTTGATGAACTCAGTCACTGTTCATACCAAAGTTTCCAGCTTTCCAAAAGCATTCCTGTTCAAATTTTCTGTTTTAGTACCTTCAAAGGAATTTGAAGCATCTTAAAACTACCGTAGTGAGGCAGGATCACTTTGATTAAGAAGACCGTACATTGGTTAGTCCATTAATACCGTGGTCTATAGTTAATACCGCTGTTCACCGGGGTACCTTTTAATTCATAGAGATTTGTTTTGCATTTTAGTTGTGTTTGTAATTACCTTATCTGTACTGTTTGGGGTTGGAAAGAAGCCAAAAGTTGTACAGCTAGTTCCATTTTCTTTCTTATTAGAACTGTCTTTTTATTCTACATTAATGGTTTGCCAAATAGCTCACAAAAATTAAGTTTCATAATCTTTGCGGATGATACGAATGTATTTGCATCCGCAAGGGACCTTAAATCACTCGAACACTTAATAAACTCTGATTATCCAAAGTGAAAAGATGGTGCGATGTTAACAACTTGTCTATCAATAGGGGTATCCACAAAAAAAAACGGATATCCCAACAAATCTTAACATAGGAAATAGCGACAGCTCCTCTTATTCGTTAGAATGTAAGAAATGTATAAAATACAGGAGCAGTCGTGGCTCAGTTGGCTAGTGCACGGCTTTCAGAGCGAGAGGTCCCTGGTTCGATCCTCGGTGACTTAAACGTCTGTTTCGACTTTCCTCTGATCCTTGTAGCTATAGCTTTAAATACCCGTAAAACGGAGCTCTGACAGAGGGAGGGGGGTACAGGACGCACCGTCGGCTTCCATTGATACCAGCCTCGTAGCTGAAGGAACAACCGACGTTAAATAAAGTTACTTTACCTTTTACCTTTAAATACCCAGGTGTTATGACTGATGAGTCTTTAACCTTGAAACACCACATCTCTTTTGTCTGTTCCCGTATATCTTGAAACACTGGAATAATATCGAAATTAAGGTATTACCTCTCAATTAAACAACTAACACAAATATACTATAATCAAATCTATCCTTATATTTCTTATGGCATATGAGCTTGGGGAATTGTACACAAAACATATATAAGAAAAATTCAAGTGAGACAAAATCCTATTGCAAGATTAATATTTTTTGCCAAATCATTTGGTAGTGAAACAGTGAAAGCCAAACCTTTGCTAAATCTACTCGGCCTTTTAACAGTGAATAATATTTATTGTCAACAAGTTTTGAAATTCTCGCATTCACGGCATAAAGGCCTCCTGCCCGAAGTTCTCGACAACACGTTTCAATATGCTAGCATAGTTAATCTAGGGACTGGTTACGAAACCCTGGGAATTTCAAAAGCAGGAACAATACAGTCGCAATTAGATGTTGAACCGACCGTGACCCTGCACAATCTTTTGTTTTTGGTTCGCAAGTTAATTTCGAATAAATTAGTCGAAGCTTTTGATTGCCGAAAAAAGCGTGTTTTTCTCGGGTTTTGTGCAGGGTCAAGGCCAAAAAAGCGAAAAAAAACATGAAACAAAGAAACTTGTCGGGTTTCATAACCAGCCTACATCTACTAACTATGATGCTAGTAATATACATGGCTACAATACAAGATATGCAGCCAAGCATAACCTCTATAAGCCGAGCGTACGAACTAAAGTAGTTAAACAATTAATTTCTTTCATGGCAACCGATATTTGGAAAGAACTTCCAGGTCCTTTAAAAGAACTCATACAAAGTGTGTCTGCTTTTCCGAAGCAAATTATTCGTTATCAGTTACTGTCAGAACAACATATGAACTCATTTTCTTTTATGTTGACCACCTAACATACGTTAACATTTTACATGTAAATAAGTTCTTCCTTCCTTTTCCTTTTAGCTTCTTATCTGCTATCTATACCCTAAATTAGCCAGGGATCTAACAAGATAACCAAACGGTTCATTTAGCTTCCTTGATTGCACATCATTTCCACTAATAATTAATTAAATTCTATATATTTTCTTTACAAGATTGTACACATCAACCAGGTACACCAAAAAAAGCATAATCAAGATTATTATTATTGTTATTGTTGTTATTTTTAATATTATTATTTGTTTATAGCATGTTAACTCTTTAAGCCCAGCTAACAATATGCTGTCCCCCACCTTGCACCTTGTGTACGCCACGCAATGAACCTGATACCCCCTTTTCTTTCTGCTCAGTGCAAAAAACGTAAATGCCAATATATTTTTTTTCTAGGTCATTCGCAACTGTCAGCTATAAAAGAATTGATTCCTGCCTTTAGCACTACGTATACATCAACTAAGGAAGAAACTAAAGTTCCTCTGGGATGACGTTAGCATTTGTCAGCAGCGTGCACTTGAGTGCAAATCAAAGACTATTATTCCAAGCAGTCTATTGATTGCTGTCTGTATCCTTGCGATGGTCTCGCATATCCAGCTGTACGTCTGGTGCAAAGAAGTCGCTCTGCTTGGGTGGGAAGAGGAAGGAGGGAAGAGAAAGAGAGACTTCCCTATGAAATCAGCAGGGTCGCACCCCGTACTCTTCAAACTTTTAGGGGTGGTGCTACTCTGGTTGCGCCAAATTAATGGAAGAATGTTCAAAAAGGGGATGCAGGCAATACCACCGGAGAGAAGACATTGCATCACAGGCGACTAACAGATTGCGGGGGCATTTTAACTTGGTACTTGGTAAAAAGAGACGGAACGAATTTTGTGGCAGTCCGCAAAGGTTATAATTTTGGTACGGTAATCAATCAGTGAATTGACATTGCCGATAACTATGTTATACTTTTAGTAATTTGAGGATTTGTGAGAGCAAAGATACATTGGCGCTAGCATAATACCGTGAATGTGGCTGCCCAATATAGAAAGCAGCCCCCAGAATGCATTTAGTACCTTATTGTAATCTTTTATGGCTAGAAATAAACAGGCGCAGTTTCTAATTTTACAATCCTTTGGAGTTTTCTTACCAATCCATACTTTTGGAAGTCTTACCACTGACGATGTAAATAGTTTACAGCGACTCGGAAGATTAATAGAGAGGTAATCAAGTAGTTACTGGTTCATTAAATCAATCTCCTTATGACAAGGGAAGACAAAGTGCCTCGAAATAAATACTACAATAGCAGTTTGATCTACGCAGAAAAAGAATTGGTCTAATAATCAAGTAGAGACATGTTAACACGATACAGAAACCAGCAATACAGAGAAAAACCCACTAGTAAGAAGCTATCTAAGAACCTGTTAGCCTAAAATTGGTTAGCTAGACCCCCTCTAAACAAGAACCTGTTCACCCTAAAAATTGCAAAAGGTTCTTACTTTTTAAAATCTAAAAATTAATTATAATGATGATAACGATGCTTCATTTTTAGTGGAAGTCAAAGCCACCCCAAACTTAACATAAACATGATTAAGAACCCCAACTGGCAGCAAGCAACCAGTTGGCTATCTAAAAGGCGTGATACTTTTAACGTACGCACTTTAGCAAATACGATAAATTCACATCTAGAGTTCTCTACATCCTCTTCGCAAGATGAGCAATACTTTAGGCTAGATATGATGATGTGTTATTAACAGAATATAGTATCATTGGTCCGCATTCCGTACCTTTAATTTGCCAAATGGACAACATTTTAATCTGTTCACTTTAAGTTGTAATTGGGAAAGGAATTTTAACAGTAAATGCACATGTTAATGTCTTGAAGATTCATGTGATTTTTCGCTGTATTACAGTCATTTTATGTGATTTTTGTCATCTTGTATTTAAATTTCATTCAAATTTTCTGTAAGGGCCCGTATAGGGAAAACCTGGCTGCTGCATGGGGGACGAAGGCCGAATACCACTAAATTCTACTATCTACAACGTGATTTTTTCCTTCAGAAAATAAGAACCTACTTACGAAATTCCTCATAACTACCATTTATGTAAGAACCTTTTTAGGCTAAATTTCTAAATGCAAGGTTGTTACTAGCGGGTTTTAAATGTTTCTGAATAACATTTTTTATGCAGGGACAATTAAAGGTAGTGCCAAGACACTCTCTCTCTCTGAAGCCTTCTTTATAACATAGCCACCATTGCCGCCTGAAAATACAAACGAGCTAGCGTCACCGTTATTTAGAAGACTGGATAGAAGGTGGAAGTTATATTTCCAGAAAGGCCTCCTTCGAGTGCGCTATGTCCAAGGCCTTGAAGATGTGGTAGCCTTAGCAAGGCAAGCCTTGCATTAAGTTAATCAGATTTTAATTTTTACTTCATAGTGCACTTTTTAGAATAAGATGACTAGGGTATCTAAAAGATAGTAATGCTGCGGCACATTCTGTTGATGGTGACATAGTTCACGCGTACCAAGACTTCAATTAACCGTTATTTCTTAAAGTAGTGTCAAATCATTGGGTTTAACAAAACCAAGATTTAAGAGCACCCTCTCCACCTCAAAGGATTTTCTGTCAGAGCATTGCGTTGGTTTAGATAGTTCATTGACCTCATATAAAGACGTATTTGAATGTCAAGGGGGCAGGGGGAGGGGTTGCTTGGGGGTTTAGGGTTAGGGTGGTGGGGGTGGGGGCTAATTAATGTTAAAAACTCTTGTGGGTCTTGAGGTAGTAGCTTTCGAGGCTCTCAGTTTCTGATGCGCCAAAAGCGTCCTCTAGGACGCACAAACTTCTTAGATGTGTGAAAATGTTAAAGACCTAGCTATAATTCATGTTTGGATGAAAAGGAATAGATCGCAGCATATATGACAAGTCTCCGTTTTTCGTTTGTTTTAATTATTTTAAAAGCTTTAGTAATGACGATTTCTCTTCATTTTAGAATTCGACAAAGGAGGCGAAACAGCTAAGGAATGACATGCTAAGTTTAAAATTAAGTGGTCATAATCGTCCAGATTTGCATACTTTACATACTGCATTAATAACAACAGCAAGAGTTGTGTAAGTCAATCACGATCTCTGTGACATCGTTTTACATGATCAGAAGGGGTACGTATCTGACGTATGCTCGACGGTGTGACATTGCACTCTGGTAAAAAGTGGCGCAGTGCACTCAGGTCGAATGCAATGAATTCTGGCTGAAACTGATGAATTCGAGAATTCTTGTAATATATTCCTCTTAAATGCTGACTATGTTGCTGCACGCTATCTACGCTCGCTCCGCAGCAACAGAGCAGGCATTCTTGTCACCTGAGCCTCGGATCGACCCAAGGCTCTGGGAAACTCTATGTAGGAGAACATGCGCCGTAGGGTTCTTATAGCCAAAAACTGGCTATTCGAACATTACGGCACCTGCCCATTCCACGTGCTAACATAAATGCACCAGCTGGAGACGCTTTTGATTGCAAAGCGGGAACATCAGTTGGCGACGGCACGCGCAGAAGAATATCCATATTAGGTCAGATAAGAGAATGTTGTTTCAGTATGTGTTAGATGCGCTGTTTTTTTCATAACATCACTTATTGCGAGTCCGTTAAAAGTTGTAACAATCTGATAAACAAATTCTGACACTATTCCGAACTTTATATTAAAAAAGAAATGAAGAATTACAGTAATAATAATAATAATAATAATAGCTAAAATTTAAAAAACGATCTCTGGCTAAAATGATTAAAAACTACGAGCTTTCGACTGCCCGAACTGCAGTCTTCGACGGGTAAAATGAATGATAACAAATCGATGAGAAAATTTAAATAAAAACGTACATTGCAAAATGATGAGAATGTAGAAAATTTATTAATATTTGTTAAAAAGAGTGCTATATTGTCCAGGTAAAGGGCACGAATTGTTATCTGCGTTGGGTGTCACTGAGATATGCCACACTTCTAATGTTTTCCTCGTTCTACAAGTGCCTTTGTCAATAACTGACGCATTTTCGAAATCAATGGCGTGGTTGTTGGACCTAGCGTGATTAGCAATTCTAGAGCCTTTGGCCGCGGTTTTGGTGTTTCTTAAATGTTCTTTTTTTCGCGTATTAAAAGCTCTGCCGGTTTCCCCAATATAACACCACGAACAACTTGTACAGGGAATTTTATATACGACGTTGGTCTGCGATTCCATGGAAGGTCGGAATTTCGGTACTGGGAACTGTTGTTGTAGAGTGGTGAATGGTTTGTTTACAACCGTGACATCGTGTTTTTTGAGGATGCGTGTCAAAGGCTCAGTTACTCCTTTGATGTAAGGGAGAGAAGTGAAAGACTTGCGTGACTCGGTTGGTTCAACCATCTTGAAAAACATTCCAACAAGTTCCTCCGGGGATACATTTGTTGTAGAAGCTCGAGTCTTTCTATAAAGCTAGATGGATAACCGTTGGACTCCAGAGCTGCCTGGACGTAATTAAGTTCCCGTTTTTTTCCTTCAGAAGAATTGGGTAGATTTAGAGCCCTGTGCAGGAGACTTGATGCTGTGCTGACCTTGTGTTGCCTGTTCTGATGGGAATAACAGAACCGCGAATCGCTGGTGGTGTGTCGTCAGTTGAGTGAAGTTTGCGGTATGTTGGTTCATCAATTTTGCGATTCGCGGTTCTGTTAAGCACCATAAAGAAGGGAACCCCCTAAGGCCATCGTCACCTGTATTGGCTCAGCACTATACAACACATCCAAATTTCTAACGGATATCCTTTCTCCGCTTCAGAATCGCAACGGATACTCTGTTGCCAACTCCTTGCAGTTTTCCAAAGAATTATCTGATATCGAGATTGATGATAATGAAATTTTGGTCTCTTTTGATGTTGTCACTCTTCACCACAATCCCTGTAGATAAAGCTTGTTTGTACATAAAAAAGAAACTTGAACAAGATGCCACCCTTCCTTCAAGGACAAATTTGGACATCGATGACATCACTAAACTTCTTCAATTCACCTTGTCCAACAACTATTTTATGTTCAACGACAGAATTTATAAACAAGTCCATGGCTGTGCGATGGGCAGTCCTGTCAGCCCCGTTGTGGCCAATCTTTGCATGGAGGAGATCGAAGAGTCCGCAATAAGTATTTCATCCATTCGCCCCAAAATTTGGAAAAGGTACGTGGATGATAGTTTTTGCATCATCGGGAAGAGCGACGTCTCAGCCTTCCATGACACATTAAATTCAATTGACCCTAACATCTCGTTTACCATTGAGACCGAATGTAACGGAAACATCTCCTTTCTCGACACTCTGGTCTCTCGAAGAAATGGAGTCATCGTTGTTAATGTTTACAGAAAGCCCACCCATACAGACAGATACTTAGATTTTTATTCCCATCAGAACAGGCAACACAAGGTCAGCACAGCATCAAGTCTCCTGCACAGGGCTCTAAATCTACCCAATTCTTCTGAAGGAAAAAAACGGGAACTTAATTACGTCCAGGCAGCTCTGGAGTCCAACGGTTATCCATCTAGCTTTATAGAAAGACTCGAGCTTCTACAACAAATGTATCC
>OX421445.1:21297772-21302772 GCA_949126865.1 Montipora capitata
GACTCGTGCTACGATCAAACTCTCCTGTTGCTGAGTTAGACGCACGCTTCAGAAACTTTGACACCCAATCTCAAACATATTCTAGTGAACAAACGGCATCATATAAAAACCCAGCCCTTACTTAGAAAAATCCTTAAAAACCCTCCCGTAATTTCATATAGAAAAAGGAGGTCTGAAAGATGTACTTGTTAGAGCAAAGCTCTGAGGTCTATGAATTTCATATATCTTTACCAATAAGAGTCGCATTTGGCCTGACTACACCTTGAAATACAATTACAAGTTGTTTAAAATACTTGTTGTGGTGTATTATATGCCCTCTATTGCATTTTTTTTTAACCTCTTGTAAGCGGGCACTCACCCTTGGTCTCAATGGTGTCCACTTACAGGAGGTTCGACTGTAGTTGGTTAAAAAGCATATGATTATTGTTATTTGTATCACCCAACAGGTGCTGATTTTCACAACTTTGATCATAAGACCCTATATGAGAGGGTCAAAATAATGATAGACGGATTGAGCTTGGAAAGGTTTGCACTAACATTACAGAAACATTCTTCCCTAATACAAACTGCATGTACTCAGTCAGATTATCTTGTTTTTTGTATTATCTACTATTCAATTTTATATCACTCAGTTTTCCCAGACCATATCTTGTTTTGAACTATTGTTAGTCTAAGAGAACTTTTGTTAGTATCCTAATTTGGAAACTTGACGATTAATGTAAAATTGCACTTGTATAGGGAACGTCTATCTCAATGGAGGTTGCTCAGAAAAGAGGAAGAGAAAAACCTCAAAGATATGGAAGAGAAGGATAGTGCAACAACTGTGAGTAAAATAGTGAAAGGAGACAACAGGCTGGCAATTTTTAGAATAATCAACCCTGTATGACACTGATTGAAACTTTCAACACAGCAGGTTGGGAGCTGTAGACTACTGTTTAACCTATGCATCTTAGTACCTGCTTACATGTACCTACCCACTTAGTACTTACTTTCTTATCCCAGACTTTTATCTGTTCCACAGTTTTTCAGGTCTGGACCAGTATCCATGTACCCCTATTGCAAAAAGTCGGAAAAAAATGCACATGAACTGGCAAATTATGTATAATTGTGCAAAGGATGCATTTCATTGACTTTGTACTGAAGTTTTTTCCTCTAGACTAAACAAAATTTTGTACACACTTTAATATTTTTTTCTTATTAAAAATAACTGTTAATAATATGTTCTTAGGATAAAGAAGGGAGAAGTGTGCACATGCAAAATGAGGTATCTGTTGAAAACATGTATGTTGCGATTTTATGTTCATTTAATTTCTATACATTCAACAAGCAACCAGCATAATTTATATTCAATATCACACAAAACAACACTAGTCTATCTTCTTTGTTAATCGGTAGGATTCACCTGATGAGGAACCCGAGGAGGTAATAAGAAATACTGTATACATGTTGCGATTTCTAAACAATCTTTAATTCTCAGAATGGGCGGTCTTGGTCTTGTTAAGGCCCAAGATTTAATAACTGACATTTCTCATTTTGCTATTTCCAGTAGTTTCTTCGACCTTAAGTGTTCAAAAGATGTACATGCAAGGTGTAGCCCATTCCCAACAAAATCACCACACAGTATTATTATCACAAACCATTTGGAGTCTAACATTTCAATTTATCATTCTTTTCACAGAGAATTCTAAGAGATCTCAGAAGAAGACGAATAATGCAGGAACCCACAGATAGAACATCAATGTACAAGGTCATTCTTGTATATTGCAACAAGAGAGTAGAAAGACAGTTTTGCCAAGGTGCCGTGTTCCAGGTATGGATACTAATAATTCATGTACAATTATTATATTATGAATAATAATAAAAATAATAATAATAATAGTAATAATAATACTCAACCTAATAATTTCTTAACGTTACCATTAGGAAAAAGAATTGAGTTCAGTTACGTTAAATAATTATTGTTATAATGATCACAGTAACAGACAAAACACAAAACTATATGATAGCCCCAGGGGATAAAGTAACTTCTTATTTTAGTTTTAGCATACTACTCTCGAACAGCATATTTTAGTCACTCTGATGAAGACCGCAGTTGCAGTCGAAAATTCAGTTTTTAATAATTTTTTACCTAGATCAGTTTCAACGTTTTTTATAAACACTTTTTATCATATAATGGATACTGATCGCCCATCAAGTAAAAACACAAAACAGCGATATATATATATATATATATAACTAACTACTTAACTGACTCTATATATATATATATATATATATATATATATAGAGAGAGAGAGAGAGAGAGTCAGTTAAGTAGACTCTTGTTAATTACCCTTGTCCGCCTGTGAATCACATGTTGATCCAGCGTCATCACATAGAAAAAAAAAAAACTGGCCCATTAGGGAGTCCCACGTAAATGCCACACATTAAGTCATAAATCAGCCATGTTGCCAGCATGGTTGTCCTGATAGTGTAGTGGTCATCACACCCGACTAGTGATCAGGGGGACGTGGGTTCAAATCCCGCTCAGGGCACTTACAGTTTTCCCCAGAAGTTGTCCAGTGTTGAGTTTCCCATAACTCTCTCTCTCTCTCTCTCTCTCTCTCTCTCTCTCTCTCTAGACGTATTGTCACCACTTTTGTAACCTTTTGTCTCCTATCAAATTTGACCCCCTCAAAAAGGTTGGAAATGAGGAAAAAAGCGTTGCAATGCTTGTTTATGGTAGTTTCAATGTTCTGCCCAGTTTTGGGGTTGATTCGATAATTTTTCGTCTTTTTATTGCGCTCTTTAGCATGAAATGTTACAGATGTGCCACACGTGGTGGTAACGATCAGATTTAAGTGGTAAAAACCAATTTCACTGGCAACCGATAGATATTTCCGTCATTAATAAAGTTCACCCCGTTCACCCTCTTGCCACCATAATTTAACAATCGCTGTTTTGAAAGCTGAAAGAATATGCCGTAAAAGCGTGTACTTTTTATGATCGATGTCAACTGAAGTCCAATTCGGCAAGTAATTTTAAGGCCATGTTGCCGTTTGCAAAGGTAATATACCCATTGCGCTTTTGTTATTTCTCGTAGGAACCTAAAATTTACCCGGTTTATAGCCCTATTCAAGTTCTGTTTGTCCGTAAATTTCTTTATCGATATCTCATGCTTAAGGGCTTTTATGGCCATTTTCCCGAACCCACCATTTTAGCGTTCAAAAATGGCAAATGTGTTTTTTGGTTCACACTTTTACTTGGGCACCATTCCACTTGAATTAATTCAATAGGAATGAAATTTCATTTGATGGTAAGACATAGTCCATGTTTTATTATGTGTGAGTTTTAAGCTTGTGCCTTGCATTGTCTTGGGTCTGAGAATAATTTAATTTGCAATTACCTACCGCATGTACGCACGTGACACCGCAAATTTCTGAAGTCTTTCAATGAACCATATCTTGAGTTTCCTTTCTTTATTGGGATTGAAACCCATTTGAAAGTAGCCTTTCAAGTGTAGATTTTTAACGTTTAAGCTGCATTGCGAATTTTTAATTGTATATAATTCGCAGCAAGAGCCACTGTTACCTTTATTTGGGTATTGCCTTTGCATGGGGGTGTGTTTTAAGCCGGGGAAGTTTTTTTTGGTCTCAGCATTGGCTCATGGCTGTCTCACTGCTTTAACTACCAGAGTACTGAGTACAGTTACTTTAAGAGAATGCGCCATCGTCGCAGTTCCAGCACGGGTTACTTGGGCAATAGTTTGTGAAATTAAGTGGTGGGCTTATGTGAGCAGAGAGTGCTGCATTATGGACGGTAAGATGCACTAATTATGGCAGGATTCCTTTTCAAAAAATCAGGAATAGTTAAAGGGCAATTAGAAAATTTAAATATTTGAAGATGACAACAGGTGCTTTTGACATGTGTAATTGACAAGGGCGTGTCAAGGTAAAGGAAGGCCACATGTTACCGGCCACGCCCAGATTTAAGCTACAGTGTCCGGATGTGGTTTTGATTTTTAATTTTACAGATTAATTTTTAAATGCCAACAGAAAGATTAAACATTACTTATTAAGATTATTATTATTATTATTGTTAGTCGTTTCTTTTGTGAATAGCAGCTTAAAGGCCTTACACAACTACTGGAACCGTATTTTCGGTACCAGGCCCTCAAAACGACGCGCAAAAAGCTGCGTACGCTGATATTCGTCTTACATTTCAGGAAGTCCTTACTTGGGCTGAATTTGGCTTTTAGTATTAATTAGGGCTTCAGTTTAACCACTTGGCATGTTTCTAGTTTTTCTTAATTCAAAGTGCTGAAAAGGCCGAAAATAAAATTTGATAAAAGGATTGCATATGAGCGAAATGACAAGAACTAGAATTGTTTCCTACCTTGTGTTTACTTTACAAGTAGGAATATACACTTACCGGTCCTTACCAGATGATGTCATGCTATCAGGCACTAAATAGAATGGTTTGAATCAAGCTTTATTTACTAGTAAATTGTGCCTGGCCTTCAAGAGTGCACTTTCATTAATCACGCTGGTATTAGCGTCTTTAATACTGACAGATGCCTTCCGTGAAAGCGAAATGGAATCCCCATCTGCTAAAGGACTGTAGCTAAATCGTTCAACCTCAGGTGCCCGTAGGTTGTTACAAAGTAGTACACTTTCTCGTGCAGTGAACATAGACGCTGAAGTCAACAACAGGATTGCCCGGCAAGGCCAGCACTGCCTTTGATAAACTCTGAACATCTGGGGATGGAGAAAACTCAGACTTACCACCAAGCTGAAGGGCGACTATGCAGTGGTCCTAACCACCTTCCTTTGTGCCTGCGAGACTTGGATTGCCTACAGCAGACACGCTAAACAGTTCAACCACTTCCACATCTCAGCAGACCTCTCCACATCTGATGGCAGGACAAAGTCACGGAGGTTCTGGAACGGGCTGGCCTTTGCAGAGTCTACAGCAACCTGCAGAAAGTACAAGTTAGGTGGGCAGGCCATGTGGTCAGAGTG